>OX376194.1:3771200-4991058 GCA_947363905.1 Lithophane semibrunnea | reverse complement strand
AAGCATTAGGTTCAAGGTTAATTGGGAAAGTTTGACAGTTTCGGGTAGCTTGATGTGCTGGCGTCTGTACATTATTGGTAATCATTTAGTTGTAAAGAGGTTTTAATAGCCAAACTATTTTACTGGCACTTAATAAAGAGTTAATTCCAAATTAGAAACTTTTGTTTAAAAACAATAATAATCCCGTTTTCCGTTTATAACTTTTACTAACATTTTGCAGGTTTGCGGTTAGAAGGTTATCCTGGCAACTAAAACTAACTCCTCGTTATTTTTAGTAGAATAATTTATGTTTGTCGCACAATCCAGCCTTATTGTGACTTAAAAGTGATATCTTTGTGTCGATTGTACTGGCAGAAAAAGCAATAAGAGCTAGTAAAATAGTAGCGCTGCTGGAAGAGGGTTGTAGCCAAAAAACTATATTCTTATTGATTATAACAAATTACTAGTCATTTGTGCTAATGACATAGTAAAAATATTAATATTATCCATACAAAAGCCAATGACTGTTAAGGTGCCCGTTTTTTTTGCAAAGGGGTGTATTTGTATAACTTCTATAGCTGCAGTAATTATAAGGAAGTAGGTTTTGGCCGCGGCTTCGCCCGCGTGGGGGTCGGAAATTATCCCACGAGACCGTACTACCGGATAAAAAGTCCTATGTCCTATTCCAGGTCATGGTTTAACCATGAGCCAAATTTAATTCAAATCTGTTCAGCCGTTTTAGCGTGAAACAGTAACAATCAAACTCACTTTCGTATCCATACTAGTCCATACGAATATTATAAATTCGAAAGTAACTCTGTCTGTCTGTATGTTACCTTTTCACGCCAAAACCACTGAACGGATTTCGACAAAATTTGGCAAGGAAACGTGCTACTTTTTATCGACTTACCGCGCGGGTGAATCCGCGGGTAGAAGCTAGTTTATAATATTATTTAAGATAGTTAAGATTAAGATTATAATTCCTGATACAGAAGTTATTATTTAGTCTCTAACAATCTTTGATATTGTTAATATGTTTAACGTCCGGTACAATAATAGTTTTTAGTTACTTTTGATACAATATATGCTTATTTATTTGTTTCCCCTTCAGCTATTGCGAGATGTTAAAGGAAGAGAACGTACAACTGACTCAAAAGATCAACTCTATCGAGACACACCCGACCACTGCAAATCGACACAGAGTCAATGATCTTGAACAAACCGTGCTTACACTAAGAGGTAAGTCCATGTCCAATCATAAATATAATCTTGAAATGTCCCTTCTATATCACTATAGCACATAAGCTTGCCATCTTGGATTGTGATTTCATTTTAAAATTTCTCGTAGATAACTTATTGTTGTGATGTGACTTCAGAAGCCCTCTCCACTACACTATGGGGGGCTTTCCATAGAAAAGAGTCCTGTATGAGCATGAAATGATACTTTTTTGGAATTATTTACAATTTTTAAGTTTTCGACGTGTCTTTTAATTTTTTTGTTCATGATGAGTCACTTAAACTAGCTACACTTTCACTCTTAGGAATTGTTTTCTAGCTGCACTTTGTACGGTGTTTCTCACAAATTATTTCAGGTGTGATCAACAAGTTGCAAGTGGAGCAGAAATCAGGAATTGTTAACAAGAAGATCGAATCCAGACCCAGCAGCAGCCGTAGCAACCGTAGTAATACTACGGAGAAGGTAAATAACACTTATTATCTTTGAAAACTCCTGATGTAAGAAAATATAAAGAAAAAAAGATAAAGATAAAAAATAGATAAAAAGATAAGGATCATTTATTCGTCCAAAACATAAGTGGCATGCAAGATGTTAGAATTAAATTATATCACAGTCATATTTTGCCTTAACGACGTACAAATATATAAATAGGTAGGTTATTAAATAAACATCAAATAATTATAGATTTATCCATTATTCAAATAATTAACTATCCAAATTAGAATTTATAAATTAAAATGTACTACAGAATAGTATCATCAACTCATAATAGATAATAAAATTAGTCAATTTACTCAAATTGATTGATTTTGATTGTTTTTTTTATATTGTTTAGGCAATTTGGTTTAGAATTTTCTGTAAGCGAATCTATAACAAGGATGAGAGGCCTCAACATTTCAGCGTTTTAAACTTGAAACCTTAGCGCAAATCGATCCTGAAATGACTTTTGTAGGTATTTGTGCAGGAAACATCATTTCATTACGTCTTGAATATAATATACACACAGAAAGACACCCTTTTTTGTAGGACCTTTAGAAACATAAAACTACTAAAATAATAATTCTCAGGGTGTTACTCAATTGGAATCTCATCGCGTAGAGGTAGCAAATCTGAAAAGGACCATACATGACAAGAATTTACTGCTAGAAAGATCCAAAGAAATGCTCAAAATTGCCGCCGAGAGAGAAGATGAGTTGCTGAGAGAGGTATGATTATTAATTTTAATTAGTGCGCTCTCTCTCGCACACACCTCGATTACTCGCTGAGCAACACGAAGCAGAGAGCGTACGAAGAAAAGTCCGCGATAACGTGAAGTGTAGCCGTAGCATTACAAATATCATTTTGGATTCGTTCAATAATCATACTTTTACACTAAATTGAAAAGTGATTACGGCATCAAATCCTTTAGCTATACAGGTTGTTCACAAAAATAGCATGTAGGTAGTTAAATATGTATTTATTTTTCAGAATGCCTACTTACACCGACAACTGGAGGAGATTACAAGATCTAAAAGCGGATTTTTGTCAGCTTAGAAAACTTTTTACTGTCGTGTGCCCTTTTCGTGAAAGTGCTTCTATTATGCTGCCATATTTTACGATACATTGTATGACTGCAATAGGTTGCCAGCAATATTCAAAAATTTGTTCCGATCGTTACGCCATCAAAAACATTAATAAAACCTTATCCAGTTATATTCTGCCGTAATAGCCTGGCCAAAATATTGCAGCTATGTATGAAAAAATGAATATAGGTAACGTTATTTTGTGTGATGCTTTCTTCAATAAAATACAGCAAAAATGTTTATATTTCATTTATTTCCTTTCGAATACACGCATATATTTTTATCAATCCTTTATTAAATTCTCAATATTCATTTGCAACAAGCTCTAAAAGTGTGGAGAGAAAATTTTAAAGTGTATTATAATTTCGTGCATACACACATACATTATTTTATTACACAGCCTATTTATTAAACTAATATCCATGCAGTGGGTCCAAGCATACTTTGAAAAAGACAACACCTGTAAATGTAAAAAAAAATCTTTGATCCAACACCACCAGTGGACGCAACCATCTTTTCAGTTGAAACCACTGTTTCCAGCTGGGAAAAATTACTCCGTAAATTATGTTTGTCAATAGTCTGTATTGTGCACATAATTAAAATACTATAAACTATATATTTCTAAAATGCAACAACTATCAACAATACATCATAGTTTACAATAAATAATTATTCGGTTTACCGAAAAATGGAAGACAGCTTGCATCATACACTTGTAAACATTTTACATACATAGATATACATTTATACACTACTTAGATGTATAATATAATAGCTATGCAAGGATTTTTTGGCACGTGGCCAAAATCAAAACAAACGCTGCCATCTAACTTTTCTCAATACATTTTACTAAACAATTGAACAAATGTTCACCAACAACAACGTCATTCGAGCGCCAAAAGATCCTTGTAGCACTTTATTATAAATATACTTACGTCGTATTATTTAGGTACCTAACTCGTCAATATAAGTACAAAATTACCTATAAGTAGGTATACGTATATATATTTGGTTTACGGTCTGGTTCCCAGTATTTTAAACTGAATGTATAAGTGTGCCCTTTTATAACTAGAAAAACTAATAAGCACGAAAACTAATACCTATTTGAAAAGCGGTTTAAAAAATAAAGTGTTTCGTCATTTGTTTGTCTTCGTACTTGAAATAATTCTAAATTTTATCAATGCACAAAGTTTTAATGGCCAAATAACTTTTAATAAGGCCTGATTACACTACAACGTATTTACAGCGCCATAGCATGTTGACAATGTAATATGTTAACCTACATTTATACCAATGGTATTTAGTCCCATGTCACAAGGTCGCCTTCCCCACAAGTCAATCAACACAGCCCAATTCAATTCTATTTTAGTTGCCCCAGTTCGGGTCTCCTTCAAAAAAATACAGTAGCACTTGCCCTGGAGTTGATTGTTGAGTCAATTTATAGTTCTGAAGAATGTTAAGCCTGATTTACACGGTGGGATTTAATTGCCTGTGGCACACCTTATTATGTTGACGCAGCAAAAGTGGTACCGTATAAACCGTTTTAAACAATGTTTAGACGATACACGTAATTTCTTGTTTCAATTTTATTGTATGCCAGGCAAGAGACTTGCATCATGTAACGGGGCTTTAAAGTCTGTTTGTCCATTCGTGATCGATTCACGTTTTTTTAATGATAACCGTTACCATTATTTTGATATAATTAACTATTTTTACTTCATAATTTGAAGTAACTCCAAAACGAGTATTGTCACTAGTTTTACATTTTCGATAACCACTCAACACAACTAACAATTTTTAATAAATATGTTATAAATAAGTTATAAATAATTTGTTATTACTAATTTAATACTAACTTCGCCGGTCTCATTAATCAGCAGTATTCGAAATATTTATTTAAAACCTATACTTAGGTAACTCTTATACTTATATAAGTTATATTATATAAGCCCGTTATACATAAATAAGTATGTATTCAAGCTCAATTATGAATCTCAATTTAAAGCGAGATTAAAGTAAGTAAAATATAAGTACAAAATCTCGTAAGCTTTGAATAGAAATTCATTCTTGAGCACAGTTGCAGAAGGACCTTCATAGACCATTATCAAAATAATTATAGTGTGTGGATTACAAAAATATCCATCTGAAATATATTACTTATCTTTAAAATGTTTGTAAACTAGGAATGTAACAAACAACAGCACTATTTTTACAAGAAAAACAAAGATCACAATTTTTATTTAAAAAATCTATTTCTTATTTTTTTTTTTAAGTTCTTAAAACAAAATTGTCTACTTAACTTTAATAAGTACAGTATTTTAATCTTCAACGCCGTTCGATTGCAAGAGTTTACACTGAAAAACGCAACAAAATATTATAGGTAATTATGTATTTGTGGTATAGATAACCGTTAGTAATCAAATAATAAGTAATTAAATTAAGTAACACTGACATTTTAAAATAATTATAATTAAAATCTTTCATTAAATGTATTTTATAAACTTACAGGTATAGGGTACAAGTTACCAAAGGGGAAATAACGTTAAAAAAAACCTTAACAACCATTTAGATTTTAGAACCATCAAAAATAAAGTGAAAATAAATCACATTTGCATATGGAATTAAATCAATAAAAATAATAAACAAATAATGAATTGCACAAAATATAAAACCCATCATGCATTCGTGATTATCAGGTGGGAATAAATAACAAAAACAAAATCGGTATACTGTGCAATAGATACTGTGGATCGCACGTCTGTGGCAACATTTTGACTTTGAACTGCACCCAAATTTCCACATGATTTAATAACAATGTGAATCATTTTGAAGGATATTGCTAATCCATTGCTTCTTAAGTTCGAAAATGTTGTCTGCTCAACATCGTAAATAACGTAATGAATGTTGTTGGACTGTCAAAATGAAACAAATTGTGATTAATCGTGGGTTAAGCAATTAGGGTAATGGCCTAGCGAAGTACGGACTTTCTATAGAATAAGAGGCCAGTGCGGCCTAACACACATAAAGTGGCAATCGATCGCAATGCCTTTCATTTTGTCAGCTCACACACGTTCAGTGCGTTTACGTTGTTGAGCAGACAATTTATTTAAACAATGGATAAAGAATTTCCTTCAAAACCCTCGCATTGTGATTGAAAGTGTGTTACGCGCTAACGGCCAGTTTCTTCATCAAAAGTATAACAGCCAAAGTAACGTCAAAAATAAACAAATTTAACCGTTTCTTTGTCTCTTTGACGTTACTTTGGCTGTTACTTTTGATGAAGAAACTGGCCGTAAGAGTACAGCTCATATAGGTTTGTTACCACTGACGTGCGGCCTACTGTACCTGATTAATAAGGACTGGTTCCACCACTAGCCGATATAAGCTTTCTTCTTTCTGTTTTTTAGCTATAGGTAAGTAAGAACTTAATAGTTTTGCTATTTTCTTGTAACAAAATGGCTCATAGTGACGCAAGACAAAGTGAAAAAGCGAGTGGTGAAATGACATTTATTTTTTTGCCTTATTTTACACTAGCTTCCGCCCGCGGCTTCGCCCGCGTAGTATGTCGATAAAAAGTAACCTATGTCCTTTCTCAGGCTCTAGACTATCTGTGTACCAAATTTCATTCAAATCAGTTCAATAGTTTTGGCGTGAAAGCGCGACAGACAGACAGAGTTACTTTCGCATTTATAATATTAGTAAAGAAGTAAGGATTTAGGTAGGTAAAGAGACATGCTCATGCAAAGCCCCCTGTTTATATACATTAACTACCATGCAGTATGCAATAAAAAAACTTAAAAGTATGTTATAGGTGTAGGTATATTAACAATGTAAATAAAATTACAAACCTTGGATAGTTTTCACACAAGAGATGCGCTAAGAAGTATTCAAAGCACACGGTGTCTATCTAGAAAACAAACTACTACTCAAAGTGATCACATGAAACTAATTAAAAATTAATTATTACTAACATTAATAACTAATTAATCAAATACCTAATAATAGTATGAATGTTTCAAGGAATTAAGTAAGTAAGAAGTGACGATAATAGTTTTAGCGACACAAAAAATTATCTTTGCCTATACTTAGTTAAAACTTTATTGGAAAATATGAAAGTTAACACATCAAAAAAGGAAAATATTATGGTTGTTAGTTTAGAAGAAAAATATACTTAGGTAAATGTAACAAAATGAAGACGTCAATAAAAATAGCAGCATCAGGTTCGTCGTAGTTATAATATCATCAAGATACACAAAGTGAATCAAACGTATTATCGAAGATAACTCAAAAACTACCCAAGCTTTAATTAAACATTTATTAGGGACCACCGCGCAAGCTTCCTCTACCAAATGTAAAAGGGTTTTTAAATCAGTCCAGAATTATCGAAAATATCGAAGAATAAACATTTTTTAAACCGTACAAACGAACATAATAACTTCCTACTTTTTTGAAGTCGGTTAAACATTCTGATCCGTTTGAATAAATAAAGTAATTTTTGCTAAATTAACACATTTTGATGATGACGGACGGTCAGTCATGACGATCAGTCCGTTACATTTGCCGTTAAGTATAAAATTAGCATAATCTATAAATAAGTAAAACATGTAACGGCTATATTAGTATGTAGCTTATATAACAAGTTACGTTAATGAGGAATGGTCGTTGCTTACAAATTGTGATGATTTTAGATAATCAATGATGACATTAAAAAAGAGTAAACTTAATAACAAACCATAATATGGTGTCGAAAAATTCCTTTGATATTTGAAGTGAAACTTCTTAGACGGTGATTCGATACTTGGACGAGAATTAAGCGTAAAAAAAAGACGCGTCACTTTTAGGCACATTTCGTTACATGAGAGAGAGGAAAGATATAACTTCTCTCTCTCTGTGTCTCACACTAAATCTCCATTATTATTTTTTAATTTTTAAGACGTTTCACTTCTGTATATTTTGTATTTTTTTTACTTTTTTGTGTTAATGAATGTACTAAGAGTCCATTAATTAACACAAAAAAAATAATTAAAACTGTACTATTTATTACCAAGAACATAAAGTTCATTCTACTCAATATTTTTGCGCTAGCTCTGAAAGAAACACCCCGGTTATAAAAAAGCGCAAAACAACCCAAAATATATTTAATCAATCAAGCTAAGATCTACTCCATTCACTACAAGCAGCCATGCATTCTACAATGCCAAGCCAGGATTAATTCCGCTAGGCGTCATGCACTATTCTACTCTTTGGTTACCTGCACAGCAGGTTTCTCCTCTTGCCTGGCCCTTAGCCTCGCGGCTAGAGGGGGGGTGAAGAGCTCAGGGTCTGGGTGAGACCGTCCAGCACGTTCCCAAGGCTGCTGCTGTCGCCATAGAAGAGATATCACTGTGCCCCAGAACATCACCCAGATGAAACCGATCTGTAACATTGAGGAGACATTTCATTTAGAGCTTTGTGACAATACAACGCTACAAGATTCTTTTGGCGCGTGGCCAATATCGGAAATATAGCCGCCATCTTGTTTTGTCAATAGAATTTTCTGTGAAAATTCCACAAATGTTTCCCACCAACCCTGTCAATTCAGGTGTCAAAAGGCTCTTTTAGCACTCGCAGATTGGGAGTGCTTTGTTGAGCACATTTTTTTATCGAAGTTATGAAGCAATGGATAATACATATGTTTCTAACCCGATCGTGCATTACGCAATTATAGTGCTGATGTCAGCGTTTAAAGCAGCCCAAGTTTTTTGTTTATTTGCCTAACAAGGGAATATAATATAGCATCATAAAGGTGATACAAGTTGACCAATAAAACTTTATAATATAATGATAACGATGAAACATTGATCTGACTTGCATTTTTGTCACCTAGATAAACAAAGTCATGAGACAATATAATAAGCAATAAACAAATGAAATCGACAATTTAGACATTATTGGACCTCAATAAACAAATAATGTTAAATTACTTCTGGATTAAGATTATGCAACTGCACAAATAAGTTTTGATGTAAAAAAATGCACGTGATTCGTCTCTACTAGGTACCATTTTATCAATTCACCACTGCTGATTTTGTCCGTATTGAATCTAACGGATATTTTATCTTGCAGTCTAAATATTGCCTTAATCACTACCTACTTTAAGCAAACAAGTTTCTATTAGCAGTCAACCTTTCTATCTGGGTATATGTACACTCGGCTACACATCAAGCTATATATTTACAGTTTATGCTGATCTCGCATTGTATAGGATTTCCGTACAATGCGAGGTCAGCTTATACTGGAAAGGCATAGCTTGATATGTAGCCGTGTGTACGTAATTCCATCAACAAGTTTTACAAAACCCTCTGAAATGTTGTACCCCGTATGAAAAACTTTTAAAAGCGCGTCGTCTGCGCGTTTAAAATACGCCGTGTGCTACCGCTACCGCTCTTAGAGTCTAATCACAAGGCAGCGTTTAAATATCGCGTCGACGCGCGTATACGCACTGCAAACGCAATAAGTGCTGCTTTTCAAGGTAGAAAACGTACCGTCGACGCGCGATTTATGGAACGCACGTATAACAAACGCATATGCATACTTTCCGGAAATAACTCAACACTCCTGTAAGTTACATAAACATTATTGATAACGTCAGATTCGTTATCAGTTACACAATAATCATACATCTACACTTCTAACCTTATGACCGTATGACCGTGGGCTCATTCATACGCAAGTAACTGATAATGGTTCAACTGAGCAACGAAATTGAATAATGTATCTGTGTGATGTAATTCATTGGTACCTACTTCAACAGGAAAAATCAAATAATATTCTGTGCCCGATTATTTTTCTAAGAATCTGACTGATGTACTAGGTGAATAGGGAATATGCATGTGATTCAAATATAGGTCAAATATTTTTTTTTATAAACTATATCACTTCAGAAATATGCCTCCATCAATATTTTTGAATAAAATTTCTTTTTGAGCGAGAATTTTTTTTTAAAGTCCCAAATAACTGTGGGTAATTCAAATACTTGAAAAGCTAAGAGCGGATGTGTCGTAACAATCCGGGATAGCAATCAAAATGTCAATGTCAAGTCTATGTCAAACGCTCCTACAAAAAGGAGTGTTTGACGTTGACTTGACAGTTGCTTGTTTGTTTTCACGGACTGTGACGTTACCACACCAAGCGAGCCAAATAGAGGGCGTTTAAATAGCCCGGATAGGTTGGACATAAAAAAAAAAAAAATTAAGTACTTTAAATTGCTTTATTGCCTATTGCATCAATGCATCTGCCATGCGGACGAATCCGAAAAAAAAAAGTGAAAAACTCAAAATATCTCAGAATGAGTGAAATCCACGCGGCGCGGCGCCGCCCGTCGGTGCAGCGCTGGTTTTGTTTACAGGCAGCCTAATGCATTGAGTCAGCTTTTGTTCTTTTGTCCCTTTACGTTGGATAAATAAATAATAGGTGTAGTTTACCAAACCCGAGGTCAAGCGTGAACCTCTTTACAAACAAGTGCTTTTTGTATTAAGAATCGACATAAGAAAATCTGCGTAGGGGTAATGATATCAAATTACACCAAAGAGACTCCAAGGGTAACGAATGATAATACGTCATCCCACAGATTTTGCGAATTATCAGTTAAATCCTTTAGGTACTCACCGGACTAGTCCACATATACGAAACTCTGTAGAGGTAGAAGAAATCACTGGGGTTTGTAGCGGTGGCGGCCGCTTGCGTCACGTTGAAGGTACAGCCTTCCACGCTGAGAGGTAGCTTGACGACAGGAGGTCGTGGGCCTCCGAAACTTATCCAGAGCGTCATGGCCATTCCAGTGAGAAGAGACATTGAAACTGCCTGAAAGAGAAAAAAGAAGAAAAGAATAAGAATTTGAGGGATGTGGGCAAAAATTATTCAACAATAGACCCATCTAGCAGTAGAACTTTTGGAGCAGATAATTCTATAAACAATGACAAACAACGCTAGTTATTATTATGCATAATCAGCCTATAATATTCCCACTGCTGGGACACAGCCCTCCTCTCTGTGGTAGTGGGCCGTAATCCACCACGCGGGCCCAGTGCGAGTTGGTAAATGTCACATGTCTTCGAATTTTTGGTTCTAGGACATCCCGGTTTCCTCACGATGTTGTACTTCACCGTTTTGAGAGCAATGGATGAAATAATTTACACAAAGTGAAACGCCTGTCAGGGTTCGATCCTCCTACCAGGGTTGCGGGAAAGTCCGAAAGGGATACCGGGACCCATGGCAATAGGCAGCTGAAGGAACAGGGATGGGTTTTAGTCAGTAAAAGTCTGACACGACCTTCCACTCCGCCCAGAGCGGGAGAAGTCATTTGATGAATTCCCACCCTCAAAAAAAAAACACAAACTGTACGATCCTACGACCTATAACCCGTAAGTCGCGGCCAATACCACTGAAACACCACTGCTCTGCATAATATTATGTGCATTGGTAAAATCACCATGTTTATTTATATACTTTCTGAGATTTTTCATTTGCATATTGCACATCACAAAAAATATCTACTCAATTTTACCTGAAAACCATGAGACATACGCAGATTTATAAAGATATCTGACCTCATAAAGTATCTCATATTAAGAAACACAAAAATCTGTAATCGCCGTATTCATTTACAGTTGCATTCTACTACTGATAATAAACCAGATTCATAAATATCAAACAAAAGAGTATTCAATTACGGATTACGGAGCTGATGTTATTAATCCCACGATTGGAAACAATGGTGCTTTACCCTCTCGTTTGCGTAGGTCGTGAACATTCCAAGAGTGAATACTCCCAGCAGTGGGCCTCCGACGGCTCCGAAGATTGTCAGGGCAGCTTGGAGGACTCCTCCAAGATATTCAGCTACGAAGGCCAGCGCTAAGAACACCAGGCCGTAGGCACAGGCGGCTAGCTTCGTCAGCCATGGCACGTAGGACGGAGGAACTTTGCACCATCTTTTGGAAGAAAATACGGAATTATTAAATTGGCAGAGACTGTTGCAAGAAGGATGCAAATTTAAGATGTTCGAAATTACGAAGTCACAAGTGGAGCTATTATAGTATGTAAAGTAAAAGCGTGCGACATGCGATAAAATAAACTAACGCAACTAACCGAAAAAATAACACTGCCATACATTCAAATACGTTTATTTATTTTTTTATCAATAGTTAATTATGCTATACACTATTCTATTTATGTGTTTTATTGTAAAGCTGTTTCAAATTGCTCTCGTACCTTTTATTAAAAAGTCCACTTCTGGTTAAGATGAGAAACAAAAAAAGTATATAAGTACTCTATTGACCAATTCATCAACGATGTAAAGTTTCTAATAAAAAAAGAAGATAAAAACGTCTTACCTGCCAACGTAATCATGCAATGTAACAGCTGCTAGAGCGTTGCACGAAGCTGATATGGTGGACAGTGAAGCACTAAAGATGCCTGCTACGAAGAGACCCGCCAATCCTGGTACATCCCGCATAGCTTCCACCACGTAGTAGGGCATCAACTGGTCTATCTGTTGGGCAGAAGACACAAGGTTTTAATTTGGTAATCTCGAGTCCTTGCAAATCCTCTAAAACGCACAGTATTCTGTGGCAGTGGATTTTAAAGGATTGAAACCAAAAAAACATTTATATCCTTCATAGATCACATAGAAAATAAGGTATATTTTTAGGAGGTAGTATAAATTAATGAATATTATGATGGTGGCAAACAAAACACTAACGGTACCTACGTTTTGATAAACTTGAGCCATCCAGGGGGCTTAAAACAGACACTTTGGCAGAATCATAGTAGGAAAATATTATGTATCATCGTAAAATGACATAAACTGACAATTCATTATGATCTGCGTGCGATTCATATAACAAAATTAATAAAATTCATCTGTTTGACAGTTTTCTATGGAGATTCGTAAAACAGTCCACACATTATGAATTGCTTTTGTGTCAAATTAGAGGAATTGTTAATGACAGCTGAAAATTCGAGAAATGAATTGCTTTTAGAGAAATTGCTAACGTGGCCGGCCCCCAGAATTCCTGAATTCACGTACCTTGTAGGTAATAATATGTCAACTTACCGCTGTAATACTTTCACTCAGGAAAGGATCACAATCCTTATACACTGCGTAGATCCCGAGCCCGCTGATGCACGTCACCACGCTGAGCACGGAGAGAACAGGCCAGCTCCACCATAAGCACCACTGAGATCGATCTAACGTGTTCACTGTTTGTAGACGTTGCACCTGAGGAAGAAGCAAAGTGAACAATGAGGGGAATAATTTGAAGCCTATAAATACGCTTAACGATGCCGAGAGTCACTGGTACCTACTCCCTGTCACTATGTTTTTTTTTTTGTACTGGTCCATACGGTTACGGAGATACTGAAGGTCAAAGTTCGATCATTTTCTTTTTTTCACGAAAACATGTTTTAAATGTTAAAACTTAACTTTAAATACCCCCAAAACACCTGTACCTTTGCATGCACCCATGTGCACAATGTTTTTTGTTTGTAACATTGGGCGATGCTGCAAACCGCGTTTTTTTAAACAAATAATAAAAGTCGTTTCCCAGCAATCTTTTTTGCTCAATACAACATCCTTCTAGTCAACATCCATGAATCCATTTAGTTTGATGTACAGAATGCATAGATAATGCCTATGTGATGAGTACTTCTACACCCTATATTTTCCATATTTAGGTATTTAGACTCCTTGCCGCATAGTTGATGCCTCATTTTAGGAAAAAACCTCTAGCGCTTACTTCGATCGATTTTATCCATAAAATATATGGTTAGAGCTACAGTCTTTAGTTTAATCAGCCGCATTAGCTATATTACCTCCAAAATTGTGGAAACATAGATGTTGCTCAAAAAAGTCTATCAATTGTCTTGGATAGCATTGCCTAATTACCGTTTTAATTATGATGATAAGTAATTTTATGGACCTCGCCAAAACGAATAATGTTCATTAGACTGACTCTCTCGAAGTCATCATAAGGTGCTCGATTCCTAGATTCCTACACCGTTCCGTCTCGTCAAAGTCTACCAAAACTTCGCCGAGACTATGTTTAGTCTCACGAGAAATATCTGGACGTTAAAAAAACAAACAAACCTTGTCTGTGAGATTATTTCAGAGTTATAGCGACCTGTTTAATAAATAAAGTCATTCGTTTATACAAAGGTCAGACGGCCGACACAGCGGCAAATTCCGAACCCAGAACAATTAAGAAATAGCATTACATAATCAGCCTATAATGTTCCCACTGCTGGGACACAGGCCTCCTCTCTGTGAGAGGAAGTGGGCCGTAATCCACCACGCGGGCCCAGTGCGGGTTGGTAGATGTCACATGTCTCCGAATTTTTGGTTCTAGGACATAGTCGTTTTCTCGGTCAATTGTGAAATATTAAGACGAAATACCGTCATACCGTCGTCGTCTGAGGAATCGATATGAATTAGACGTTCTTTGATCGTTCGACTCTGAAACCTTATCTCGAAACTAAATGTATGAAAATGAGATGAATCATTTAGAGAGTGTAGCTACATTGTATAAAGTAATGGACTGCAACAAGCCGTGTTGACTGCTTCATTGATTAAATTGAATTGATTTTCTCGAGATCTTTCAATCAGCTGTGAGCAGACAAATGCTTAACAATTAAAGCAATTATAAAGGTTGAAGACATATTGTGACGGGAAATGGGCATATTATTTCATAATATAAACTTTCATTACGTGTAAAGCCGGCGCCAGACATAGTCACATATTTGATCAAACATATTCGATAGACTTTGCACACACATATGAACACTTGTTTGAAGAGACCGGCCAGACATAGTCATATATTTGATCAAACACTTTGATAGACTTTGCTCACACAGGCTAGGGGTGAGGCGTATATAAGACGTACCAGATAAAAATAACAGATATTAAAAAATAACAACTATCAATTTGTTCCTAACAATATAAAATACCCGTTACTAATTAATTAATAACAGACTCTCAAGACTGTTACCGCGGCTGTTACTGTTAAACATTATAATAATCCCCACACAAACTGTAACCTCGGCTGTTACATACACACTGACACAAAGGAAGGAATATAGCAAGGTTATCAATTTCTCTCTCTTTCTCATTAAAGAATGGAAGATATTCAACTGAGATTTAAATACGTATTTATCGTCCGTACAAAAATAACAGGCTGTTATTTAATAACAGATATTTGGAACTATTTTTGTAACAGTGATACTGATAACAGATATCGTGTTTAACCTGTTACAAAGAGTATTAAACCACTTGAGAGCTGATAGACCGATTTCGTCTAGGCACACGACTCACCACTGCGGGCCGGGGGACGAAGACATTACAGTAGGAGTGAGGCGTATTTATCGTCACAGATAGAAATCACAAATATTAAAAAATAGCAGATAGCAGTTGCTCCTAACGATAAAAAATATCTGTTACTTAAAATCACAGATCCTCAAGACTGTTACTGTTAAAACTTCGGTTACGATTTTCGACTTTAACGAAAACAAATAAAGAAGATATTCAATTGAGGTAATACGTATTTATCATCCGTACAAAAATAACAGGCTGTTATTTTATTACAGATAGATACGATTTTCGACTTTAAAATCAAAAGAAATAAAGATGATATTCGATTGAGATACGTATTTATCGTCCATACAAAAATCACAGGCTGTGATTTCATAACAGATATTTGGATCTGTTATTTTTTTGTCACAGTCACAGTGATCACAGATATCGTGTTTCACCTGTTACAACCCATCTCTACATTACAGCGGTTGTGATTGGCCGAAGCAACAATGTCAGGACGAAAGTCCCCAAACATAGTGAGGCACAAGTCAGTTTTGCAACAATAATATCGATATCGATAAAATCAACGTCGATTCGACGATTTCCTAATTGAACAATAATTAAATTGAATTTCACTTATAAGAATTTATTGTTCTATCCGAAAGGAAATGACATTGCTATTACTTATTTTTAATCTGCTGTGAAATGCCTTGAACAAACAACGCTATATTTATTTGGAATAAAATTTTCTCTGTGAACTGCATTAATCCACTTTTCTTAAGGTTACGGAATAAGTATTTTGAAATCTAAAATGTAAACATTAAGTACTTAATGTTACTTTTTTACCATAACATCGTAATTTTTATCGTCAATAATATAGTTGCTTTATTATGAAGTTATCACAACACTCGAGCACTCTCCAGTATAAGTGCAGATAGAAAGGGACAGACGTATTGCAATACCCTAGTGAGAGAAAGGGACTTTTCAAAAAGACATCAACGCGGTGTATTTTTTGTGCCCGTTTACGTATCGACCAGTTTATCTTGAGCCCTGCAATAAATTCATAATATTATTAAATTACAAATATATTCTACTTAACGATGAAAATTAATGCTATCTTTTTTATAGTTGGATGTTCGAGACGATTTTCCACACCAATTAACTGAACAATAACTCATACTTGTTTAGTATTATGTTTTTTAAGATCAAAATAACTGCGTGTGCAGAGTTCAAACCACTGCGCACTGGTCAAAACTAAAATGGTGGTAAACGTGCGTACTTAAAGTATACCGCGGTCTTTAAGGAGGATGCGCCAAGGTAGCCCGCGAAATACAAATTTTCTTACGTTTTTTTGCAATTTGCAGGTCAGTGTCAGGTTGTATATTGAGCTATATATTATTTGCGGCCGTAACAAATATGGGTTTACAGAATTATAAACATTAGAATCAGCAATACAACTCTCTAAGTTCATGAAAGTGCCAAATGTCATGATTTCATGAAATAGTCATTCAATGCACTTACATGAACGTAGATAGTTGTATATGATGGCACTGAGATATTAGTTTAGTGAAAATGCTATTCTGAATTTGACGTTTTAACCTAAAATTTTGTTCTATATCTAAAATCTTCTGACTTAATCTGACTATTTTTAATCCCGATTAAAAATGTGTGGAATAAAATTAGATATCATGAACTAAAATTCAAACCAGCACCTCGACTTCAGTTGCAAATGAGTACTGTATCTTATTTTATTTTATTTTGCTTATATCTCGAAAATGGTGTGTCCTATCGCAAAAATAATGAAAATTTGGACCCCCTTTGCAACTCATAAACCCCTAATGCTCTACATGTTGGTAATTTTTTTTATTTTTTTTCGTCCAAAAAATTAAAAATTCCATACAAAATACGTCGAGATGGCCAGACTGCGCGCATCTCCGGCTCAAAAAAAATCACAGGGTAGGGCAAACAAGTAGGTACCAAGTGGAGTCGCGATTGCCAAATTCGATTTTAGTTGAGTCAAAATAATTTATAAATTTAGAGATTTTGTTTGGCAGAATAGCTCTATGATTCTCATAGTAAAAAGAAAGGAATTTTAGTTCGGTGTACAAGAGAATCGGCACCAATGTCGGACGGTAATCACTAATCATAAACAGTAACAGTACCCATGTAGTTGGGCATGGCATCGAATGCAAACCATGAAGGTCTGTACATTTCTTCAGCACCAGATCCTGTCTTTGTAGACTGCTTTATTATTTTTTATACATTCCCTTTAATTAATGGGTCAATAAAATGGTTCTCTTCTTTTTTAATTCATCGATAGTGCAATGTACTGAGAATGTATCATTTATCCTGATCCAGGCGTCATTTACCAAATTCCTGTTTTTATGTTGTTTTTTACTTTTAGGGTTCCATAAATACATGGTTCTCCTTCAAGCAACTCAATACATTCTAGGGCACTCGTTGCTCCATTCCATCTTGCGATTGAGCAAAGCGACCGTTCCGGTCAGTTATTTACGAGGCACTGGGCTTGCAGGCTGCGCACACATTTGAAATTCGAACGCGCTACGCACACATTTGAACTTTAAACGCTTTGATGTGCGCTCGAAAAACCGACTCCGAATGGAAAAGTTGATATAAATGATCAAACTTTGATGAAATACCCCAACACCCCTGCCACACATGTGTCAAACATGTGATCATACATGTGATCAAATATTGTTGCTATGTCTGGCGCCGGCATTTATATGTGCACACCATGTGCACACTATATGGCAAAGTTGAAATATGAGATCAAACTTTGATGAAATACCCAAACACCCCTGCCACACATGTGATCAAACATGTGATCAAATATTGTTGCTATGTCTGGCGCCGGCATAACACGGCGCGCCAAAGGCGTCTGAAAACGTTTCTTTATCTCAACAAACAGCTAGACAAGCACAAACTTTACTCTATGGATATTATAAAAGCTAATTTTGGATCAACATAGACAAAAACCAGGTAATTAAACTCAGCTTTATGAATAAAATCTATGTTCGATTAGACACCTGTCGATTATGCTGATTTTATTATACAAACGGTACCGTTAAGGTCATTGACTCGACAAAAAAAAAATACGCTCGTTAGAAAAAGGCAAAGCATAGTGCTAGCAAACTCGCAGATTAATTTTATGAATTTCTGCAGTGAAAAAATTATTATTATCTCGATAATTTAAATTACTTAGTCCATGGTGTACAAAAGGTAAAATCCTACCTAACTAATATTATAAATGCCAAAGTGAGTTTGTTTGTTTGTTACGCTTTCACGCTAAAACGGCTGAACAGATTTGGATGAAATTTGGCACATGGGTAGACCATGACCTGGAATATGACATAGGATACTTTTTATCCCGACACGACTTTCCCACGGGATCGACACTTACGCGAGTGTGACCGCGGGGCGCAGCTAGTAACATAATAAACTTTCTACACGAATCAGCATCCTAATTGCGTAAGATCAATCAGAATTGGAATCCGTTTGAAAGAAATGTTTAATCCATTGCTTCATAAGTTCGAAAACAAAATCTGTTGAACTGTCAAAATGAAACAAATTAGTCGTAATCGGTTACGAAAATAAGTTACGACTGCATGAAAAATCATATGAGAATGATATTTTCAAACTATTACCCAATGTTGTGAACGTTTGGGTCTCATTACATAAATGTTATGGTAATAAGTTCGGCGATTAGCACTCTATTGGCTATACATTTGTATGTACCTACAGTCATAGGCATCGATTAAACACTTGTTTGGTTATCACAATCTAAACTACAAGAGCGTCTTGTTAGACGCCTGCCGTTGGTAAAAAGTCGATGAACACTATTTAAGTATATACATAAGTTTGTATTCATGTAGGGTAAGGGTAGATTTGGCTTCAATCAGCTCAACTCTACACTATTTTTTTTCGCTGTTGCCATGCAAATCAAAATTTTGTTTATTAGACTCGCGACAATCTAAGAAGTCCGATTTGACAGCCATAAAAATGCTTTGTGTAACGATGAAAAAAAAAATGGTTTCATAAAAACTGATTCTCGAGACATATTGATTGATTGATTTGAGAGTTTGTAATCAACGGCTTATCTACATTGCTTAAAACGAACTCTCAGGGCATAACGTTTTATTACATGTACGAGAACGAAACGTCAAAACGGACTTCTTAGATTGTCGCGAGTGTACTTCACTAGCTTCTGCCCGCTACTTCTTTCGCTTGAAACGGCCTTTGACCCACCGCCTCGCATCGCATCGTCCGCCCGCGCTATTAATTCGTTTTCGCTTAGCGTTCTTTCTGACTTTTTTTCATTTTTCCCGGCTCAGCGAGATGTTAAATCGCCCATAACCTTCGGCTATCAAATACGCAAATATTTTTTCAAATCTGACAGATAGTTTCAGCGATCAAACAAATCAACTCTTCAGCTTAATTATTAGTACTAGTACATAAACGTATGTATTTATATTAAACTTGCTGACCCGACAGACGTTATCCTGTAAATTTTCTAATTTTCCGCGCAATTTTCTTAATTTTTTCTTTCATAAGAACCTTCTCCTGACAATAACAGACACAACAGAAAAAGAATTAGCGAAATCGGTCTAGCCGTACACGCGTGATGGCGTGACCAACGGAAATAGGGATTCATTTTTATAAATATTATTAAATAAAATAAATACATTAAACTACCCTTCGCTCTTCGTTTTCAAGCAAGGAACTCAGAGTGATTCGTCAACTCGTCCTACATGCTTACGGCCTGAGAAAATGTGAGTGCGAAATGAGAAAGGTACAATCAGCAGCAAAAGTGTTATTGTGGGAATAATAACAAGAAAGAATTAGTTACTTTTGCTGCTGATTGTACCTTTCTCATTTTGATAGTAACGTAGGACGAGTTGCAGAATGAAAATATTATTTATTTTGATTTTCTTCAAGTCCGTCTAAATGGGCCGTAGGCATGTAGGACGAGTTGACGAATCACTCGGAACTAACAATCCCCGTCTTTCTTTTATTGAATTTAAAACATTCTTTACTGATTCCCAGACCAGAAGACACAAATAAATGACCTTCTAACTAAGATAACTATGAGCATCATTACCTCACGTGAACATCTTAACTGCAAATATTGATAAGAAGCGCAACGCCAAGTGTGCAGATTATACTATTTGATAAAACTCCAGAGTTACACTAGATATTCTTATCTTTGCTAATATTTATAAAAGGTTAAAGTTTGGAATAGTGGTGTATTTGTATAGCTGTTTTCCCTTTATAGTGGAAAACCCATGCAGTCCTAGCTACACTAGACGTAAAGCACAAATGACACGACGACCGATAACCAAGAAGGTATGTAGTATAATGTCAACGTTATTCAATTTCCTGTTAATTCATGCTCGCCAGACTTTGTAAATAGTTCACAGATTCCACGATTTATAAAAAAAAACATTTATGAAACTTGTCTAGTTGTGTATCAAAGCAGAATGTGATTGGTTCAATTATTGTCTAACAGAATGTTAATAAGGATAATTACCTGTGTGTGGTTAACGGCATACAAAGACAGGTACGTCACCAACCCGCCGATGATCAGCGAAAACCACGTATGCCTTTCCGTAGGATCCGCACTAAAACTAAAGAGCACACAGTCAAATCAAAAACCGATCTTATTTATTGAAGGATAAAGCGCATATTTCTTTGTACTTACTTTGAAAAATCAAGTCTTCCACCTTCCCTCGCAATCGCAAATATTTGCGTCAAGCCTCCAACTTGTTGCGAGGCGAACACTACAACACTGAACACGGCTCCAAACATCAGAGCTGACTGCAGGAGATCAGTGAACAGCACCGCTTTCATCCCTCCCAAAGTAGAATAAAACGTACAAACTAACCCTACCACTAATATAGAAATCAGTCTATCCAACCCTGTCACAGCCTCTAGTACAATCGCAGGAGCGTATAAAACTATACCATTGTAGAGCACCATTTGTAAAGTGTAGGTCAATGACGCCAGCATTCTGATTCGCGGGCCAAATCTCATCTCTAGGTACTCATATGTACTGGTTTTCTGTAGTCCGAAGAAGACTGGTAAGTATAATTTGCTGGCGATAGGCGTCGCCACGCCGTACGATATGTTGATGACGACGAACTGCATGCCGTAATAGTAGTTCTCTGCTGATACCCCCAGCAGAGTGATGGCCGACATGAAGGATGCCATCAGTGATACTGCTACGGGGAATATTGACATGTTGCGATCAGCTAGCAGGTATTCCTGGAGAAAATGAAATTGGTTAGCACGTTGCATACTTTATAGTTTTCTCGAAGCCAGACACAAAATCTTAGGCGCTTATAGCAACACGGGGAGAAATTAAAATATAACAATTTAACGAACCGAAATAACCCAGATGTGAGAGAGAATGGAAAGGACGCCCGCCATCTAGAGGCAAACCTTAATCGAGTATTTTGATGTTAGCCTTCAAAAACTTAATATTGAGGCGAACAATAAACCTCACTCACTGTTATGTGAGAATGTGGGCGACAGAAAGGGGAAAGGATCGAAGGGGTACGTGCAAATATGACATGATCCCAATTTAAGTAAAGATACAGTAAGGTAGTTACCTCATTTGTTGCTTGTTTTCCGCCGCTGAAGCGGAAGTATAAGCCGATGGCTATTGAAGCGACCATAGTGGCCGCCATAATGGCGTAGTCCCATGCCCCGAAGACTGACGCCACCATTTTTATCTGAAACAATGCCAATTATGGTTAAAATTTAAAATTATACCTTAATAAAATGTTACTTGCTTTCACTTTTTTTTTCAATATCTGAGAAAGTAACACAAAAAAATGACCTAGAGCCTTTTTATAATATTGTGAAAAGAACCACTCACTTCTATCCTACTGTCACAATAGAAACCAAAATAAATGAGAAATTAACTAGAAACGTTACAACAAAAATATTCGCCCACTCATATCCGTTGACTATTTCGGCTTCCCAACCAACACAGACGTTGCATAGGTAATATTTGCACGCATGTTATATATATACGATTCTTACTGATACCATTAGATTATTGTTATCGTATAATAAGACCTTTATCTCGATAGGAGTTGATACTAGCAAGTGCATTAATGAAACACTTTAAAAGGATCAAGTTGCTAAGGCGTTTGGAAAATGGCGGTGAAAATGGATGAATTGCTAAAATAGTAGTCACGAATCATAAAGATGCAAATGATAAAGAACTTGTATTTGCCTTGAAATAATAGGTAGGTAAGGTAGGAACGAGAATTTAATGTACCTTATAGATGTTGAGGTAGGTTACAAGTATAAAGAAAATAACCGGAAACTAGTATACATGCACTTGTAGATAAGCCAAGGAAAATATCATTGTAACGAACCGAAGAAAATTGGAAGATTATGAATATATAATCGATATGAATTTACAATGGAAGTGAATTCGTAACAAATGTGTATAAAACGTTATAATTGTTTTTTTTTTTGTGCAATGGCATCTCGCATCTCAAACTAGGAGGTTGTCAGCAGACTTTCCTGTGAATGCTTTACTAAATTAAGTCCTCCATACTAGGCATATAATTTAAACTAAGCCAATACACGCTAAGGGCACACCCTGGGTGGTACGGACCTCTTATTAATTGATCAGCAGACATGAATCTTTAAAAAATATTACGGCGTTGCCACCTATTGACCTACTGGCATCGCGTCGAAACTATCAGGAACTGTTACTGATGCGATATAAATAATGTAATAGCGGATTCATATGTCTACATACATACAATGGATGTAAGGTTAGAGATAAATCTGGAATACAGATAATGAAAACTAGTCTACGTCAATGATATAACAATGAAAACAGTCTGAAATAACTCGGTTTATGTGTGGTACTACCAGAAAGACTCCCAACAAAAAAATACCTATATTTTTTTGGATAACAGCGGTAGATGGTCCATCCATCTCGAAGTCGTACCTTGTAGATTATGTGTACCTTGAGTTAACGACCATTTGCCATAATTATACCTATGTCATATGTTGGATATCTCAAGTGGAACGGTAAAGACTATCACGTGCACTGGCGGACTAAGGAGGCAGGGGCGGTCCGTCTCCGCCCTAAGGGACCCCCAAATTTAGATTTATATAGTTTTTAATCAAATCCTAATAAAAGCCAGTAAAATATGTCCAGTAATTATGAAGCAGTTGGAAACTCCCCTTCCCTATCAAATTATGCGAAAATGAGGGTGCTATAATTATTTTTGCTCCTCAGGCTGTCTTAGTCCGCCACTGTCTACGTAATAAGTACCAATTTTCGCAAAAAACATAGTTGAGTATTTAAGCTTAATTTTGAGAAAGAGTTTGTTAATTTGTGCAGAAACGTTACGTGTCTGGCTGTTACATCTCTTTCACGTAAAATGCTTGTCAATTAAGTAATTTCATGGGTAACGCTACTCATATTGCACATTACGTAACCAAATCCGCTGTTAGCAAGCAAATGAATAAACCAAACAAACGATGACATAAATAAATGAAAGCGCTGTTTGAAGCGTTTAGCAATACCACAAGGCAATACATCCAGTAATTGAAACAAGACTATTGCTGTAGTAATCAATTAAAATTGATTGAGTCTTCATCAGTCCATGTGACTAGATCGTGATAAATGGATTTTTTATTTGTACTGCATATACATTTGCACGATCACGCACACTTGCACACAATCATACAGATCGTTACAGTGAATTTGCTATATACAGGGTTATTGGTCGGCTATCCAATAAATGTAGGAGAGGTCAGTTACAACTTTGCAACCTAATGACCCCATAAAACCCCTATGCAAATGTCAACTATTTTCGAGTAATTTGACATTTTAAATTTGTTTCTATCATTTTAAAATATAAAATTACTCAAAAATTATTGACATTTGCAAAAGGATCTTATGCGGTATATTACCAATAACCCTGTTATTATGTTATTAGTTTTCTTTGGGAACTAAGAACGAAAGTAAAAAGACCATCACTTCTCAACGGCAGGTAAATCGGGATTTCACTATTATCAACTCAAAAATACATCGAAACTGTGTCGCTTGCCTTTTCCGAAATGGAAATGATTTAACTGCCTTGGAATCCGCAAAAAGATCGTAAAAGGAATATTTGAGATGACATGAGGACATTTATGTCTACTTAGTAGCAGATGAAGATTCAGGGGATATAAAACCTCAGACCAGTGATGCATGCGGGAAAGTACGAAAGGGATACCGGGACCTTGGCAACAGGCAACTGAAGGAACACGGGTGGGTTTTAGTCAGTAAAAGTCTAACACGCCCATCCGCTCCGCCCAGAGCGGGAGAAGTCATTGGATGATCATCTAACCTCAAAAAAAAAAAAAGGCCATTGATGCATCCTTCAAAAGTTTTCCTATAGTTGCTAGATCTTTTTGCCGTTTTATTGGCTTGCGGCTGTGTAGACAAAAAAAAATAAACACCACGTATTTTTTGTTTAACAATGATAACACTGATTCTAAAACAGACGATAACACTGATTCTAAAACTGACGGTAACACTGATTTTAAAACAGACAATATATTTACTTAAAAACTACCTGTTCTTCGTGTAGCCAAATAGATAAAGGATCTACAGGAAGTATATCTGAAGATCCCCGTACAAACTTATATCTTGGCAAGAACTTGGTCACTCCGATCCAGTTCTACGAAATAATATTACTGTTCATCTCATACACAAAATATTGATTTAAGTACGTAATTTATTGCAAAAACGTCGAAGTCGATATTTAATATATATCCACGTGATTTTTTTTAAAGTTATCTTTCCTATGGTGTTTATATTTTTTTCTTGTATGTAATAAAAGTAATCTGTTTGATAATCGAGGACACGTGCACACGAAAAGTGACGCGAATCTTAGACCACTTAACGGTGAGGCCTCTTCATTTTCCACCCAATTTATTGTTCGTGTGCAAACGTCTTGGATTCACACAGTTTATTCCAATAGGCAATTGTTTAGTCTCGTGACCTGTCGCTGTCCTTATTTTGGTAGCCTTTCTTATTATAATATTCGTTTAGCTCCTTAAGTTCTGAGTTGAGCTATTAACCTATTGACAAAATATGCTAGCAGTGACTGAACAGGTCCACTCAAATCTGTGTGGTTCTTTCCTCAAAATATAATTTCAGTCACTAATCTACATGAACCTCAAGATTTTTAAAAGAAACTTTGACCTTTGATATTGTTTAGCCATTTCTTCTCAGGAGTAGTCAGATAGGAAATATAGACTTGATCTTGCTTTTTTTTCATATCAATCTGCCTAACCTTTTCCCAACTATATTGGGGTCGGCTTCCAGTCTATCCGGATGTAGCTCAATACCAGTATTAACATGGAGCGACTGCCTATCTGACCTCCACAACCCAGTAACTGGGTAATACGATATCCCTTGGTAAGACTGGTTGTCAGACTTTCGGGCTTGTCGACAAATGACAGCCGGGACCAACGGCTTAACGTGCTTTCCGAGGCACGGAGGAGTCTCGGTATGTAAAGATGGTCACCCATCCATGGACCAACCCCAGCAAGCGCAGCTTAACTTGTTAGATCGACCCGTGCGGCTGTTATTACTTAGCCACGAGCTCCTCGCTTTTTTTTTTTCATATGACGTGTAAATGTGATTCCGATATCCTATTTACAAAATAAACCATTTCGTTTCATTTCATTACCATAAAAGGCTCCTTTATCCTGACGTCAATACTGACCTACACAACCTTCGTTTCTGCAGGTTATTGAAGGCACAATCGTATACATGTTATTTATCAAATTAATTATGTACTTAATCAACTCGACTATCTCAGCCCATTGAACAAAGCTCTCATTATTAAGTTGCTACGATAGTATAGTAGATGATGCGATATGTAAGATTATATAAGTTTGACATACCTACTTAAAAAGTTGCATTGCTATTATTTACAACTAACTGTTGCCCGCGACTTCGTCTGCGATGTAGGATGAAAAGTAGCATATGTCCTTCTCCAGCTCAAGGTCTACCTCTGTGCCAAATTTCATCCAAATCTGTTCGCCGTTTTAGCGTAAAAGTAAAAAACAAACAAACGCACTTTCGCATTTATAATATTAGTAAGGATATAAAAATTCTGCCTTGAAAATAAAGAACTTCATAAACAATGTGATTTAAGTTTACATATTATTAGGTTAATAATTTGGTGCTGGGTTCTCAAAATTCGACATTTGTTGTCATCAACATTCTCCTGCCTTTATCCCAATTTATTTGGGGTCAGCGCAACATGTCTTTTTCTTCAATACTTTTCTCTATTAGACGGCATCTCGGTAGTCACCCGGGGTGACTCTAGAAAGGGGGTTGCTCAATGCTCACCCCCTAGATTCTAGCCATACCATCTTTCACATAGTCCACCCGTCTTTTCTTTGGTCTTGTATTAATTGTAGTATCTATATCTATACATATTATAAATTGAAGTCGCTTTCCGCGTTTTTCTGATTAGTTATGTTCAGTTTATGTGTATAATACGTAAATATTAAAATTACATTCGGATTTTCCTTTTTTTTCGGATATTTTTTCGGATCTATCATTAAAAATGCATCTTTGGATATATAAATAAAATTATACGTACATAAATACAATTACACTAAGAACAATTTTTCCTGCAATTGTTTCTTCAATATTGTATTTTTTCAGTTAAATTATTTATAGCCTAGTTACTAACAACCCTTGAAAGGAATATCATTAACGTTGAATTAAAATTCAATTAGAACTTTGTCAATCAAAACACACTCCATTTAATTTAAATTTTCCCGCTATTACTGACTGCCAGCGAATAAGTATGTAAACACCAATTTGAAACTTCACGCATGGACTTTGTAATGCATAATTTCATGCATTAAAAAAATATATACGGCTATAATAAAGTGCACTTTATACAATTGTAGTTGTTAGAAACACTTTAACCGGTATTTCTAAGTAATTTAATGAAAACTTCAATTAAAAATTACTCACAATTTTGTTCTGGCAACAGCAGCTAAATCAAACTTTCCTTGACTTGCACTGAGTGTTTTCAGCAAAAAAACCGTTTCAACGCATCATAATTGTATAACAAACTCTTCTTACATAGTTTTTTTCATCACTTAACCTTGGTTAGTCTAAATAATACTTCGCGGTAGCAATATTTGATAAATGAAAAAATTAAATTAAATTAATGTCACAACTCATGTGGCGTCCGTTTTAGTGAGAAACACCTGGGAAATGAATTTTAATGAATATTCGGAGCGTTCGGGTCATGAGTGAGTAAATTAATGTAAAGTCGTTCACTGCCGCGACTCGCATTGAGGTAACTGTCAGCGGTGGCGTGAGGTTATGTTTTTGAGATCGTCCGATATCAGTGCGTGTTGGATTACAGCCAATTTAGCGCTTTAGCTAAAGCAAAAATATCATGCCTCGTGACATTCATGGCGCGAATTAAAGCGCATTTTTTACTGTGCTGACGTTTTTAACTGAACGTTATTATGGCGTGATTTTAACTGCTTACTGTGAAACTTATTGAATAATATATGATGCATCTTGTAATACAGCGGTGACTAACGTGACCTTCCGTTTTCAGTAGGTATTACTCAGTAGGTAGGCTAATACTATTTCTGACAATGTTCGTCATGACATCGTTTTATTAGAAGCAGCTATAAAAATAAGACAATTGTTTGTCCGAAAGACACCTCTTCTCTTCAGTTTAAAATAAGAGACACAAGACGCTTACGAAAGAAAAGCGCTTCAGCGCTGCAATGTACACAAATGCGCGCGCACATTTTAGCAACAAGGGGGAAGTTCAAAGACTTTATATATTCTAACATTTCTTGCGTTTAAAATATTTATAAACTAGTTAAGTTTTTTTTTTGTATTAAGTGTATTTTGTTCGCTAATACGCTAGAAAAACGATTTTTAGTGTTTTTGCAGTGTTTATTTTTGCAGTCTTTGAGTTTAACGACATCTATGTTTTCTTTCAACCATGCAACCTGTCACTAAGCAACAGAGTTTGCCAAAGATATTTCTGTAGGCTCCGGTGCGAACAATAATATCATCATTATAAAACCAGACTCTAACGTCCATGGTTTCATTTTCTCTTTTTAGTTAAACCTATGTCAATCATTTCTATATGTATGGAGAAAATGCAACGAAATTTCTACAACACAATGATCTCGGCATTATTAAAATATACATGAAAAAAATACTCATGAAACATCTCTGCCCTCTTGGTCTATAAGTAAAAACTAAACCAATAACTATCGTATGTACATACTACATAGATTCTAGTTACGATAAACTTAGTTGAACCACTAACTCCAACCTCGAACCAGAACTAAGTGTAGTTAGTGCTTAGTTTTCCTTGTTGCTTAATAATTCACGATCAAAGCGACAGGTGGCGCCACAGTATGTGACCGTAACTACAATGTTCATAGTACGGGGGTAGACAGATGTTTAACACTTTTGTCAGGGGAGAGCAGCGCCAGCCCTGGGATAGAGCAAGAGGAGCGGTCGCTCTAGGCGCCAAATGGTAAAGAGCGCCAAAAAATAAAATGCGTAAAACAATTTCCAGCGCAAAATAATTAAATAAAATTTTGATGGTGCCTTTTGAGAGGCAGCAGTGTTGTAGATTGCCTCTAGCTAAATAAATCCGAATCAACAGACTAAATTTTTTCAAAAGCTGATTTTTGAGGGTATTATTATTTATTTAACATGAAACCGAAGTAGAATTTACGTGAAGTAAAAGCGTCGATCAAAGGGCGCCGAAAGACAATCTCGCTCTACCCGCATCAAGGGATAGAATGGAGGGTTCTGTCGGATTCTCCGACTAACGCTACTGATATTGCTCCTGCTTCCGTTTAAGCCGAAAAGTCATAATTATTTCGCTATATTTTAATCTGTAGAAAATAAATAATCACTCGTAACGGTAAATGATAGCAATTTACAAAGGTAATGCTCATGGGAAACAAAATCTACAATAATTATGTAAAAAATATTTTTTTACTAGTCAGGAAATAAAATTCACGCTACGCTGCTAAATAGAACTCTAATAAATTCTTGAAAGGGAAATAATTAGAGCATTCACACGATACTATTGCAGAGCCCCACAAGAGAACCGTGTGGTATGGGTTCTAGAGTGTTAATTGATACAAAATAAAATCAAACAAACCAAAGTAGGGCACTTCGAAGCGTATTTGAAGTCTAGTTTCAATTTTACCATAAGGACGCATTTATAAGTAATAAAAATTACCTACTTTTATTTTTAGGAATACTCAACCTAATGAGCCGTAAGATAAAAAAAAATTAAAGAAAATCTACACAAAATACGGGGAAAACGTTTAGGATTCGCTAAAAAGGGTCACTTTTTAGCGACATAATTTTGGTCTACGTTCAAGTGTACGTACAAACACTAATTAATTTAATTAAAAACAAACACAACGTGTACAAAAGACACCAAACACGCGTTTGTTATATTCTTAAATGTTATTTTTTTATGTAAAAGTTAAGGTAAAAATATATTTTAAAAACAAATAGAGACTAGAAACGGAGTCAAGAATAAACTGTTTTTCTGTCTATTTCTGAAGTTAATGTCGTGAGGAAAGTTTTGAGTATGAATGTGGATGGCTACATTAAATCTAATTATATTAAAATAATTATTAAATTATTAATGATAAAATAAAACTTACTGCAGGAGAAAAATAATAACAAATATAATTTCAAAAATTTGGATAAGTTTGTTCATGGCTATATGAGTAAAGGAAGACCAAACAAACGATGGATCGACTGTGTGAAAGATGACATGGCTGACATACCCAGATGACGACTAATCAAATCTCTAAAAACACAATTCAAAAGAAATAGAGATAATGATATTTCTTTTAAGACACTAAATAATATAACTTCAAATAAAAAAAATATAAATAAAATAAAAAATATTAAAAAAAATATTGCAACAAACTTTACCTACTTACTACAGTTGTAGATAGGTAAGTAGTAGGTATACAACGACTCTACTTGAGTTATTCTTTTTTACACTCGGGAAAATTATTTTATGTTGAATACTTCAAATACTACAAGATCAAAGAAGAGATGGATGGACTGTGTGAAAGCTGATATGGCTAGAAAGGGGGTGACTACAGACGACGTCTAATAAAGTATGGACGAAGCAGACATGGTCGCCTACCCAAAATAAATTGGGAGAAGGGCAGGCGAATATGATGATAAATAAGGTATCAGAACGACAAACAAACAACTATTATTACCTTATTTAATTTCAAGGTATCAACTACGCAGTAATTAATTATCTGTTAGAATAATAACTTAATTTCTTGATCGGCCACCATTTATAATTTATTCAGGAGAAATTAACACTTATAATGTCACTTCAAAGCGAATACTAGTAATTATGTTACCTACTACGATAGTTAAATCAAACAATCCAGTTTATGAATACGTAATACAATGAAAGGGTGCTACTATTATACAGCCTGATTTAAATTCAAAAAACGGTTTCGAATTTTCATTGTTTTCTAAAAAGTTCAGACTGTCTTTTGTTCCGAATTTTTTAAAGCACTGGCATGCTTTATGTTTATTTTCTTTTTTGTTCCATTTCTAAAACAGACAGATGAAACTCTTTTGTTTTCAAATTTCGAAAGTTAATTTGGGTTGGTTCATGTTTGGCTGAACTGCATTGGCTTGATAGCAAGACTACCAGTCTGTGAAAATATACCTACTTTCTACAGATAACCAAAACGTAATTATGTTTTCAAACAGGTAACCCAGCGTCACCGTTTTTAATTCTATTGGTTTGGTGCAAATGCTTGAAGGAAATTAATCTGCTTACAGCACAAATTGGCAAGCCCGGAGGAAACTCTCTCATCGGAGGAAAGTTTATAAGAATAAAGTAAGTAGCACCTAAGAGGGACAGCTTCGATCTGCGGAGTGCGGATCCAAGTAGGCCAATCTAGCGAAATGGGAGATTATTAACCCTACTGACATTCAGTGCATACGCGGTGCTCCTGCCTGACTAAATCATGTCCCATATATTGCATTGTCCAAAGCGTCCGTACACTAGCACTTTTGAGAACCTAAAAAACGCCACTCAAGCCGCGATTGGCGTGGCCACCTACTGGGCCCAACTCATTTAACATAGCTGTGACGAAAGAAGATGGAGAAGATTCGAATGTATACCTTAACTGAGAAATAAAGGGCTAGAAAAGTTCACCTGACAAAATAATCTTCCCTCACCATTTGAAAGATCCACAACCAATCCTAAACAATCCATACTAATATTATAAATTCGAAAGTAACTCTGTCTCTGTCTGTCTGTCTGTCTGTCTGTATGTTACCTTTTCACGCCTAAACCACTGAACGGATTAGGACGTAGGGCCCTACCATCAACTTTTAAAATACTTGCCAAGTACATGACAGGTCAACTTAGCAGGCTAACCTGACAGGTTTTCTATTTGTACCGTGAGCATTTCCGTCTGACCTGCAATGTATCAACTTCAGACCTGCTACGTGACCGTTGACCGGTACGCCATATTATAAACAAACGTTCGGAAATACTTTTTCGCAATGTTACCGGTTTTACGGTTTTAAAGAACTACATTAAATTAATTGAATAACAGTTTATAATGATCAAGAGAATTCTAAAAAAAAACTATTTTTCGTAACAAAATATCTTATTTAACACGATTATGACACTGGAGACCCTTTTAGATACTTATGAAAATAATCTTTAAAATTACCAAAGTTATTGCTATTTTCGAACGACTATCCTAGCCATTAAGTATAAAAAATTATAGTTTTTGATTGCTTGTCAGTTTGACTCTAGTGATGTTACTCAGTCACTAACAGTCAGGCACTCGATTGTTCCGATTATGTAATTCTTAAGTTGAATCTAAGGAACTACCTTAGATTCAACTTGAATTGAGTAGAGGGGAGACTAGAGGGAGGTTTCCAACAGCTTCGCACGCTTGAAACGCACACAAAAAAAACAGAGAAAATAATCATAACCCGATCCAAAATACAACAACCGTTCCATATTGGTACGGGGTTTAAGTCAGTGACATTCGGGTAAGATTGGCTTTGATCAACTTTGTAAAAAGCGCTTTCTCCACATTCCACTCTCAATCTGATAATCAATGATGATACGATGATGATTTTAATGACAAATTACAAGTTATCAACAGAAATCATTAACCCACAGTACATATACTTTCACTCTTATTAAAACTCTAGAGTCAATCTACACAACATAGTATTTTGGTACCTTGAGAGAAAATGAAATCGAGTTTTTATTTTATACACTGCAGTAACGAGATAAACAAAATTTAGCCGCATCACTATCTGACACTGTCAGAAAGACAAGTCAAGTCAAGGGACAACAACACTTCATTATTTAATTTTTTCAGTTTCTTTCGAAATGCATCAATTTCATATATTTCTTTTTTTCCTGTGTGTTATTGAAGAATTATAATTAATATGAAATCTTCAAGGTGGTACAGCATTTACTCCAGATGGATGTTGTGTTATTTGTTCTGTGAGATTCCAACGCACTGTGCGAAGACATAGTCCGAAGCTACAGATGTGCGGTGAACGCTTTTGTATCAAATGCACGTCGTACAAAGATGAGAGGTGGAGCCTGGAGGAGCAACCTGCATCTTTTTTAGATGAAATATTATCTACTTCGAAGTCGTCCGACGTTGAAATTGATACTTACAGTAATAAAAATGCTTTGTTTACATAATGTGATTTTTGCTTTCAATAACCGTTTAAAACACCCTACGTTCCTATTATACATTCCTACGTTCATACATTCCCCCACGTTCCCAGGTAACTACTATACATTACGGAACAGTGCACTATTTTACTAAACTACAAATACCGATGAAGGTTGGCCTACTCACTAAACATTTTTTAAAGTTATGATCGTATTTCTCAGTAACCTCGTTAGACGACGTATAATTATTACTACCACTGTAATCTAGAGATCATTATCAGAGTACATATTCACAAATGAACATGTACTTACGTATTTTATTCGAAACTAAAGAAAACAGTTCACTAAAAGTAAGTTTTACACGCCTGCTTAATATGACTGCAGGGCAGTTCAGTATTCGAGTGTTTACATGTCAAAAAGGACTTGATGGTACAGCTCAACGCAGGTCAGACCAGTGAAATGTTGTCACGTGACCACTGACCGGCTTTAGTCACGTGATCACTGGCTTGCCTGTTATTTGACATGTTCACGGTACAAAATAGCCCGACAGTTCATTTTCCGTCGAAAATTGACCTGCTATAAGAGTTCATGGTAAGCCCCATGGATACCTTTTATACCGATATTCCCACGAGATCGAGACTTACGCGGATGAAACCGCGGGGCGGAGTTAGTTTAAAATATTCTCATGCTTAATGCCCCTTGGAGTCGGAACCAATGATCACAATCAAATAGATGCCGAGTCCTATTCTGGTCACGTTACTGGGTACCTTACCTTCGCTTGTAGATAATATCCGTTGTTCACGACGGGCTCATCCTATCACGGTGCTTACTGATTATACTTGGAACAGTGAGTTTTTTTTTGTAGATGTACCTACTTACCTACTGTAAGTTTTTACAAATACCTAATAATATTTTCTAAGCTAACTCTCTCTCTACACACCTACTTTTAACTAATATGGATCATCTCTAATATCTAAAAAAACATTTTGCGTTGTTTGGCCTTTAAAAACAAATAACTTTGTTAATCAAGTTGGTGTAAACGTAAAACCTAAACAACCTCATAATCGAAAACTAAAACGAATAAAAGTGATTGGATTTGCTGTTGTTGTTCACCAGGGCAGGCAATACAATTACTGAATCAGTATTTAATTATGTTTATTAAAATATAAAAACGATACGTTTGTCCATTTAAAACACAATTTCAACCACAACACCGTTTTATGTAATTGTAAATCCTGTCCTATACTATTAAATGAGCAATATTTGTATACATTATAAGGTGTATCTTTTCATACACGAAATCTCTTAAGGGGTCATTGTACTCATTATGAACAACTTTCACTATGGCACCAACACTGAAATCGCGAAAAAAAAATACATTTAATTACTAGGGAACAGCTGCGTTTACGGGGGCGAAAAATCGATTTAGTTGGGTCTCATTTATGGGAAAATTCGTTTTCTCTATTTTCACCTCGAGCAGAGCTCAGTCTTCATTATACTCCATTTTATGCTTAAAAAATAAACTAACACAGAATACTCTTTAAACGATGTCACCGCTGAACATTAGGTAGTGGCTACATTAAATTTCAGCGGCTAAGTGATATCTTCTCTCTCACGCCATCCATACAGTCTCAAGGGTTGATAAGTGCTATAAGTACCAACATTACCATATTTCCGGAGCGGTGTTCACTTCCTTTGCGTTTTATAAAATACTAGCTAGCTTTAAGAAGAATGTTCAGTTTTTTTTTAATTTTTCTCATAGCAATGTCTATGTGCTTTAAAACTAAGCGCACATTATAGCGTCGTCGTTTCACCGTATGTTAGTGATGTCCAACATAAAATTCAACACAGGTTCAGTACCCGGGATTAAATGTGACATATTAAGCTTTAGAAAGGAACTGTCACACAGGTGGGAAGAAATGATTTGTGCTATACAAAGCCGAAGTTCTTCTATGATGTTACATTTATTGAACTCAAACTGAAATCCCTTTTTTCAATTGAACCAATTACAGGCACTTTTGAATTGCCAAGGAGCCGGTCGCACAACTGTCGGGGACCGATGCCTGCCAGGGTTGCGGGAACGTCCGAAAGGGATACAAGGTCCCGGCCTTGGCAACAGGCAACTGAAGGAACACGGGTGGGTTTTAGTCAGTAAAAGTCTGACACGCCCTTCCGCTCCGCCCAGAGCGGGAGATGTCATAGGATGAATTCCCAGACTAAAAAAAAAAAAACAAAGGAGTCGGTCAGTCAGAAAGATGAAGCTAGTCGCCCATTCCAAAGCATAGTAGTAGTAGAACAACGGGCAAGAAACTCCATGGCCGGGTACACTACCTACCTACCAAGCTATCTCTCAGTCAAATTACATAAAACTCGGTTTGTAAAGCATAGCAGACAGATAGACTCCTTTCGTTGCGTAGATATGAAAGTTTTTAGCATAGCTGCTGAAATATTTGCGAAACTGTAGTTTATTACTTAGCTTCCTGAAAAATATGTTCTCCGATGTTGATTTATTGCATTTTTGCAGTAATGCGTTCTACTCTAGCAGAATTTGTATTATAGAATGTTACCTAGGTAAGACCGCGAAGTGACCACTAATGCTCGGTTCCTATATACATCAACGAATCGTTTCTGTTACCAATGCGTACCATTTTTTATTGCATAACTGGGCAAATAAATAAATTCGTAAGCTAATTTTACCTGTGACAGCTACTTCCATATGAGAGGGGCTTCAATATTAGTTAAGATAAAAGAGTCTTCATTTTAACCAATAACGGTCCGTAAATTATAGGAATCAGCCATAAAATAGCTTCGGTAAGATGAAAATGACGAAAATAAATAAAATTCTAATGGAATACATAGATACTTCGAAAAGTTCAATGAAAAAATGTAACCAAGTGACAATAAATTAATAAATAAACGAAAAAGATTGTTTTTAACAACCTCATCTTCTGAATTTACAGGCCCAGCCACTCTAAATAGGTAATTACATGCACGGCCACTTTTTCAAGCCGGTAACAGCCAACGGTCTGAAAATTTCGTTCCTTCATATTAATGAAAATATGAATAAATGAGTTCTGATTTCTGTAAAATTCAAAAATGTTTCGTGTTTGCCGCTTTATAAAAAAATGTTTAAAAAAATGTTTCGTGTTTGCCGCTTTATAAAAATGCTAATAAAACAAAAAAATCAGACACGTCTTTATATTTCTCCTGCTTCGCATGGTTTTTTGGATTTGACAAAACATCGATATTTCTTAGTTATATGTTACTTTTATATGAACGTATTACATAAACCTTCCGGAATAAATTCTCTAAACAATGGTGAAAACCTTATCACAATCTGTTGTGTAATTTAGAAGAACAACGCGGACATAAAGACAAACACGAAAAGCGACTTTAATTTATATTATGTATAGATACCACACCATCTTGAACAGGAACACGTGTACTTCTTTCTAAAATCACAAAATAATAGAAAATATAATGTAGTAATCACTGGTAGTTCAACATTTCTATCTATTTGCATCATATAGAAATCATCATTATCTTCAGTGAGTAAACAGCCGGGGCTAGCTACGAAATTTCTCATTAAGTCAGTATGGTTCCGCCTCTGTTTTTTCAAGCAAGCAACCGAAATTACTGCAATTCGTTTGTGAAATACCTGTCTTTTTCATCTAGCTAAGCGCACGCTAGACATGGAATGACAATTTCACAAAGTGCTTCAAGCGAATCTAAAGTTTTTAACATCTGCAAACAAATACAGTATTTTCTTTTATTAAAGTTCGTTTCAGTTCCTTAATAGTGATTTGAAAAAGTCTTTCGACAAAGTGTCTTTCTGTGAATAAAGATCTCAAACACTTATCTCCGTAATTAGAATATTTTCTATTGTGTTCGTTTTATTGCAATTTTTATTACGGGCTCCTAAATATCGCGTAGGAAACTCATATCGCGCATTCTGTGTACAGTCCATAACTATTTCTATTCTTATTGTTCTTACCTCAGTCTTGTTTGCCATTTTTTATATAAAACTTATTGGTCAAGTATTTCTGCAATTTAATGAGTTTAACTTTTTTTTTTCATCTATATTTCATCAAAATTATTCCTGTATAGTTACATTACATTTCCTGTATATCCAAATCCTTAGAGTCTGCTGAAACAGTTGTATTCAAGTTTGAAAGCTGTTTGCTTTAAAAATAAACAAATTTGTAAATGTCTAGTTCCGAACACCCTGTACAAATAAGTTCGAAGTAGTATAATTATAATGTCCACCATGAGCCACCGAAGTCACAAACCACAGAATTTCATTTACAAATCTGCTATGTGACAACGAAGTCACCATGGCTGATTCTCGTCCTAAACGCTACTTTGGTTTCCACTTCTGTGTCCTTCGACTCTTGGGCCTGGGCTGGTGGCATCATCCAGAAGAAGGCAATACTTCCAACTTTCCAGGCTTGTACCTCTACTACTCCATTGTCACCCAAGTTGTTTGGGTAGCTGGCTTCGTTGGTTTGGAAACTATTGACCCTTTCGTCGGCGAAAAGGAAATGGACCGATTCATGTTCAGTCTCTCTTTCGTCATCACCCATAACCTCACCCTTATCAAACTGTACATATTCTTCTTTAAAAATGCTGACATTCAGGAAATAGTGCATACTTTAGAGATTGGGATGTATGATTATTATCAAAACATACCTAAGAACCGAAAAACGGTAAAAATTTCCAAAATATTAACAGGAGCTTTTATTTTCTTTGGCTGGCTTACAATTGGAAATGGAAATGTATATGGGACGATTCAAGACATTAAATGGAAATCTTTAGTTGCTACTTTAAACGATACTTCTCTTCGTCCAGTTCGGACCTTGCCACAACCAATTTATATACCTTGGGATTATCAAAAAGATGCGTCATACATTCCTACTTTTGTGCTCGAAACTGTAGGTTTATTATGGACTGGTCATATTGTAATGACAATCGATACATTTATTGCATCTGTTATCCTGCATATGGGTTCGCAGTTTGAAATACTAAACGAGGCAATAACGACTGCATATGATCGTACAATGACGTCTCTACGGGAAGGTATACATCTTGATGCTTATAGTATACACGAGAGAGAATCATTAGTATTGAGTCCAGAAGATAATAATGTAAAGATTGTAGAGTCTTTTGTACCGAGAGAAGAAATTGACGCAGCACTGCAGACTGCTTTCAGAAATTGCTTTCGACAACACCAGGTTCTTATCAAGTGAGTGTAAATGTTTTGTAATGATTAAATGCATTTGTTATGATAATTTATTAATCAATTTAATGGATATATCAATTATGATTCTTACTACAACTCCATTTTATATCAAAGCAATAGGTATAACAACTCCTTCCTTTAATTATATTCTGTACTCTGCTATTGAAATTATACGTAGTTATATTATGAGAAACGGTAATAAAATGTCAAAGGGAAAAGACACAAATCAAGTGCTGAAATAAATATAATCCTTGATTTGTTCCCAAGATAAGCTATGGAATGTTCTCCTTGCATCCTTGTTATGGATCAGTAGGAACCCTCTCAGTTCCACCATCCGTCTGCCTCGCAAAATCTTGAGTTTTTTTCACTATGATGATTCTGAAAATAATACTGGCACAAGCTTTGTTCAAAACCATAAATATAAAAAAACACTAAACGTTGTTCAAACAGTGGCTTGAAATTATTTCCACTCATATGCACATGGTCTAGAACGAATTGTTACCGAAATATGGCACAAATAACTTGTTTATGACGTTTTTATTAAAAAAAAACATTTTTTTAATTTATCTAGCTGCCGCCAGTGGCTTCGCCCGCGTGTAGTCTTTATAAATTATATATTACTCAGAGTGAATGTAGCTTTCTAATGGTGAAAGAATTTTTGAAATCGGCGCAGTAGTTTTTGAGTTTATTCATTACAAACATACACACAAAAATACAAATCTTTCCTCTTTATAATATTAGTGTAGATAAAATGACCACTCATAACTGCGGAACCGACACCCTATTTGGAGTAAGACACACATTTTAATATAAGGACATGGTAAATAAGTTAGGAATAGATATTTCTGAACCTTTGAATGAAATATGGAAAAAAGATAGGTCAAACGTAAATAAAGATATAAGTTGTAATATCGCTCTCTATATTCAGGAAACGTTCCCAGAGTAAGGCGATATCTATATAACATCGTGTTAACCTAGGTAATCACAGTCACTTTGTATTCCAGTCTGACTTTTCAATCTGTTTGCTCAGCTCTTCAGTGGATTACATGAGAATTGTCATGTTTTACACTTGTTAGAAGATAGAGTGGTTTAAGGACCAAAGATAGAAATTGCACTTTCTAAAATGTAAAGTGAATCTTTGGGAAGGAATTTTTCAAACAGTGGAAGTCTTCGTCATATTAAGACATGTCGCTGTTGACTTTATTACGATCTAGTAGGTATGCTATAGTAACTAGTAGGTAGTGGTGAGTAGTATGGAGGATCAGGTGCATCTTTTCTTTTCTTACACGAAATCTCTTAAGGGGTCATTGTACTCATCATTATGAACAACTTTCACTATGGGACCGACACTGAAATCGCGAAAAAAAATCAGCAGTTCCCTACATTTTGACGAGTTAAGGCTCTTATATACAGGCGCGATTCGCCGCGCGACGCGACTTTTAACAAAACAATTTCTGAGAAAACTTCACGGCGAACAATGCGGTGGCGTCGCGTCGCGCGACGAGTCGCCCCAGTATGTAAGAGCCTTTATGCGAACATAAATGTAGGGAACAGCCGTTTTTTTTTACCTTATATAGGATACTATACAATATTTTGCTCATTTAATTATTTATTTAAATAAATAAATTATATTATGGTACATCTTATTTTTTCGCGAATTCTGAGCCTCCACGATACATATGCCCCTGACAAGTCATTCATATTCAAATGCCGACATTCCGTAATATATTTTTGCAGCTGTCTGTCTTACTTTGTTGTTAGTGTGACTTGACACAATGTTGTTGAAACAGTATAGTTATAGTTACCTAATGTTTCATCCAACACAGTGTCTACGCACAAAAGCTCAGCTTTACAGCCATTACTAGTCGTATTTGCTATCCCAGACTAAGTACTTACTGTAAAGTTTTTGGCAGCCGACCGACTTGGACCCGCCGAACGTCCTAAACTGCCATAAAGTGCAATGTGAATTAACTGGAAGGTTTGGCGGCGGCATCCCGAGCCAAACTTCGGCGTATTTCGGCAAATAAGCCCGTAAACTGTGAGCAATTACATCAAAATGCATATAATTAATTTCCGTATTCATCCTTGGGTGTATATTATAGGAGGGTCGGCAATATCATCCATTTATGTAGAATCTTCCTCTGAAATAATTATGATCTGCTATTAATAGCCAACTGCACCCTAATTTCGTAATACACGATCAATCAGAATCGGAACCGATTTGAAATAAATTTCAAATCCATTGCTTCATAAGTTCGAAAACAAAATCTAATCAACAGCGCAAATAACGCAATGAATGTTGTTGAACTTTCAAAATAAAATAGTCTTAATCGGTTACGAAAATAAGTTACGCAATTAGATAGCTGATTATTAGGCTAATATCACCAATCAAGGCGGACTAATAAAAGCCTTGATTCTACTAATACATCTCGAAAAAAAAGGCGAGAACTAGGGCACTCACCCCTTGTCTGGGGCGTATTTTGAAACTCTTACATCTTCCCTATGAACCGTCCCAAGTCCAACAACGGATGTAATATATAAACAAAAAACCTTTTGACCTAATAACATCGAACACTCATATCTGTTTATACCATCCGCCCATTTTCAATTTAAATACAATGCGAAAATTGCAATCTGAATCATCCCCGTAGTTATTGGAAACGTGCCGCCTACTACAAACACAGATATTTGTGGGGTCAATAAGGGACAGGTTTGAAAAACGACGGGTATCTCGCTGCGTAAAAAATGTCAATTTACAGTCGATACGAAAGCAATAAGGGGACCGAGTTCTCGTGGATATGACATACTGCAATATCTCAGGATTACACCCTCAATATTGTCAGTTGGTTTGCCTTTTTTCCACACTTAAATCAACATAATCTGTGCTTTATATTCACCTTTCTGCGTTGATATTAGAATAAAGTTTTCACTAGGTATACTACTGTGACGAGTATTACATATTTTTTTAACTCTATTTCAGTTGTGTGGAGAAGTTCTCTAGAACTTATTCCTACGGCTTCATGACTCAACTGCTCTCCAGTATGGCAGCCATTTGCGTAGTAATGGTTCAAGTTTCGGTAAGATTCATAGATATGCGGCTTTATTTCATCATCTCCATATTTTTGCATAAAATGTTGTAAGTAATATTTTTTACTCGATACAATTTATTTCCCGACGTTAAGAATAAGAATAAGATTTCATAATGTCTCAGTAAGTTCATGTAAGTGCATGGAATGAAAATTTCCGGAAATTAACTTAGGGAGTTGTATTGCATTGAGTTACATTGTAGTCTAATGTTAATAATTCTGTAAATCCATATTTGTTACGACCGCTAATAATATTTAGATCAACATACAACCTGACACTGACCTGCAAATTGCAAAAAACGTAAGAAGATTTGAATTTCGCGGGCTACCCTAGCGCATCCACCTTAAACTATCCCATTTTTAAAACTAATTACATTAAGTTAAAAGAGTATTAACAACTCTATATACTTCCAAGTCGATTGAGAGCGGCCGGTCTGCACCAAGTGCATAGGGCAACTGATAGAAATCCAACGGCTGACGAAATACGAAGTTTACCGAGAGACATTAAGAAAAAAGTTGTACTATCATCATGTTACCTTTGACTATTTGCTGTTGAAATAAACGGTCAAAAGTAATTGTTTCAAGATGATTCCAAGTAGCATCCTTCTGCATGTAAATACTGCGACCTATAGTCCCTCGTCTAAATCTGGTGATTATGCCCACATGATTTCATAATCATAAAAATAGTCAACGACAATTGGAAGGCCCTTGTTTAGTTGTGCCTTTAGGGATGCGTTTGGAACGTATCCTTACGTTGAAGCCTGTCTTGGCTGATTTAATTAATTGTCAGTCTTTCGTTGCAGCAAGACGCATCTAGTTTCAAGTCAGTGAGATTGATAACTTCTGTGGCATTTTTCATGGCCATGATCATTCAGCTCGGCATTCAGTGCTTCACTGGAAATGAGTTGACGCTACAAGTAAGTCGGGATTTGTTGTGGTAATTTATAAAATAATATTTACTAGATATTGGTTACTGACAGAAAATGAAATTCATTAGTTACCTTTGATAGAATAATTATTATTTTCATTTATTTCATAGAGTCACTTATAAATTACATTTTAAAATATGTATTAGAATATAAAAACATTTAAAAATTAAAAAAAAATAGTAGCCCACTGGTATCGGGAACAGGGTCCAAGCTACCGGCGGTCAGGGCTCTAGAGAGAGGAACCTCCTAACAATACAGGCCGTGTCCAGGAGTACCGCTTTCTGAATCAGGCCCAACGAGAGCCTCCTTAAGTGCTGGTGGAGGCTCTTGGCTAGAATAATTTATAATTAGAGTTTACACCGTAAACTATGTTACAATGCCAATGGAATTCCATACAAATCTGCTGTTGGCCGGTGAAATAATGTATTTCCTTTCTTTTCATCAATGGTAGAGACTATAAATGAAGTCCACTAGATCTGTCCCTGAAAACTGCTGGTAATTACTACAACTGTTATGTTTTTTAACTATTGACTTTTCCAGGCCGAGCGTATATCAGACGCGGTTATGCAGAGCAAGTGGGAGCGCATCCCTTCGAGTCAACGTAGACCTCTACTGATGGTGATGATGCGAGCACAGAGACCACTAAGACTCACAGCTGCCGGTTTCACGCATATGGATAATGCGTGCTTCCTTGCTGTAAGTGAGAAGTCGACCGTTCATTGCTACAGTCCTTCACAGTTATTTTACCTCTGCATGCATGCATGCATCACTGTCAGAATCACAGTGATCTTTGATGTTGTTAGATACATTATTATGGTTGCTGTTGGTATGCTGCTACTGACAAGCCTGTCAGAACCACAGTGATCTCTACTTCATTGTGATAAGGTTGCTATTGAGTTGCTGCTGTCAGAGATAAAATAAAGGACTGTACCTACGTATGATGAGCACGGAAAAGTTTGGCACGTTAGCTGCGTTTACACATTATGTTTACCAGCCACCATCCGTGTGTAGCGTGGGCGTGTGTCGTAGTGCACAATCTCGCCTATAGTTTCATACAAAACGTAGTTAATCTGGGGCTGCTGTGGAGTGGCTCCGTCACTCTACCTTATGTTACCTACAGTGTAAAACTTATTACGTCATCAGAGTTCGGAGCTCGAACCAGTAATTGAACATTGGTGACGTCATCAGCCACGACGATTCACATTGATTAATTCAATAACTTTGTCTTATTGGCAAGTCCCTGCATTACGTTCCTACATATTATAGACATACTAAAAAGTTAAGAGTTGATTTCAAAAAACATCATTTCGAAGGTGATTGGTGATGGTGATGATAAATAGTTGGAACGATAATTTACCAGGGAAAACATGAATTCCAATTTTGAAACTAACGACTTTTTTTTTTTTTTTTTAAAAACGTTCCCCCACACTAAGAATTTCTTCCTGTATCGTGGGTGCGTTTACAAACATAGAAACTCACATACACTAACACCCAGACCCGGAACAACTACTTGCAGATCATACAAATATTTGTTCCGTGCGGGGATCGAACCCGCGACACGTTGCGCAGCAGTCCATCGCTCAGCCACTGCGCCAACTGTGTCGACTTCAAACTTCGTCATAAAATAGCTTGTAAAATCTAACTCTGGTACCTTTGTTTGTTTCAGATCATGAAAGCCGCATATTCTTATTATGCCGTTCTCAGCCAAAGACAAGAATAATTAACAACAGAATGAAAAATAAAGAAAATATAATTTCTTTTTTAATAATTTCGTCATAATCTTTTCACTTCTGAACTTTGTCGCACATAACTACAAACTAAATTATTAGTTTCTTCGTACGTATAAAAATTATAAAAGCAATAAATTCAATCAATGTAGTACCCACCTGTTTTAACACCTACTACTTACTTACACTTTTTTTTTTTTTTTTGTGGTTGGGAAATCGTCCAATGACTTCTCCCGCTCTGGGTGGAGCGGAAGGGCGTGTCAGACTTTTACTGACTAAAACCCACCCGTGTTCCTTCAGTTGCCTGTTGCCAAGGTCCCGGTATCCCTTTCGGACTAACCCGCAACCCTGGCAGGCATCGGTCCTAGCGGACCCCGCCAATTGTGCTGACATCTCTTTGAGGCGCGCGTGGAACACGACGCGCCATCGACCCGGGCCTGGTCCTGATCGGACGGCGAGCTACCCATTGCTCGCCGTCCGCAAGCCCGCGCCTATGGTGGCCGGGAATCCGCCTGGGATTCCCGACGCCCAGGGCGTCTCCAGTGGCGGCGGCGGTTAGGGGCGTGAGGGCGCAAACTTTGCCTCTCCCTCACGCGTTCCGACTCCTCCTTCGCGAGCATTACTGCTTCGCAGAAGGAGGTGACTGCTTCCCATGCCCTCTCGCTCCGTACCATGGCCTGGACCAGAGCCGGACGCGAGAGGTCACCGCCGCCAATCGCCTCCAAGAGGACACGGCGGGGCTCCGCCCAAGCGGGGCAGACCTCCACCGTATGCTCCACCGTGTCCTCCGGGCGATCCACTCAGTGGTGACACCCGGGCGTTTCCTCCCGCCTTATACGAAACAGGAACCTCCCGAAGCAACCGTGTCCGGTGAGGACCTGCGTCAGGCGGAAGGTGAGGACGCCGTGGCGCCTCTCTAGCCACTCCTCAAAGAGGGGACTTATCGCCGCAATTGTGGCGTGCCCAACTTACTTACACTTGTGATTATGACCAATGTAGAACAACTTTGAAAGAATAGCCAGCAAGATTAAATTAAATACTTACTTACTTATTTTACCATATTTTCATCATTATTTTTACAAAAGCACCATATTACAACTTAATAATAATATTCAATCAGCCAGTTTAAATAAAATATTTATCTAATCAAATGCTTTTTATTGTAATTTTATGAAAAGCACAATATTTGCTCTATTCAAGCCTATTTAAAATCCATTGGCCATTTTTGGAAGGGCCTATTTTTAGCAGCAAAATGTCTTTTGGTTGAAATGGTGATAGAGGGTTTATTTTTAAAAGTTGCTTATAGATAAGAAACGTTTAAAAACGTCAAAAATTTATGGTTAAACAGTGGCTAATCATTACTTAACTTTAAGCAACATTTCTTTACAAAACGGCTTATCTACAAGTTCCAGACATCACAAATCAAAGATCACTTTCATACCAAATGTAAAATATGTTTAGAATTATTCATTTCCTTTTTATTTTCGAAAAGCCGACTTTACACGTGCATTCTTGAATTTTACTGTAATTAGAACTAATTTAAAACTGGAAATCCTGTTTTGACACAAGATAAATAAAAAACAAACAGCTGATACAGTTCGAATTTCAATTTAAAGTAGCAGACCGGAGTCTGGATTGCTGTCTGGTTTATGGCAATAGGCTCGCCCCTTAATGGGACTTAAACATAACTGGCGAAATGTGGGTATACTATTGGTACACCTCTGACCAAGCCTTCGGGGAAACAAGGCGTGATGTTATGTTGTGTTAAGACATGGAGTAAGTAAAACAAATTATTTAAAAAACAAAAAACCCGACTGCAAAAAAAGAGAAAAACAAGCATTGAACTTTGTTTTTTGTAAGGTATTGCAGGCGAGGACAAACAATAGTTACACCATATTTCAGGTTATTGGTTTGTCACGCCTGCATTAGGTACCTTACAAAAAACAAAGTTTAATGCTTGTTTTTCTCTTTTAAGTTATAGGTTTTTGCAGTCGGGTCGGTTATTTCAAGCTTTTCACTTTCATTAACATAATTATATATTTAGAATGAACTCATTACTCACTTTTTTTGTATTTGCTGATGATTTATATTAAAAAAATTATAGCCTTTGTCACTCCCACAATTAAGACAAACGTAACGACACCTCGTATGTTAAAATCCATCAAGCCATTTAGGCTACAGAGCGAGCCAAAGAAATAGACATATATACATACTCTCGAAAAACATTACCCTCCTTCTGGGGCAGTCGGGTAAAAAGGCTTGGATTTTTCTTTAAATCTAACTTTATCGGAGAAATTATACTGGTATGAATTTAATTAAACAACCGGTATCGAAGAACCAATAAGTAACTTATACATAAATAATAAATACATTTCGCGAGCGACGATCATTTATAACTTATTCACGTGAAGTTACCAATTAAAATGTCAGTTCAAGGTGAGGACCAGTAATTATATACCTATTTCCATATAATTAAATTAACCAATCCTAAGTTTATGCATATACATGTAATATAGTGAAAGGGTGCTACTACATTTATTATACCTACAGCCTGAATTATTCCTCATGATTTTAGCCAAACATCTTTGATTTAAAAAAAAGATAACATTTACGTAACATATACGCTAACACATTTTATATGTAAAACATGTGTCTAAATAAAAAAGGAAAGAATCATAGAGCATCAAAAAATTCGTCCGCATCGATGTTAACAGGAAAAGTGCCCAAAAAGCATTGCCACGTTGTATGGCGATGCTAATTCTTTGGTAAAATACATAAAACTGTTACTTATTTATACTGTGCTTACGTGAACACTAGGCGCTAGTTGAACAACTCTATCTGTTTGCATCATCCACTAATTATATTTGATAGTGAACAATTAGCCAACACAGTTTCTCATTAACAAACCATGGTTCCGCCTAGGCGTCTTCGTGCTATTGCTGCATATACATATTACTGCATTTCGAATACCTGTCTTTTTCATCCAGCTAAGCACAATAATAATAATATTACCAGCCTATTAGGCACTGCAGATGCAGGACAAAGGCCTCTTCTCATACTGAGAAAGCACCAGTATTTCGAGCATTGTTCACCACGCTCAAGACAATATGTTGGCGATTTCAGACCTATAAACAAGCTAGATACTCGTACAAAAATGTCAATTTCACAAAGTTCTGCAAAAAAGTTTTTAACATGTAAATAAATATGTTTATTAAATCTTTTAACACAGTGAGCCACAAAATGTAGGTACCTCTACAACGCTTTTATAATTTTAGCATTTCATTGGTGGCTAACATATAATCCTTATTACCACAAAACCGTGATTATCAGTTGTTAGGCTAAACAACAAACACCTTTTAAACATGACATTTCTGTATGGAGTTTGGCAAAAGCTGACATTAAACACGCGTGTGGTAAGGCCCTTAACTTCTTCAATAATAAACTACATTCAATAAATATCTTTAACCCTATATATCTCTATATCTTTTTCCTTTATATACTTACGTAATTACAATTTCTATTGTGTTCGTTTTATTGCAGTTTTTATTACAGGCTCCTAAATGTCGCGTGGCGAACTCTTATCGCGCATTCTGTGTGCATTCGATAACTATTTACATTCCTTTATAGGTAGGAAGTACTACTACCCATGTCTTGAGTGCGATTTTTCATACAAACTATGGTCAAAACAATGTAATCAATTCATTACGTTACTTTTTTTTCCTTCTGTGGTCTACATATCCGGTACAGGCATCCAAATCTCTCAAGTCTACTTCTTCTTCTTTTCGTGTGGTTAATGACTAAACTGATGTCAGAGTTTTAAGCCGCCGATGGGCCTCTGACTTGGCTTCACATGTCGTCGAGAAATATCTCTCAAGCATTTCCTTCACCGTTTTTGAAGCAAGTAATAATTATACAATACGCACATGAATCCGAAAATTCAGAGTGCGTGTCTTGGGTTTGAACTCGAGACCTTCTGACTTGGCAGTCTGACGACCACAACACTAGGCTATCACTGCTATCAAGTCTACAACAGTTTTTTTAAAGAAATAAGCGAAATCTGTATGTTTTCACTAAAATAAACATTAATAAATGTAAAATTCAGAACAACCTGTATTACACAATTTCGAAGTAGCATCTATTAATTTTAATGATCACCACGTGCCGCCTAAGTTACAAACCACAGAATTTCATTTACAAATCTGCAGTGTACCTTTCGAGTCATCATGTCTGAAGCTCGCCCTAGACAGTACTTCGGTTACCACTACCGGATCCTTCGATTCCTGGGGCTGGGCTGGTGGCATCATCCCGAGGAAGGCAAAACTGCCAACTTCCCAGGCTGGTATCTCTACTACTCCATTTTCACCCAACTTGTCATTGTAGCCGGCTTCGTTATCATGGAAACTATTTACCCTTTTGTTGGTAAAAAAGAAAAGGACCGATTCATGTTCTGTCTCGCTTTTGTCATCACCCATAATCTCACTCTTCTCAAGATGTACATATTCTTCTTTAAAAACCTGGACATTCAGGATATAGTGCGCACTTTAGAGATAGACATGTATGATTATTATCAAAACGTGTCTAAGAACCGAAAGACTGTAAAGATATCTAAAATAATTACTTGTTCCTTTATTTTCTTTGGATGGTGTACCATTCTTAATGGGAATGTATATGGGGCAGTTCAAGACCTCAAATGGAAATCTTTAGTAGCTACTATGAACGACACTTCTCTCAGCCCAGTTCGGACCTTACCACAGCCGATTTATATACCTTGGAATTATCAGAAAGACGCTTCATACATTCCTACTTTTATGCTCGAAAACGTTGGCTTACTATGGACCGGACACATAATATTGACGATAGATACATTTATTGCATCTGTTATCCTGCACATGAGCTCGCAATTTGAAATACTGAACGAGGCAATAACGACTGCGTATGATCGGACGATGACGTCACTACGGGAAGGCATACATGCTGATGCTAATAGTATTCACCGAGAACATTCTATATTACTGAATGAAGCAGAAAAGAATGAAGAGATTGTTGTGGCTTTTGTACCTAGAGAAGAAATTAATGCGGCACTTAAAACTACTTTCAGGAATATTTTTCGCCAGCATCAGGTTATTATCAAGTGAGCATAAATTTAATGTTACTATAAGAAGCATTTATTTTAATATTATTGCTATATTAAATTATATGATGGTCTTTATATCACGCGATTGTTTATAAGTATCTCAGGATATTGTCTGCTGGGTTGCCTTTCTTCCACACTTAAATAAATCAACATAATCTGTGCTTTTTATTCAATAGATAGGGTATATATGCGTGAGGAGTACTTATTACATTTTTTTTTCAGTTGTGTGGAGAAATTTTCTAAAACTTACTCGCTAGGCTTCATGACTCAACTGCTCTCCAGTACGGCAGCCATTTGCGTAGTAATGGTTCAACTTTCGGTAAGATTCATAGATGCAGCTTTATAAATTAATCTCCATATTTTTGCATAAAATATTGTAATTTTTCTTCCTAATACAAATTTTACTTTGGCTTAAATACAGTACCTACTTCTTTATTTTATTACCCGACTATGGCGAATAAAAAAGGAGGGTTATGATTTTGACCGGTATATATGTATGTATGTATGTATGTATGAATGTTCATCTGTTCCCTCCTATCTTCTAAACCACACATCACAATTTGACAAATGAGGTATCGTTGGAAGTGTCTTGATTGTCCGCTGATTATAGGCTATGTGACGTCACATTAAATTAATAATGGCGCCCTGTAGATGACACAAAGTCAGGAACTTAAAAAAAAATTGTTTAATCGTACCATGTGGGTATCAAATGAAAGAGCTTAATGAGCACATTTCAAAAAAATATATATTATAACCCCAAAAACATTAAAAAAAAATTAAAGTAATAAAAACTACAACCCAACTACGGCTAAAAAGGTATAAACAAGACACCACAGACAGACAAATTAAAAATCCGGAGTCACATGTAAACTGTTCGAGCCCTAACACGTGTGACTCCGGATTTTTAATTTGTCTGTCTGTGGTGTCTTGTTTATACCTTTTTAGCCGTAGTTAGGTTTTAGTTTTTATTACTTTTCTACTTAATAGTTTAAGTATCTTAGAACTACACTCAAATGTATGATCTGCTGCAAAAGTATCTGATAAAAATATAAACAAGGCCTGTTCAGGTTATATTCTGACGGAATCACTCACCAAAGGGCATGACATACAGCAATAACAACAACAACAACAACTACAACTTCATATCTCACTACTTTTACCAACAATTATTGTTTGAATAACATGATTAAATTGCAATTGAAAAATTGTCGACATTTAGGATATAAAATCACCCCAATTTTCAAATGGAAAACATGTTTACGGTGACCAAAATTTAGAATTTCGGATAAGTATTCAAATACTCAAATCAAAATCTGTTTGTCTACATTTTCATCAGATACTTTGAAGCAGACTAAAGCTAATGTTACCTGTGAGTGACTATGACTAGTTCCCGTCGGAAGAAACCAAATTCCTTGTAGGCCAGGCTACCAGTTTGATAGTCAAAGAGACCACTCAAGCGCTCGGCTAAATTGACGCGAACATTCAACAGCTTCAAATCAAACTACCTACAAAGCTACATACCTCCCACTATCTCGATAAAGATTCTACACCCGCGAAACAACTTCAGATGAAACAGTGAATGCAAGAATTAATCAAACAATGCAAGTTCTAACACCACACTGAACAGTTATCGAACTTCAGTCTCAGTTTTCAAGATAATACGACCTAAAGGCTGTACCCTACCTCAGATTTTATCTCCCTCGCACCATACTACGCGCGACCTGAGTGAGAGCCGCTAGCGCACCACTCTGTCTCGGTAATAGCTTTTTACGGTGAAAATAAAGGTAATTTAAAAAAAAAAAAAACAAGACCTGCTGTTCAGTTATTATGCAAAGTTTCATGATCTAATTTGAAGTTTTTTTTTAATACCAGCGGTTTATAGCGGTCTGTTTAGAGGTAACTTTGGAACTTTTTTCTATAGAGAAAATTTTATGTAATAATCGTGTTTCGCCAAACAAAAGACTTAGCATCAATCCTCATCTTTCTCAATTCTCAATACGTTTATTGCATTCCACAATGTGAACTTAGGTGGTAGGTACATAAAGAAATACATTCGTTTTGGAGCATTGTGGGCCCTGTCGGGCATAACAACATAAAAATTAGGAGGAGGGCTATTATAGATATTTGTTAACAATTTTAATATTAATCTACTCTTTCGTTTTGTGTAGGTAGGTAGGCTGATAACTAATTGTGTACATATAATTTTTACCACTCATATATTGGATTTAAACATTAATATTTATTTAAATTATACATATTATTATTATTATCATTGGTAATTATAAATAAATTATTATTGCGTTTTTATTATTGTTTATTTATCATTTAAATATTCATGTACATTATAATAACATTTACAGATTAGAAATTGTTTTAATTTATTTATAAAGATATTAAATTTTTGTTCATTTTTAATTTCATCAGGTAGTTTATTATATATTTTAACTGACATTACTAAAGTGCTTGTACATATATTTATTTCAAAATTAATGCTGCAGTATTTTCGTCATAACAGAGGATCATGCTAAGCAATTTGAGGTAGGGTACGCCCTTAAGCAGGAACCGGAGTAATCCGAAACTTACGTGAACGTGAGTGGTGTCCTACAAATGACAGTTTGATGTCTTTCCTCTGGCAACGTGCCAAAAATAACAAGCCTCTTGTTAGACTTCAAATAAACCTTCCTTCATGTTGTGTGCTTAAAATTAATTACTTACACGTCTTTTGTACTGAATCCCGGGAATAGGCTCTTTGCTAGGTGATAAAGGAATTGTGTCAAGATGTATACAAACAGCTATCTGTCTGTTAATGACAACGGCGATCACTAATCAGGCTGTTATAGAAGTAGTGATTGTACTAAATGGCCAAATGGAAATGTATCAAGCAGGGTAATTCTTCGACTAAGTGTGGTGATTACACCAATATTGTTCCCTATTTATGACCATCCAATAAACATACATATTTATCATCACGCCTTAACAGCCTTAACCCTCCGGGGATAACTCCCCGGAGAGTTAGGCAGAGATATACCTGTACAACACCTACATATCGCCTGTTATGTTTAAGTCCCATGTAATAAAAACTTTTTACAAAAAAAAAACAACCGACTTCCAAAAAAAATAATTTAAAAAGTGAAAAATAAATTTAATTTCGGAAATCGGTGTCTTTGCTTTTCAATTTTCGTTTTTTACCATTGACTTCCGAAATTAAAGTAATTTTTCACGTTTTAGTTGTAGTATCTTCCCCACACAAATTAGAATACCTGCTATGTAAATAACAGTGACGGAGTCACCTACATAGACTAAGTGGGACTGAAGATGTCGTCTACATAGACTAAGTGGGAAAAATACGTAATGTTGAAGCTACATAATTCAAAAACTACGCAAGCAAAGTTAATAAAATTTATACTTCTGAAGCATGACCTACCAAACAAAAAAAGAATAATCAAAAATGATTCATAAACACACAAAAACAACATACCTACTGAAGAATTGAGAACCTCTCTTTTTGAAGAAGTCGGTTAAAAAAGCAACTATAATTGGAAGACCTATTTTAACCAAGGAAAGTTTGGAAATTTTTAAAGCTTTTGTTATTCCGTAGTAACAGATCCTTATGTCAAAGCCCACTGGCTGAATTGATTGATTGACGGGCTTTCCTTACAGCAAGACGTATCGGGTCTCGCGTCGGTAAAGTTGATGACGTCTGTGGCATTCTTTTTCGCCATGATTATTCAGCTCGGCATGCAGTGCTTTACATCAAATGAGCTAACGTTACAAGTAAGTTATTCGTGTGTAACATCTTTCCGCTCGCTTTTCTGCAGTCTGTGGAAGTGATTTCGTGAAAATTGACGGAAGCGTGTAACGCGCGGTACTAGAGTTGGCCATTAGAAACGATCTTGACGAGGCCCTTTAATGCTGCTTATTACCTTAATATTACAAGTTCAGATGTTACACATCATAATGCGACTACTGCAAGACGCACTCGTTTTTTGTTTGGTTGGATACAATTTTAATAGAGAAGAAGCAACTGAAGAAAGTTGCGACCCGCCCATACTTCTACTACTTATAGATACACGGGCGGAAGCTAGTATCTTATAATTTGGAAGACCCAAGCTATCATATTATAAGATACTAGCCTCCGCCCGCGGCTTCCGCCGCGTGGTATGTCGATAAAAAGTAGCCTATATCCTTTCTTAGGCTCTAGACTATCTGTGTACCAAATTTCATTTAGATCAGTTCAGTAGTTTTGGCGTGAAAGCGCGACAGACAGACAGACAGACCGACAGACAGACAGAGTTACTTTCGCATTTATGATATTACTAGCTTCCGCCCACGGCTTCGCTCGCGTATTACGTCGATAAAAAGTAGCCTATGTCCTTTCTCAGGCTTTAGACTATCTGTGTACCAAATTTCATTTAAATCGGTTCAGTAGTTTTGGCGTGAAAGCGCGACAGACAGACAGACAGACAGACAGACCGACAGATAGACAGAGTTACTTTCGCATTTATAATATTAGTAAGGATATTATAAATATTATATATTATAATATTATATATAGTAAGGATGAGACCATTATTTGTTTTACCAGGCCGAAAACATATCAGACGCAGTGATGCAGTGCAAGTGGGAGCGCATCCCGACGTGTCAACGTAAACCTCTGCTGATGATGATGATGCGAGCACAGCGACCACTAAGACTCACAGCTGCCGGGTTCACGCATATGGACAATGCGTGTTTTCTAGCTGTAAGTTTAGTGTGAATATAGCTATGAAGTAACTAAGGTAGAAGTAGTTTAGTTTAAACATTGCCTGTCAATCAGAACAACGACAAGTTTGGTCGATTTTTAAAATGTACGTCTTTTATGGGTTGAACGCTCGTCAAGCGGCTTAGGAAACTCTAAGCTCTGACTAGCATGCGCTGAAAATGTCTTCTGCCTATCATTTTACAGCATGAGTTTTTGACATAGGACTGCAGAACGAAAATATCTTAAATTCAGTATTTTCTCCTAACGTAGTCGCAATACAAAAATCACATATACATTTACAACACGGTTTTGTAGGAAATATTTTCTTACTCTCAAGGCAGCTATACCTTTTTTTTTTTGAGTGTTCATCAAATGACTTCTCCCGCTCTGGGCAGAGCGGGAGGGCGTGTCAGACTTTTACTGACTAAAACCCACCCGTGTTCCTTCAGTTGCCTGTTGCTAAGGGTCCCGGTATCCCTTTCGGAAGGCAAGGCAGATACCTACTATTCAAATAGTCGGAAATCAATTCCACGTTTTTAATGTTACTGTTTGATTAGAGTGCGACTGTGCGCTCACACTTTCGATCGAGTGCATTCATCATAGTTCAGAGCTCGAGCCAGTAATTGAACGTTGGTGACGTCATCAGCCACTACGATTCGCATTGATTAATTCAATAACAGTCATCAGTCAGTCCCATTGGCAGTCCCTGCATTTCGAGATTATTTTACTCAGACATAAACATAACATTACGCCTTGTTTCCCAGAAGGGTTGTGCAGTACACCCATATTTCGCCAGTTATGTTTAAGTCCCATGAAATAGGGGGGAGCCTATTGCCATCTACCAGGCACAAATCCAGACTCCAGCACAAGAGAAACGGATTTTGTTGATTGAAGAATAGACTAAATGACAGATAAACAATTACAATCCCTCATTTTGTCTATTCTTTCGTCGACAAAACCCGTTTCCATTGTGGTCATACTACGCGTCGCCGGCACGACATGTATTATTTGCCAACAGTCCCTACACTTCTGAAAAGTTTGTCTTACTATTGGTCTTAGAAATTCCTTTAGAATGTAATCGGAAAAGTCCAAGTACTATCCAGAACGAGCTCTGAAAAGTCAAAAACCATTGAAATTGAAAATAAAAAGTTCATCGGTAAAACTAACGATTTCCAATTTTGAAACAAGGGACTACCGTTTATTTTAGCTTGTAAAACTCAAACTCTGATATAACTAAGTTATATTGAGAACGGACGCTGAAGAGTCGACTGGATAAATATTAATGAAAATTAACATTTCAGCGAAAATAACTTTGTTTGTTTCAGATCATGAAAGCAGCTTATTCTTATTACGCCGTTCTCAGCCAAAAACAAGAATAGTTAAACAGAAAATGAATAATATACAAAAGTTATTTTTTAATAATTTAATTATAATCTTTTTTACCTCTGAACTTTATCGCACATAACTACAATCTAAACTATCACAGTTTCTTCGTACGTATAAAAATTATAAAAGTAATAAATTAATTAGATGTAGTACTAGTTTTAACACCTATCTATTTATACTTGACCAATGTAGAACAACTTTCAACTAATTGCCGACAAGATTAAATGAGATACCTAATTTTACAATATTTTCGTATTTTCTTACATTATTTTTACATGCACAATAGATTTATTATCAGCCAGTTTTAAACATAGATATAAATTCTAACTTAGTTTAATAAATTATAATCTAGAAAGTTAAGGTTTTCAAATTCATTCTATTTTCAAATTATTTTATTCGATGACAGTATCAAGTTGTTCGTAAGTCATAAGTACAGCGCAGTGGTATTGCCATAGGCGATAATTTATTAGCTAAAGTAGTAGTCTAGCCTCGAACAAACATATTTCACGAATCAAGGTTCAGTAGTGGCGGCTTCGGGGTCGTTGACCGCGATCTGTCCGTGGGCTTTATGTCCAGAACTGTCATCTCTTCGGATCTGTGAAAGAAAAAAGAAAATATTTGTTGAGGAAATCAAAAATAAAGAGAACCAAGGCGTTGAATTGAGAATTAGGAGGTGTCCTTCGGTTTTATAGAAAGCGGTTTAATAGTGGTTTTATAAGCGGCATACTGGGGCGATTCGCCGCGCGACGCGACGCCGCCACATTGTTCGCCGTGTAGTTTACTCAGAAACTGTTTTGTTAAAATTCGCGTCGGGCGAGGAATCGCCCCAGTATGTAAGAGCCTTTAAAAAAAAACTTACAAAAATAATAATAATAACACAATTATTTAAATTACTTATAAAATCGAAGTTATCCCTATTAATCGGCAAAACTAGTCATTTCTTAGCTAAAAGTCATCAAATAAGACAAAGGAATGTGCACAAACAGACCTAACTCACTTAGCATTATGCTAATAAGTTTCCACTCCGCGTTAACTGCTCCATTCAGAGTATTATAGGAAATTACGTATACGGATATGCTATCGGTACGGTAAGTAGGTGTGTCTCTATCTTAACCGAGAAACCATTTCACACGACATCATCGAAGTCGTGTGAAATTCAAACTGGTTTTATTTTATAGATGTAACTGGCAACCCAGCCCAGCTTAGTAGGGGTGAATATTGAATGCACGATAAACCTTTCATAATTTAGTGTAAACCTAAACCGCACCCGTTATCTATTAAGCAGTTTGGTAGAAGTTACATGCATAGACAAACGACATAATGGGAAAGTTAGTGACGTTTTAAAACATCAAAAATGTAGTGTTAAACTGTCGCTAATCATTACTTAACTTTAAGCAACGTTTATAAATAAAAGGGTTATGGTTTTAAATGCAATGCATAACGAACAGCGCATGTATGGAAAATTTTAGCACTGAAATTTCTTACTCCCAAAGCAACATTTGGCGAGTGCTGCGCAAATAGTTATATTTATGGGTCCTGCCAAAGTTTCAAGCTGTTTTGTTGCTTTATTAATTATTTAGGTATTGACGGGAATTTACGAAATATACAGAGGAGCTGTCGCTTGAATAAGTTGCTCGCATATGGAGAATAGCGTGCGTTTCGTTACCTGTTCTAGTTAGATACACGAGTCTGCTTACCGGATACGTCATTGGCTCAAATTAGATTATCAGGATCGAGGATCAGGAAAAGAGAACATAAACTAATAGTAATACTTCTTTTCTTCATTGTAGCCTGTGTTTCATGCTGTAATAGTCGGAAATCTCGGGATGTAAAGACCGTGCATCGCTAAGCTTGTAACATCCAGAGTTTAAGGTACCAGGCGATCATAAACCAGCAGTACCTGTCTTCTTCGGTGTGTCCCGCGTTATAGAACACGTCGGGAAGTGGCGAGTCATGCTGGCTCAGCAGTGAGCTCCCAGCTCTCGGTGAGTGAGGACCGTGGGTCGCGTATGGAGAGAACGGCACTGCTGCTCTTAAGGCTGCTAGGACTAGAAGCATGCCGCCTGCCAACAATATAGTTCATTATTTTTCTAAACATAAATATATTTTTATTATACCATCACGGGTATATCCTACAAAGGGGTAGGCAGAGGTTAACAGGGTCAAATTAAATTAGATTAGTTTCGATGTCAAAATATAAAACAAACAAAGATGTAATGATGTGAGTTTTTTGGGTCCACGACTACAAGCGTTCTTTGCATTTTACGCATAGACGTGCTTTAAAAGAGCTCCTGAAAGTGACAATACTTGGACCGCTAGCCCTTGTGCCTGACTTATGGATAGTCGAAATGACGACAAGAGGAGAAACCCTACCTAGTACCCTAAATGCCTTCATAGAAATGTATAGTGTAACTTAATTATAGACGTACAACATACCAAAGTAGGAAGATACATTAACTCTACCTATTATACAACGGTTACGGTTGTAATCTTGAAGGGTCACATAAGATGAATGTCTTACTTACCTACGCACACAATTCGTCAATGACTGACGGTATTAGGTTATGATAAAAGACGAACCCTTTGGTTCCCGAAAATGTGCGTCTTTGACACCGGTTTGACTTAAAGGCGACAGAGAGGATTTCAAGAAGGAAAGATCCTCCTGACTGATAATAACAACTTGCAAAGTTCAAAACAGCCAAATAATATTTCAAGTAGGCATATAAAAATGTGCCTAATTGAAATAAATTATTTGACTTTGACTTTACATGCAAAAGTGATGATCATCTTATTATTTTTGTACCTACTCACTGAAAAGTCTATGTAATTTATCAGTCTTCTTCATATTTTTTTTACAATGATAGGTACCTACTATCAAATCAAATAACTTCAGTCAGTAGGTAATTGGATAAATGGTATATGTTATGGTGGGATGGTAGAACTCTTCATGAGCCTACCCTAACAGCAAAAATGCAAACATTCTGCTAGCACGAAAACTTTCCTTGACCCCAAGAGCCGAAGTTCCGGCATCGCCACTTAGTGGGCCAATGAGGCTACAAAGAGTATTGGAAGTAGAAATACTTTTCTCAAGTCCCGTTTACCCGTAATACTGGGTAGTTACGTCTTCGTGCAAAAACATGGCGCGTAAACATCTCTTAGGTTGCATAAACAAAATTCGGGTCGCGCGGTAACTGACAAAGGTAAAAGAAGTTCTGAAGTGAGTTCATGTTTGCGAGCTGCAGGGGGAAGAAAAATGTATGCGAATGAATACTTAACGAATAATTTAAACTTAAGGATAAAGAGCCACGAAAATAGTCACTCACATCAACACTCACAGTTAGTACGTAAACATTATATTGACAATAGACATTATTATAAAAACTGCAAAAAACGTGTAAGAGAATTCCTCCGCGTTATTTCCATCCAAAGTTCTCTGGTATTTACTTTAGAACACGCAGACTAACCTATTGTTATACCATTTAGGTATAATAAAGTCTCCAATATATAACCTTGCTGCCTGGCTAATTAAGTATCAAGATATTTATTATTTAATAAACTTTTAAGGCGCTCCCGTAACGGAGCATTCGCCTGTAATGTAACAATCCAAGATTCGCATTCATGTTACAAAGCTCCTCCACTGTTACATTACAGGCGACGGCTAATGTAATGTTACAAATTGTATCATTACAATTTGCGCACGGTAATGCTCGGTTCACCTCACTCACTGATGTTATGCTTGAATATGAAATGTTATATTACAGGCGAATGCTCCCGTTGAGAGAGAGCCTTTGTAGTCAGTCATCCCGTGTAAAAAAATACTGGTACCTATTCAGCTGTATCCGGTTAATCTGGAAGCCGACCCCTACATTATAAATGTAGTTGGGAAAAGCTTAGACAGATGATGTATATTTAACTGTTTTTATAAAGCAAAACTCACCTGAAATAGTAGCAAGCAGCGTCAGATGAGCGAAGAGCAGCGCCGTTGCACCACATGCATACATTGCTGCGCGGGCGCGGCCACACGACCAGCGAAAGAAGTCCCAGCATCGCAGAGAGAGGGTGTACTCCCCTCGTCGGCAGAGGAGGTCCACGAACAGCGCAGCCACCCACATCGTCTCCAGGATTAGGATTATTGCTGCCCCCACACTGTATAAAAAAATTTGAATAGAATTATTAGGCTAATCGTATGCTGAAACGCTGGTGACGCAGCACAGCACAGTACAGATTTTACATGGCAGGGCAGGCGAGGTGGCCCAAGTCAATTAATTGCTTTAACTGCTGTAGTATAGAAGGTGCTAAATAAATATTCTTGTATACAGGGTAGGTTTATATACAGAGTCACCGACTTCAATGTTAGTCGACGGTTTCGATATTTGTTGTGGACATCTATTGAGATTAGGCGGTAAGCACTTGAGCAGACCTGTGTCAAGACTCTAAATAAATCTATGCAAAACAATGATGGCACAGATACATCGTATTATCAAAATAATAATAATTATTATTCTTATCAGCCAATGGCTTAATTGCCAAGAGCAACTAATGCATAATGAGGGTCTCGTTGTGCAGCTGGATTAAGGGCTTGATTCAGAGGGCGCTACTTCTGGACACGGCTCGCATCGTTAAGAGGTTCCTCTCTCTGGAGCCCTGACCGCGGTAGCTTGGACCCTGTTCCCGATACCGGTGGGCTACTATTTTTTATATTCTAATTTTACATTATAATTTATATGTATCTATATAATGAAATAAAGGAAATAATAATAAATCATTTATTTGTATACAACATGGCGTACAATGGTGTTAAAAATAATTATAATGCCACAAACATGTTTAGATAAGATAAAACATAGCATGCAAAATTTCAGGGTTTAGACAATGTTACACTTCACAAAGCATCAATATTTTTCAAATAGCATCAACTCAAAACACAGTTTTGACTAAGTTGTTAGTTCTAATATACGTGATTTCCAAAACGAGACATATTAATTCATGAATATACAGTTACGTCTAATAATTATGTAATTCTAAAAAAACTGTTTCAAATAATGTAATATTAAAAAACTGTACATAGCTATCCTATGTGGATTGTGTAATTCTTGCAATCCAATCAAATGCATCGGCAGCCATATTGATTTTCTCTTCTAAGAATTTTTAATTTAATGTACCAGGGATACTCTTAAAATAAATTGCTTTTGAAGAACTCTTGATAGAATAGTAGCTGTATGTTATGGGTTCCGGGCTATTACAATGTCTTTGTGCTGCTGTAATTCCGAATCTATTTTTAAAGGCATGGCGTTTGTTTTTTTCCTGTCTTACCAAGGGGGATTTTGTTACCTAGTAACTGGGTTGTGGCGGTCAGATAGGCAGTCGTTCCATGTAAAATACTCGTATTCAGCTGTATCTGGTTAGAGTTGAAGCCGATCCCAACATAGTTGAGAAAAGACTAGGCAGGTTGATTGATTAAAAGCCATGGCCTTTTCTTTAATGTGATCCATGACAAAGTTTATGTATCTGCCTAAAAACGGTAACCTAATTAATGGAAATATATTATAGCTACGTATTAGTAGCCAGTAGAAACTATACGGGGTACCAAGTGACATTTACGAGCATTTAGATTCATATGGCGTAAACTGGAAACAGACGTTCTACATACATCACCCGTATATACGCTCACAGGGATACATTTACTTCAGAATAAAATATGCTAGCACATGTTTAGAGTCTTTTTACGATTTTTAAGCTACCACTTTATACAGAATTCATAACATTCGCCTGGTAATTTAGCTGTAAAAAAAGTATACAAAAAAGATGGAGAAGGAATAGACAAAGGCATACATACAAACACTTTTGCATTTATAATCTAGGAAGGATTTTTCGAATACTGTTAAAATATAGAATGATATTTTGGTTTAAATTTAATTTTACATCAAAAAGAGGATCAAGTCTGTTCTTTGAAAAACATAGTGCAACAAACAACTACCCTTCCAGGAATTTCAATCTACAAAGGAATGGGACGCAAGCCTTTTTACGCACATATATGCCATAATTATGATTTGTTTTATAAAACCCCACATCGTCCCGGGTTAGATTTTTTAATTTTAATGATACTAAAAGCAAAAAGGTTTCGCAAAATAAGTAATTTCTGTAAAACCTTTGTTTACCCTCGGCTTGCTTGAACTTTTTTGGAAATTGGAAGTTGTAAAAACATTTATAGCAGTTTCCCGATCTTGCTGGGAGTCATAAATCTGAACTTGGTCTTCAACTCTGATAAAAGGTTGCAAAATAAACTTACAATATTCTTTAGTCCAAAGTTATTAATTCTATTAAAAATGTTCACAGAATTTGTTTTTACCTGACACCTAGGTACATTGTTGAGGAATTTACGTCCCAAACTACAAAAGGGGAAATTCGCCATTGACAGGATGACGTGTTGTGCTTGTGTAACACGCACCGAGGATATCGACATTTTATCTGATACAAATTCAATCAGGCTGTGTCAAAGATTTTTTGCCCAAAAAAAATTCATTGGATAACTCTTCCGGGGTAAACTGCCTTTTTTTTTTTTTGAGGGTGGGATATCATCCAATGACTTCTCCCGCTCTGGGTGGAGCGGAAGGGCGTGTCAGACTTTTACTGACTAAAACCCACCCGTGTTCCTTCAGTTGCCTGTTGCCAAGGTCCCGGTATTCCTTTCGGACTAACCCGCAGGATTGAACTGCCTGCGAGCTTATAAACACCGATATGCGAGTAGGTAAATAATTAAATGACTTGAATCTGGGGCCCTGCATGAAATTAGTACACCTATAAACAACTAGCGACCCGACCCCGCTAATCACGGTTTCTAGAACTTGACAAAACATCGAGATTTCTATCTAAATTTAATAATAAAACTAATATATAAACTAAGTATTTGGTGTTACGATATTAATTATTGCATTTCATAATCAATATTTTATTTAGTTCACTAGTTAGCCATATTTCATATTTCCATACAGTACTAATATTGCCAAATTAATCAAAGCAGGTAAATATTTGAAAGCTATTTGCGACATTGCCAAATTTTAGAACGAACGGTCTTAATCGATTTTACACATGAACCATCCGGAATAAATTCTCGGAATTATGGTGAAAACCGCATCAAAATCGGTTGCGAATGAAGGTGCTACGGTGGAACCTGCTGAAATTCAAGGTATTTGGAAGCACATCAAGGATAGCCTGATGTCTATACGCTTGGCAATTTAATGCATCACCAAACCCCACTGAAAGCTACCAGGCTACAGGCGTCTATTGACGATAGTAACCATTTCCATCAGACGAGCTTTCGGTCTGTTTACTAACCTATTACTTTAAACATACAAAGATAGGAAGGTATACTCACAGCAAACCTGGTGCTATTTCGTATCCTAGAACCAGCAGCTCTGCACCGGCACCACTCATCACTGCAACAATATTAAACGTAAGATATAAGTGGGTCCAGCAAAAAGTGAAACGGTGGGATTGGCGACTTCCAATTACACTATCATATATTTATCATACTTTGATTTCATATCTGTCAAATTCTATGATCATAGTTCAATGATGCTGTTCTTAATTTTTACTTAATACACTTATGATCATAATAAACGTTTAAGCAAAATGGATAACAAATCGTTATCCATTTTGCTTAATTAAGTGTGATTTAGCCATTTTTCAGGTTAGACGGATATGATCATACTTGTACGCTTGCTGTCAAATAGGATCCCTTAAATATGATCATAGATCATATGAATCATAATGTAGTTATTATACCGTCATAGGTTTAATAAAATGTCTCATACATCTTTGATCATATTTCTATGATAGTCTAATATGGCTCTAAAAAATTTAGCACCCAGAAACAGATTGCAAGCTTTTTTAACAGCCAGTATCTAAAAACAATAAAAAAAGCAAACTTCAAAATCTGTTTTAAGTTTGCTTAGCTTTATATATCTTATCGTTTTACAACGCCGACAGCGATCTTCTAATTTGGTTTATTCTCATCAAAGTATTATCATCACATAAATGTATTTTCTTTCTTTCTTTCTTTACATAGAGCACTAGTCACCGCGTAAATTCGATTTCGTCCACAAAGACTATTCTCTGCAGAAGACATTAATTCGGTTAGGTACTTATCCAAAGGTTTATATTCTGGTTGCTAACGCCTGTTACCAAGAGCGCGAGCGGAGGCGAAAGAGCTCTTAAGGCACATTAAATCAAATTTATTGTCAAAAACTAGATATTGTATTTCAAAGGGCACAATGAATAAATACGAGAGGCTCGTTCACGAATCGTTTAACGGCGGCTGGAAGGACGAAACAAATGACGATCACAGACTCTAAAGATAGGTATTTCCACCAAACATTTTTACCATTAAATCTATGGAAACTTTGTCACATTCTAAAGAATTACCATACAATCGTTAGTTTCGTCATAACCACCAGTTGCTGAATAAAACCGTACATATTTTTATCAACCAGAAACCTCATAAAACAGGTTATTTCATATTTCATTTCATAGAAGTTGTATTTTTACTTTAAAATAACAGTTAATGTATTCAGACATCAGTTTATCAGTTACTCCAGGCTTCTGTCTGATAGTTTATTATGTAAGTAAATAAACTCACCCTCCTGGGTATACCTTTCATATAATATGCATATTCTGCATAACAATACCTTGGATGGTATGTATTACTACACTACGTTATATTTTAGAGATTCGGAAATCTAAATTTTGGAATGGCCAACTAACTTCAACTATCTGACTAACTGACCGACTCCTTGACAATTCAAAAGTGCCTGTAAATGGTTTAATTGAAATGAATGCTTTGAGTTTGAGTTTGAATTTATGTTAGTTGACTTTACTTAGTAGTAGATCCCCTGATGAAACAGTTCGACTATAATACTTATTTATCTTGCCATGTTCCTCTTTTGAAAGGTGCCTTTGGGTGCGCAGGTGCCGCTGAAATTGCAAGAAGACTTCGCTTTTCACTTCAGGTTGGTAAAGGGAGAGGTGTAATCAGTGCATGATACATCATAGCCAGCAGCCTAATTACTTAACACACCGGCAATGACAATCGCTTTCGCTTCGGTTATCGTGAACACAGATTAAAAATCTTTATTTCAGACGATATCAGTTCATATAAGCTGGTTAGTGAATTAGTGCTTATATGTTTGTGTTATTAGTACTATTTTACTGAATAATAGTTGTTTATTTAGCCTCTCCTGCATAACAACTCGAACACAACTGGCAAAATCTGGGTGAAACACAGGCCCACACAAAAAATAAACGCAATAAATGCAATATAATAAGGTAGGTATTATCATAATGAAAGCTTTGTCATTAGGAGTGCGTTACATAATTAAGTTCTACGATATAAGCAGCGCAGCTATTTATGGGTTCTTGGGGGATGCCTATGTCCAGCAGTGGACGTCTTTCGGCTGAAATCATTATATGTAAAAGTTGGGTAGCTACATTCGACTCCACGTCTGTGCTAACAAAACCAGTTTAAGCGGGCCTCGTATTCAAGATCAAAGTATTACCACAGAGTGTACCTACATCTAAACATCAGCTGACTGACTGGGTCATCTGACAGTTCCCTCAAACTTTTTAATAGTTCTATTGTTTTCGATTTGTCTGGGTGATTATGGTATTCCGCCGTTTCTTTGTTGGAATACAACGAGCTATTAGAAGCCCATTTTCAGCAGTCGACGTTTGCAGATTGATGTTGTGACGTCAATTAATGCAATGACTTGCGTATCGTGTCGACAGAAGTGCTTATTTGGCTTTCAGAGGAAAATTTTCGTGGTACCATGAATATCAAAAGATATCCTAGATTTTCGCACTGAAGCCGTAAGACAATCATCATCTGCCTAGCCTTTTCCCAACTATGTTGGGTCGGCTTCCTGTCTAACTGGATACAGCTGAATACCTATTTTACATGAAGTGACTTCCTATCTGACCTCAACAACCTAGTTATCTGGGTAACACGAGAGCCTGTGGTAAGAATGATTGTCAGACTTTTTGGCTTCTGACTAAGATCTACGAATGACAGCCGGGACCAACTGCTAAGGCACGGAAGGGTCTCGGTGTGTAATGAATGGTCACCCATTCACGGACCAACATCGGCAAGCATTGCCCCAGTAGCTGTTTACTAAGCCGCGAATTTCGAGACAAATTCTAGTTTAAACATAATATAACATGTCAGTTTTATGATAGAATAAATAAAAGTTTACTTGGTTTTTAGTTGAGATTGCCGCTCTACGTTTTATTTACGATTTTTCATAAATGTCCCGTATATTACGTACCAAAAAAAAAAGCGATACACAAAATGCGTAATGTGGATGTACCAATAGTTACACCTCTGCCTAACCCTTCGGAGATTACAGGCGTGATGTTATAGTATCTTCAACGGTACTTATCGTTATCATTATTCTGTCACAGACTCAGCTACATTAGTCAAGGTGATGAACACTGAAACAGAGCAATGAGCCATGAACGGAATCACAAACTTTGTTCAGCACTTCGTACCAAAGGCGCTCAAGATTGAAACATTAATTATTTAGCACCTACCTACTTACAGTACCTTGTGACCTTATTCCCTAATATTTGTATACATTTTAGCTTTTATCCTTATTGGTGCTATAGATTTTTTTTTTCTTTGGTGGTCTATAGATACACCTCTGCTTAACCCTTCAGGAATAACAGGCGTGATGTATTGTTAATAAAACCTTTAAAAAAATAACTTTTTCTGTATCCATAAAGCAGATATTAAATGGATTTGCTTTAATTGTCTGAAAACTAAAGTTATTATACAAAATAATCTTCTATTAAAAATACTGCTAAAAGCAATCATGGAATTAAATGCAGATTGAATGCTTTAATCTTAATTAAACGCGAGCTTGCTATCAGAAGAAATTTTACATTATTAGTACATTTTAATAGATATTAAAAAACTGTCCCAAGTAGTTACTTTAGGTATCACCAGCAGAAAATGAAGAAAAATCGTGTCTTTTCTGATGAAAAACTGAACCCGTCAGAGGCAGGTGTCCACTTTTTGTAAAAGTTTCATTTCCTTCGAACTCGTAACTTTTACAAAAAGTTTCATTCGCAAAAATCTGGGAAATCTTGGATAGATTTCCCAGATTTTTGTGAATGAAACTTTGTCAAACAAAGTTTGTAACAAATACATTAAACTTCTGAAAAAATCTGGAGCCAAATTAAATAAATGATGATATTCTTAATATCATCATGAAATTCGATACAATATTGAACAATTAGAAAAATCACCACTTTCTGAGAACGATTTAGTCATTGCAGTCTTCATTGTGTAAGTAGCTAAGTACTAAAACTACTACTAGGTATTTAGTGAATAGCTATACAATTATGGTACCCTGGGGATGGGAAAGAGAAAGAAAGGGAAACCTTTGAAAAGATGGCAGGATGACTTGGTGAGGACAGCGGGGATGACAAGACAAGACAAGACATGGACTAGACAGGCAAGGAACAAGGAGAATCGGAGGAGGCTTTAGCCAAAGGGCACACAGAGTCTCAGAACTGAGATAAAACGGTTTTTGTAATACAAATGTAACTCTGAATAGAGGCTGTAAGTAAATAATTAATAAAATAGGTATGCAATTATATTCGTACTCTAGTATGAATATTATTTTATAGTTATTTACTTAATAGGAGATAGTTATCCAAGGAACTCCAAACTAATGCGGGCCATAGACGTTCAAGTAATTTGATCAAATTGGCATGAATGTGTGTTGGAAGTTGGATCAAATGGCATGAAGAAATTATGAATGTTCGTATTTCTATTTGATCAAACTGTTTGAACCAGCCTGTTTGATCAAATTACTTGAACATCTATGGCCCGCATAACTAAATAAAACACAAAACAATAGAATTACCCACCCTTATCCCACGGCCCATGAGGATGAATGAAGATAATAACCATCCACATTATATAGAGACGTGACCATAATACATTACTAGGAACTTTGAATTTCCTCAATTCAATGAAGAGTGAAGAAAGTTTCAGTTACAAGGACATACATAAAGATATCTTGGTATGCTATCTGCTAACCAAAGTCAAGTATTATGGACAATATCCAATTCATTTCTAATTTTAGAGATGTTCTGTTGCATCGTGTTGACGATTATTTTGCCAAGTGTTAAAGACCTTATAAAAAATACTTATCACGTATCAACTACAATATCTAATTACAAGCTTAAGCTTGCTTCGTTCTTTTATATACCTATATCAGATGAGAACACTAGCTACCTATTTTTTTAATCACGTCGTCGTTTTCGGTTTTGCGAAAAGTCAATCGTCATCCTGAGGATGCCTCGTTGAGAGGTGAAACACGTGTCGATTTCTTACAGGATTTTTTATGACTGTTTAGGAATAGTCAAGCGGTTACTAAATATAGCTAGGTCTATTGTATTTTGTAATGAACGGTTATTGACGTCTGTCAGTAGGGCAATGCGTAAGTACTTAATTTTTTGCAACAGTAAACAAACCAATACAGAGAAATTGACCTATATCAACAAGGTACCTATTCGTCGTACACAGTTACGTACCCACCCACAAGTCATGACCAATTCAATCAAAGAAACTCCATCGCGTAGTTGAGAATATTGTTTTGTTTACATTGGCGGAAAATTCCGTTGACACTGACTATACCTTGTAACAGAGTAGTTCAAAGTAGAGTGCAATACGTTACTCTTACAAATTGGAAACTATCAGCCATACAGACGTTGCTTCGATAGACATACGGAGCTATGGACAGAGAAGTTCCGCCCGACTTTGAAATGTCATCAATCATCATCGACAATTTCTAATTCTTATTTAGGTCATCAGCTATTGGTTTAAACTGAATGGCCGTCCTTGATTATCAATTGACTTCTATTGTTAGTCAGCACTGGAAAAACGACTGTAAGTACTTTTGAAGCAAAAGAAATGCTATCTTTCACACTACAACTGTTGCAAAAGGTCACGATAGATTGACATAGGTTGTGGGGGCCAAGTCTACTAATTTAAAAACGTGTTAGTGGTCTCACAATGATCAGTTTTTGACAGATATGCCATACAAAATCAGTCAAAAACTCATCATTGCGAGACCACTGACACGTTTTTAAATTAGTAGACTTTGCCCCCTGGTCTACCCATGTGCCAAATTTTATCATAGTTATTTAATTCAGGCGTGACTTTGCGGAAATCCATAAAATAGACGTAGAGATATTTAGTAACCTATTCCTCTTAACTATTCCTCATGAGTCTTAAAAAACCTTGTAAGAAATCGACACGTGTTTCACCTCTCATCGAGGCATCCTCAGGATTACGATTGACCAGTCGCGAACCCGAACACAACGTATTGCCACGCTGAGCACTACGCTGCGTCCAGCGCCCGGCGTGGCAACACTCCTCGTTCGGGTTCCAATCGGTTCAGCCGTTTTGAAGTGAAAGCGACACAAACAAACAAACTCACTTTCGCATTTATAATATTAGTTAGGGAGTTAGGATGATTGACAGAATGGGCAGTCCTCCTTTTGCTAATAACACTACTGCAATGACTACCAATAGCAATTATCGTCAGAATATCCATCCTAGACGTTATAACAGTCATTCAACTCGGCCTATCGCAGTCCACTACTGGACATAGGCCTCTCACAGGCTGCGCCACAACACCCTGTCGTCGGCCTTCCGCATCCAGTCTGTCCCAGCCACCTTTCAGTCCATCATAGCTGTGGTGCGTCCCACACTATGCCAAAAAGCAAAAGGGCCATTGATGAGACAATATCTAATTATAAAACGTTTATTTAGCAGGTCCTTACTTCTATATTTAATGATACAAAATAAATCCGCTGTACCTAACGAACGTATTCTTACAATAGCTTATAGCCCCAGCTAACTTGTTGCAATACGTTACTCAAGCAAATTGAAAAGGAATTCCGAAAACATCTCTGTCTGAGATTTATCACGCTTGCTCGTATAAATAGGAGCGCATTAGATGCTTCCCCGAGCCGGATATTTATAGCTCAGTGTGATTTCCAAGACGGTGCAGTAGATAGCTCACCAATCTGATGAATACGCTCATTATTAGCTTAGTTTTTTTAGGGTTCCGGAATGAAAAGACTCGGCAATTCGGCTCGGCTGTTTGTTTTTCGATGATGTTCTACGTTCATGTTTCACTAATTGTAAATAGGAAGTTGTAGTAGTGCACACGGCGACACATCAAGCTATACATATCCAGTATCAGCTAATCGCGCATTGTATTGGATTTCCGTACAATGCGGGGTCAGCTTATACTGGAAATGTATATAGCTTGATGTGTAGCCGTGTGTACACACCATATCATACCTCTAATAAAATGTTCACCAAACGTTTTTAAATGAGTTTTAGTGTTAGTTAATTATGCGTATTCATGAAATATGTCAAAAGCATTATGTACAAGGTCGTGATAAATGGTTGGTTAATTGTTTTTCTTTTACTTGATAAACAAAACAATGGTATTTATCTGACCCTAATCTATTGTGTTGGGGTCAAACCAAATAAATTAGCCACGTACAATATCTAATTGATAGCCGCTAATTTCACAGCATTACCACAAAAAGAACTAAGTCAGTTATTATAATGACTGTACCTACATACAGGTTAAACGTAATCATTTCGTAACAAATGTGAAAACGCGTGGAAACCCGTTTTCCTTGAGATGAGATAAAATAAATAGACAGATAAGATAGACTACGATAAAGTTTGTTTGTGCTTTAGGTACATAAAATTTAAATAAGTACGTATGTTTTCATTCAAAATAATGCATGTGCGTTAGATAAGCTGAAATTATACATAAATATATGTGAAGCAGGTAAAACGGGAAAGTACCTACAAAAAAATCGTTTTGTTTCTCGAAACTATCCAACATTTTAGGTCAATTGAGATTCTCTGTCTCTCATTTATTATCCGCTCAAACAAAATATTAAATTCGATATAAGTAACACGAGAAAATGTTGTCAACAATTTTCAGTTCGGAAAGAAATAAAGCTGTCTAGATTGCGGTCAAGAGTAGACTTGATAAACTTAAAACAGATGTGGACTTTTTACAATAAGAGAATACGTTGAACGTATTGTCTTATTGTAAAAAGTCCAGACGTCACGGAAAAGTTGTCTCGAAAATAAAAATAAAAATCAAGTATCAACGGATGTTCGAACATTCTGTCTCCACTTCATCTATGTCCATCCGTCCGTTCTCTATAACGGTTTTATGTTCAAAGTTGATGCATAGTTATCGAATACCGAACCTAAAACAGTAGCAGACCAACAGTTAGATTCTATTGAAACAAAACTAACTTCAGAAATTAGTTACCGCTCATTGTTCAGTGCAGGCATAAACTGTTTCACTCAGTTTTATTGAATTCTGAGAAACATTTATGATTTCTAACATTATTAATTCGCTGGCGTTTCAATTAAATAATATTTTTGGTTCGTAATAATGTAGCTGTTGCTAATAAAACTTCGTTCCAATACCTACCAGCACCCTAATTGAGTATTACACGATCAATCACGATCTGAATCGTTTTGAAACAGATTGCAAAACGATTGCTTCATACGTTCGAAAAAATAATCTGCTCAATAACGTAAATAACGCAATGAATGTTGTTGAACTGTCAAAATGAAACAAATTAGTCTTAATCGTTTACGAAAATGTGTTACGCAATTAAATAGCAGAGAGCCTAGACAAGTGACAATCGCTTCGAAAGAGTTTCGTATTTCTACAACGACTTTCAACAGGATTGACATAAGCTTTTCGATAGCTTATGTCAGTCCCATACATCTTTTTCCTTTTCCATCATCGATATCGCTGATAGAATGTCACTTTGTCTAGGGCCTCAGGTCATTCAGAACTTCAAGGACTCGAGTTTTTTGAGGATTCGTTATTCCTTTCTACTACCTTAGTTTCGCTCTACCTTTTAAGGAACATTTAAAATGTAATAAGTATATCAGTGTCTGCGAGGGGGTCGTAGCTACATGATAACAAGCACACGGATCAGATTGCTTGCCGCAGTCGGTTCATGGATGGTTGACCAGCTACTGCATATATCAAGTCCCTCAAGTGCCTCGGAAAGTAGGTAAGTAAAGCCGTTGGTCCCGGCTGTCATTCGTAATTTCGTAGATCTTTGACAGCCGTTACGAGTAGTCAGAAGCTCAAAAGTCTGATAACCAGTCTTACCAAATACCAAGGGGTATCGTGTTACCCAGTTACTGGGTTTTGGAGGTCAGATAGGCAGTCGCTCCATGTAAAGTACTAGTACCTATTCAGCTGCATCTGGTTAGACTGGAAGCCCACCCGAACATAGTTGGGAAAAGGCTAGGCAGATTGATTGAGGTATTTGAGTGTCGGTAATGTCTTCATTATCCATACTATATCATCATCTGCATAGCCTTTTCCCAACTATACTGGGGTCGGCTTCCAGTCTAACCAGATGCAGCTACGTGTATCCATATAGCATATAGTGTATCCATACTATATCCATACTAATATTATAAATTCGAAAGTACCAAACTGTCTGTCTGTATGTTACCTTTTCACGCCTAAACTACTGAACGGATTTCGACAAAATTTAGCAAGGAGATAAATGGCACCCTTTGGAAGGCCATATGCTACTTCTTATCAACATACCATGCGGGCGAAGCCGCGGGCGCGGACGGGACCTAGTATTAGTATATGCGTTCTGTGAGTCGGTCAAGGAACTGTCTTATTATGATTATGATAGATGAAGATGAATCATGACAAAAGAGTGATATCACTATCAGTGATCAACAAACTTATAATCATACCTAGTTCAAACATAGATTAGTAATTTGCGCTAAGCGCAGATTTATCATCATGGTACACACGGCTACACATCAAGCTATACATTTCCAGTTTATGCTGATCTCGCATTGTATAGAATTTCCGTACAATGCGAGGTCAGCTTATACTGGAAATGTATAACTTTATGTGTAGCCATGCGTACCTATCTACTATATCTCTACATTGACTGCCTCCTTGGTCTAGTGGTCGCAAGTGCTACTGCTGAACATGAGGTCTTAGGTTCGATTCCCGGGTCAGGTCAACCCAGTTATTGTCTTTTTCCGTATGGAACTTCTTAGTAGCAGCCCGGAGTCTGCGTTTCTGCCCGGTTGATGGCAATAGCCTCGCCCCCTATTACATGGGACTAAAACGTAACTGGCGAAATGTGGGTGTACTTTAAGTACACTTCTGCCTCACCCTTCGGGAATACAAGCGTCGTGTTATATTATGTTATTGTATATGCTACATATCTGCCTAGCCTTTTCCCAACTATGTTGGGGTCGGCTTCCAGTCTAACCGGATGCAGCTGAATACCAGTATTTGACATAGAGCGACTGCCTATCTCACCTCCACAACCCAGTAACTGGGTAATACGATACCCCTTGGTTAGACTGGTTGTCAGACTTTCTGGCTTCTGACGACCCGTAACGACTGTCAAAGATATGTATCTGCTACATATATACTTATATAGGACAGAAAGTGTTCATATATCCACGTTTATGAGTAGGTACATACATCTCTACATATATAACATAATTTCTTATTCTATATTATTTCTGCACACATACACTCATCTTTATGGAAAGACGCGGTGTTTGAGATTCACAAGTCATATGTAAATGAATGTTTTACAATACATAAGTACCTACCTACCTTCTAATATACATAATATTCACGCCTATGATTCCTATAGGGACAGGCAGGAATATGGACTCCGAGATCAAAGAAGTTACAAGGGACCTCGCCAGTCCCCCTGTCTCTCTGAAGGACTTACATTGCATTCTTTTATGGAATACTCTTTTTAGGGTTCCGTACCCAAAGGGTAAAACGGGACCCTATTACTAGGACTTCGCTGTCTGGCCGTCTGTCACCAGGCTGTATCTCATGAACCGTGATAGTGAGACAGTTGAAATTTTCACAGATGATGTATTTCTGTTGCCGCTATAACAAGAAATACTAAAAAAACAGAATAATATAAATATTTAAGGGGGCTCCCAAACAACAGACATGTTTTTTTTGCCGATTTTATAGATCCGACTCGCACTTGGCCGGTTTTTAATCACTGATTCAAACCTTTTGATAGGTACCTAACTAATTTGAAGTTAGCAGTCGCTTAGAAAGCATTCATAATAATGATGCCCAATGAGCTCTTCCGTTAATTTTTTATCTTTTTCTTTCTTTACATAGGTACTAAGTATATACATTTTAGTGTTAGATTGTATAAGTATTACTTTTATTTAAGACTAGCTTCCGCCCGCGGCTTCGCCCGCGTGGTATGTCGATAAAAAGTAGCCTATGTCCTTCCCCGGGATGCAATGTATCTCCTTGCCAAATTTTATCGAAATATTCATTGGTTTAGGCGTGACAAGGTAACATACAGACAGACAGAGTTACTTTCGAATTTAATATATTATGATATGGATTATTATGGATTTTTCATAAGTAATTCATAATTCATTTAAATCCACTGTTGCTTTTGAATGGTATGTGTAAGTTCTACCCGCTAGTAGGTATTTCCATTCAATTTGTTATCAGACAGTTCTGAATGGGCAGTATCATATAACTAATACAGTTTTTTCTTGATTCAAAACATTATTTTCAGTAGACCTTTGACAACTTTGAACTAGGAGACCCTTTTGAAACAATTGCGTGCGCCTTCATTTCCATAGAGCTATCGTTTTCCATTCCACGAATATTAGAGGTACGAAATGTTAAAATATTATTTTAAAAGTCGTGATCCGAACTCACGTAACAATGTTTAAGTAGGCACCTCGTAAAAGTCAATATAATGAGCCGATGTTTTTTACTCTTCCGTACGTAACTCGTGAGTGGCCCGCGATATTCAAATTTTCTTACGTTTTTTGCAATTTGCAGGTCAGTATCAGGTTGTATGTTGATCTAAATATTATTAGCGCTCCTAACAAATATGGATTTACAGAATTATAAACATTAAAAGCAGTACAACTCTCTAAGCTCATGTAAGTGCTTTGAATGACTATTTCATGAAATCATGATATTTGGCGCTTATATGAACTTAAAGAGTTGTATTGCTGATTCTAATGTTTATAATTCTGTAAATCCATATTTGTTACGAGCGCTAATAATATTATCTATGGACAGTTATACACGTTAGCAAGTAAGCCCGTTACGAATCTAGCAAACGATCCAAGAGCAAGATTGACCTGACACTTTATCGAGACTTCCCGTACGACAGCTTGTACGAGATTAGGATGGGTCTGAAGCAGGTCAAAAACAATAAGGTGATGACGGAATTACGGCCGAACTCCTAATGGGCGGTGGAAAACCCATTCAGAAGTTGTTTGATTCCGTCATCCTCAAAGACAAAATGCATGGACACGACATGGAACGCCTGCTGATACTTTTCTTTAAAAAGGCAACATAATCCTTAAGAATTATAGGCCCAGCTCACTTTTGAGCCATGTCTATAAGCTGTAGAGCTGTCTCAAGAGTCATCACGGACAAGACAAAGGCCATGTTAAACGCCCATGTAACACCCCAGCTACCCCAGCAGTTTGTGCTATGTAAACATACAGTTAGGTAGGTTAGGTTCAACTTCGAGAAAGAGGTTAATCGTTGAATCCGACTCGGCTGAGCAGCGTTCGGGAAGTTACGCAATATTTTCTCTTCCCACATAGGTACCGCAGTAGGGTCTCAAGACGAAAGTCTTTGACCAGTGCGTGTTGCCAGTGATGATCTATGGCACTGATACGTGGTCACTCACAATGGGCCTTATTAGAAGGCTAAAAGTCACCCAAAGAGTAATGGAGACGGCTATGTATGGCTATGAGTTTCCTTACGTGATCAAATCAGAAATGAAGAGATCCGCAAGAGAATCAGGGTAACTGAAATAGCCCGGCGAAGAATTGTCAGACTTAAATGGCCAAGGGCAGGGCACATTGCTCGCAGAACAGATGGCCGATGGGGCCGAAAGTTTCTGGATTGGCGACCGTGTACCGGAAGACGTAGCGTTGGAAGACCACGAGGTGGACCAATGACCTTGTGAAGGCTGCAAGAATCAGCTGGATGATGATGATAATGATGAATATTATAGTGTCAAAGCAAAGTCCAAACGTTTATTGCGAACTAAGTGTAAAAATTTGCTGTTATGATATGTTAGTTTTTATGACTTAGCAGCCTTTTACAAGCATTGGGGAAGCATTGCAATTATCATGCTAAATAGTAGTGATTAGTATGACAATATTCAAATAATAATAAACAGATAATTTACTATACTTTTTTAACATTGTCATAAATCTAGAACTTGAGGAGATTAAATGAGAAACAACAACTATGAAGTAAATTAACTATGAAATTACCACCTTTACTGTGTTTTAACTCCTACAAACTTACACATCACACTGACGTCTCTGACATAGTTGGCGTGCGACTGAGGACGGAACACAAATCCTATATGTGCATCTCTGCTCATACGAATTTTTCTTAAATGGTCAAAACACATACGGAATTTGTAAATCTTGTTTCCAGTTCGAATATCCCAAAAAGGACTTTATCAACACATAGAGAATGAAACGGAGATTACGTTTAGCGAAAAAACCAAAAAATTAAAAGAACCACATAATATGGAATTTGGCAGGCGCAGCGACGGTATTACAAACAATTTCGTAAAGCAATCCAGTGTTGATAAAAATTTGCTTCTGCCGATGTCTATTACGATTGCAGACAATTTAATCTTAAAAGACAAATTCCATATCAATATAATATAATAGATAGGTATATTATCAGTCTGAATAAATAATCAAGATCCTAGATAGAAGATAGAGACGGTATTATGCGCAGGTACCTACTTATGTCATAATTGGTACCAATTAATCGATTGGTAGTAGGTATAAGTAGGTACTTAGAGTTTAATTAATGTTACCTATCGGGGACTATTCAATCGTTATGGTTCCTATAATTACGTAATAAATACATCGATATACGTACTTACACACAAATATAAGTACCTTTAATATGAAGAACTACGTAAGCACCGTTACCTAATACGTATGAGTGTGTATTGTATATGACAAGAGAAACGATGTCTTTCAGTCCTGTATTGTTTACAAAGCAATCTACAGTGTGAAGATATGAAATGTACCTATTTTTCATTAGCTCTATAAACACAATTACTTACATTATTTACTCGAACCAAGCACATGAGGAAACATCTGACATTTATTAGCGGAGAGTAAACTATGACAGTCGACTGCAATTTTATTACATTTGGATAGTTATAGTATACAAAGGTACGTCCTTTATTAAGCAAGCTTTTTGCGTCTCAGTATCAGCTGTACTCTAATCTAATTGAGCTGAAGAGTTTGTTTGTTTGAACTCGCTAAACTCTGGAACAACCAGTAGGATTTGAAAAAAAATTGTATTTGATAGTCCCGTGCTTGAGGAAGATTGTAGGCTAAATAACATCACGCTACGACCCTTAGGAGCCGAACCGAAAAAAAGTCAGAAAGCGCTAAGCGACAAACGAAGTCACAGCACGGGCGGGCGATGCGATACGACGCGGTAGATCGAAGGAACAAGAAATTTCACGCAAACGAAGTCCCGGGCAGAAGCTAGTTACTCATAAACATTCACAGGTGGTAACGAATTGTTTTCCAAAATTATCTTGAAACGCGCAATAGGGAGACTCTTTAAAGAATTTTTGGCACGTGGTTATTCAATAGTCCTACAAAACTTTATTTCCAGATTACTCAATGACACGAACAGATGTTATGATTTTATGAAATTGTTCTCCAATGGAGTATATGCACGCAATGAAAACAGTCGTTGAGCCAATTTTCCTGTCGCTGTATCGAGGATGGAAGTGATTAAATTTTCCTACAGTCGTTAAAGGAAAACGTTGACGCTGTTTTGGCACCAGATATATAAATGAAATAGCTTCCGCCTGCGGCTTCGCCCGCGTGTTATGTCGATAAAAAGTAGCCTGTCTTTTCTCAGACAGACAGAGTTACTTTCGCTTATAGTAAGGATAAGGATGAAGTGTTTTTGAAATCATTTATTTTTATTTTAACAAGTTCCTGTCTAGAAGGCTATAAAGCAGCCAATGTTTTTCATGAGATATCAACAGCCGGAACGATTACGATGATGAAAATGTTTCCATACTAACCAACAGCTGTGATCAGTCCCCATAATCTGGCAAGGGGTTGCAATAAGTCCCATAGCTTTGAGGCTACGGACTTCTTTGGAGGTCCAGCAGGCCTCCTCGGTTGCAGACGAGAGGTGCTCTGGGTCTGAAGGTCCACCTCCGAATCCGTTTTAATCGTTGGCACATTCATGGCAATGTCATTGCCTAGTATTAATATAGAAAAAGTTCTCTACGCTTTCACTTGCACATAATTCGAATTTCACTGTTCTGAACAATTTTATATTAGGTGATTATTAATGGTAAATTATGGTCCATCGTTTCATTTAATTAAATATACTTAATGTACCAGTGTTCTAAATTTTCATTGTCTGTTTTGGATTTTTCAAATACTTTATTCTATATCAATGACATCAATGTTTACAAATCACATGGTGATCGTCACAGAATTATATCAAACAAAGTTTGGCGTATCGCCCGAGTACCAAAATATCTTTCCACCTTGGATATAGATGCATACGACCTATATTATTTTATTGTTGTTATGTATATTTTATTCAAAATAATCAGAAAATAAATTTAAAAGAAATTCTCTGTTTTGAGTGTGATAATTTTATATTTTTGTTGATTTAAAATGAAAATTTCCGGAAAATGCGTCTCGGATTTTCGTCGCGGAACGCGTTGGTAATCGTTTGAAGCGACACGAGCGCTCGCGGCTATGTATTGCAAGAAACTGAGGCAGGAAGGCAGAAAGCAAATATCTACCATACTAATATCTACATGGCGTGCTCTCGAGAGTATTATACGAGTGTTCAAGAATCTCGTCGCGTCTCAATATCTCCCCTTTTTAGTAAAGTTCGTACGCAGAGGTACTTAGGTACAACATTTTCTTTGGGTTTTCAACTGATTATTTCTTTTTGAGTGTTCTTTCTCAGTAGATCATGTAATAATTACGTACCTAGGTAGATTTGTAGAAAGAAAGAATACTAACATAGTTTTTTATCTATCCTTGTGAAGTATGTGTGTGGTGAATCATAGATTGTTGAACTTGAATTGTGTTAAGACAACGTTGCGGTTTAAAGAAGATGTACCAAGTAACAAAATTCAAAAGAGTACCTATAAGGTACTTAGATGGTTTGCTCATGTTGAGAGGATGAATGAAAGGCAACCACAGAACATTTATACTGAAGGCTCAGACCAACAAAAAAAGGACTGAAGGCGACTAACGAAAGATCCTACCACCACCAAGACTACAAGGCATGTGAATGGAAACGCCGGGAGGGCGTCCCCCTAGAAGAACATCCTACTGACCTTATGTTGATCCTATTGACCTTATGTTGGTGATGTTCTTTCTGAAAGGTCAGGCTGTATAGATGAATATATGTATGAACGAAAACGAAGCAATAGGATTAGGTAGGTATGTAAGGATCGTAGCAGGGCAGGATGCGTTCTGTGTTTCTGCCAACCTCCATGGGAATTAGGGCGTGAGCGGTGAGTTTATGTTTTAGGTAGGTACTTATTTATATTTTTATCTCAATGGTTCAGTGGCAGCAAGTCCCGCGCCGCGGCCGCTGCTGTGGAACGTAGTGTTGGTTTAAATTTTCATTTCGCTGAAAATTATTAGTTGTAATTTTTCTACATTTTTTCTTAGTGTGATTAGTTTTGATTGTTAACGTTATGAGCATTTTCGTTGTCAGATTTAAAAATTATAAATTCAATGGCACTTATAGGTACCACAATTGGCAAGTAGTTGGGTAGGTAAGTTCCTAGGTACCTACTTACAGGTACTAGGATGGGTCATAGTGCGTTTCAATCAACAATACGTACCTACCCATTTGTTTTAGCTTTAGCATTTAGTTTTATCTCGAAATATCAACTACATGGATCAATTGATTTGCGAAGTTACGCATATCTATGGATGGGTGATCATTGTAAGGGCGGCGGCGTCGGCGCCACGAATTTTATTATTATTAACGTCTCTACTCTCTAGAAGTCTAGATACACTGCACATGCGGCGATTCCGAGCTCCATGACAGTTGTAGTAAATCAAATAAAAATCTTTTCGTCGTAATTTACGCACGGTTTAACGATCAACTTTAAGCTACGCTTGCCGAGGTAGGTCCGTGGATGGGTGGCAGAGGCGTAACTACCTCCGTATCAGCCGATCAATGATACATAGCCCGACGGGGCTACAGGGGCCCCGAACGAAAAATAAAATTCGTAAAATGTTATCCACAAACTTAAATTCCTAATTAAGTATAATAAGTTCGGAATTACTGAATATGTAAGTACCTACCTACATGATGAAAATATAAAAAATAAGTAGGTACTTAAATGTAAATGTTTATAATTATGGCTTACAAAGGCTTCGGTCTAATTCTCGAGCTTTGATTATATAATGTCTTCTCGAGCTCGCTCTTGCATTCGCTTAGTAAATTCACAATAACAGCATACGGTGGATCCGCAGTTGTTGCCCGCGAAATACAAATTTTATTACTAGATTCTAATATAGATTTGTTCTATATGAACCATATTTAGATCAAGATACAACCTGACACTTACCTGCAAATAGCAAAAAACGTAAGAACATTTGAATTTCGCGGGCTACAACTATGTATCAATATTACCATCCAAGTCAGGTTTCCTCAGTTTTCTAGCTCGCTTCAGTCGCTTTACCTACATTCTCTTTGGATGATCACAATGTAAGAATTTTCAATTTATTTTAATGACTATTAATCTTGTATTGAATTTTTTTTTCAGACATACTGAACTTCTTGCATCCCTGCCGGATTTTCGAAATCATAGTTCCAATTTTCCGAACGAAATGTACAGTGTCAACTGTCAAGTCAAAGGTGTGTCAAATAAGATAAACAATTGTGTTGTGACCGACAAAAGCAGCATTGGAACATTTGGAACTAAAATATTAGTCCTGTGATTGGAAACTTCCAGTTTCAATTTCATCAAAAAACATTTTAAGAAAAACATAGATTATATAACATAGTTTGAGCATAGATTTTACCAAAATATAACCTATTACCTACCTACTTAAAACTTCATTCTTCATATTATTGGTACCCAACATGACACCTTTATTATTTTCAATTCGGAGGGTGTTACTTGTATGTAGTGTGCCTAAAACAACGGCTTTACGGCATTTGAGCCATTTGTCATCATTTAAAGAGTCTCTGAATGCTGCAAAAAATGTGGTTATCATCTCTGGTGAAGACATAAGCGTTGAATCAGGACTCCCAGTATATAGCCCTGGAGCGCTTTGGAGGAAGTACCAAGCATCCTCACTAGCAACTTCTGAGGCTTTCCTGACCTTTCCAAGTTTAATTTGGGAGTTCTATCAATATAGACGAACAATAGCAGCTCAGGCGCAGCCTAATGAGGTAAGGAAGATGTAAGTTTTTAAATTACTGTTTCAGTGTTTGCTACATTTTTTATTACTATTATCTGAAGCCAGGTCTTTCCTAAATGAGAAGACGCAAGTTGTTGTTCCAAATCATCATTATAATATTTAATAAGTTAGGTACCAGATAAATAGCGGGGTGTTGAATACTTACCATCATTAGCCATCAATATGGGTACCTATTACCTACACATCTTTATACTTGAAATGTAATTCTTAAAAAATCTTCTTATTAACCATCATTTTGCATTTGTTATTAAATTAAATGGTCTTATTTCAGGCTCACAAAGCTATAGCTCAATTTGAAGAAAAGTATGGAACAGACAAGTCGATAACTGTAATCACGCAGAGTATTGATGGGCTCCATGTTAGGGCTGGCACCAAGAATCTGATTGAATTGCAAGGCAGTCTGTTTAAAACTAGGTGCATCAAATGTAATGATGTTCTAGCAAACAATGATAGTCCAATATGCCAGGTATATGAAGAAATAATCCTGAATTTACCTAATAATATAATTTTTATGACAGCCAACTTGAAAAACACTACTTTATTCAAACTCAATGCTTCACAAACAACTTAAACCTATTTAGCTGTAAATAGAAATTTTGCATTGAAACAGATTTGCATTCCAGGCATTAGCCAACAAAGGTTCTCCTGATGTTGATACTCATTCTGATATCCCTGAGGAACTTCTACCACACTGCAATAAGTCCAGCTGTAATGGCCTACTCAGACCAGACATAGTTTGGTTTGGAGGATCCATGGAGCCTTCTGTAATTGCAAAAGCAGGTAAAGCTCAGGAATTTTGGATAGTAACAAGCATGGGAAATATAATAATTAACAACTTCACTAAATTAACTAACAAACTATACATATAAATAATTTCAAAATACCTAGAGTATTAGTTTCATTCAACAGGTTGTTTGAGATGGAAACACATATAGTTCAACTGTCATTAACGAGACACAATAGAATTTTAATTGTTTTATATCTTAAAAGACTTTTCGACAGTCGGAAGGATATGTAACAATTAGCCCAAAGGAAATTAAAGATTAGGTTGGAATGAAATTGAATTGCGTCGGAGTTGGAGTTGCGTCGTAAGCCCTGTTGTGTGTGGACGTGTTTCGAAAAAATAGATTATATTGTCCTCAAATAAAAAAAATAAACAGTTACATAATATTGACCCTTACCGATAAAAGGACTAGTTTCAAAGTTCAGTGAATATTCCAATAAGAAAGTTCGCGCCCTGGATCACAGTGCGCTGAGGTAGGCCCCACCTCACCTCGAGTAAACGAGACGGACTGCGCCGAAAAAATAATTCATCTCTTTCGCACTACCGCGAGAAAGGTACCTACTACTCGCCGCGGCCGACGCAGGTGTGCTTAGCTCAGATTCCTGGAATTTTGTGTCACCGATTTTAAATAACTACGTAAATAATAAACAATAATAATGGTCAACAACTGTGCATCATGTCACAAAGCGTTGCGATCATCCAATATAAAATGCTCCAAATGCGATCTACTATTCCACGTCGTATGTGCTAACGCTGGGAATCAGTCCAAGTCGAGCTGGATATGTCCATCCTGTCTAAGCAAGGCTACAAAGAAAGTCACTACCCCCTTGCGCAACGCAGTTCCCGAGATGCCGATGCCGACTGACGTCACGACGCCTAACTCAACTGATTGTTACCACTCCGCTTCGTCACTTGACTCATCCACCTCTGCAGTTACTGACTCGGAGATTCTACGCACTCTTAGCACTGAAATAAAACTGCTTAGAGGTGATGTGGTAGACTTAAAGTCTCATATTACATCCCTGACCGAACATCTAACACAGTGTAACCAACGCCTTGCAGTGTCTGAAGCTAGCTTGGCCTACGCAGAAGCAAAAATTCAGGCACTTGAGGAACGAGTACGTGAAATACCCTACCTAAAGTCTTCTATACAACATCTCAACGAGCAAGTACAGTCACATGCACAAACTAACTTGAAAAACCAAGTTGAAATACTAGGTGTAAATGAAACTGCCAACGAAAACCCCGTTCATATCATTCTAACAGCGGCAGTAAAAATTGGCATTGACCTCGAAGACACCGATTTAGAATACGTGACTAGAGCTGGGCCGCGCCACAGCGACAACACTGAAAACACCTCTAGTGCCCCCGTAGAAAAACACCCCCGTCCGCTGGTAGTTAAGTTTTTGCGTCGCAACAAACGGAACGAATTTCTACGCGCAGGGAAAACTAGACGCAACCTCTTTAGTGACGATCTAGACATACCCGGAGCCCGCAGAACCCTATATTTTAACGAGCGACTAACTAAAGAAAACCGGCAGTTATTTCGAACAGCTAAGCCACGTGCCAAAGAATGTGGCTACAAGTACTGCTGGATCAAAAATGGAACTATCAATATTCGCAAGCAAGAAGGAAACCCCGCTATCGCTATTAGGAATCAGTATGACTTATTGCGCCATTGCCCCATCTCAACTGAAAAAACAGAGGTCTAACGCACGAGGTCCTTCAAACGCAGGTGACCTTTTTCTATGTAAGCACCTGTTACGTTTTTCTTTTAATTTTACATTTTCGAAATATGTTTTCTGTTTGTTTATTATGCATAATTCCCTCAAATACCCAAAAAGGTTTGAAATCAGGCATCTGATTCGTCTCCCTAAGCAAACAATTTTAAAATATTTTTATTGTCCGCTTGTTTTGGTAAAACTGTCTAAATACATTCTGTATATTATGGTGCTGGTACTCAAGCACCTATTATGTTTCTTTTTTGTACTTAAAAATGTGTACTCTTACTGTTTGTTTACTATGCTAAGTTTGCCCAGATACTTACAAGGATTAGTTCTCAAGCATCCGTTATGTTTTTCTCTATTTTTTATAGATTTTAATTATTTTTGTTTTTTGTTTGTTATGCTTAATTTGCGCGAGTACTTACGAGGGCTTGCACTCAAACTCACATACCTAAACTGTCCAATTACACTACTTACATCAACGCACACACCCCTACTAATGCACACACACAACTACACACTACATAATTTGTCACCTGGAAGTATCTTCTATCATTTAAACTTAATGAAATCTCTTGCAACAACAAACATTCTACTTAAAATCTCTTCATTGAGTCTCGGTTCTTATCTTTACATTACATTATACGAATATGGCTTTACTTAGCGTTTCAAACGACCTTGACGAATCCTTTAATATAGACTGTCGCACAGTAGAATCTCTTGAAAACTGCAAGAGTATCCTAAATGCTTCCAAAGACAACATCAAGGTGCTAACATACAATATCAGGAGTTATCATAAAAACTTTGACGACTTTGTAATTGCTCTAAACCGGTTAGATTCGAACGTAGACATTATCGTGCTCACTGAGTGTTGGCTGTCTGAAGGTTCTATTATAGAAGACCTACAGGGATATAGCGTATACAGAACGACAAATCAAGTAAATAAAAATGGAGGTATTGTTGTCTACACAAAATCAGCCTGGAGTTGCAGTATTAATACGGCGGAATCTAACCTTGTTGACGCTGATAGTATTTTAATAAAAACGAATAACGACTTAAGTCTATTAGCCATTTATCGGTCGCCCTCTTTCACAAACGCAGAGCGCTTCCTTAACTCACTTGACGACACCCTTTCTGACCTCAAAAACCAAGAAACACTAATTGTGACCGGCGACATCAACCTAAATTTAAACGATCCAAGTAATTGCCAAGTAGCTAACTACGCGTGCCTCATGGCGTCACACGGTTTATCCCCCGCCATAACTCTCCCAACAAGATGCGGAGCTTGTATTGACCACATATTTATAAAATCACGCGCAATTCCTTTTGGTCTCGTATGTAGCTTAGCTATTACTGATCACGACCTAGCCCTATGCAGTGTCCCCATTAAACCAGAAAGGCCCAAAAATAGTAAACGCTGGAGAGTCAGGACTAACTGGGCTGCCGTAGCTGCTGAGATCAATCAAACCAACTGGGATCCAGTCACTGGCTCATCTTGTGTTAACACTGCATTAAAATACTTCAACGACAGTATCTCACGTGCCACTGAAAATCACACACAAAATGTTAAAATAAGTCGCAGAATGGTTAACATTCAACCCTGGGTTACTCCTGGCTTAATTAGATGCATAAGACAACGTGACAAACTTCATCTTGACTGCAAAGCCAACCCTAATGACGACACAAAACAATTAATTTACACTAGGTACAGGAATTTCGTTTACACGCTCCTTCGCAATGTTAGAACATTACACAACAGACAAGAAATTGAAACCAACAAGAACAACCCTAAAAAACTATGGACGGCAATAAAAGGCATATGTAAGAATAATACTTGTCAAAATACCTCAACACATTTAATTACATCCAGTATCTCTCCAACAACATCCCTTGATAACTGCAATCAGCATTTCGTCTCTGTAGGAGAAAAACACGCTGCTAAAATCCTTGACAAACTTGCAACCACTCATGAATCACTAATAGAATCACACATAACACCGAACTCTAACTCACAATCCTTCTATCTTCACCCGACCGACGAAGAAGAAGTCTCTAACATAATACAAAACTTGAAAATAGACAGCGCACCGGGGCCAGATCAACTAACAGTACCACTACTCATAAACTGCCGAGAAAGCCTAATCAAACCAATCACGCACATATTTAATTTGAGTCTAGAATCAGGTATCTTTCCTGACTCCTGGAAAATCGCTGCAGTGTCCCCTATCTACAAAAGCGGTCCCAAAGATATGCCAGAAAACTACAGGCCTATCGCTTTGCTGTGTATAGTCTCAAAAATTCTTGAGAAAATAGTTAATAAGAGACTGGTAAATTTTCTTGACGAAACCAATATTGTCTCAGACAAACAATTTGGATTCCGGCGAGGAAGGTCCACTGAAGATGCGGTGTCATTATTGACAAATCAAGTCTCCCACCACATAGAAAATGGAGAATGTTGTATCGGTGTTTTTCTTGATTTGGCAAAAGCATTTGACACCGTTTCACCAGGGCTGCTTCTAAAGAAACTAGAGGCATTGGGTATAAGGGGTGTACCTCTGGAATGGTTCCGTAGCTACTTGACATCTCGGCATCAATACTCCAAAATAGGCAGTCTTCAAAGCAGTTTGCTCCCTATCACGTTTGGTGTCCCGCAGGGCAGCACTCTTGGTCCAACACTGTTCACGCTGTACATAAACGACGTAGTAAATCTCTCTATAGGTAATGCTGAAGTGATCTCCTACGCCGATGACACAGCCATTGTTTTTCATGACAAGACTTGGGAGCGGGTGTTTCATTTGACGGAACAAGGCCTTACTCAGATAGCGCACTCCCTAGACACAAACTTACTGACCTTAAATGTCAGTAAAAGCAAATATATCGCCTTTTCCAAAACCAGCGCTTCCAGCCCCTCTCAAACTATGTCTCTAAAAATACATACTTGCTTACAGGCACGCAATAACGCCTCTGACCTTAATTGCACATGCAAAATCCTTGAACGTACTAACACAATTAAATATCTCGGAATAACCATAGACAACAACCTAACGTACAAAGCCCACATTTATGCCCTTTCCTCCAGAGTACGTAAATTAATACACGTCCTAAAAAAGCTCCGGGACTGTACCCCTATCGATATTTTACGAATGGTCTATTTCGCACTCTGCCAGACAATCATACAATATTGTATCTGCATATGGGGACGCGCTGGCAAAAGCACACTTATCACGCTAGAGAGGGCGCAACGGGCACTAATCAAGGTTGCTCTCAAAAAACCTTTCAGGTTCCCTACAGACCTTGTCTACCGTGAGTTTGAAGTTCTCAGAGTACGACAAATTTTTATACTCCAAGCAACTCTTAAATACCACACTAAAATGAAAAAACGGCCTGACTACAACGAAATAATAAACAAACGTGTCTTCAGAGTACCCATACCAAACGCCAAATCCGAACTAGCTCGACGTTGTACCTTTTATTCCTATCCAAACACTTACAATAAAGTCAGTAAAATCTGCGACCTAAGAGACTGCTCAACCAAAAACTGTAAGAAAATCCTAACCTCAGCCCTTCTAACATTAACATACGATGACACCGAAGCCTTGATATAGAACCTACTTCACACACATACACCACCACACACACCATCACACACCCCACCCCACCACACACAACTACACAAGCCCAACAAAATGTATACTATTTTTACTTTTCCTTAGCTTACGTCTAGAATTTGACATATTATGTTTTTTTTGTTATTGTTATATTCATTTTATCTTTAATACCCTCACACTGGAAGGTAACCACAATATTGTTAACCGCACTCCCGAGCCACAAGATACAAGCGACGCTTAGTTTGTGGCTCACCGAATTTGGCTAAATTGTATTGTTACTTTTTGATTAATAAACTTTACTTTACTTTTACTTTACTTTACTTTATGTCTTGTAATTGGATCAGCTTCACAGAAGTTCCCTACGGCCATACATGCCACTGAAGCTAGGGACAATGGGGCGATCATAGCAGAATTCAACGAAACTCCCAATAATACCATTGGCTTCCACTACTTCTTTAGTGGCCCCTGTAGCAGATCAGTATCTGAGGCTCTGAAACTTTAGTGCTGAATACTTGAATTTTGACTCTTAGCCCATTTATTGTGAATGCCGTGAGCCCGTGACTGATAATTACAGATTTCTGTTGACTGCAGTGCACTGGCAGTTTATAATGAAAAAGGTGTTTTGTTACCTAGATGATTTTAGAAAGTGTGTACATACAGTAATCATTTTGATTTATATAATATATTTTCTTTGGAAGTGTAATGAGTGCTTTTTATCCGATAGTAATAGAATGCCGCTACCCCTAGCATTCTATTAACTGCCATTTTATTTCCTTTTTTATAACCCAGTTTCACTAATTTTTGAACGCGTCTTCTTTTCGCGTTCGTTCGAACGTTCTTCGCGTGCTCATGCTCTATGAATTTGCAATTTGACAATGACAGCAATTCGAAATTGACAGTGACACCTGTGACACTTCATAACAGGGTTCATGTCATGTTTTACAGAATTGTATTTTGAACTTCTTAGCCTCATATTATCAATAATTATGTGCATAAGTTTGATAAGCTCAATACGTAGAACAATAGTGATTTGTAGTTTTCCTAAAATCATGGCTTCGCGACAATCAAGTGACATGACAAAGTTTAGAGACGCCTTAAAATCGGCCAAAGATGTTGTGATCTTATCTGGTGCCGGTATCAGCGCTGAATCTGGTATACCAACGTTTCGGGGTGCGGGAGGATACTGGAGGAAGTACCAATCATCAAATCTAGCCACTCCTGGAGCTTTTAGGGCCAGCCCAAGCTTGGTTTGGGAGTTTTATCATTATAGACGAGAAGTTGCAGCTAAGGCACAGCCTAATGCCGTAAGTTCGTAAATAAGTTTTAAGTAAATAATCATAAGGTACCATTTGATTATTACATTATTTCCACTGCTGAACAAAGACTACCACAAAAAAATCTTCAAAAGAAGAAGACAACCACTAACTGGGTATTGTTAATATCACTTGGCAGAAAGACCAGTGATCTGATCTACGCAGGAAGGTAAAATATAATCAATGGGCATAATGCAGGGTATTGTTTTAAAATATTCCCTTATTTACCTTTTAACACTCGCGGACATAGAACAAGACACAATAGAAGTTTTATTGTTATGACGAATATGGGTGTTCACCGTCAGCGAAAGGGTTGAAACTATAACATGTCAACACAGACAGATGGCAAAAGAATAACTCACTCTTTGTGGCAAATAGAACAAAATAACTAAAGAAAAATACTTACTTAGGTATCCTAATGGTAAACCACCACTCAGTGGATTCCAAATAGCAAAAACTTACTACATGGCAGGCCTAGAAAGAGATGACGGGATTAGCTGGGCTCGGCTGACTTGGCCCACTATCACATTAGACCAGAAAAGAGACTAAAAATATTAAAATCCTAAAATAACTTTTTCTTATTTCAGGGCCACATAGCCATAGCTCAGTATGAAACAAAGTATGGAGCAGATAAAAAAGTAACAGTCATCACACAGAATGTCGATGGATTACATGTTAGAGCTGGAACTAAGAACTTGATTGAACTCCATGGGAATCTGTACAAAACAAGGTGCACTAAATGTAAAGAAGTCTTGGTCAACAATGATAGTCCTATTTGTGAGGTAAGTAAAACCACAAGTTCAATATACACTCCACTAAATCATTTAAATAAATAGCCACTCTTGCTATGATACAATATAGTGCAATTCATGTTGCACAGCGGTAAATACTTACAGCAGTTATATTCACCTAGAAGTTGTCTCTCTTTCTATCACGTAATTCTTATATCTTCTGACAATGTTACGCCCACTGAATTGGCCCGATAGGTTGAACCCGCCGCGTACTTGTAGCTTTATACCTAAAATGCGGAGTGCGCTTGGCCTGTTAAAACCAGCAAAATGCGGTTTTAATGTAATTTACTTATTTATTTACTAAGCAAGGCAAATCAACTACAAATTTTAAGTAAGTACAAGGATAATAACTAAGTATAATCGGATATAAGGATTATCGAATGCATATTTACCTAAACTTGAGGTGTTGGCTATTATGGAATGCACTTTTGCACAGATATTATAATACTACGTACAGATACCCAATCCCATACAAAGAAATGACACCACCCTAAGTCTGGCAATTGAGCTGGCTATTTTTCTTCCTCCATTTTTTTAACAGATGGCAGCATCAGCGACTCACTAATTGCCAGAGACTGTAGTTTTACAACGCTATCTAGGAGTCTTGCCTAGATACTACGCAAGACTCCTATATGTTTTTCTTCCTTTTTTACGTTTTTTCTTCCTAGGTGTTCAATTCTTATATTTCTACGTAAAGTACTAGATTTAAAAAAAAGTTGTTTGATTTTCCTTAATGAAACGACTTAAACGCAAGTTTAAAGGGTCACTTTAAGCTTGCGTTTAAGTCATCGCTTGAGTAAAACGCCATCTATTGCAAAGAGCTCTCAAGAAAATGATTAAAAGATGGCTACTTTATCATTATAAGGGTTTGAATTGAAGTAAACGGTTTAATTTGAGTTTTTTGTTGAAAATACGAGATTTTTGAGTGTAAATACATAAATCAGAATTAAACAAAGATGTTTTGATTTTTACTAATATTACCTCAGCCAAAATTTGCCGTATAACGCACGCGAAATTCAAATTTTCTTACGTTTTTTGCAATTTGTAGCTCAGTATCAGGTTGTATGTCGATCTACATATTATTAGCGCTCGTAACAAATATGGATTTACAGGATTATAAACATTAAAGTCAGCAATACAACTCTCTAAGCTCATGAAAGTGTATTGAATGACTATTTCATGAAATCATGACATTTGGCACTTTCATGAGCTTAGAGAGAGATGTATTGCTGAGTTGTATTGTAGGTACGGGCCACCCTAGCGCATCTCCCTTAATTGGAGATCTAGAACCTACGACACTGAGAAATAAATCCATCGATGGACGACACAATTAATGAATCAGGTTTTACGCAACAGACTCATTTCAGCAGGTGATGTGGGATATAGCCAACATTCATAAATCCTCAATTTGACGTATAATTTTTAAAAAATACACATGAAATAGTCTAGTTAAGCCCTAGTTATTTAGGTATGCCAGACGGATGAATTAAGAACAGTGGCACACGATTTTTTTATTAAATAGCTGGTTTTCCACGTGTAGCTGATGCCTTGGATTGCACACAGTTCATGTCAAAATTATCGGGGTGTGGAAAAGGCGAAGCCCTTGCTTACAGAAGGGTGTTGATGTTGACAAAAACATCAACTATTGTAAAAGTGATTGTGGCTGTACTACACAATATGCAATACTTATGCATAGAACTGGATGAAGTAGAACCTCTGAACGATATAGACTTTGAAGATGAGGGAGTTCTTCTACCTTTGCAGAATGGACCATAATATGATTCATCTGTAAGAACTGCAATTTTTAATGTAATATCAATTTTCATAGTTACATGGTTATAAAATAAATAAAATAATGGTATAGGTATTATGTGTTTGGCTGTATTATTACTGAAATTAAGTCAAATTAATAGTACCACCAAAATGCGAATGCAGAAGATACAGCCCCGAAAAAAATAACTAAAATTAAGTAAAGTTAATAGTACTACAGAATAATAATACTATTAAGTTTACTTAATTTTAATTTTAAAATTTGCATCTTTAAATTGTGCTGCTGCTTTTGTTGCAGTATTTCCAGCATTAGCCTTTTCTTTTCTAAATTAGTCACTTGACACTTCCTCATATAATAAATTCGTTTGAAGGATTCTGCAGACAGATTTTTTTTCTTTTTTATTAAACGATGAACATCTGAAACAAATACATTTTTAAAGCGCTGAGCATAAAAATTTTAATTAAATTATAAATACCCGCATATAAGCAATGCACAGTTTTCAGTGTACTATTGGCCTATATCGATAGACCTCTCCCAATGGGAAAAGATAGCGTCACTTAGTGCAAAACTTCGAAAGTACGATGGCACTATTTCAGCATTTTTTAGATACATACTAGTAGTACTTAGTAAGTAACGCGAAGGATTTACTAAAGTCGCCACACTTGGCAAAATCCCCTCAACACCACATGTTTTGCAATATAGTTAGAACTTTACCTCTTTTGGCTGTAATCTTCGACTTTTTATTATTATTATTATCTTGTATAACCTCCTGTATTTCTAATTCCTCTATGACTATGGACTTCTCATCACTTTCCTCCTCTCCAGTTTCAGTTTGAAAGGTGCGTAGGTTGTCAATATCTATGGACAAGTTAATACAATATTATTGACTTGGCGGTTGAACACAGTATCTTTATCTTGTGTGAATAATATTGATTGGCTACTGAATTGTAGTAATCGAGTACCTACCTCTAAAGTAAGCTTCGTCATTATCAAACGGATTTGTTTGATCCTTTATAATATTCAAAATTTTATCATCATCATCTGTAGTTTTTGTTTGGTGAGATCCTTCTCCTGTTTTTTGGATTTGTATCTGAAATATAATAATTTTAGCACTTTAATTGAAACTCTCGTAGACGGGAGTGTCACTCACTGGAAAAGAAAGATGTGAGAATATTGGGCCTTTGCCCAAAGGCACATAGATAGGTCAATAAGTCCTCAAAAGTTATGGTGTACTTAGCTTTACTTCTTGAAATTTAACGTATGACATTTGGGTAGGCAGCGAAAAATGGTTGGACCAATTTTTTGGATGAACAATTATTTTTAAATGTATACTAAACTAGCTGTTGCTCACAACTTTGTCTATGATCCAGGATGGAATAGCCTATGTCCTCCGGGTTATGGTCTATCCATGTGCCAAGTTTCATGCAAATCCGTTCAGCCGTGGGCTTGCTTGACTGCTACCTCACCTGACGTCTAGTGATTGTGAGGCGAACAATGATGCTTGCGTGCCCATCTAAAGACCTATTCACGTGTCTTGAGGACCACCAAATCATAATTTTGTTCAATACTTACATTACTCTCTGCCATTTTTTTACGTGTTTTTTGCTTCCAATTATCATAAAGCATTTTAAGCTGCTCAACACTGCGGTGCCCCGATGAGGCACACCTATTAAATTTACCGGCTATTTTTAGCCATCCTTCTCTTTTCCTTGCCAGGAACATTCCACTTGTTCTTTTGTCTTCAATGATATGTTTGTATCTGAAGGAGATGCAATGGAAATGATCAAGATACTAGCTTATGCCCGCGGCTCCGCCCGTGTGATATCGGAAAAGATCCCACGGGAACGTACTACCCATACCTAATAGCCGAGGAAAAGGTCATTAACTCCTAGCGCTGCGCCCGCTGATATCAACCATAATATGCGTAATTTTGAATCTGTGATATCTTGAGTAAGTATTCATTTGATATGACATATGATATGATGTCAAAGCATATTTTAATCTAAATTAAATGCCCAATTTAAATAACATATTTTATTAGGGCATATCGGTCATAAAATTTTCGGAAATAAGTAAGTACAGTCACGAGTCGTACAGTCACTAATATGTATACACTTAGCAACTTTTAAAAGTGATTTTCTCCTACTGTATTGATTGTAATTTTATGATATAACGAACATAGTATTTTTGAACCCCTATTATTATGAAATAGGTATCATCTCAGAGTTAAAATCGTTATTCCACGAGAAAAACGTTATTGAATTTTGCTGAGTGTATACATATTTTTGCTCGTGACTGTACATACCTACTTAATAAAAAAATTATCAAAATTCTGAAAGGTACTGTGGGTGGGTCGTCCTTATAAGATTTTTAAGGTTTAGGTACACAGTTACACACGCCTACACATCAAGCTATACATTTCCAGTTTATGCTGATCTCGCATTGTATAGGATTTCCGTACAATGCGAAGTCAGCTTATACTGGAAAAATGTATAGCTTGATATATAGCCGTGTGTACAATCCTGTAGAACAATTTTATGTTTATGCGTGCGCTGCGTAAACCGTAAGAGGATTTACGTAGCACACCCCAGTAAAGCTCCCAGTTGGCATGATTATTTCCGATTTCCGACATCTTCAACAATAATCGTCATATTTCAGCTAATGTATTCAGAACCATAATTATTGACCGAACGTATTGTAGTGGTATGTAACCCACACATGCAGACGAACTTGTAAACTCAAGTGCCTGTGACGTCACACGACTCACACGTCCCTTAGTTCGAACTCAGGGTTCAGTATTCGGTCACTAGCCGTCAGCAAAGTAGGACACGTTCACTAACTACCAATCGCATCACTTGTGCGTCAAATTATAATCATCATAATCTTACTTATTGTACCGTGTTTAGTTATAGTACCTTTATTAAACTCATTGTGAACCAACCAATGAACATTTAATTTAATCACACTATAGAACCCGTAATCACATCACAACAAAAGTTCTATATTGGTGACCCCGACGTGATTTGATACCCGACGTGATTTAAAAAATACGGTTCCATACTGTACTATAACCCGCGAGTGCAATTGCGTTAATACAGACTTAGACTCTCTTAAGTGTTTACTGTGAAGTATTTTACGAAACTCCGAGATGTCCAACCCTAACACTGCTGCTGCCGCCACGGCTGGCGCCGCACCTGACAACGTCTACGCACCTCAGCAAGCTGCTCCGAGTTACATCGTAGACCAGCACCAGCCGCCAGAGACGGGGGCAATCACCATCAACTCCCGCATCGCCGACTTCTGGTCAGCGCGCCCGCGACTATGGTTCCACCAGTTTGAGGCCATAATCGGTACACAAAAAGCAGGTGACTTAAGTAAATATCAATTAGTTATAGCTAAGTTAGGTCGAGACGAATTGGGTCAAATTAGCGACATTCTCGAGAACCCGCCTGAGCACAATAAATATGAAACTTTAAAAGTCAGGTTAATTTCGGCATATGAAGAGTCTGAGTCCAAACAGCTACACACGTTGCTTACGAAAGTCGAGTTAGGGGATCAACGACCCACTCAACTCTTACGTAAAATGCGCGAGCTCGGAAGGAACAAAATTCCCGAGGACACTATCAAAATTTTGTGGTTAGATCGCCTGCCTCAAACAGTCCGCGCAGTAGTCACTGTCTGCGATGTTCCATTGGACAATATCGCAGCTATAGCTGATAAAATAATGGAAACTTCACGGCTATCCGAAGTCTGTACACTAAATCCTGTCGCTATCTCCAAACAACCAATGGACCAACAATTTATTAAATTGCATCAAGAAATTGCCGCGTTAAACACTAAAATTAATGATTTACAAATCACGCGTCAAAGTAATAATAGGAGTCGTGGCAATTATCAGACGCGATCACGGTCACGATCACGCTCTCGGTATTTTGATAATCAAAATAAATACAGGCGTCAAACAGCGCAACCGGGAGACAAAGATTTCAAGTGTTTCTACCACTATATTTATGGAGATAACGCCAAGAAATGCGGCGACCAACAATGCGTCAAAAAAGCGTTAAACTAAAACCGACACCTGCTGTGGCGAGCGTAGGTGTCGAAGGAACTCATCGCTTGAGCGTCACCGACTGGAAAAGTGGTACGCATTTTCTCATAGACACCGGCGCTGATATTTCAGTTATTGCCTACAAAAACGCGAATCGTCAACCAGCTGATTTTACGTTATTTGCTGCCAATGGTACAACAATCAAAACTTATGGGTCTCAGAAAATGACTTTAGACCTTGGCTTACGTCGAGCTTTTACCTGGGAATTTGTCCTGGCCGATGTACAGCGGTCTATTATAGGGGCAGATTTCCTAGCCAAACATCAATTGCTTGTGGATCTTCACTCAAAAAAGTTAATCGACAAAGTCACTCTGCTCTCTAGGAACGCCAACGTAGAAGATGCCTCAAATATTCCTACTATTAAGGTCATCGACTCGGATAATAAATATCACCGCATTTTAACAGAGTTTCCAGACATCACTATGAGCGAGTGTTACAAGGATCCACCCAAACACAATGTCATGCATCATATTTGTACCCGCGGCCCACCCGTTTACGAAAAAGCACGTCCACTTAACGCTGCAAAATACAAAGCGGCGAAGGATGAATTCCAACGCATGGTAGAACTAGGAATATGCAGGCCGTCAGCCAGCCCATGGGCAAATGCTTTACACATCGTTCAAAAGAAAAACGGTGAATTACGCCCGTGCGGAGATTACCGTCGTTTAAATGCAATCACCGAGCCCGATCGCTACCCTATTCCTCGTTTAACGGATTTTACATACATCCTTAAAAATAAAAAGGTACTATCTAAAATTGATATTCGACGTGCTTACCATAACATAAGTGTTGCACCTGAGGACATACCGAAAACCGCAATAATAACTCCATTTGGTCTGTTCGAGTTTACAAAAATGAGCTTCGGTCTGCGAAACGCTGCGCAAACGTTTCAAAGATTTATCAATGAAGTTTTGAAAAATACTCGCAATACATTCTGTTACCTAGATGATATACTTATCGCATCAGAATCAGAAGAGTGTCACATTCACGATCTCAAAGAGGTGTTCAAGCGACTTAATGAATTTGGCGTCACAATCAATACGTCTAAATGCGAATTCGGGAAATCCGAACTTACATTTCTCGGTTACCGCGTTAGCTGTGATGGCATACGGCCGGACAAAGAAAAGGTCAAGTCAATCATAAACTATCCGCAACCCGAAACCATCGAAGAACTGAGGCGCTTCCTCGGTCTTATAAATTTTTACCGAATGAGCATTCCTAAAGCAGCCAACACTCAAACTATTTTAGACAAATATTTGCACAATGCTAAGAAAAAAGACAAGACAAAAATAGCTTGGACCGAAGAAGCAATCAACGCATTTAATCAGTGCAAACATCGTGTAAGTGATGCCGTCACCCTCGTGCATCCAGACCCGTCATCGAAACTAATATTAATGACCGACGCAGCGAATACCTGCGTCGGCGCAGCACTCCATCAACTAGTCAACGAACGGTTACAGCCTCTAGGATTTTATTCCAAAAAACTAAGTAGCGCCCAAACAAAATACAGTACCTACGACAGGGAATTATTGGCTATTTACATGGCAATAAAACACTTTCGGTATATGATTGAAGGGCGTTATCTCACAGTATTAACCGATCACAAACCGTTAATATTTGCATTATCGAAGAAAGAATCTAAATCAGATCCACCAAGACGTCTTCGTCAATTGGATTTTATTTCTCAATTTTGCAACAAAATTGAGTACGTTCAAGGCGAGCTCAATAACGCCGCAGATGCTCTTTCAAGAATAGAAGAGATTTATGTACATGATATTTTCGATTATGAACAATTATATAAAAGCCAAGTCGAAGATACGCAATTAACCATGTTAAAACAAAAACCTAATCTGGAATTTAAATTGTTCCGCATGCCATATTCAAATCATGAGCTTACATTCGAAACATCAACTTCAACAGCGCGACTTTATTTACCGTCGGAATTTCGAGAAAAAGCGATTTCAAGTGTCCATGCACTTAACCACCCTGGGGTAGCCGCTACGCGTCGCCTTATCGCGCAGCGCTATTTTTGGCCTAACATGAATACTGACGTAGCAAACTTTGTAAGAAGTTAGTAAGAAGCATACAATGCCAGAAATGTAAAGTGCAAAGACATACAATTACACCTCTAGGAGAGTTCGAAAGGTCAGACCGTTTCGAGCATGTTCATATAGATATTATTGGACCATTACCACCTTCCGATGGATATACATACTGTGTCACAATGATTGATCGTCATACAAAATGGCCCGAAGTCGTTCCTGTAAAGGATATAAGCGCTGAAACCGTCGCGAAAGCTCTGCTCGAGCATTGGATAGCACGTTTTGGTTGCCCTGCAAGAATAACTTCGGATCAAGGTCGTCAATTCGAATCCAACCTTTTCACACAGCTGACCAAACTACTTGGAATAGAAAAGATTAGGACAACAGCGTACAATCCAAAAGCGAATGGACACGTCGAAAGGATGCACCGAACGCTAAAAGCTTCCATCATGGCACGTTACGATGGTAACAGTCAATGGGCACAACAATTACCTATCGTGTTGTTACGAATGCGCAATACAATTAAAGAAGACTCAGGATACAGCCCCGCTCAAATGACCTACGGTAAATCTATGCGTCTACCGGGAGATTTTTTTGTTCCCACCGAAGCAAACATTAACAACACCGATTATACCTGCAAACTCATGGAAACACTAGCGAACCTTCAACCGACCACAAGGAATCAAGCGGATAACAGAAACATTTTCGTACATAAAGATTTAACAAGATCGGACTACGTTTTCGTTAAAAACGAAGTTAAACGCTCATTAACACCGCCGTATGAAGGTCCCTATAAAATCGTCAAACGAAGCAATAAACATTATGTCGTTCAAGTAGGTTCTCGAAAAGTCACTATTTCTCTCGATCGTCTCAAACCTGCTTATGTTACAACTTTTGTTTCGCCTGAAACCACAACCATAACACCGGTTGGGACCCAAACGACCCCACTTGACAAAACTGAGCCATTTGTCACAACAAGATCGGGTCGCGTCGTAAAAAAGACTGTGAGATTTGACATTTAAAACATTTTTTTATCGCCAGTCCCAAAATAATAAATTCATCAATGTGAAATTTAAAGTGCAGTGAAGTGTTGTGTGTTTTAAAATAGACCAACTTAACAAGCAATTATGGAGCGTTCTCACACTAATATGTCAGCTTATAACGTATTTATTCATACTTATACCACTTGTAGAAATGTTTAAGTTAACTCATAAGTTTAAAACTTTTTGTAACCAAATTTACGACGAATGTATTTTAATTTTTTTACCAAAATGTGTCTTTAGTTTAAGCATTCATAAGTGTGGTTTTGTTTTTATACACATTTTAAATGCCTCTTGTTAGCGTAAGGTCTTATTGTATAATTTAAAAGTTAAGTATAGTTAAACACTTTTACACCGCATTTTTATATTAAGTATTTGCAATGTCTTTACAATTATTTTTGAACCTTACTCATTGTTATTTTAATAGTAATTATTTTTGTTTTATCAAAGGGGGGAGGACATGTAGTGGTATGTAACCCACACATGCAGACGAACTTGTAAACTCAAGTGCCTGTGACGTCACACGACTCACACGTCCCTTAGTTCGAACTCAGGGTTCAGTATTCGGTCACTAGCCGTCAGCAAAGTAGGACACGTTCACTAACTACCAATCGCATCACTTGTGCGTCAAATTATAATCATCATAATCTTACTTATTGTACCGTGTTTAGTTATAGTACCTTTATTAAACTCATTGTGAACCAACCAATGAACATTTAATTTAATCACACTATAGAACCCGTAATCACATCACAACAAAAGTTCTATAGTATTTTTAAACGGTTTTCGAGTTTATCGCGTACAGACAGACAGACGCGGGGGGGGACTTCGTTATATAGGTAGGTAGGTACCTAATAAGGATGTAAGGAAAAGGATTACTTATAAAAAGCACAGGGTATAGTGAATGAAACAATGTATAGTAAAACACAGGACAACAACAAAAAACATTCGATCCACTGTACATTTTCCGTTAGGCCTCAGTAACTATAACTACCTACCTAAAGAACATAGAACTTACAGACAGACATCCAGTAGATAATAATCTGTCTATTATCTGCTAAACTAGAAAAATGCAGGAAATTATGTCCAATAAGTACATAAATAATATGATGTGCAATGTAACAAATAACGCATTGTTGTACTTAAACAGACTGTTAATGATGAAATTGCGACATAAAAATACTCACTCGGACACAAGGTCTGCCAGTAATGATTTTTCCTCCGGAGTGTAATTTGCACCACGTTCCCGCTTTTTTCTCGATTGCTCCATTATTCCAGCAACTTACTCTTCATTAATTTCGACGAAAATCTCGTGGCGTGGGTGAGAATAATCAATAAATCACAGTGAAAAAGTAACAACGCTGACAAAGTGATATTGGACAGTTTAAAAATTTATTTGCAAATTGCTTAGATCAAATCATTACTTTAGGCCGAAATGGTTTCGTGCAAAGCCGTAGGTAGTGTAAAGCTCATTAAAATAATTATTTCATTAGTTTAATGCAGCTTTAGGTAACGGAGAGATAATGAAAAGCTTTCTCGGCACAATAATTTTTAATAATTTGGTAGAATAGGTACCTAGTTAATCTAACACCCAGTTGTACAAATTTACGTAATGGATCATTAACGTTAATGATTTCATTAGTTGATGTTGCACAAAACAACATACGTATCACAGACTAAAATTCTTGGCCTAGGCATACGATAATGTTGCGTTACCTAAACCCACAGATTCATATCATTCATAAGATCCTAATGCCGTCAACAATGTTGCTAGTGGTATTGATTGAAAAGAATGAACATGAGTGAAGGCTTCCATTTTTTTTAAATCTAGCAATACTTGATGAAAAAAATAACATGTTTGACATATTGACATTTGACAATGACAATCAAACAATTTTTGTTGTTTTGTTGTAATCAAAGTGCTCCGAGTTATTTATTTATTTCCATTATCTCGTAACAATAGGTATATAATTTCTTGCACCTCTTTCAACGTCAGCACACAAATGCGAGTTCTTAAAAATTGCTTCTTATAAATTTTAATGTACTTATGTGCAATCTAATCATGCGATTTTATAAAAATCTTCAGCAACCCTTAATAACCCTTCTGAATTCTTCGCTCTCTGGCATTCTAATAAAGACAGGTCCTAATCTAGCAAGCTTCAGATTTACCTTCTGTACTATTCGACAAATCGTCGATTTGTGGATTCAAATCACCTAAAGCTGATTTTACATTATGAGATTTAAATTACATCTCGAGATATTAAATCGCGAATGCTGGGTAGTTTTACCAGGACTTATATATTTCATGTTCCAGGCATTAGCAGGCAGAGGTGCTCCAGAAGAAAATGTGTCTGGTTCTGATATCCCAGTGAAGTCACTGCCACACTGTAAGAAGTCCGACTGTGGTGGTCTACTGAGACCCCATATAGTTTGGTTTGGAGAAAATCTGGATTCTGCTGTCTTGGAAAAAGCTCGTAAGTATATTTAACAATTGATGTAAATTTTTTCAGTCCTAGCATTCTCAAATAAAACATCAAAATGTCTCAATTTCCTCCTATAATGCAAACCAAATCATAATGAAGAAATAGATTCTCCTAGGCTGGATATTCAGTTCCATTAGCTATGTTGTTCTTCAATGATAAAACTTAAATAAAAAATATGCTAGTCTTGCTTTGACTGGACTAAGAACTAGACAGGTCTCACTACACATGATGCAAAGAATGAACACAAACACAAAAAAGGACATGTTGGGGGAAAATATGCCTCACATCCTCACACAACGACACTAGTAACAGGAAGAGAGGCCTTTGCTCTCTGGAACAACATTAAATTTGTTACGTTGTGCACACCTCAAATAGTTGTAAGGTCATAAACACTATGGTTTTCGCATAGCAAAGCTTTGTTGTCCATGCCCTTCTGCTATAAATGTTGTACCGAGTGCACTCCGTTAATTTAACATATAATGTGATAACGCTAACCCATTACTGGTTTAATTTAACACATGATACGGCTAACCCATTACTGGTTTAATTTAAAAATATATTCTATTCCAGAAGCAGCAATGCACACATGTGACATATGCCTAGTAGTGGGAACATCGTCAGTCGTGTATCCAGCGGCTATGTTTGCGCCACAAGCGGCAGAACGAGGGGCGATCGTAGCAGAATTCAACATAGAACCTACACCCGCTACATCGGACTTTCATTATTACTTTGAAGGACCCTGTGGCACTACTCTACCACTTGCTTTGGCCGATTAGAACGGACATTCCATAGTTTGTTCAAGCCAGGGAATGTTTTTTTTTTAGGCAAACTGACACCCTACGTCCATTGAGAATCGAAGAGTGCGTTCCAGCGCGTCAAGAAATACACTGTTGGTTTTTCAAATCGGCGCTAAGCAGTGCGTTGAAAATATCGGTGAAGGTGATAAAACCGTCGCGATCAAAAATCGCCCGGTACGAGGGGTTAATTACTGTGAAAGAATAATGATTGTGATTTAAATGGACAATTTAAGTTTGTAGTCAATTTGCTTAACAATTAATTTCCCTGACTTGTACAATAAATATTCAGAATATTTGATTTGGTGCTCTATGCCTTAAATGTCTACATAGTAGACTTTGGATAGCAGCTTATTGAGAGTGTAGGATTAGGTAATTTGATTAGATTTGTAAGAATAAAAGCATGTTTTGTCTGTTGTGTAAATAATAAGAATATAGTAGTATGTGAGACAAACAGCAATGTAAATATGTAAAAAATAATTTATTTATCACAATTTGTATAACAATAAATAGCTGTATTGCAAATATTTTTATGTTATTTTTCTTTATGTCTCGCAAAAAACTTAGCTACATTTCCAATCGTCATTCCGAAATTGCAATTTGGTATCAGCGATTTCTGTAACAAGTAAAAATTGTTGTTAAAATAATTTAAGTAGTACAATGCAAGCATCTATTTTCTTTTGTTACGAATATTATTAATACAATCAATCTGCCTAGCCGTTTCCCAACCATGTTGGGGTTGCCTTTCAGTCTAACCGGATGCAGCTCCTTTATTTCATAAATACACTTATAAATTACATTTTTAAATATCAGAATTTAAAAATATAAAAAATGTAGCCCACTTGTATCGGGAACAGGGTCCAAGTTACCGGCGGTCAGGGCTCCAGAGAGTGGAACCTCCTAACAATACGGACCGTGTCCAGGAGTACCGCTTTCTGAATCATGACCCTAAGCCAGCTGCCCAACGAGAGCCTCCATCCATAGGTGTTGGTCGAGGCTCTTGGCAATTAAGCCATTGGCTGATACGACTATCGGCACAATGATCGCAGAGCCCATCCCACATGTCGACAACCTCGTGAGCCAAGTAAGATACTTGATTTTGTTTATCTTTCTCGGCCTTTACGAGCCCCCGAATATTATTATTAAATCAATTAATAATAGTTACCTGTACAAATGAAGGTAAAGCAGACATAGTTTGAGGTCTTGAGTATCTTTCGTCTACTAATAACACGCAGGCGTAATCATTGGCATGTCTTACTGCCCTGCCTGTAACAGTGTTTTTAAGTTAATAACATATTTATTAATTAAAACACTAAATAATGTACTCCAGTTTTTCCTGTTGTTTTCTCAAAAGGCTATTCAAGCTCAACAGCGACCAAGAATGAGCGTAGAACACAGGATTTGTATGCCATTGAATAATTAACTTTATTCTAAGCGACATAAAGTACAAAATTGTACGAACTTCGAGAACGAACTCCAACACGCGCGAGCTTGTTTGAACTTTTAAGCACTTATAATAAGGTTTATTATTCAATGGTCTATTATTATGTAGCATGTTGTGGTGATCGCAAGCCTGCGTACCTTCAACTACTACTATGCTGCGTATGCGCAAATATCAAGAAATGAATGGAAATCAGTACTCACCAATACATTGGTTCACAGCTTTCATACAAAGGTTCTCATAATAAATGTTGCCGGCACTGCCGCCAGCGGTTTTGTTCAAATATTTCATCTTTTCCTGCAACTCGGGTGATTTTACATTCGGGTAAGGCATGCCTACTACCATTACACATCTTCCTAGGTCGTCACTGAAACATGATACAATGTTTTAAAACTTGTAAGAGCTCACTATCATGGAACTGTTAATGGTACTAGTACTACTAGTACTAGTAGGCAACAAAGCATTCTATTGAATAAATGCTTCCTCAGTGGCTCGGAAAGCACGTTAAGCCGTTGGTCCCGGATGTCATTTGACAGTTGTTATGGGTATTCAGAAGCCCAAAAGTCTTGACAACCAGTACCAGTCGTACGACACCCCTTGGTAACAGCCCAGTTACTAGATAACAGGTGCTATCTAGTAACTGGGCTGTGGAGGTCAGATAGGCAGTTACTTCATGTAAAATACTGATATACAACTGCACCCGGTTAGACTGGAAGCCGACCCCAACATGGTTGGGAAAAGGCTTTCAGCGTTTTTAAAGTTATCTACGCCTTAAAAGTAAGTACATACTGTACAAACATCCAGTTTAGGTATTGTATGCTTCCAGTTCATAGTTCCACATATGGGTGTTAACATTAAACTATGGTAAAGTGTATTCAAATCATTGTTTCCAATTGATGTTATTTCCACTTCATGACAGTCAACTTTATTCTAACGTAGATTAGGTTGATTTTAGAAGGGCTTGTACTATTGAAAAATTCAGAAAACTTATTGCAGTTGTAGCGCAAACTGTACCCATTATATTTGTTTACATTTTTGGAAACAAAATTTCGCCTATTCTGCTAAAATTTAACAGGAACCTACTAATGATAGTAGTAATATTACCTGAAGTTCAATCCTTCACTAAGTTTCCCACCGACAACACTCAACAATAGAGCTCCTGTGTGTTCGCCATCTTTATTCTGAACTGCTGAAGCGAACTTATTTAACACCTAAGACAGACCAACGATTACAAAACACTATACTTAATAATAATAATAAATTCCGATGGGCTACTATTTTTAAATGTTTTTTATAAAATATTTAAAAAGTGTAATTAATATGTATTGAAAATGAAATAATAAATTCAAGCTTTACAGCCATCCAGCGAACACCTGGCAAACCGCCGCGCAACCCAGTTATTATTGCCCAAAAAAATATAAACATTACACGCGTTGAAATAAAGTCGAAAGTCTGCCAGCAAAAATATATACCTACAAGTGTGGGAAAAGCATCGTATAAGTTTTAAAATAATAAAAAAAGTCACACATTTCCCCTTTACGATACCAAATATCAACCTAATATAAAAGACATAAGATTCAAAATCCAACAACTTACCTGATCAACGTCAGACGCAGATTTGGGCTCACGGAATATGATTTTCTTCTTAGTGATAGCCTCAATAACCTTGTTATTCTTCAGGTGGTCATATACAGTTTGCTCGTACGAGTATGATGGTAGGAAGCATACGACACCGCCTGGTACTATGCTGCAGATATTTCTTAGAATACGACCTACTTCACTTAGCTGTAATAATAAGATAGCATATAGTACATTTGTTTAAATTATTTCATCGCCACTGCTCTCAAAACGGTGAAGGAAAATATCGTGAGGAAACTGGTAGAACCAAAAATTCGAAGACGTGACATAAAAAAAAAAAACATCAACCAACACAACAACATCTACCAACCCGCACTGGGCCCGAGTGGTGGACATCCCACTCCTTCTCGAAGAGAGGAGGCCTGTGTCCCAGCAGTGGGAACATTATAGGCTGATTATATAATATAGTTAGTACAGATTTCGGCGCAGTTTGTACCGTACGTGGGTACTGTAAGGCAAAAATCTCCCACGAAAAACACACATATATATTATGTCGTGTCTTTCCTGCCTTGGCAGCTATTCTGCACAATAGCTGCAAAAGCTGCCTATCTCCGAGTAAAATGGCTGAGTAACGTTCGGGCGGACGGACATGACGAAATTAAGGAAAGAGTGTTTGCAATTTGGCTACGGAACCCTGACTTTGTGAGATCTAACTCAGGAGCTGGATTTCCAAATCTCTTCGGATGCAGCGACTCATGTTTACGCAAAATACGGCTTTGACGTGGAGTTGCGGATACCAGCCCGTATTACCTATTACCTACCTACGTCAAACTTCACTTAGCTCAATTACAGCCGTGGTCGCACGCGCGCTGAGCCTTGTGGTGGCCAAAATAAACAAGAGATTGATAATAATGGACAACATTGTCAACTTTTATTTGTTGAAAACAATGTTTTTGTTTTAAAATTTCAATTTTTTTTTTTAAATATTACAGCAATATGCGACCACGAGCCACAATTTCAAACCAGTTTGTTTTTTCTGTAGTAGATTTTTTTTTGTTTTAGTTTCACTTAATTACCAATTCATTAGACATCCGATGTTCATACGAAAAGTTCAGAGCAACACTGGTCGGTCCCCTGGACATACACACTCCTAGCACATTGTCTGAAGGCACCACATGTTCACATCTTACTACGTTCACTACGCCATCGTTTGTTGAGTTACTTGTTAATAATGCTTGGAATTCTTCTATAGGTTCCATTGTTCCACCTGCTACTATCACCTGAAATACAAAAATTATTGTTGATGAACAAGTTTTAAGATTGTTGCTGATGACAAGTTTTAGTACTAAACAATAAAATTGTGAATGGGCAAGTATTAACACTTTATTGCTGTTGCTAGGCTAGTTTTTTTAACACTTATTTGTTGTTGATGGACAAGTATTAACACATGATTGCTGTTGCTGGGCTAGTTTTAACACTTGTTGTTGTGGATGACCAAGGTTTAATACTTAACAATTGTATAAGCATATATTTGATTTCACTAAATTTTTGTGAATGCACAGGTTTAAACTTTTAGACCACCAGTGAAATCATCAATCAATAAATAAGATATCATAGACTTCTCAAAAAGTATTGTTTTACGTGAAAAAAGTACATTTTAGGAGGAAATAAAAGTGAACACAGCTTTTCAAATACGCTTTTTGTTCACTGCATTCGCATACTTAGCATTTTTGGCAATTAACAAAATAATCTAGTATTAACTATACTTACAGATCTACACTGCTTGACCACCTCACTAAAATGCTCGGCAGGGTTTAGTAACAAATACTTGAGTAGTCCAGTTTGGTCCCTCTGCGCTAATACTCGGCCATTCTCACTGCGATTGCAGAGCATCTCTAGAAAATCTAGAACTGCGTACAATCCACTGCCCGCAGATGTTTCTGTTGGTACCTGAAATAATTGTACAGATCATCTTTCAAAATAAAGGATAAACTCAAACTCAAAGCATTTATTTCAAATAAACCAATTACAGGCACTTTTGAATTGTCAAAGGGTCGGTCAGTCAGAAAATATGAAGCTAGTTGCCCATTCCAAAGCGTAGTAGGTTCCTATGAACGATTATTCGATATTTGAACAGGTAATCCACTGATAAACTATAGGTACACCTCTGCCTAACCATTAGGGAATTACGGGCGCCATGTTATGTTTTCTTATCTTATCTTAGTAAATCGTTCAGCAGTTGTAATCGTCGACGAAAAGAAAGGAATATTTAAATAATCGATTATAAAATTAATTCAAAGTTGACCAAAACTTTGAATCAGTTTTATACTCGAATTTAACTACATAGAATACGTTTTTTTTTTTTTTTTGAGGCTGGGAAATCCTCCAATGACTTCTCGGAGCGGAAGGGCGTGTCAGACTTTTACTGACTAAAACCCACCCGTGTCAGTTGTCTGACCCGCAACCCTGGCAGGTACATAGAAAGAATGCCTGCAGTTCCAAGTTGAAGTAATCCATGTTTTTAACTTATGCTTTGGCACAGCAACATACCGCAAATTATCGAGTGGCCTGGCTCTTAGAAGATAGGCAATCAAATAAAATGTACTTACATTAACTGGAACAGGTACATTTTCCTTCACTTCAGGTTCAACCTCTTTCTCCCCACCTTTTTTCTTAGCAATATTACTCATAAAAGTTTCAAACGAACTCTTTTTGCGAACGGTACTTTTCTTCATCTCCTCTTCAAGTGCTTGCTGACTGTACCTCATAGAGAAACCGTGAAGTTTAGGAGCCAGTCTTGTGTTCCTACAGAATTCTACCAAAGGTCTTAAGTTCATGTGATCTATTTCAGCCTTTATTACAAAGTCCTCAAGAGTGAATATTGTTGTTGCGTCTTGTTTCTTTTCGCTTGGTTGTTTGGGTTTGATCATACCTGAAATGGATTAAATATTGACATTAAGTAGAAGGAAATAAGGTCCACTATTCCAAAAACTCGAAGTAAGGTAGGTACAGTGAAAAAACCGTGCAAAACAGAGGATGTTCTTATGAAATTGAATACTTATCAAACTTCTCTTCAGTGTCATAAAGTGCAAAGTTGTACGAACATCGTCGCCGACATCAAACAGCACAACGGGCATGCTCTAAAGCAGGGAACCACTCGCTTTGTAACATGTTACATTACACCCCATTACACCGGTCAGTACACGGCTTTACGCGCTCGTCGATGCTTTGCAATTTAAGATGCTAACAATATCCTTTAGGTTGCACGGAACCTTATTAAATCCAAAAAACTCACCTAAAAGCTTCCCCACAACAAAGCTGATCTGGTTCAACGTCAACAAGTTCCTACTACTCAGTCTCGCCCTATACTTATTGACATAAAACTGTAAGAACGTCTTCACCGAACTCAGTTGTTTTACAGTTACAGGGGCTGAGTGAGCGTTCTCCAAGGCAGCTGTCAATCCGTGAGCCTCGTCCAGGATTAGAATGTTGTTTGGTAGTTTTAAGGATATTCCGGAACGGGCACCTGAGCTTACAATTCCTGCGTGGCTTATTAGGACTACCTGGAAATTCAACGAGTTTAGTAGAACATGAAATAGTAATTGACTGTGTTGAAATGCGTGCTAAGATACATCGATAAACAACGCGATTCAAACAAAATAGATTTTAAGGGAGAATCTTGCAGGTAGTTTTACAAACAAATACATTTTAGTATGGCCATAGACAATGAAATAACTACTTTTGTCTGAAGGAAGAGGTGTACCTATAATAGATACACCCACATTTCACCAGTAAAGTTTAAGTACCATGTAATAGGAGGCGAGCTTATTGCCATCAACCGGGCACAAACCCAAACTCTGGGCTTTGAAATGATTTTGTGTTTCCAAAATTACTATCTACTATTTTAAGGGCTTGGTTCCCGGCATCATGTACAGATATTGGACATACAAGTTTATTTTGTTTTTTTAAGTACCTATATTTCAACTAGCTGCGCCCCTCGGTTTCACCCGCGTAAGACTCGATCCTGCGGGAATATCGGGTTAAAAAGTGTCCTATGTCCTATTCCAGGTCGTGGTCTAACCCCGGTGCCAAATTTCATCCAAATCCGTCCAGCCATTTTAGAGTGAAAGCGTAGGTAACAAACAAACTCACTTTCGCATTTATAATATTAGTTAGAATTATTACCTCAGCATCATCCATAGCCATTCTAGATGCGTAATAAGGGCAAGCCTTCAACTCTTTGCCAGACTTCACTAAATCCTCCATATCCATGATATCAACAAGCATCCGTTCCTTCAAACGGGTTATATTTGCCTGATTGTAATAAGGGCAGGCAGTACATGATCTTGTCTTCGTCTTTTTAAGAACTTTGCCTTCTTCTCCAATGGAGGTGGACTTAGTTTTTGATTTTTGCATGTCTAGGCATCTGTAAAAATAGTTGAGTGTTCGTAAGAATTAAAACAGCTTTATTATACACTAGCTTCCGCCAGCGGCTTCGCCCGCGTGGAATGTCGATAAAAAGTATCCTACGTCCTTCCCCGGGATGCCATCTATCTCCCTCCATGCCAAATTTTATCGAAATCCGTTCAGTGGCTTAGAGGTGAAAAGGTAACATACAGACAGAGACAGACAGACAGACAGACAGACCGATAGACAGACCGACAGACAGACAGACAGACCGATAGACAGACCGACAGACAGACAGAGTTACTTTCGAATTTATAATATTAGTATGGATATAAGATGATGGAGATGGCAGGTAGCCCAGCTGATGGTAAGTGGTAATAGTCTGGAATTGTATTCTGGAAATGGAATTCTGCGCATAGACACCACAAAGACTGATATCACAGAGACAGAACTAACTCAAATGTATAGACAAGGTAATAATTATTCTCTTTGCCTTTCATTAATAAGATTCACATTCTTCAGCCTGGTGACTTCAGAATTGATGCAGTAATGTTGTCTGGAAGCCAGTGTGACCACTCTTGTGTCTTCTTTGAATACTGTCCTTTTTATTTCACCAATGAATTGGGATAGCTGACTGTGAGTCCTGCTGCTTATGTAGATCTGAAATTGATAATAGAAAGATAAGGAAAGTGGTCAAATTAATTTTAAAAAATTACTGTATACTTGCATAGGAAAGCTTATAATCCTTACTAATATTATAAATGCGAAAGTAACTCTGTCTGTCTGTCTGTCGGCTTTCACGCCAAAACTACAGAACCGAATTGAATGAAATTTGGTACACATAGTCTAGAGCCTGAGAAAGAACATATGGCTACTTTATCGACTTACCACGCGGGCGAAGCCGCGGGCGGAATCTAGTGTTTCTATAAAGGCCTTTATAGAAACTCCATATAATATTATATTTGGTGAAAAATAGAAGTTGTTATAGTATTTTTACTCCCTCTTTTCTCTTGGAATAAGACCTATATTTAAAACATTTTTACACAAAAGTTCAATCCATCGGGATTCAGGGTAGACTGTTCTCAGCCAACAGATTTACCTAGTCTTTACAGAATCTGGCTTACCCTCAAAATTTTCATGAAACTTTTATACAGAAAGTCAATCTTACTTTTGTTATTTGATCATCATCGTCATCCACAATTTCTTCACCCTCAGAATCTGCATCTTCTTTCTCCACGAACTCTTCTAGAATAAGATCTCTATCTTCTTCCATCTCTGCTTTCTCTTCTAGAACATTATCTTTATCATCTTCAACTTTCTCACTTTTATCTTTCTTATTAAAATAGAATTCAATGGTCTTATTTGCTGAAGTATTCTTAAGTTTAGAAACTCGAACTTTCATTTGATCAAATAGATCTTTTCGTTTTTTTATTTTATCTAGTTTTAGCTGTAATGTTACAAGTGTCTGTTTCTTCTTTATATTTTCATATTCTTCTGTTAGCCAATCATCAGTTGCTGGAATGGAAAATAAAGATGAGTTTCTCAAATTGTGATTCTGTTAGAAGTTTTGTACACAGTGAGTTTATTCAAGTGTAATTTACAAATACAGAGATTGTGATTCTGTTAGAGTTTATTCAAGTGTGATTTACAAATTAAGAGATTGAGATTCTGTTAGAAGTTTTGTACACAGTGAGTTTATTCAAGTGTACTTTACAAATACAGAGATTGTGATTCTGTTAGAGTTTATTCAACTGTGATTTACAAATTAAAGAGATTGAGATTCTGTTAGAAGTTTTGTACACAGTGAGTTTATTCAAGTGTACTTTACAAATACAGAGATTGTGATTCTGTTAGAGTTTATTCAACTGTGATTTACAAATTAAGAGATTGAGATTCTGTTAGAAGTTTTGTACACAGTGAGTTTATTCAAGTGTACTTTACAAATACAGAGATTGTGATTCTGTTAGAGTTTATTCAACTGTGATTTACAAATTAAAGAGATTGAGATTCTGTTAGAAGTTTTGTACACAGTGAGTTTATTCAAGTGTACTTTACAAATACAGAGATTGTGATTCTGTTAGAGTTTATTCAACTGTGATTTACAAATTAAAGAGATTGAGATTCTGTTAGAAGTTTTGTACACAGTGAGTTTATTCAAGTGTACTTTACAAATACAGAGATTGTGATTCTGTTAGAGTTTATTCAACTGTGATTTACAAATTAAGAGATTGAGATTCTGTTAGAAGTTTTGTACACAGTGAGTTTATTCAAGTGTACTTTACAAATACAGAGATTGTGATTCTGTTAGAGTTTATTCAACTGTGATTTACAAATTAAAGAGATTGAGATTCTGTTAGAAGTTTTGTACACAGTGAGTTTATTCAAGTGTACTTTACAAATACAGAGATTGTGATTCTGTTAGAGTTTATTCAACTGTGATTTACAAATTAAGAGATTGAGATTCTGTTAGAAGTTTTGTATACACTGAGTTTATTCAAGTGTGATTTACAAATTAAGAGATTGTGATTATGTTCGAAGTATTGCCCACAGTGAGTTTATTAAAGTCTGATATACAAAAAGACAGTTCATAATAATTTATTTCGAAAATTATTTTCTGTTTTAATTCATGGAAAACTCTTTTATCCCTGCTACCTACTACTCAAAAACATCATGTGTAATGTAGGAAGACATTTTACCTGTGTCTTTAGATATTTCTGCTTTTAGATAAGCCACTTCTTTTTCTAGCTCCTCAAAAATGTTCTGATTACAATCCCGCAGCCATTTCAGAGCTCCACAACAGATGCTTAGTGATTTCCCCTAAAATGTAACAAATATAATATTTGAACTGTTTAACTGTAGTTGTTATGATAACGGGTATACAATAGCAATGAATGTAGGTTAACATAAAGCTGTCAATATTTCAATATTGGTCACAGTCAGCTACATTTATTATTTATATACCTTCAACCTCTGGTTAAGGCCCTATTTTGTTTGTAAATACAATAATTTCACCAATAGCTTACCGTGCCGGTAGGGCTTTCAAATATTCCCAGTTTCTGTTCTTCCAAAGTTAAATAAAGTTCTCTCATAAACTTTTCTTGAATATCATATGGTTTGAAAGGAAATGGAAATTTTGCCTCCATTTTAGTTTTTTAATTTATTGTGATTTAGATATATTTGCACATAAAAACTTTTAGAAACAAAGCTATCTGTAATAAAAAAAGGATGCAATTTCTTTCGCGCCCTTTCTTTCTTCGTTCATCAGTTCTAAATGTAAATACTTCAAAAGTTCAAACTTCATCACAATGACAACAATGATCACATTTCACATATCAGCACAGCACAGGTGATTTTGACATTCACTTTTTGATAATTATTATTTCCCCGAAGCTAGAGACGGGATGTGGGATGGTTGGAAATATTTGATTCGAAAATTATCGAAATTATTTTTCATTCGCCGTTATTGTTGCGAATTATAGTCACCGCGCATTTGCACTGGCGAAACATTTGCGACAAAACATGTTGAAATCTCATCTTCTGTCAATGTTCCATACAATTTTTGACAGGAACTAGAGATTTAAACATGTTTTGTTGTAATGTTTCGCCAGTGCAAACGCACGGTTAAAACCACAGAGTACTTCCTTACTAATATTATAAACGCGAATGTATAGAGTGCCGCGGCATTCTATTACTATCGGAAAAGTGCCGCAATTTGTGGCATAATAGTTGCGCTACCAAGAACCGTTTAAAGTGCCGCATGCCGTAAGCATTGCATTGTCACGGTCACTTGTTATTTTGGTTGAGTGTAGAAGTTAGATCACTGCTTTTTGATTTTCAAAAAATGCAACTTTTTGGGGTTTTCAAATATACTCTATAAAGGGTCACTAACCTGAACACTCACCCAAAATAACAAGTGACAATGCACTGCTTACGGCACTTTATCCGATAGTGATAGAATGCCGCTAGTGGCACTCTATACACTGGTCACTTGCATAAAAAGTACTGGAAAAAATTGGTTTTAGTAATTTCAAAGAAACTCTAGTGACTGCTAGTGTTCTGTCAGCGTCATTAGCTGTCATACAGGTGACGAAACGAAATGTCAATCGACTGAATTTCTGAAAACTCTAATAGTTTACAATTTGTTTTATTTACTCATTTTTTAGTAATAATATAGTGAAATAGCTTTTTTAATAATCATTCCATTAACTGAAGTTCTTTCCTTTATAATATGTCTCATAAGTAAGTTAGTTTTCGGATCTTTAAGCATTTGGATGCACAGATACAATGTAAAAGAATTTAATATTCGAAGTGTTCTTCTTTTCAGCGTTAAAATTCTTCCTGGTGCTACGGTTTGCGAGGATTGCACTCTAGAAGGTGATATTACAATCGGTGGAGGTACAGTTATTCACCCAAGAGTGACAATCATTGCAGAGGGTGGACCTATAATAATTGCTGAGTACTGTATTATTGAGGAGTACTCTACTATTATTCACAAGTAAGCATCATTATTTCATCAAAACTAAAACTGCAGAGCTTTACATAAACATGCAGCTCTATCATGCACCAGAATAGTAACTATTCTGGTGCATGATATAAGTATTTGCCATCTCAATCTCAAATAAATTCTAAACAGAATAAAACTCAAAGGTTTACATCAATATCAAGTATAACAAAGTAATCAAGAAAGTACCTACTTTATTATTTTTCAGAAAAAGTGACAAACAAGAGAATCCCCCAAAACCTCTGTTCATTGGAGCTCACAATGTATTTGAGGTGGGCTGTAAGTTGGAGTCACCCTGTGGCCATATTGGAGAGAGCAATGTGTTTGAATGCAGGTCCTTTGTAGGAGTTGATGTCAAGATAGGAAGTGGATGTGTTATTGGTAACTTAGTTGAATTTATTATATTTAAGAATTGAACACTGCCTTATGTAGATCAGCAATCATACTTAGAACCTGGTGTGTTGTACTGGTCTAAATTTAATAAAGCTGAAGAGTTTCTTTTTGCATTTCATAGCCCAATTTTTGAGGAAGGCTATTTAACATCATGCTACGCCGTGAGGAGCCAACAGTGGAACCGCAGGCAGAGCTATTGCATAATCCACCACCTACATCCTCTCTCCTGTTAAAAATTAACTTTTGCTGTGTTCGACAGTGCCTTGATGTCTTAACATACCAATAATTATGTACACATTATGGATATAAAGTATTGAGTATAATAGAAATGTGGTCATTTGGGAAAAAGCTTGCATGGTTTTCCCATGTAAGGAACTGTATTATATTATTTAACCGCTACTAAAAGGACCAATAATAGCTAGCTAGCTACAGGAAATGGTACTTGTTAAATTATTGGCATTCTATTTCAGGAGCAGCTTGTCGGCTCACAGCACCACAAACTCTTGCTGACAACACTGTGATATGGGGATCTGATCATCACGTCAGGGAGGCACTGGAGAAGCAACCATCACAACTTCTGCAGCTTGACTTTTTGAGCAAAGTCATGCCTAATTACCACAGGCTAAGGAAACCAAATGTCCATAAAAGACAGCCTTCTACAAGACAATCCCAGGAATCATCCCCAAAACCTTAAAAAAATACATTATTAATTAATTGCTAAAAATACTGTATCATATTAATTCTTACTATATAATTTGTAGCTTGTAATGCACTATGTTAAGATTTTATATTTATTTAATGCTTTCACTGATTAATCAAGTATTTTGATAGTGAAATATTAGTTTGATTTATTGAACCCACTTTTTGCTTTAGATTCCTTCCGCTATTTTTTGGTATTGAGTGGCAAACAAGCGGGCCTAAGCAAATTTGTAAAACGTCAAAAACATTTAGTGTCGGTATGAACCCAAATCTAGCCACAATAATTTCACAGCTTCAAAATACAAATCTTGAGGACCTTTTGTATTTACCGCTACGAACCGAAATATAATTACGAATCCAGAATGCAAGCTGCGTTGACTGGTGATACCAAAATATAACATCAGAGTCAGGGTGAAGTTAGTTGTATCTTTTGCCACCTGTAAAATATACTGCAAGTTCTGTAGTTAATTTATTATCTGTGTCAAGTGTTGCAAGTTAAAAATTATAAATTTCAGTGACTGGTTACGAAAAAAAAACCACTAAATTAAAAATAATAGGATGTCGTCTCGGTTGGAGCGTCATCGATTTCTTTAATTTCGAAGAATTTGTTTCTTTTATTACGCCTACCGTTGATTTTTATTTGAAAAATCGTTTTAGTGTTTTTCGTTGTTTGTTTTGTTTTCACATAAATCGCTGGGTTACGTCTAGAAAAAGTTTGTAGGGCATTCAAAGGTTTACATACCAACTTTGCTTGTTTTATTATTGCTTTGTATCGCAATAAAGATTGATGGTATATCAACGGCTGTGAGTAGATAAATTCGTTGGGAATTGGGGTAAAAGAGCAATTATAGCAAGTGGTGTCTGGCTGCGTTTGTAGTATTCGTTACGGGCGCCATGTTGTTATTTACTTTGTGATTTTACTACGGGAGGTAGTGCTATGGGTATATTGTGTTGTGCCGCTGCATCGCGTGTGTGAGAATGTTAGAGGATGTACCCGTCCACGGAAGTCGGAGCGACGTCCGATCCCCCAGCAAAACCACGACTCATCAGAGAAACCTCAGTTTGGATTTCAGGTATGTAAATTTCTAAGTCCCGTTCACTATTTGATAACAAGAGAAGAGTGTGTTTTGATGGAAGTTTTTATCGTAACGTAGGTGTGCTGAATATCATCACGTTTCTTTGCCTCGTGTCGTAGATACAGAAACTCAACAGTGAGATAGGGTATTGTTTACCTTTTCATCATTAGTCACTGCCTAGTCTGCCTAGCTTGGCAAGTTATCTGCTATTACAGATTGATGAATTACCTCTGAACACAACTAAATCCAGATTTTGATACTGTTTATTATATTGATTCAGATAATCAATAATAATTTTATTGTATTGACTTCTTAGATATTTTTCTTGGAAAACCAGTTATGTATTCATAGAATGTAAGTCAGTGATAATGTTTGTAACTTATCATAACATCAAGCTATGATAATAACAGGAATATCCTCAGTGAAAATCAAAAATTAATTCTGCCTATGGTTACAAACCACAGTATTGTCAAACTTTATTTTCCAAATTTTAACTTAAGTATATTTTATTATAATTTCACTGTAAAACCTGTAATAAAATCATAACCTATTATAATTACACTACTTTTATAGGTACTGCCAGCAATATTTAGTCATGCTTCCAATTTTATTATATTTATTATTACATAGAGTTGGTCCACAATGTAAATGGGAAACACATGGGATGTTTTATGCAGCTATAAGTACTAAATTATTACCTAATTATTAAAGATTTTATGGGCCATAAAAATATTTATTACAATTTATTAACATATTTAATGGTCTGCGTACATGCTTTGGTTAAAGTATGCTACAAAACATGTTGCCAATTTGGCACTTGTTTTGAAACATCTACTGGGCACATGTGAATGAGATAGTATGTAAAATTATAATGTTTTTTAGAAACTAGCTGACCCAAAGGAGTTGTCCTATCAAAATTTCATCATGGTCTTGAGTTCACACTAAATTTTCCAAGCAGCTTTTCCAATTCTTTACACAGAATCCTAATTCAGATTATTACAAACATTTTAAAACAAAAAATTTGAAAATTAGTGAAGCCAAGCCAAGTGATGTGCTTGCCAACAAACAACATTGCATTTTTATTTGTATACAACATAAAATTCTTTGTTGAGCACATCAACTTCCATACTATGTTTTTGTCCTACTACAAAAGGATGTCTTATCATCTATCAACCTTGTACTTCTTCTTCGTCGTTCCCTCTCTGTGCTGAGGATAGCAACCACATATGACTCGTGTCCAAGCTATGTGGTCTTCTGCAGTGTGGATCGCTTGGTAGATGCTGCCTCCAACAGCCTTCTTGATCGCGTCTGATCATCTTGCCTCTCTGGTCTGGTGCTCGGCCTTGAACACCTTTTCATTACACCCGACCCATTAACAAAAGCCTTGTACTACTTTTGTGTAAACATATATTTTCAATTATACTTAAAACAATATCATTCCACTATTGAATTAAATATGATAATGAAAGAAAACTCAAACTTTCAAAACCACAGAAGATTCATCTGTAATTAATGAATCTTATCTAAATTGTCTAAGTCACATAATGCATTTAAATAGGAAAACCAGATAAGGGAAGTCAGATACTAAAATTCGTGAATGATATAAGTGATAACTAAAGTATTTTTTTTTTTTTTACTTTAAATTGACATAAAAGCGAATTGGGACCATCTGATAACAATTTCCTAGTTTCATTTTGAAAAGTAGCCAGTAGTTAGTCACGTGCCAAATTTACTACTCTCAGCGTTTTTAATTTAAAGTCAGACATATACGGTAGACATATACCTATAGTACACCCACATTTCGCTAGTTTTGTTTGAGTCCCATATAATGAGGTGCAAGCCTATTGCCATCAACCAGGCACAAATCCAGAAGTGGTGCTACTGAGAAATTCCTGGTAAACTAATCCCATAACATTTTGGTCTCATGCTCAGTTGTAGCGCTTGCGACTAGACCAAGGAGGCAGTTTTTCTAAAAAAAAACAATTGTACATGACTGTACTACGAAATGAAGAGAATGGATATGTCAATATGTCAATCACAGTGTGTTTTGACAACTGAAACCAGTATTTAATTTAAAAAATGATCAAATACTTGTTTTTTATTCTTTTTTTTTTTTTCATTTTATATGTAGCAATAGATTATGATTTCTTTTTATCACTTAAGACATTGGCAGAATAATAAAGAATAGTTTTTTTTTATATATAAAAACTTTCTTTAGTAATTCTGCATACTAAATTACCTTACAAATGGCTACAGTCTTAAAGTACCTACCTTCGTTTATGAAACCATAATTTCAAAAATATTAAAATTTTATATTAACTAGCCTTGGGATCTTGCTCATTAGTAATGTGTGGTGTTTCCTTTTTACTGGAATTCCAGTGTATGCCACTAGTTTTATTCACACATAAGGTATGTTCTGCTCTGGTAACTTGTTAAACACCTGTTACTGATTTTTAATAGTATGTAGCTATGAATAGTTGCCAGAGGAAATAGTTGTTTGAATATACAGCAAGCAATTAAAGTTGCATTATGAATGGTGCATGTTTAATGACAGTCCTATCAAAATGTTTATTTCCTGTGTAAATTGTAGTTTCTGCTAAGCTTTTAAAACTGTGTTTAAAGCTTACCTCAATTTTGAATTTTATAATTTCTCCAACCAAGATATCTATGACTCGTCTTACATGGAGTCATCAAATCTAGCTTCCAATTTTGGTTTAGTCATAACCTACAGGGAAAGCTAGTTTCCTTATTTTATGCTTTTAAGCCTTGCCTGTCCCTACTTTGCCTGTCCCTTGTTACTTATTTTCTTGTCACAGGAAAAAATAGAAAGGTCTTTGGGATGACACTTATCTTCATACTACTTACTACCGAAGAAGACATCTTTGTTTGCAAAATCTACCATAAAATAACCAGTTCTCTTTCTGGCATTTGTTTTGCTGATCTCTGGCATTTATTTAAAGTTCGATCAGTCGATCTATTGATCAATAATAAAACTTTATTTAGTCATGGACTTAATGTGATCATTAACTGTAATTAAGAAAAACGCATGTTTCATTAGAGAAACCTAATAAGATGTGATAAGTGAACCACAACAGATCGTTAGATGTGAGCTGCCTAAATCCGCGTACAATTAGCATTCAAAACTTACTGTAGCAGGTAACTCTACCCTCTATTCCGGGTATCGATTAACGGACTATTCCCGATTTCGCGTTCTAATTTCGGTATCGATTAATCCAGTGTTTGGCTGATAAAGATACAGTAAACATCGAGCGGTATGTAGGGCGTCTTTGACCGCGGCTCTCAGCCCAGGTGAATGTACGGGGGCGAAAGTAAAAGTGGTCAGCGTCTCGAGTCTCGACGGAAAGCGGCTACCTCGATTTCCTACGTTCGTTCTCACCTCAACACGCCATGTTTTTTCTCCGATGTACTTGTACTCGTAGAACCCTTGACATTAAAGTAAACACACCGACATTAAACCGTGAAACATGTTCATAGATTATCCTCTACCTACCGAATATTCAATTCAAGTACATATCCGATTTCATACGTGAAGTCCTCACGAAAAACGTATTCATATTGTTAGGTCGACTTATTCGTAGGCGTTTAATATTATACGGCTTTCGCAAAATTCGGGGCTCCGAGGAATACTTCCATATCGCGCAAATTAATATTTTCTGAGCCAACTAGAGCTTGTAATTAATTTCTGTCAAAGCTGATCTTTATTTATGTTTTAGGTACCCCCTCACCGGGAGCATTCGCCTGTAATGTAACGTTACAGATTTGATTTCGAGCATTAGGTACGTTACAATACTTTCTGCCTGACTGACGAGCATTCGCTTGTAATGTTACATTGATGTTACAAGTTGTATCAAAATATTACAGACATTGCGCACTGTAATGCTCGGCGCTCCTCCCTCACTGAGGTAATTAATGCTCCAATTTGTATCATTAGGTACAGCTTGCCCACTGTAATGCTGGGTTCTCCTCCCTCACTGATGTAATGCTTGACTCTGTTACTTTACATTATAGGCGAATGCTCCCGGTGAGAGAGCTTTAACGATAGATTAGAGCAGAGCTTGGGAATAAACTGTAGCTGAACAAGTTCTACTACAAATGTTCTTATGTATTATGATGAAACTGATGAAGTAGGTATGCGTAGGAGTTGCAGTACTCATACTTTCATTGAATGTTGCTAATGATGTGCTAAATATAGGTACTTAACTTCAGTTGAAAGAACTCATTTATTCTGCACTCAGTTGCTAGGTTAAATAAAAAAGATTCTCGTGCAAAAGAAAAATGTTATCATCAACTTGTCGGTTGCCCTCATGACTGGTTCATTAAGTACATTGTTTTCTATTGATTTCTCCATTTCACACGGTAAGCATACCAGATGCCATGTCAGACTAACATTAAACATATATTTTTCTGTTTTTGCGTCTACTTTACTGTTTATTTGAAGGGTATTGGAGCTATGCTTGATAGAATTTACGATTGAAATGTTTGAATAAAATCATTAGGTAGGTACTACCTACATTCTCTTTTCTCATCCATCAAACTCATCACTGAAAAATACTCACATAATAAGTTTTTGCAAGTAACGAGGCAACGCACCGTGTAAGTAGGCATAAACCACTGGCTATTTTCGTCATCTCAGTGACATTCGCAACCAATTCAACACAAGGTTGGCAAATTGTCGTCAATCTTCATGATCCGTAATTTATAATGTAAATTCCTTTTGTGCTGCAATGAAGCCTTACCTTTTTGTCATGCTTTAATGATTTCCTTGACTTTGTTTTTCCTCTCTGAAACCTCCTCAACTGCGCTGCTCATCCGTGCTACGGAATACGTTAGCAGAATTAAACGAGACGTTTCATTGAACAATAGAGCTCCAGCGTCATGTTTAATATTTCTCTCTCAGCGTAAATATTCACGAAACGCTAAAACTCAGTTAACAATTTTGAAAGGATTAATCAACGGCCTGGTCCAATGATTAATTGCTTTTTGTTCATGTTACGCTCGAAACAACAGCGTTTTGTCCGACCATAATCGATCATTTGATTTAGAACAATTGATAGTAATATAGAATGTGCTGAATGTAACCTTGTTTTTGTCGCTTCATAGCCAAAAGTAGCACTGGTTCTGTGTACTTAGTCAATTAGTAAGTGTTAGAACTAGGAGACGGTCACGCGACCCGCCCATAAAAGCATTACGGGACTGTAATCCTAATGAAAAATTATCAACGGAAACCCATGATGAACAACTGGATAGGGATCATAACTTCTCTCCAGCCATGAGCGGAAATCGGAAGTTAACACATCGCTAGCCTAACTTTTTGCTAGCAAACTGAAGCTGGAGCAAAAAGTAGATAAAAGCAAAAGTTTGTTGCGCAAACTATTCTATAGGAGAGGAAGTTTTTACTATACGCTGCTATCTGCTTGCTGCAAGCGAAAAAGTGCTGTCTGGGTTCAAGTGATAAATTTTATTATTATGAATCGAGGTATCAGCTACAACCTTCGTCCTGCTGTACCGTCTCTCAGTCATTTTACGCCCACGTAAAATTCTTTTCGTATCTAGAGTGTCCTGTCAGAAGGCCAGTGTGCTACTGCTTAGCCAATTACAACGCTAATTATGTTGACCCTTCATTGTTGCCAATCAACATCGGCACTCGAGGAATGCGACACGCTACTGGCCAAGACGCCCGCGATTAATAAACGAGCTGGTTTATTGTTATCGTCCAAATTAACTAGACCCGTCCAGCGCGACTCTATTGTATTGAAACACAATATTCTTCGAATGATACTAAGACTAAATGTTCCAAGGCAACGATGTCTTTGCAGAGCTCATAAAATTATGGTCTTGATTTATCATAAGCATTTTTTGTAGTCAATCCGTGACATGATTGCGTTCGTCGGTACATGATATGAGTACTAATTACTAGAACAGTATGCTTCGTGAATTTTTCACCCGTATGTAATAATTGTACATGCCTTTGATATAATTAAACTTGTGCAAATAGCGCTGGCGAAATGTAGAGATAAGATAGTATGGTTTATTTAACCAGTCTACCTTTCATTCCATATTATTTGACTGACAATTACTTAAAGCGATTTTGTAAGTGGCTGGAAATACGCTAATTAATACAGTTATCATCAAGACCTCATTCCATTAAAAACAAAATGATAATAGAGTGTACTCATTTATCTGAAGTTTTGGAATTACCTTTAACTTGCATCTTACAGAGTGATATTAGTACTTAAATCTTAATATTTTTTTACTTTATTCAACGTATTGGCGCTGAGTCAGAATTATATCTACGCTATGGCGTCTATCAACAAAAAAAACTCGAAACACGTCTAATTCGGTCGTCTGATAAGTCATGCTCATGAGTTTGTACTCCTTGAGTCCGTACACGTGCACCGAAGAACGTTGCCACAATCACGTCACGTGGCGATCAATGAGTTCCAATGTTGATACCTACTGTATTTTTATTATTAGTATCGTAATAATTAGCTTAAATTAACATCATAGGCATATTTATGATAATGAAGAATACGCAGATTTAATTTGACTTCAAATTCCGTCCGTTTAAGGTTTTCCCTGTTGTTGATAAGCTTGGTTTATTTCGTTAATTTATTTTGCTATTGTCAACTAGTTCTGGGAAAATGGTGGTTATTTTTAAAATCCCGCTGTATCTAAACTTGGTAATTGTTCAGTTGTGGGATACTTAAACTAATAATTTATTCAATGTTTACTACATATTCATAAAATGTTGTCGCATTCAGAAGCCAACATTGCTTGTGTAATTTGTAACCCAATTGTTCCGTGTAATTAACCCGAAGGTAATTTAATACAACTGCACAATTGAAATTGTATACTAAACCTCTTGTATTACGTTTCCCAGAGTTGATATTAAAAAAAAATGTTTGGAAATAAATCGTCGCTGAATGAAGTTAATGTGACACTCACTCACTGCTTACAATCTTTTATTACGATGTGGTGTTAAAGTCCAAGTTGAACCTGGTACCCGGTTCCGTACATGTGATTCATTTTATTTCTTGTTTACGCTCTTAATAACCAATGTTTCACTAATGAGTTATTCGTTATCAAGCTAAATTGAAGGAACACTGCTAAATATAGTTTGTGATGCTGTCTCACCGCAAATTCTTTGGTGTAATTTTAATGTGCCAGTACTAAAAATTGATAAAGGGTTCAAACTAAGGTTAAAATACTTTATTTCTTACTAGCTTCCGCCCGCGGCTTCGCCCGCGTGGTATGTCGATAAAATGTAGCCTTTGTCCTTCCCCGGGATGCCATCTATCTCCTTGCCAAATTTTATCGAAATTTTCAGTGGTTTAGGCGTGAATACGTAACATACAGACGTTACTTTCGCTGATGTGATTAAACCTCATGTCTATGGTCTATGACAAGAAAACTCTTAGTTATCTTTGGTAGTTGTCAAAAACAGATTATGTGATGTTAAAAAATGTGCAAAATATGTCCGAATTAAATAATTATAAATCCTCTTGATTCAACTTTGATTCCACTGAACACCACTTCCTATCATTTGCGCTGTTAAAGATTTTAATTAACTTTAGCAACATTCGCTACAGGTACGCAGAACTTGAGGATGGACTAATATACAATAACAAATTAAAAATCAATGTAAAAAACTTACAATGTAAAAACATTCTGTAAAAATCAATTGACAGAGGAAAATCAAAGCAACTAAGCTAGAAGCTACAGGAAACCTGAGCTTCATAATGGTGTTGAATTTAATAATGAAAACATTGTTGTGGTCAACCACTTGCGATCCAGAGCAAAACCAATACTGTATAACTAGAGCCAATCTTGGTAATCGTGATAAGGTAGTATTGAGGTATTGAAGCTAATCTCGAAGTATGAAGAAGACAATCCGTAACTACGCTAGACGTCTGAACTCCGAACTGCATATCTAATAGTATGGATATGGACTGACAGCCGAATCAATGTATTTACTAGCTACACAAAAAGTTCTGTCAAAAATCGGACGAAAAACGTGTGTCCAAGCAATAGGGCAACATAAAATTGTGTTGTTGCTTGAAGGATCGACCACATACAATTTAAAAAAAGATATGGAATCCATATAGTTAGATGGCTTCCGTTTTGATGAAGGTCTACAGCTTGTCTTATTTTAACTTGAAACAGTAATTTGAGCCAGTCTCTTCACAGCTCAAGTGTTTATTGGAGGCAATCATAACGGATGGCGTCGCATTAGCAATCTCATGAGACGGGTAACGGACTCAACGTATTAGAACACAGACTCCATTGTGAGACAAGAGCGACCATAATGTGTCTTCCCACGGATTCATATCGAGGTCGGACTAAGGCTGCACACGATCGATTTAAAGCGTTTAGTCCGTAGAAGACGAGACTCGAGTGTCGTCATCAAATAACCAGAAATGAAAGAGTTCACATGATATTGTATTGAACGAGTATATGCGCGGTATATGTAGGTTAGTGTCAGACCAACAATACAATACTCGTTCAATCTTTCATTGTTTGCGGATTTGTCAACGAGAATCGCCGATTGTTTACAACTTTACCGCTACGTACGTACGACGCATAATATATATCTACTGATACACAATTTTATCTACTGATATTACATTACTGGATATTGAAGGATTCTCTACAGTGCGTTGTTATCCTTACACGCCCACAGGCTTGATATAAAAACGTAGCAGTAGTTTACCATTAGGTACACAATTTTATCTACTGATATTACATTACTGGATATTGAAGGATTCTCTACAGTGCGTTGTAATCCTTACACGCCCACAGGCTTGATATAAAAACGTAGCAGTAGCTTACCATTAGGTGATGGTGATGATTAAAAATACAGTCGTCTGATCTGATTTTAGTCAGATGACGCACTTATAACGCGAAATATACAACTTTGAGGACTTGTGAATGTGAATGTCTCAGAGTGACATCATTTTGTTGCGAAAATGTTATTATTCTCTTCCATATAGAAAAGGGGATAAAAGTTAATGGCAAAGGGGCGATGACCCGCGAAGATGAAATGGAAGTATTGGGAGAGACACAAGAGAGACATCCTTTTTTCCATCCAGCTGAAGATATTACTACAGTAACCGACATTGATTTGACCTTTTCTAAGTTCAGGTCAGCTAGATAGAGGGCAGCAAAAAGCTTCGGAAGTGATCAAGTCAGATTGTTTTATGTCAGGGAGAAAATAATTCCTAGAACGGGCGATGTCGGCATTGAGGAGATGTCGGTCATGTAGATTATAAATCTCTACTACTTAAGTACTACGATTTTCCACGTACCTCAATGATTGCTCAGCTTAACCTTATGTTTGTTATTATTTTGAGAAAATGCTATTAAGATATTAAATATATTTTATCTGCAACAGCATCCGATATTCTTTTTACTTTCAAGCTTTTACGAATGTATTAACATCATTACCCAAATTCTGCGATTATCAGGTAGATTTATCAAAATACGAGTGGTTATGTCAACTAATCTACGCAAATATTAGATGTAATTTCCTGTAAGTCGCTATCTTACGTCGTGTTTTATATTTTGCAAGTTGACTCACATCTTCGTATAAAGTCTGTGTCAGTTAGTTTTTATTTCGTCTGCGATTGCTCAGTGTCCGGGGAAATGCTAATGCTCGATTACTTACACAAAATATATTAAGTTTAAAACTTCGTTTCCCTTGTCCCACAATAATGTAGATTTATCATATTCCTTTGTTAGGATTTTATGCGGTAAACACCCTTGTTTCATGATATGATATATTATGGGAAAAATTGTACGTTGACCCTGCAAAATGGGGACGCCCCAGAAACCATGAAATAGGTTATTATACACATGATATTTGAACACACCCCTGTAGAATATATCTAAGCCGATGCCACCAGTGTAGGTCGTAACACCATTTGTATTGATTTGAATTTAATTACTCTTCCATGAGGTAGCTAAAACAATTGAATTTAATTGATCATCGTTTAATACTGAAACCAATTACGTTTATTTTTATCTGAAAAACCATTCTCCAAGCGCTAACAAGACGTCAGATATTTATAGAAACAAGGAACTTACGTCAGTTGATGATAGTCTATTTCGATGACATTTTGTTACGAGCTGAGTATTATAGGCCTGTGGGGTGTATAAAAGGGAGTGACACAATGGACGGAAATGATCAATCAGGGGCCCTCACCCACGAGAGGGACACTGGCGTAATGGTCGCCCACAGTCCAATGCAGCTGCCCCCTTTAGTGTGTCTCAAGTATGATGATTTAATCTTCGTAATGTCTTGGGTCAAGGGACTCAGACGCTATGTACATAAATTAGTCATCTTGTCTGATGGATGTAGATTAGGAAGCAATGCGTACGAAGATCGAACGAATAAAAGTTATGCGCTACTAATTTGGTTAACCATAAAGTGAAGGTCTCTTGGAACTATTTAAATTTATTATTTTACAAATCTTTCTCGACTTTTGATATCATCATTAATACAAATAGCAGCACACGTTACTCTTTAATTCAGTGGAAAGCTAAAATCATTCGAATGTTTCATCCGAAAATTGGAAGAAATCCCAGTGTTCAGTCACAGTTGCAAATTGCAAGAAATTGGCAGACGATTTTCCTTGCCACGATTAGTCACGGTTGTTTTGGTAACCGACAACCAAAACATTATCCGGGGAAATCCTTGGAAAAACGTTTTTTGAGCAGTCAATAAGCTGATAATGATTGTAGGATGAATACTAATGACTGCAACTGTTTAGTGTCTCACTGGTTTCAATTGGAGCATGTTCGGATAATTCGGCGGTCGGCCTCGTTCGCACAGTTCCGAAGTGGCAATTCATAGGTTCAATTCGCCTTGCACGCTACAAGGTCGATACTATCGTAAAAATTAAGCAGACCACTTGAGCGTGGGTTTTTATTCGGTTTATTAACGAAATATTACTTGGTATAACTGTTATGGAACGTGTTATTATAAGTAAATCGATCTTCCTACTGCGTACGGAGTTTGATAATAGAAATGATAGAATCGCCAACCGCATGAATGTTATACTTAGGACCTAAGTGTAGGTATGTGGTTTCTTACGTGTTAGGTTTACCTAGTCATAGATCATAAATAATGACTAAATGTTAGTTCAGAAAACGATTACGTTACGTTATGCAATGAACTTCCACAACAATGTTTAGAGTAGATAATAGATATTGATCATTTGTTTGAAATTCAGGCGTTAAAATAGAAACTAATATTGTGGTACATAATTGCTAATATTATCAGCATGACTGGAAGTGAGCGGAACGAATAAACAAAATTTATCCGTTGCTGTTGTGATTTCAAGAAATAATCTGTAATTCTGTATACCATTGTTGTGATTAGGTAATGGAATATCAGGGTTTTATCCACAATCAGTAGCAGCACGTAACAGTGTATTTGTGTATAACAGTGATTACTTACATCGACCGGGTAAAAGGCAGGCTTTCTGTAGCCAATAAAATAACAATGAGGCCACTAGGAAACGAGTAGCTAGTAATACATTACTACTTGATGTGGGTGTCAGCGAGACGTCGTGAAACATCACCCTAATGGATTTATTGTATTCTAACTAGATAAAATTATGTGCGGGTTTCTTTGGAAGCATTAATCGAATTGTAAAGGTCTGATTAACTAAAGTTCTACGACAAGAATTTGTAAGCTTATTGTATGTATTTGGAGGACAATAATCTGAGTTAAATCTGGACGTGGATCTCATTCATCTTGTTACATATCAGCCTGTATATCGTCCAATAAAGTTGGTGAATGTTAAATATGGGCGTGCCCCTAGACACTGTTACGTAGGAAATGGCCACCGTACTTTGTGGGCGCATTGGCGAGCGTAGTGATGTCATCACCAGATAGACCGTTTCTGAATACCTGACAACTTTGCATTTGCCCCTAAAGGATCCAATCGTAGGAGGGTTTTTCGTCACCTTTGTGGAATAATCCTTCTTTTCGTTCATCTGACAGACTTTTCATAGTCAATGTACATTTTTATTTTTTTGAAACTCGAATTTCATTCCTTTCATTGAATCTACAAATTAGTGCTATCTATTATTTAATAAATCGTTTGGACTAACATATATTTTTCGATTGATAAAACATGGGTTTACGTCTGTAATAGATTTATGATTCCGACTTCGATTGCCACTATCAAATATTTTTAATGTAACGTTTTTACGATCCTTCTATTATTTGCTTTTACTTACGTTTAGTTAGAACAAAGATTGTTATTGTTATGTCACTATTTAAAAAAAAAACATTCAAGGTGATACGATGCGAGATTGCTTCAGGTTCATTTGATTCAGGATTTCCTTCTTTGCTTTCATTAAGAATTTTCAACTAATCAAATAAAGTATGTTATATGCAACAATTTGGACTACATATGCGCACGAGTTGGCGTTTGTTATTACAAAATAAAGTGCTACACGAGTAGTAAATTTCAGAATTATTGCCACATGAAAAGAGAATATGGATATCGTTACAGAAACAAATACTTGTGAAAAATATACATAAAAAAATAAAAGAAACCCGATTTATAGCAAGTAGCTTACAGAAACGGTTTTCTGAAAACCAATAACTTTGTGTATTTATGTAAAAAAAACAGACGATCATTTTGAAGATATAGCTGTTACTGTTGAAGATATAACTGTGCAGAACTTAGATTTGGTCGTAGAATCCAGTTGTGTCACCCTCACTTAATAATTGTTGCTTCGTCACGGCAAGTGGCTTTTACATTCTATTGTGTTTAGAGGAAGTGGTATAATTGCCCTTGCAATGGAAGGAAGCAAACGTTTTTGAGTGTTTAGGAAACCACATTGTGTTCGAGAGGAAAGCGATGACTCCCCGGAGCGTTGTACGTTTGGGGGTTACAAGATATTTCTGGGAAAAGGAAAATAATTGTGCAACTGTCCCAAAAGCTATATTAGTGCTACGACGACATGAATATTACAAAATATGTAAAGTTTCTGACATACGTGGAGTTGAGAGTGTATTAGTCAATCATCAATATAATCTGCTTTTGGCTTGGCTTTAAATTTGACCATATAAAATATAATATAAAGAAAACATATTACATTATTATACATATTAAAGATTATTTTAGAGACCGTTTGTCTGACTTTCAGACGTTTTTGGTCAATGGTTAGAAAAAGCCGATGAGTGATGATAGCCCGAACTAACCTCCTTTCGTGGTTAAGAGTCTTTTGATCTTTATAGGTTACTGTGTCAACTCACTAACACAATACCTTACCTTTTATTAGAAAACAAACCATCAATTTGATGCTTTTAGAGGAACGAATGGCAATCTTCGCATAGTTCGCATCTACCATGCAAGAATTAAACACTATCAAATATCCATGAAGTATTTGCTAATGGCTTTTCGAAATACCGCCAGTAATTTAAACCTTACCATGGTCTAACACAGGAGAACTTGTGCCCACTGGGCTTTTCTGTGCGTCCTGAAGAGCCTTTATGGGAAGCTCAACACGTAAAGCAATTAAAACTTAGCTAGCTGGCTAAAGACATGAAATGAGCACCGGCGCGGCGGGATGGGTAATGCATTTATGAGATGGAACTCTCCGCCCACCATTTAAAAGTGCTGAGATTAAATAAATATATCAACAGGATATGCTTACACTAAAGTGAAGTACCTAACACGGTAATAATTCGTTTAAAGCTTGTATTGGACATGAAACAAAATGTTATCGGATCAAATTAATTCCTCAGCTATTTAAAGTCCTTAACTGATACATATATTCGAGACCCGAACCAGGAAACGAAATTTTCTTGATAAGGATTAAGAAAAGAATCACATACTGCATCAAATTCTCATCAATACATAATTAATGTCCAGTATCCTGCCGATACCGTCGTTAATTGAGGAAAACAAATATTATTCTTCGTAGACACGAAGCATTTATCATGAAATCATGTTCCAAATGGTGTTATGAACTTATGACTTATGAATGAATCAGAAATCCGTCAGTCCCTATGGCCCTGTTCAATGACCTCGGAGAAACACTTGAACATTCATTGATGTATCAATATGAACGTGGCAGACGGCATGAATGATGTACAGATGGAAATGATTAATTTGAATTGGGACCAATTTCTTATTGAATAGCCAGACTTTTTTAATGCTGTTTGCGGTTCCGCTCATCTGGAAGCGCAAACTAGCGTGAAAATAAATAAGTTGTAAATGATAAAGCCTCATAATGCTCTTGTCCAGTAGAACACACTCTTCCATGAGGTGAAGCTACACTTGGCACCAAATCCACACACTTATGAGCCTGCTTTACACTTATGAGCCTGCTTTACCTTCGGTAAAAGAAATCGTTATCGGTGGACTCAATTTGTTTTGCGTTTACGTAGACATTTGGCCAACTTGCCAATACTACGAACACCTGTTTCCACATGCAACACACTAAAAACACTTCTATATTGCGCACGCGCTTGTAAATGTAGGGTTGTTGTTTGTTTTGTTAGTAGAACAACGTTTGTTTTCAAATAATGAAGACTATATTGGTAAACTGGAAGTTGGAAATATACTCCGATTAGTCGTCAGGGGGCGAACAGAGCCAGCATATTAGGTCAAAAGGAAGGACGTAGCTCGATGATAGATGCACGGCAGAAATAGTCTGATCCGGTGGGGAATGGCCGGAAATTGCATCGGTCACTTTGTCTGGCACTAAGGAGAATGTCTTGTTCGCTGTCTTTTTGCGTTAAAAGCATATTGCTCTTGAGTTAGGAGCTGGTGTTCTGTTTGCATCAAGTCTCTGGGCTCCTGGGTGTTTATTTTAATTGTATGTTTAAGTAATTTGGAATGCAAATAAACTTTGCCTTTTAGTTATTATAGCGCATTGTACTTACCTACATTACTTTATGACCACATTGAACTTTAAATAGCTTTTAATTAATTATGTTATGCGCGAAACGTCGCATTTAACCACTAAAAGGGTACTACTAAATTAAAACTACTGTTTATAACATGAGGAATTCCCCCTTAATTAATACCGTTTTATACGGGTGACGTCATGATAAATGTGGTTGTCAAGAACTAACCCTTCGACTAACATCATACGGGTCGATTGGATCCCCGATTCAATTTATTGAATTTTAGATCACAATAGGATCGCCACGCCTACGGTCCTTTTTGACCTTGTTAACATTCAAGGTTTATTTACTTTGTTGAATATTTGATTCAATTTTTTCCCACAATACCTACAGCTGTTGTTGACTGGATGCTTTGAGGGATCAATTTGTAAAGAATTTGTTCAGAATTGGTCCTTAGTGCTTAGCTGTTTTATTTATATTCTTTAAATTATGTTTATTTTCCTGTCTTTACATAAACCGTCTAATTCTCCTATCATTAGCGACAGATCAAATTGTGATGGTTTCTAAACTTTTATAGTATCAAGGTCATTGACAACTTTAGGTTCATTTCAGAATTTTCAAGTTTTAATCTGTTGAATAATTTAAATCTGGATGAGACAAAGGACAAAGGTCAATGGTCTCGCTATTATCTCTTCTAATGGAATAAGTAAAACCTTTTACCCACTTTGGACTAACTTTCTACCCAAAACAATAATACCAAAAGGCCTTGAGAAAATTAACAGAGAAAGTCTCATTACGCCTACTGCTTTTAATTGATATGCGCGTCAACATAAACACACTTACTGTTGGCTCCACAGAGTTTACTTACGTAAAAGATGACACACCACTTTATTTCGTACATTCATCTGGCTTTTAAAGCAGAACCGTCGTCGCTTCGAACGCTTAGTGCAAGAGCACTCAGCGAGGCCAAACGTTGTACTAAAATCGAGTTTTAAGTGAACTGTTTTACATAAATATTTAAATACTAAATATTGAACAATATTCATTTAATCAATTTCGTGTACTACTAAAAAGTTATTTTATTTATCGTGCACGTGTTTGGTTGTATTGCATGCGTTTTGGTACCACAATGGCATTCCTTCCTCGGTTTACACATCAAACGCTCGATTTATTTTATACAGTACTGTGGTTATTCAACCAAATGGGAACATGTAGCCATCCGGGACTGTCTTTATTACTAACTAGCTTACTATATTTATAGTAAGTTCAAAGTACAATTTATAATCAATACTCAAGTCTCTGAGTTAATCATTTCTGTGACGAATGTAAATAATTTGCTTGTAGTCGGAATAAGAGTCATATGAGATCTTTGAATTGTTGTCATGTCCATTCATATCATACTATAATATTATTATGTGTAAGCGTTGAGAATCTCAATGTGACTTTACAATCTGCCTCTATTTATTTTTACCCGACTACGGCGAAGAAAAAAGGAGGGTTATTGTTTCGAATATTTTTACATCTGTCGTTATCCACTTATTTCTGTGTGAAATCGAAACGAGTGGCAGATGGTTTGCGAACTACCGCCAATCCGGGACCGTTAAATTCGACAGATGTACTTACTACAGGACCCGCAGATGCAACCCTGCAAACATTTGCGATTGCGGGATGACGGCCGGAACCTTTTTTTCGTTAGTTATATCCGAAAAACCTAATTTTGCTTGGCAATATGTGTGCGAATGTTGCTGTTAAATTTTCCTTCATTATCTACTCCACTATTGACGTCACTATCACTATACGTTTCTCTACATTTCAGCCATGTATATTCGAATCGACCTTCAGACCTAAAACTAATTTATTGTATATTTCAATATTACTTCAAATGACTACTGCGCAAACAAACTTAATTACCTTAATTACTTCTCACGTATTTATAGTTCAGTTGTTTTAATTAGAATTGTGTTTGGTTAGCTGTCTGGAAAATGAGAGTCTTAATACAGCCTTTCAAAATATCAATGTTCTACAAAAGAAAACAAGAATGCTAAGGGCCTAAGGAGGTTATCAAATTCTTGGAGATCGTCAATCAAACATTAGCTAAATGTTACTCGTTTTAATAGATAAATGGAACTTCTTAGGTTTCTTGGAAGAGTCTCTGCCAATAGTGCGTTATCTCTAAAATGTAATTGCTTACTCGTTCTAGCTAAAAAGGTTTCAAAGATCTGGCAAATATTGAATGAATTATAGTACTTACGTATGCACTTAAGTAGTTGTGATATAAAAATCTTCTTACTCCAATTTATCAATCCGGTTGAAAAGCATGATGTTTATACCGACCGGTATCCCCCAGGACTGTCCCTACTCCGTTATATGTATATAACGGTCTACGCGGGAGTCTGTTGACTTGTTGAGATTTATGTCACGAAATGAGTGAACTTTTTACAAATTCTACTGTACTACAGAGTATCATTGGATTTTCAATGTCACAATGTCTTTGAAGATTATTTACTTTGCAGATATGGCTTGTTTATAGTATTCCATCATAATATTTGAAATTGGCACGTTTCTCTACATCAATTTGTTAGATTTTCATCTTCAACGTTGCAGAGAAGTAGAAAATTCAATAAAATCGCGTAAAACCAGTGTCAAGGAATCCTTAAAAGTGATACATTGGTTAGTCGGAGTCGTCTATTGGATTACTTACTACCTCATACAAAGTTAATTGCGTAGCACGTGGTAGTAAACATTCGCAGGTATTGGTAGGGGCGGTAGCTGCTCATTTATTGATTTTGTTATGATCACACGTGGTTTTGCAGCGTGACTAAAAGTCTGGCCCTTAGGTGAAAATGTCGTTGGGATCCACAAACACAGTGACTTTACCTCCTTGTTTTCAAAGTCACAGAGGTTCACACACACAAATAAAATTAATAACAAACAACAATCGACGCCTCTGAAAGTGGGTGTTATGGCTGATGTTTTTATAGCATTTTGCGGTGTACACTTGAACCAAAAAGGCTACCATGACGTTTGTCTGTTTTTTTTTTTTGTGGGTTTTACAGCATCAAATATAAAAGACCCTATAACTAGCCATATATTTGTTGATTTATGCTATAGGTTTTGGTATTAGCTCAGTCAACAAATTAAAATCGGAATTCTAAACCTTAACACATTATCTAGAATCATTTTTCTAATCTTACAAAGGAAGACTTCGGTGATTGAATTTTGTAAGAACAGATTATTAATGCAGAAATTATCTAATACTCCTATCTCTTCAGTTACTAGAACTTAGATACGGTATTCGATTCGCAACACAGCGTTCACAATATCTTGCATAACGACTATATTACGGTCCAGGTGCCATTGAGAATACATTCCGTTGCCCAATCGTCTTTTATATTAGTTTACGACTTTTCGTTTGTATATGGCATGCTTACAACATTACCAATATTATGTAATTAGACCGTGCATCTAATTAAGCTGAGGAAATATGGCAGGGATCTTGAATAATAAATGTGCGGAATTTTCCAATGATCCCGTTTTATTGGCGCGCTAGATTGAAAACAGTTTCTCTGTGAACTATTTTCCAATCTAACTGGGCTTCGAATCCAGTATTTTCTTCTACTTTACATTTTATTCCTTAGACTGACTTTATTAAACCTTTGATTGGTTGAGCGAATTCCGCACTGACGTAATATTTAGGTCATCCATGGCGAAGAATATTATGTACGTATACGTGCCAAATATATACTAGTGGCAAATTCATACACTAGTATGATTGTATACAAGTTGAATAGATTAATATTACCTTACATTGACCTTATTTTTCTGTTGTAGTTGATGAATTTGTTTGCACATTGTTAGTCTGCAACAAGACACATGTTTGTGGGCCTGTGATAGCTATTAGCGTGGCTTAGAGACGAGCATACCAAGATTAGTGGGCCGTATGTAATGGGAGGTATCCTCTGGGAGGTTTAAGCGGATTAAATCCGGAGGACAAACAGTAGTAAATGTTTGCTAATACCATTGTACTGTGGTGACTTATCCGTTCTGCCAAACGAGATCTATATGGCAATGTTCTCTGAGGATTGTGTTCATATTCAAAGTACAGAGTACAGTCCAGCGACTTCCTTTTATTAACGATATTAAAATCAGCTCCTACCTTTAATGATAAAAGCATATGAAAGCTCATAACCTGCTTGCACCATCTAGGTACCTACTTCACAAAACAATTGAGGTTGTAACCATTTTTGCTTCTTCGTCATCTATAAATATCATCTTTCGGGAGTTTAATGCTATGACTAGCTATCCTTATGATATTGATATAATGGTATGAAAGAAAAGGTAGTGAATGATAGCGTGACGTTTGACAAGGGAGAAAAAAAAGAAGAAAACGTGTTGGGCCGTCCCCAAGTTACGTGGGACAGGGGTAGGAAGCTGCCCGTATGGTTATGGTTTGGCTGATGTTGGAAAGATATTAATTTTGAAAGATTAGTTCCATCTCTTCATGAAACGTAGATTTCAAAACTATGAAGCGGTTGAAGACCTGTTCGTTTCAAATTTAATATTTATCATTAAGAAACAAGATACTAGACTGATTCAACATAATGTAAAAAAAATCAAGTAATAAAAACTAAAACCCAACTACGACTTAAAAGGTATAAACATGACACCACAGACAGACAAATTAAAAATCCGGAGTCACACGTATTAGGGCATAAATCAAACAGATTAGTTGGGTTTTAGTTTTTATTACTTGATTTTGTTTTTTTATTCTTTTGGGGTTATAATATATATATTTTGAAATGTGCTCATTAAGCCCTTTCATTTGATACCCAACATGGTACGATTAAACTATTTTTTTTTTTAAGTTCCTCACTTTATGTCCTCTAGAGGGCGCCATTTTTAATTTAATGTGACTTCACATAGCCTATAACCAGCGGACAATCACGACGCTTTGCACGGACGGTTTGGAAGATAGGAGGGAACAGATGAACATACATACATACATACATACATACCGGTCAAAATCATAACCCTCCTTTTTTCTTCGCCATAGTCGGGTAAAAATACGTCCTTCTTGGAAATTATTACTAACTTATAAAGTTATAAACTACAGACTCAGTTGTTTGAACCTAGCAATGTATGAAATAACACAGATCTTACTAGCAACCAGTTGTATACGAAAGGTACAATGTAATACACTTGGGAGCAAATAAATCGAGCCACTTCCTTTTTTCACGCATTGTGTTTATTATTTTTAGTATTATGGAACGCATCGATTCGAAAGATATATCGCCTAAAAAGTTGTTTAATAGCTTTTACAATGAGGGTAAATTATTGAATAATAACCTTATGGAATGATAAATTATTGGCTCTGAAAGAAAAATGGTAATGTTGATAGAAAATTTAGTAGGCTTAGAACAGCCCATAAAAACAATTAAAATCAAAATTATTGCATAAAAAAGATTCTTAATAACTGGTATTACACCCCCCCCCCCGTGCCCTGATGCATTCTTGTAGGTAGTCTTTAAGTCATCGATCTGATCAGCGTTACGATAACATATTGTGGTATGTTCTCCCACTCTTCAAGCACAGCGACTTTAAGCTCGGGAATGGATGAAACAGCGGGAACCCTGGCTCGGACTCTCCGTTTTAGCTCGTCCCATAGGTGTTCGATCGGGTTCAAATCCGGGCTTCGGGCTGGCCACACCATTTGTTGAATCCCGATCGCCGATAACTACTCCGTAACGATCCGCGCGGTATGAGGTCCCGCATTGTCATGCATAAACAAGAAATTTTCTCCGATAAAACCAGCATACGGCATTACGTGGTCTTTGAGAATGTCAGTTATGTATCGGTCAACTGTTAATCCACGTCTATCACTTCCATCGTTGACGAGGTTGACGAAGAAAAGTTCCGTTTTTACGTCTAGAGAAATTCCTCCCCACACCATACAAGAACCACCGCCAAAATTTACAGTTCCTCGAATGCAACATTGGGCAAATCTTTGATCAGATCGTCTATACACTCGGTTTCTCCCGTCATTGCTAAAAAGACAGATTCTCGACTCGTCAGAAAACAAAACTGACCTCCAGTCTTCTAAAGTCCAATTAATGTGTTCTCGAGCAAAATCTAGGCGAGATCGGCGGTGAGCTACAATTAATTTTGGGCCAGTTGCTGGTTTGTGTGATGTTAAATTTTGTTCCTTTAGTCTTCTTCACACTGTCCACCTACTGATTTCGACACCTAGTACGTCACGTAACGCTAGCTGTAGCTGAACAGCATTAAGACCCTGGTCGCGCAACGAACTGATTGCAATAAAGCAGTCGTCACGTTCTGTTGTTGCCCGTGGTCTGCCGGTTCCAGGTCGCCGAACAAAAGCACCAGTCTCCAGATACCTGCGGTATACCCGCTGTACCTTTGAACGACTCAAATGAAGTCTACGTGCCACTTCACGTTGTCCGTGTCCAGCCTCAAGTAAAGCTACAACTTAGGCAGCTTCCGTCGGTGTAGTATCCATTTTACCAGGCTATTTGATTCCACAGACACAGATACAGTCAACAATAACACGTCAATATGGGTATAATTTACAAAAACCCCAATATAACCTTTTTTTAATGGAGTACAATCAAAATGTCATAAGCAAATTAAATGCGATAATTTTATTCTACCCTATAAACTTTAATTAAAAATGTAAATTTGACAACTAACTACCCTCATTGTAAAGGCTATTAAACAACCTTTTAGGCGATATATCTCTCGAATCGATGCGCTCCATAATACTAAAAATAATAACCACAATGCGTGAAAAAAGGAAGTGGCTCGATTTATTTGCTCCCAAGTGTATTTCAACTTAGTAGAGTATTAAAATTTTTGTAATAGCTTGTAATAATGTAGTTTATGAAGTAACGTTAATACGGCATCGGCATGAGTACTGCACTGCTGCTGTTTTAACATTTTTTATTTTATTTGACATGCAGAACAATAGTTTTGCTAATACTACATCAATCTAAAATATCATATTCATAATATAATGAAATACAAGCGGCCCATTCAATTTAAAAGATATCATTGAAAACTCCAAACCCAACAAGCCCTTAAATTTGAATATTCGTGTGTAACTTCAAAGACATGTTGAAAATAAACGTAAACTGTTTACTTTCTACGAATACGTATTCTATAGAGCAGTTGACTTAACTAAAACTAACTGTACGCGGTATTATGGTTATTTGAAATTATCTTCACAAAGACATGTTTAGAAGAACATTTCTACTTTTAAAACAATGAATATTCCTTTGAGATAATTCTTTGTCTGTATCGAACTAAGTATCTTGACTATCTTGGTCCGGAAGTTTTTCTAAATTCTGTTGAGCTGCTGTTTCGTAGGAAGAGTCTATGTGGCAGATAAAAACATGTGGCAGACAGTGTTAATACAAGGTCGAAGGAGGCGTTCACTTTCGCTACCACGATTTACTAAGAGCGCACCGCACGATTTTCATGTTCCGTAGACAGCCGACACTTGGTGATCATTGCTTATAAAAGCAATTATACTCTAACGACTCTAACAACTATTGCCACGATCTTTATTTTCATCTTTTATTTTCGCTCAAATTGCAGCATTTCTACAAAGCTTTCTCCATCTTCCAAATTAATGATGATCTGCAGTGTTTATTACAGATCGCCAACGCTGTACAAGAATAGGATATATTAACTTTTGAATTAAACCGACGAAGTGTTTCGAAATGGATTTTGAAACGAAACAGGTGCTTGATAGATTAAATACTCACAATGATCGATTGTGTACGAAATAAGTTTGCAGAAGCCGACACGACTGGCTTTCACCAATATTCATACAATAACACCACGGTATGGTGCCGAGTCGAATCAATCCGCTATTGTTTGATGTTGACGTCAATCCGCGTCGTGAAATGTGTCCATAACACCCGTACTGAGGCCTTCAAGTTACTCGCTCACCAGTGCTCGGAAACATTCACCTGTTACTTGCTAAGATCGCGTGCTTTGGAGAAAAATGATAAGATCATCTAAGTAAGCCATTTTAAAAGCTTTTCCTAATGGTACCGGAATTATCTGACAGATAGACGTCACTTTTACTGCTCGCTTTTACAATTCGCGAAAGCTCATCAATAAATGCGTTTATTTCTTTTGGAATGCTGTAGACATAAATGCCAACTGGCATCATTGGGAGCTGTAAATAGTTCTAATTGAAATCAATATAGGAAGAGTCGTCATATGTGGTGGGTCAATTCATTTAGTATTCTTCATTGGTGCTGTTGGTTGTCAGAGGTCTTACATCCAGTAATTGTTTTGTTGTGTCCGAGTTGTGTTTTTGCATTGTCACATTCGTAAATTGACTTTATTGTTTTGGCGTGATTTTCAATGCGTGGTATAAAGTTGTTAGTAATCGTATTGAATTTGTCGGGTCGTTTCTAACCTGCCGGGCACGCGAGGTCGGAGAGCGGGTATTTGTATAGTCCATCGGTCGGAGTGGGTTGACCTACTTAGGGTGATAACAAGTTGTCGCATAACACCGGAAAAGGTTTTAAGTTAAGATGTGAACGACAAGCAAGATACCACCCGCACCTTAGTATTTGTCAGTTAGCTGATTTCCATATTTCCTTACTGAATTCAGTGACATTGCCTGTATTGTAAATTTGTAATGTATTGGGCTGAAGGTGAAATGATCATCATTAACTGACCACATACAACTGCCCGATGTTTATGCATTTCCGGAAAAGGAAGTATACTTTTTATTACGAAATGTTGACCAGACGGGTTGAAGGATTTTTATCAAGACTGCTAGTTAAACTAACTGAACTTCATTGGTAATAGTATTCTCGTATTCTCACCGTTGATTGTAAAGCGTTGTGTAGTGCACTTGATTAAAACATAATTTCTAATTATTTATGAAATTATTGATCAAGTAAAATGTTTGCGGCTATCCTTATGTGGGGTATTATTTTGGCTATGCTCCATAAATTAGTAATGGCCTATATGAACGATAATTGATCGTAAATTTTTAATGTTATGATCGTTACTTTAAATATAGGATTATGTTTGTGTAGAAAACTTAGTAACAACTAGACCTACAGCATTGGTTTCTACTTTCTAGTACATACATGTCTTTCAGAGAAGATTCTAATTATGCCATTGAAAATAATCTACAGTCATATGCACGTTTTTCATGTCCATAAATAATACACTTGTTTAAATGATAACGTAAATAATACTAGTCTCTTGAATGAGTCGCTTGAATGTACGGAAACCTCCATTAACATATCAGTATATTTTAATGGAGGTTTCCGTACTCCACATTTTAGTGCTCCAGAACTCCGTACGTCACTAAAATAGGTTTGGATGAATGGCTCCTCTCTTTCGATGCCTCAACACTGTTGAACGGCACATCTGTTGGCAGGACGCACCACATGCACGATTCCCGATAACGTTCCAAAAATAAACCAACGATAATTCGTTCACCACTCACGCTCTGCATGGAATGTTCACTCATTGAATGGCCACTATACACACTTCCACTTCCTCTACTTTCTTGTGTGTATACGCGGCTGCATTAAGAACGCCATCGCTACTTAAGACTACACTGCGTTTTATGTATCTTCCGAGAATTATAGCTATGTCGGATGGAGTCTGTGATAAACTTTTCGGGGTCATCGGCCGCTTTCTCCTACTTAGTGAGTTGGTATGCGTTCTTGAATCTCTGTTATGTCACGGTGTCTGCTGGTTGTTGCAAAAAGAGAACGAATATGTGCTGAATACAAGAAGACATCTATCTGAAGTCCTAGATAATGTGTTTACAAATTTTACGATTGTAACTGTAACCATCTCATTGAAATTCCTTGCAACGTTAGCAAATACACCGCGCAGTCTCATAAGGAACTGGCTTTGGTAATCGTCTCTTGAATATAAAATATGAAACTAATGTCATCCTTTTATAATACATCGTGAAATCGCTCACGTTACAGAAGAAAAAAAGTCATTGACCACAAAAAAATCCGACTATCGCATTTTACTGGTAGGTATATGAAAGGCTCGATTACTGAATAAAGTTACGTCAATTTGGACAAGTGTCAGGTCTGGGTAAAATTTAAATAAAAACATAGAAATTGGTTCCACGTTTGTGAGAAGACGTAAAATTCTACATCGTAAACTCGGTCGACGAAATCTTTGGCCTGCAAAGATCTTTGTTTATACTGTTTCGAATTTGTTTAGTTGCGTTTCGGCTGCGTAATCGAGGTGATCCTTATTCGAATGGTATGCGGAGCGGCGTGTCTATTTGTTGCGTAAAACAGTTTGCCATACGGCGCCCGCGAGGTAGGACGTGAGTGCTGCGTTTGCACAATGTTCAGTGTTTAATTACGCGCTATGATATATCGCAAGGCTGCTCGCATTGTTTTAACGCTACGCCAGTGTTTGAGTGCTGCTACTATGTTTATGTGAGAAGGCTAATTGAATAATCGTGCTCTGTGTTCTAAATCAGTGTTGAGTTTCTGTGCGTTATAGTGTAAATCGAGCAAATGGTTAGAAAGATTATAGTCATCGGCATACAGCATTACGAGGATCCGTTTTATAAGTACGTAACTTAAAACTTTATGTAGGGTTATTAACTGACTTGTGATGCCGTCAAGGAAATTGTTATTCTCGAATAATTTTCCCTTACCTATATCTTTTTCCTTTGTTATAGACATGTGACGGGTGCGAGCGGGCCGCCTGCAGGATGCGGCCACCAAAGAAACAGATCCCTGGACTCTGTGCTCCAGAGGATACCAGAAGACATGACACCTACTTCTCCGGAGGGGGCGCCACTTCGAATCCCTATCGAAGTGCCCGCTCCGAGATTAGCGCTTCCACCGGAGGTGCCTACGGGCTCCGATGACTCCGGCATTCACACTCCTCCCGACGGCAATGACGAGGAGCGACCACAACCCCCAGCCGCTGCTAGGTCCAGGGAAAGCCTGGACTCCGGCAACCCAGAAGACACAGATAAACCGCCTGATCCACCCGATACATTAATTGACTCAGCAGTGAAATCAGATATTTGTGCCGCTGAAACATCTAAAAACAAAGACTTTCTGCTCCGGTTGTTCGAAAGTAAACTGTTCGACATGAGCATGGCGATCTCATACTTGTTCAACTCTAAAGAGCCGGGCGTGCAGACCTATCTGGCGAACAAACTATTCTCATTCCCATACGAAGACGTGGATTTCTACCTGCCACAATTAGCGACCATGTATATAGAAATGAGCGATGTGGCGGACGTGTTGAAACCGTATTTGGTGTGCAGGTGTAAACAAAGTGCTGAGTTTTCACTTAAGCTCGCGTGGTTATTGACTGCTTTCGGAGGTGACGTTAAGAGATCGAGAGCGACAAAACTAAGGGACTCTATACTGGCCGAGGAGATCAGGCCGGCCGCAAGGAGAGGGCATCATAGATCGCAGTCTGACGCATCTGCGTTAAGGCTAGCGACTCCCTCGGGCAGGCACCTAGGAGACCTGGCGTCTGGTCGGGCGTTCGATAATGGATGCCTTTGTGGAGAGCAGTGTTCGTGTGGAGCACCGAGATTAGCACCTCAAATACAGGTAATTACACAATACTTTAAAAATATTCCGTATTTAACTCTTTCTTTATACACAATTAACCGTCATGCATAACTCTGGCGTATTTGTATAATTTACAATGCTTATAAGTGACTTAAACATTGATGATGACGAAACATAAACGGCTGCTGATAACGATGAAGTAGATATCTACCTTGGTTGTTATGCTAATCAATGCTTTTCCGTGTCACGTAGTCATTACAATTTATTCCAGTCTCTTGAAAAGGTGTGCTATGCTAAAACTAAAGTAAAAGCCTCCATTCATGATACTCTTTTTGGTTTTGTGAAAGCATCTTTGGGAGCTCTTTATTAAAATTGATGATAAGCAATTACGACAGTTTTCAAAATAATCCTGTATCAAAATAACTGACACTGTTGCCCATGTTTAACTTGTGATATGACGGATATTTCATCACCAGAGAGCAGTTTTGCCACGATACCAAGTAATTCCTCGAGTGTAGTTTCGAAATAGTTTGCAAAATCGTTAGGATCTGGGTATTCACGTTCACATTCTGTAACACGCGTGTATCCGTGTCGGGTCGTGAGCCACCCGCCAGCCTACGTAGAACCTTTGCTGAAGAGGCAAGAGACTTTTAAATTATTGCGATATTAGTCTCATTAACAAGTAAGCAGAGGTTAAGGCAACGACTACTAAGCGTTAGAAGAAAAATGTAATTTTGAAAGCTAATAATGAATTTATTCAACATAATTATCCAGGCTTTTATTGTGTCAATGCCTGACCTATTGACGACCATACACCCAGACAGCCAAGCTTTCGCGTTTAATAATATATGTTTCTTTGAGTAATTATAAAGCAAGTATTGCTCTAGGCTACTACGGAGGTCAGAAATATAAGCGTGTATTATTTTAATATTAACAGTCGTCCTCGTACTAGATTAAATTAAATAGGACTTACAGAATATTATACTACTACCCTGAAAAAATTTTATCGACATTCGATCAACAAACCATTGAAGAAAAAAATTCTTATAATAAATTCTCAACTACTCATTTCTAGAACACATCATAAATTCATGATCCGAGATAATTTTATTGGCATCGAACGAAAAGAAAATTAATTTTTCGTCTAGAAAGTTTATTCTAGTCACTTCTAGTTGATTTATTTACGATTCATCCTGGAATAAGTTGACTAGTGATCGGTTATTAGTACAGCTGTTTTGCAAATCTCAGCAAGGTCTTGCAGTAACCTTCACTTTATCATCAAGCGAGCAAAAAAGTAGTGTGGGCATTGATCTTGAAATGTAACTGACATTTAACATGACATTACGGATAATATAGCTTCTATACTAGCATTATGATTATACAGTATACTTCGTATAGTAAACACGGATACAACAAAAATATTTTTTGGGTTTTAAAATCATAGATAACATTATGAATGTTAATTCTTTAAAAAAAAAAAAGAACCAGCAACAGCAGCATGTATATGAAACAGCGTACATTTCAATAGTATAACTACAGAATACAAGAAAGAATTTATACAGAGTGAGTTAATTAATTGATTTCGATATTTACCCTGTAATCTATATAATTACTATATAACAAGCACTGGTCTTCATAAAACAATGAAACATATTCAATTCACGTTGTACCTACATATTTTTCTGTTTTGGCCGTAAAAACCCATCTCCAATACCTAAGTACTATTTAACAAACATTGATTACATTTACTCGCATCGCCTATTTGAATTATAAGATAATATTTATCCCCCCATCCTCAATGTTAATGAAATAATTCATTGAAATTGGGAAAAAGTGTAGTCTCTTATTTTACTAGTGTCAATAAAAAATAATCGTGTTTGCCTGCATGACGCAGATCCTTTGTGGCTGTTGTTGTATTTTTATAGCTGTTAGGGCATTATTATGAGCTACGGTTCCATAAAGAAAAAAATAGTATTATACTCTTTGGTAATGTGTATTTTATTATCCATGATTGTATCTACGAAAGTAGATACAGCAATTCTTCATTAGACCTTAGATTCAATTAATACTGAGCTCATAAGTGAAAACTTAAATACGATACGCACGACCTTGGTTGGATTGACCGCTCACCAAATATTTTTATAGCAACTTACTCAAACGATACATTATTATCACCAACGCCTTTTACACCTACGGCGCTACTAGCATTTATTTTTTAATCACCTTCATATAGCGCTAGCGGTCATCATTGCAGCCATATTTGGTGAATGTCCACTAAATAATTATTAGCTTTGTCTGCCTCTATAAATCCTCTTGTCATTATTGTCGAAATGTCGACATGACTTTACCATTTACAGTTTCTATTATGTTGTTGGCGCCGTGTAGCGTTCTGATTCAGAATGTCTAATTTCCGAATTCCCTGCTGGTTTCAAAATATCCTTCCCAGGAAGTCCAATACCCGGAAAAACCAGTTCCCAGAAAGATAACGCTTCGTTGGTGGTTCAAAGAGTAGATGTTCCATTTGTTGTTTTATGATCAATTTATGTGCCTTTGGTTGGAATAGATGTGGCTTAATAAAAGCCAAAAATATGGTTTTGTATCACATGAAATCAGCAGAAGATATAATAGGTATGTTTAAGTCCCACAAGGGTGACTTCTGTGTCCTATTCAACTCATTACAGTTGCCCTTTGGCCATAATTTGCATTGAGGCAGTATGGCAGATGCAGATAAGATACTGCCAAAATCATAGTAGCCATCATTCGAGTAGTAATTAGAGTCTGAGAATAAATAATGCAAAGATGGATGACTAAGCCATTTCTGTAATTAAAGAAAACTGCAATTTTGTTCAAAGGCTTTCATAGTCTCTTTGAGCACGGTACTGCTGTTACGTACTTATACAAAGTAAGCTATTTGTTCCAACTATTTATGAATGGAGTATTTTGTTTTGTGTTTGTAAATAAAAAATGTTATGGGTTCAATAATAATGACAAGCAAGTAGTCAACAGCAGCTCTTTATTGATAACAATATGATAGAAAGTTGCATGATAGTTTCGTTCTGCGTTGATTATTGTACATTGCTGTTGATATAATCATTATTAGATAAAAAATTCACGCCGCTATCGATTTCCGATAGGTTACTGAGGACATGTTATTCCTTGGTTGATGTAAGTATTGCTGTTATCACTGATAAAAAAAAAAACAATATTATATTTCGGTTAATGTACTGGGGGCCAAGTCTACTAATTTACAAACGTGTCAGTGGTCTCACAATTATGACTTTTTGACAGATTTTGTATGGCATATCTGTCAAAAACTGATCATGAGACCACTGACACATTTGTAAATTAGTAGACTTGGCCCCCTGAGCTCATTCGCTTTTACTTCTAGCTTCATTCAGAAGTTATATTAAATATTGTTTGTGTGATATGAAGTAATAATACCTGGCTATGATGTTAGGTAAGTTATTATTGGATTCAGTTAATTATTGTTATGAGATGTTGACCCACCGAGAACCAAACTTACATTCTCTCTACGAATAACGATATTACCTAGATTTTATTTTCTGTTAGGTTTGAGGAATTGTATAATTATGATTTGATAACTGAAGTTACATAACATGTCCAACATTTATCTCTTTATCCAAATACTCGCTTCCGCCCCAGAGGCTTCGCCCGCGTGATATCTTTATAAATTAGCCTATGTTACTCAGTGATAATATAGCATTCTACTAGTGAAAGAATGTTTGTTAGGGTTAATGGTTGGACACCAAAGTAAACACTGTTTTAAGGATTTCAATAATAAGTTTATTATCCTTTTCTTTATAGATTGGAAGGTGTGCTTTACTACTATACTTAGAGCCTTGTGTGGAATCGATCATGTAGTTTTTGAGTTAATTTATTACAAAGAAAAATACAACTCTTTTCTCTTTATAATATTACTAGCTGATGCCCACACGGCTTTGCCCGCATTGATTTCTGTTATTATATACTAAAACCTTCCTCAAGAACATTGGTTGGTGTCATCCATTGGTGAAAACAGCATGAAAATCGGTGCAGTAGTTTTTGAGTTTATCGCGAACTTTGTTTTATAATATGTAAGGATAGTATAGATGAAGATATTATAGTAAACGCAGGAAGTATTTTGTGAAATTCCATTTAACACGGATATGAGTTGAGTATGAATGTATAAAAGCTGTTACAATCATACAATATGAGTAGTGACGTCCACCACTCCTGCAGGCGTAGCATGGCGCTTTCTATCTCTACGAAGAATAGACATAGCTATTTCTATACAAAGTGACAGTTCGTTTCTTCATTTTTGACATCCACCGTAGAAATCTTTCTACAATCGTGTCATTTTGTCTTTCATTTCTAACGATCTTTGTCTAGGTCTTTTTATATGTAGACTATTTCGGAAGAAAGTTTTCTATCCTTACTGTCAAAATCACACTGACAACCGATAAATCCTATGATAAAACAAAGAATTCTGAGTTGACTTATGTAAAAGAGTGAATTTCGTAAAAAGTGCAGTTGACTCTTTCTATTTTGCTGCCGTCTCGTTCTGTCTACTGTCTACAGGAAACGTCATTTTTGTCTACTCTTCCATCGTGTGATATGATAAATACATAGCCTGCAGTCAGATGTCATTGCACGCTTTTAAAACGCGTAAGAAACATTCATCAACCGTTAGGGCCTTTTCACATACGGCTGCCCGGTTAGTTGGCACCCGGTATCCGGCGGTGGTGGGTATGGGTCAGTATGAAAGTTTTCACACGTTTACTCATACATTCTCCACTGGATATCGGCATCGCTGCAGCCCCGAGCGTGTGAAAAAGCAAGCAGGAAAAGTAGACCATGTTGATAGCTCCGTATCAAGGGAAATCCCATCTAGGGATTGTGACGATTTTTATGAAATCAATTGAATTCGATGTTATCGAAAACCACAGTTGTATTGTTATATCTCTAACAAGGTAATTAATTAATACCAATATTAGAATTTATTTATTATTTATTGAAATAATACAACGTGCATACAAGGATTACTTTTTCGAATGCCAACATGGCCGATGGCGGCGCTAGTGCTGCCCCTATACTATAATAGTGCTGGACACATATCCAGTACTATAACACTCTTCCCTACTTATAATAAAAAAATATGACATTTTTTTTTTTTTTTTAGAATTTATATATCTAAATATATTAGTATTGTACTTAGTAAACTATTACAAATTTTGTCCACATTCTAATAATTGATTAACATGTCGCTTCCACTTTAGACCATCCACCTCAACAGTATAAGTCACACCAGGAACTATGATTTCAATAATTTTTCCAAGTGACCACCTCTTTTTGTTCTTTCTTTGATCTTTTACCATTACCTTGTCTCCAACATTAAATCTTTTAAATGTGTCTTTACTGCTTATTGTTTGTTTTATTTGATCAATATCAATTTTGTTGTTGATTGGATTTGGTCTTAGAAGTGAAAAACGGCATCTCAACTCTCTATTTAACATTAATTTCGCAGGGCTCTGCCCTGTTGTTTTATGCACTGTACTTCTATAATCAAAAAGAAATAAATTACAAGCATATTCTACTGTATGTCCACTCTCTACTATTTTTACCACATGTGACTTAAATGATTCCACAAACCGCTCAGCCAACCCATTGGTAGGTGGATAATATGGTGGGGTAAAGCTATGTTTTAATCCCACCATTTTACAGAAAAGCCTGAATTCTTCACTAGTCCATGTGGGACCATTGTCAGTAACTAAATGTAATGGATAACCATACCTTACAAAAATACTTTTAAATACTTGTATTGTTTTCTGGGCCGTTATATTGTGCATGACAAATGCTTCTGGCCACTTTGAATATGCATCAATAATTACTAAATACATTTTTGAATATAGCGGTCCCAAAAAATCTGCATGTAATCTGTGCCAGACAGTAGGAGGCTGTGGCCAAACAGTTAATTTAGTTTTTTCGGGGTTCCTATGATTCTGTAAGCATACTATACAATTCTTGGTTATGTTTTCAATTTCCTTATCCATGTCTGGCCACCAAAAATATGACCTTGATATTTCTTTCATTCGGGTAATGCCCAAATGACTCTTGTGTAATTCTAACATTACTTCATCCCTAATATTTTTCGGAATTATTATCCTGTAACCCCACAATAAACAGTCCTTTTCAATTGTTATTTCATTTTTTCGAGTAAAATATGGCTCATATTCTTCACTCTGATCATTTTTTAATGGCCAGCCATCAATACAATATCTCAGAATATCGCATGTTACTTTATCCTTCTTTGTTTCATGTTGAATAGTTTGCCAATTCAATGTATTTAAGTTAGATTTATTTATATAATTAACTATACTTGTTTCATAAGATTTCTCTATTATCTCTGCATTATTAATATTATTTTTTTCACATTTTCCACTAGTAATTACGCGTGACAGGTAATCGGCTGGGTTATTTTTTGATTTAATGTGTTGAATTTCATAATCAAACCCACTCAAAAAAATTGACCAATACTGCAAACGTTTTGCAGCCATTTTTGGTATTCCATATTTTGGCCCAAGGATTTTACTTAATGCTTCATTATCTGTTTGTAAAATAAATTTTGTCCCAAATAAATACTCATAAAATTTGTTTACTCCAAATATGATGGCGTATGCCTCTTTCTCCAAGATAGGGTATTTCATTTGTGTCTCATTAAGTTTTTTACTTGCAAATGCTACTGGTTTTATAACATTATTCTTATCTTTTATGGACAATATAGCCGCAACACCACCATCTGCCGAATCACAAGTTAAAACTATGGTTGAATCTTTGTTAAAATGTGATAAGGATGATGTGTTTGCAAGTGCTTTTTTTATTTCTTTGAATGAATTATCACATTCCTCTGTCCACTGAAATTTTTTTTTTTTTAAGCAATCATATAGTGGTTTTAGTTTCATTGCCATGTTTTGTAAAAACCTATTGTAGTAATTAACTTTGCCTAAAAATGATCTTAGCATCTTGATATTTTCTGGGCGTGGTAATGACAGTAATGGTTCAATTTTACTTTTAATTATTTTTATTCCTGTTTTATTTACTTCAAATCCAAAAACAATTAACTTTTCTTCGAAAAATTTACATTTATTTACTTTTAATTTTAAACCAGAGTCTTTTAACCTTTGTAGTACCATTTTTACTTTTTCATTTGTTTCTGATAATGTTTTTCCATATATATATATATTGTCTATATAAACAACTATGTCTAAACCATTTAGTTTTTGTGTGATTAACCTCTGGAATGAACCTGGACCAGTGCTCACACCAAATGGCAAATACAAGTATTTGAATATCCCCTCCTCTGTAACTATTGTAACTAGTTTTTGAGAGTCAGCATCTAATGGTGCTTGTAAGTAAGCTTCACATAAGTCTAGTTCACAAAAATAATTGTTACCTTGTAATTTAATCATTATTTTATCTATAGTTGGAAACGGATAATGATCAATTTTCAAATATTTGTTTATGGTTATACGATAATCTCCACATAAACGAACTGCTCCATCCGGTTTTAATACAGGTACCACCGGGGTACCCCACTCAGTATATTCTACAGGCTCAATACGTTTATTTTTGATCAATCTATGTATTTCCTCTTTAACTTTATTTTTTAATGCAAATGGAACAGTTCTGACAGGCATAAATATTGGTTTAACTCCTGGTTCAATTGACAAATGGATTGGCTCTCCTTTATACACACCCATTCCCGGTTCAAAAACTTCTTTGTATTCATTTTGTAAATATTCCATTAATTTGTCTCTAGTTGTGTTTTCAAGAGTTTTTTGTACAAATTTTGGGGGCCATAATTGTAATAAAGAGAGCCAGTCCTTTCCAATTATCCTTGGTAGACCTTCTTTCACAACAAATAATCTTTGCTTACTTGCTATCACTGATTCATAACTCACAGTTAAGTTTTCAATTACCCCTAGTGGGGTCGAAGTTGATTGGTCAAAATTTGTGAAAATTACATTTCTATGTTTTATTTCTACATTTGGAAAATGTTGTAGTTTATCTGCCAGTGTGATTGTACTTACATCAGCTCCGGTGTCAACTTCAAACTCTATTAACTTTCCCTCTACACATACCTTCAATGTAGCTGATGGAATTTTACTTTTACCACTGAAGTAGAAAATATCGAAATATTCTGTGTCCGTTTCTTTCCCCTCTTTAGTAGTGTTAACTTCTTCATTTTCTGTAGTTTCCACAAGATTCATCTTCTTTGCTCTCAACTCTTTATTTCTTCGACACATTTTATAAATATGACCTTTGTTTCCGCATTCACTACAGAATTTTTCACGCAGGTAACATTGCTGTCTCATATGTCCATTTTTTCCACAACAAAAACATGTATTGTTTTGCTTGTTTGTTGGTGTTGATTTTGGCCCATAGTTATTATTTTTATTTCTTGTGACATTCCTTTCCTGAACTTTAAACATGTTTGATTTTTCTTCTTGTTTCTCTTGATTAAATACTAAATTAAAAGCAGTTTCTGCTGTTTTTCCAATGTAAATCAAACTTTCCAAAGGTTGTTCCGCCTGTTTCAATAGTTCAAATTTAACTGAATCACAATGAGAACCATTCAATAATCTTTCTTTTAATTCATTATCCAAATTTGTAAAATTGCAGTTCTTTGATAATTTTTTAAGTTCCACTATGTACTGCTCAATACTTTCAGTGGGTTTTTGACATCTCTTTCGAAACTCCGCTTGGTTTAATACATAGTTTTGAACAGGGTGGTAGTACTTTTTCAGTTTTTCACAAATTTCGGCATATTTTACCTTAACAGGGGGTGTAGGAGTGCATAGTGTAGATAGTAAATCATAAACTTTTGTGCTTAATTTCGTAACCAACAATGGCACTTTTTTATCTTCCGGTATGTCATTCACTAGTAATAAACATTCGAATTGTTGTTGATATGCATTCCAATTTTCTCCTGTGAACACTTCCATATTGGTGATAGACGCCATGACTCGATTCTTTATTTCACTTTTTTCAATGTAATCACGTAAGTATTTTCTAACCTCACTTATACTGTTTTCACTCGTAAATAATGTTTTTTTTTCTAAGTTGTTTGCAATTTCTATGAGTTCTACCTTTGTTTTGGTTTGTATGCAAGATTTTTTTCTTTCTGCGATCAATTCCTTTATAGAATCCATTAACAGCGTGCACACACACTTCGAATTTCGTTTTTTTTTATTATTGTTTTCACAGTAAACGTGTTTTGATTCGTTTCACTCTCGTCGCCAAAATGTTATATCTCTAACAAGGTAATTAATTAATACCAATATTAGAATTTATTTATTATTTATTGAAATAATACAACGTGCATACAAGGATTACTTTTTCGAATGCCAACATGGCCGATGGCGGCGCTAGTGCTGCCCCTATACTATAATAGTGCTGGACACATATCCAGTACTATAACAGTATATAATCCATACTTACTTAATTATAAATTCGAAAGTAATTCTATCTGTGTCTGTCTGTTACATTTTCACATGGCATCCTGGGGAAGGACATAGGGTACTTTATATCGACATACCACGACATACCACGCGGGCGAAGACGCGGGCGGAAGCTAGTAATATTATAAATTCGAAAGTAACCTATCTGTGTCTGTCTGTATGTTACCTTTTCACGCCTAAATCACTGAACGGATTTCGACAAAAATTGGCAAGGAGATAGATGCCATCCTGAAGAAGAATATAGGGTACTTTTAGTCGACATACCACGGCACGCGGGCGAAACCGCGGGCGGAAGCTAGTATAACATAAATAAACAGATATACTTCTGGCTGCCAGTCCTCAAGTCATTATGCTACCCATAAAACACGCGGAAGCTTGTAAATGACAATTTTAAGCGCTATTTATAAAATACTTACCTTTAGAGACTGTTAGCTTTCCGAAGAATAAATAAATGAATACGCGAAACCTGACGTCACATTGTTCCGGCTTTAGCACTCATGTTTTCTTTTAAATCTATGTACTTTCTACGTCGTGGTTTCTAATAAAATTTCTACTAAGTATGTCGGTGTTATGTTTCCACAACAGCAAACTTTTCAAAGTTGTATGCCCCACTTTGGGATATTTTCTGGGTATCCCGTAGCGCAAGAGATAAATTACGACTAAACAAGGTAAAGCGCTCAACCCACGTCATAGTTGCTGGTAGTTCACAGACAGAATTATTATGCTGCTTACACGGGTCCTGTCCTGATCCACACGGGCGAAGCCGCTGACAGCAGCTAGTGTGTACTAATACACACTAGCTGCTGTCCGCGGCTTCGCCCGTGTGGACCCTAATTCTTTCCCCAAAAATAAGAGTACCCTAAGTTACTCTTTATAACATCAGTTATCTGCCAGTCAAAATCTCGCCAAAATCGGTCCAGCAGTTTCAGAGATTAGCCGGAACAAACAGTTTTTGTAATACCGTAACAAAAAAACCGTAATAGCGTAGGTATTTACTTTCATACTACATTTAGTAAAAAGTTGTTACTTTGACATTACAAACAGACACTTCAATTTTATTTATTTGTATGTTTAAAGTATAGATGTACTCGCAATACAGCTGTTAGTAAGTATCCAGGTTGACGAAGTTTAGAAGTCAGGGCCAGTCTGCAACAATACAAGCAATACAATCAAACCTAACTGGTTAACGCCTAGGGCGAGAAAGGTCACGGAAACCCCGCTTCAAACTGCCTAGCCTTTTCCTAACTATGTTAGGGTCGGCTTCCAGTCTAATCACCGGATGCAGCTGAATACCAGTATTTTACATGGAGCGACTGCCTAACTGACCTCCACAACCCAGTAACTGGGTAATACGATACTCCTTGGTAAGAGCCTTTCGGGCTTCTGGCGACCCGTAACGACTGTCCAAGATCCACGAATATCAGCCGGGACCAACGGCTTAACGTGGTTTCCGAGGCACGGAGGAGTCTCGGTATGTAAAGATGGTCACCCACGGACCAACCCCGGCAAGCGTAGCTTGACCTGATGGGTCGACCCGTGCGGCTGTTATTAGTTTAGCGACGAGCTCCTCACGGCAACCCCGTTTATCTGATGAAATTAACTTGCCTTGTTCAGCTATATTTAGATTCAATTGACTGTACGGGGAAAAATGCTTCGTAAAGGACGTTATGTTTTTCGCAGGACTTTTCCTCGAACGGTTTGCGTACTAATGTACTATCTGTACTGGTTTATTTTTGTCCTGTCCTATATGATGCCTAATGGCTAACTGTGTAATAATTGTGGACCTGCGCTGCATTACTCTGCGTAATATGTAGTGTTTTTATGCCTGCGTATCCAATATCCTGTATTTTCTGGTCTGTCAGTAAAAGTGAAGGCTCAATCAATGTTATGGGTGGCCAGACTTGATGGGTTTCCTGTACATCAACTTTACATTCACGTAGAGGTGCTTTCGTGGTGCAGTCCAACGTGTGTGAAGCCATGAGCACTCTCGAATCTGATTGAAACTTTCGTAAAAAAATATCGCTAGTTCTCTACCTCAAAATCGTGGACGAGGCACTTGGGGAGTGTCATGGTGTCGTCGTGTCTGTCGAGCATCTTCGAAACATAGCCTCCATAAATTTCAAAAGCGTACTTCTTAAACACTTCCGTTGCAAAAATCCTGGAGCTGATACTGATACAGTGACGCTCATTAGAAAACATCATTAGCGCCTGACACGTGTCGAAGGCAATAGCCGTAGTTTACCTACTATAATGTACCCTTAAAATACCTGTGTGACCTGCGTCAATGCTCACACACAATCGTCAATAATATGCTCCACACGTTATGTGACACGTGCCTGAGCGGTGCTGATTCACTTTGCCATTGCTTAGAGGTCTACGGACAAGGAGAAAAATGTATAAATGTACATAATATTATATTGCTGTACCTAAATCACAAGAATTACCGTAATAAATTTTGAGTGTTATGTTTTGTGTTGATGGACAGTTTTTTTCCTGGACATAAAGAATAAATATTTTTTGTACATTATGGTGTGTGGTGGTGATAACAGAATTCATTTTAGCTTGTTAGAGAGGGAATGTTCAGTCTTGAAATCTAATCTGTACCGTACAGAATCCTTGTTTCCAATATGGTCACGCTCAAAATCTATCGTCTTTGTCACCAGCGAATTTCGGTACACAATAGCAAATATTACGGGCATTACGGCCTCTTACTACAGAAGTTTTCTATTACGTTAAATAAACATCACCATTACATATTTCAGTTTCTGACGTCACTGACGAACATCGGCCGTCGTCTCGCCGGGGTCGCGGACAAGGAGCGCCGTAATGGCCGTCTCAGGGCCGAACTTGCGACGCTAGACCTCAACCTACCTGCGAGGGTGTGGTTACCTTTACATCAGAGGCCTCACTATGTGCTGAGGATACCGCCACATGCAGCCGCTGTGCTTAATAGCAAGGATAAGGTGAGAATTTTGTACTGACTATCTATATTTAGCTCTTAGACTGAAGTGGCCCACTGCAGGAAAAAAGTCTCCCTCTCCCCCTTTTGTTTATTTCTGGGCCTTGAAGTCAGGTTGTCCTTACTTCTGCTCTATTGACTTCAAGGCCCAAAGCCTTAATAAACAGACAGGGGTCAGTATAGCAACAGTCAGGCGTTAAATCCTAGACCTGGCTCTGGGCCAGATTTCGATTGAAGGCCGGTATTACATCAAGTTGGAAAAGACCATCTTCTATTCGACGATCTTCTATTTTTGTTAAGTACCTGGTACTTACTTGTTGAAAGGCCTACATTGTCCCCCCATGCCTACCAACACTGTAATTTGAAAGTATTGTAAAAGCCAATTATTTTTAAAAGAGTAACCATGGAGTTTCTTGCCGGCTCTTCTCCATAGGAAACGACCAATTGGAACCGTGCACCTAGCTTCTGACGTTTCATAAGTGCCCATGTAGGTTTATGTGAAATAAAATATTTTGATTTTGACCTACGCTACGCTTGCCGGGGTTGGTCCATGGATGGGTGAACATCTTTACATATCGAGACTCCTCCGTGGCTCGGACAGCACGTTAAGCCGTTGGTCCCGGCTGTCATTTGTGGATCTTTGGCAGTCGTTACGGGTCGTCAGAAGCCCGAAAGTCTGACAACCAGTCTTACCAAGGGGTATCGTATTACCCAGTTACTGGGTTGTGGAGGTCCGATAGGCAGTCGCTCCATGTAAAATACTGGTATTCAGCTGCATCTGGTTAGACTGGAAGCCGACCCCAACATAGTTGGGAACAGGCTAGGTAGATGATGTAGATGATGATTTTGATTTTGACCAAGATACAGCAATACTACAGAACATATCCATACTTTCATACTTAATATTATAAATTCGAAAGTAACTCTGTCTGTATGTTACCTTTTCACGAATAAACCACTGGACGGATTTCGAAAAAAATTGGCAAGGAGATATATGGGCCAGGCAACCTGGGGAAGGACATAGGCTACTTTTTATAGACATACCACGCGGTTGAAGCCGCGGGCGGAAGCTCGACATCTACAGGCTGTAAGGGTAAACGCTCTTGTCATTCAAACCATGGGTAGTTGACTTAAATATAAAAATAAATGACCGAACACAACAAAAAAAAAACGTTATTTTCATTAAAAGATTTTAAAAAGTTTCTATCCGACACCGTGCTCTCTAACGAAACAGCTGACTGACTGAGGGAAAGGTCGCGCTTGCGGCCTCTCAGGTCACATCCCACACCTCCCGCCCGTGTTGAGACGCAAGTTCGTTGCCCTAGCGCATATGGCAACGAACTTGCGTCTCTTGTGGTAAAATGTAGGTTTAAAAAAATGAAAAAGAAAGTTGTAATTTTCCATTGATTTTACGTTCTATAAATGAAACCAAACCACTGGTTGCAAGGATAACGGTGTTCACCCTAACACCCTGTATATAGAAATACTTTGCGTAGTGGTGTAAAATTTGTTATGGTCGTTTTAGTTGATTAGTGATTGATATTGGGATTTTTTTCTATTCGATGTCTAGTCTAGATACCAAGGAGTTGACAGGGTGATCGATACATAACAGAGACAGCCATAGAGGCGAGCTGCTCAATTAAAATGAAAGATGATAGTGGTTACGCCAAGCGCAAAATTTGTTAAGTGCCAAGTCTGGACTTAATTCAAGTACCTTTACTTGTCCGGCAAAAGGCTCAGCGATAAGTGCTTAATCTTAAAGTCGGATCTTAAAAGTCACTGGGGATTTAAGTATGAAAAAAAAAAGTAAAACGAAATACGCTCAAGAATTTAATTCCTTCATAGATCTTGATAATTTAACTATTGTATTAAAAGCGAAGGTCGACTACCTTCGATCGTGTTAGATAATTATGATGCACGATACCAATTACACCAATTTAATTCTTTTAATCATGAAAAGGTTATGCGCTGCGAATGCTGCGATAGGATTAGCAATCTACGTAATAGGATTTTGTTTGCTAATAAATCAATCTGGATGCAGCTGAATACCAGTATTTTACATGGAGCGACTGCCTATCTGACATCCACAACCCAGTAACTGGGCAATACCGATACTCCTTTGTAAGACTGGTTGTCAGACTTTCGGGCTTCTGACAAAGTGACAACCCGTAACGACCGTCAAAGATCCACGAATGGCAGCCGGGACCAACGGCTTAACGTGCTTTCTATAAATATTATAAATTCGAAAGTAACTCTGTCGGTCTGTTACCTTTTCACGCCTAAACCACTGAACGGATTTCGATAAAATTTGGCAAGGAGATAGATGGCATCCCGGGGAAGGCCATAGGCTATTTATCGACATACCACGCAGGTGAATCCGCGGGCGGAATTGCTATAAATGCACGAATAATTGTTTTGCTTTTTTGAACTTTTAGGAATCGATTGTTACCTTGTTGGTCAATTTTAGCTCGTGGAATGTTGAATTTATATTTCTGTAATTCGGTAAAATGCCTTTTTGGGACTCATCATCATCTGCCTAGCCTTTTCCCAACCATGTTGGGGTCGGCTTCCAGTCTAACCGGATGCAGCTGAATACCAGTATTTTACATGGAGCGACTGCCTATCTGACCTCCACAACCCAGTAATTGGGTAATACGATACCCCTTGGTAAGACTGGTTGTCAGACTTTCGGGCTTCTGACGACCCGTAACGACTGTCAAAGATCCACAAATGACAGCCGGGACCAAGGGCTTAACGTGCTTTCCGAGGCACGGAGGAGTCTCGATATGTAAAGATGGTCATCCACGTGCCAACCCCGGCAAGCGTAGCTTAACCTGATGGATCGACCCGTGCGGCTGTTATTACGTAGCCACGAGCTCCTCCGATGATGATGATGCAGATGATGGTAAAATGTATTTTTGGGACTGTTTGTGATTATTCAACTCTGTAGCTACTTCTATTTCAACGCCTTAGTTATTTGATCCAGTCTTTTTTTCAAATCTAATCTAAATTAAATTGAAATGCCAATACGAGAAGTGTTACTTTAATCTTAATTTCAATTCATTTATCAAGTTTCTAAGCCCGTAATTGAAGCCTTGCTTTAGCCTTTCTAAACAAATAAATTGATAATGATATTGAATGTCGTCTAAAGTCTAGTGTTTACGAGCTATAATTTAATCTGATTTATCTTTACGACTCTGTACTTTAATTTATATTCCCGGCACGTTACAGGGCATTGTATTTTCTCTCTTGTCATATAAAGATATATAAATAATAACAGTGCGATCGTCATTCCGGTAATCCCCAAAGGAGATTACAGGGGCAGGCAGTATAGTTCTCCTGCCAGGGTTGCGGGTTAGTCCGAAAGGGATACCGGGACCTTGGCAACAGGCAACTGAAGGAACACGGGTGGGTTTTAGTCAGTAAAAGTCTGACACGCCCTTCCGCTCCGCCCAGAGCGGGAGAAGTCATTGGATGATTTCCCACCCTCAAAAAAAAGGCAGTGTAGTTCTGCACTTTACTACTATTTGGTCGTAATAATAAAGCACGTGACGTAGATGCTGACATTTATCAAGTTCTGGGATATGATTTGCTGTAAGTACTTACCTACTAGCCGGTTTTTTGTAACAAATTCCGACTCATTTAAAGAGGGTTCTCGCGATTTCACGGGCTTGGAAAACTCAAGTCTTTCTCAGTTAAGCCAGTTAAGAGTGGTTTAATTAACGAGCTTAGATTTATTTGCAAAGGAGTTTCCCACGGACCGCTATAATTGATCAACGAGTGCGACTGACTAGTGCCCAATAAATTCGTAAAATATACTAAATCGTTAGTGAATTACCTTGGTATGGTGTATCCACATAAAATCTACGGTCTACGCCCAAAGGGTGGCCTCATTACTCTCAAGGCAAGCTTAAGACATTGCATGTGGATTTCCTCATAGGACTTCCCTTCACCATTCAGTTAGTGTTACATTTAAACTCAAATTGTGTAAACTCGCTCATAAAATGTTCTAACTTGAGTTTTTATTACGTTGAAGTACGTTACAATAGGTAATTAACAGTTTTTTGTTTTTATCGCATTTAATTACATATTTTAATATTGGATGCGTGTTCCTGATATTGTGTTGGTCACTGTCAAACGTTACGCATGGGATCCCAAAACTTGTGCCTCCATTTGATTAGTATTTTTTTTTAGAACGTTCAGGAAATTATGTGCTAAGTTGGTACGAGTACGTACTATGATCCTCATAGCTGTTTATCTGAAAGATAATATTTATTATATATTGCAAAATTCGTCGTGTAATGAACCACAAAGAGTCATTTGAGTCACTTGATACTATCCCGAAAGAGAACAAAGTGTCAATAAACTTTTATTAAAAGAAAAACCCGGTTCGTGGTTTATCTAATATTACTACGACAACGAAATAGAATAGGTACGTGATAGCTCTGTGAAACTATTACCATACAATATGCTTCAACAATGTTGATAAGGCCGTTCTGCTATTCAATCTATCTGATAAGTCCAGATAACAGTGTATATAAACTGTATTTCAATATCAAATTGGTAATAAAAGGAGAATATTGAATGTGCCAGTTGTTTGTACCGGGGCAGTCGTAATTGTCAATTAAGAACACCATTTGTTAGGAAACGGTCGCTCTAGAAAGACAGCTACGGAACAAGATAATTGTGTACGTTTCATTCGCAATGCAGTCGGCGCCGATTTTAAGGGTTTTCGTTTTATCTTGTTGCTGAACTTTTGAGTACTACTGAAAAATCGACTAATTGAATTTATTGCGAAATCTGATAGCATTTTGAGGAAACCGCATTGATGTACTTACTTACTCAGTTATCGGTTGATTACTAATTTAGTATTACTAGGCATCTGATAAGGTTGATCTAGATCAGTTAGTCATCAATGACAAAAATGAATTAACCTACTTCCCTGGGATACCTACATTGGTTTTCATTGTAGCTCCATTGAGAGTTTTGCTTTGGGACAGCTAGATATTCCCTTTTACACTTTATTTATTAATAAGAATTCTAAATTGATGAAGCTGTATAGACGTTATAGTCATCAACGCAGCTGACTGCCTATCCCAAGGTCCGCCACAATACTTACTTGTTTACCATACCATACCGTACCATTTGCATCTGATCAGCTACAACAGAATACTGATTAACGAACAAGAATAACATTTAGACGGACTTGAGCAATGTATAAATATAAATAGCAATAATATTGAATAACAATATTTTTTTCTCTCTCACAGGCACCCTACATTATGTACGTGGAAGTCCTAGAAACGGACGGCCACGAGCCTCTCCCCCCGCGCCTGCTACCCCCCGCGCCACCTGCCCCTCATTCACCCCCTATAAGACATACGAAGAGTGAAGAGAACCTCGTGCCGGAGTGGCCAGCATTGTCTTTATATGCGGGGCTTGATGATGGAGATGCGGGCGACTGTTGGAGTCATGATGATGAGGATCTAAGTACGCAGTACTCGCATAGAGCGCCGGCGCCGGACAGTTTGTCGCAGGTAATTGATTGTTTTTTATTTTTTACTGTAGTAGGTCTGTTTCTGTGGATGTAGTGATGTGATGTCACGGGGCATAAACCGGCCAAATTAGCAATTCCGCTAATAGCAGTTCATATCCTTAATCCCAGCTGTCATTAGCAATAGGGAATATGCATGTGATTCAAATAAGGGTCAAATCTTTTTTTTTATAAACTATTACTTCAGAATTATGCCTCCATAAATATTTGCGAATAAAATTTGTTTTTGAGCGAGAAATTAATTTTTTAAACGTCCCAAAAAACTGTGGGTAATTCAAATACTTGAAAAGCTAAGAGAGCGGATGTGACGTAACAATCCGGGATAACAATCAAAATGTCAATGTCAAGTCAATCAACAAGTGTCAAGTCAATGTCAAACCCTCCTACAAAAAGGAGTGTTTGACGTTGACTTGACAGTTGCTTGTTTGTTTTTACGGTCTGTGACGTCACCACACCAAGCGCGCCAAATGGACGGCGTTTAAATAGCCCGGATCGGTTGGATATTTTTAAACTTTTTTTTAAAGTACTTTAAATTGCTTTTTTGCCGTCGAATTTTTTTAAACTATTATTTGACAATGTAAACTATCGAATAAAAATATTAAAAAAATACATGCATATTCCCTATTCCTCTAATATGACATAAAAACAATTTATAAGTTGTGGACCATTTTACGAATCTCTATAGAAAACTGAGAAACAGATGAATTAATTCGTAATATTTACACGCAGATCATATTAAGAATTGTCAGTTTGTGACAATTTACGATAATTCATATTATGATTGTGCTAAAGTGACCGTTTTTAGCCCCCTTTTTATGTTTGTAATGTTCTTAAAAGGGGTGAAAAAAGTAGCATCATGTGCTCCCTAAAAGTATCGCAGGCGTTGAGCCTTGTCCTCACAACGGCACACCAACGCATGATCTTTTGTACCTTGTGCCAGGGACATGTACCTATTTTCGTAGAAACCAAATTGCGAAACGGCCTTTTACATCGGAGCGATCAGCTTGAACTACCGACAGCTTCTTGAACCGGAAGGGTGCTATGAACAGACATATTATTATTATAGATGATGACACTTGCTTCTTAACCACGGCCCACATAAACTACTGTCTATTAAGTCGTGTTCCGCATCGCCAACGCTTTCGTACAGACCTCCATTTGTCAATTTTTATAAATCTTATGGTAATATTGACACACATTCTACCATTCTACATCCAAACCGGAACGGCTAGAAACTAGTCAATGTTTCAAACATGCATCTGATTGACATATTAGATACACGCTTTTTGCACTTTTTGTCTCCTACTGTTTGACGTGTGTTTACAGAGCCATTATAGTAAATTGGACACTAAGGGTGCGTTTCCACTGAAGCGGAGACGAGCGGAGCTGAGCGGAGACCTGCAGGAATCGACCAATCACAATGGTTGAAATCCATATCGCGTCTCTCGTCTCGTCTGTCATTGGAAGATTTCCGCGCGTCTCAGCTCAGCTCCGCTCGACTCCGCTTCTGTGAAAACGCACCTTTATAGTAGTAAATTGGATACTTATACTTAGACATTACCTGCTATTTATATAGAAGATGCCTTTGTTTAGCTATGCCGTCTAATAGTCTGTTTAGTGGAAAAATAGTGTCTTCATGATACAAACAAAACAATCAAATATTGTAGAACAATTCTCAATAATAAATAGCTTCATAATCTAGATTTTTGCTTGAGTTGGTTCTTGAGCGGCCTAAATGTGTGTTACCACTAATAATACCTAGGAAACATTTATTGACTTTCCGAAAACTGATTAGATTGCATAACTATACATTTATGATAATTGCTCTTTTATAACAAGATATTATTATCGAGTATCGTCTGATAACACATAATTATTGTTATTCAAACGAATTTGCGTTTTAATTTTTCACTATAATCGCGAAATTAACGGTTAATTTTATCGTTTTGGCGGTGTTTTTAGTTTTGGAGTTATGATGCTAATTTGAGTTTCCTGTCGTGCGATGGATTGCCCTTGAATATGGCGAAATAAGTACTAATGTATTGTGCGTTTGAAACTCAGTAGCGTATTGTCCGTTCGCATAAACAGGTTTTATAAAAATATATTATATTTATATTTATTACTATATATTATATTGTTCTGAGATGAAATGATGAAACTGGTTCATACCGGTAGCCTCTTATTTACTTTTAAAGCATCTACTTTGCATATAATGCATATACTTCAAAACTAAACAATGGATAGCTCCATTGTTTACTTTTGAAGTATTATGCACTGCATGTGGCTGAAGTGTCTGCAATTCAGTAGCAATTATAGTAAATACTTAACTCCTTCAAATCTAAAGTTGTATGTAGCTTCACAGTACATAAATCGGCCCAATACTTCTAAAAATTATACCATTAAAAATTATATCATTAAAGAAGATTAGACATTTAAATAAACCTTTTTTACAGTCCGTTCAACCGATTTTGACTTCTATTGCGTTGGTGGCATGACAAATGGCAGCTGCAGTAGACAGTTGGTATTGCGTAACCTTTTCTGCTTTTAATGCCATCCTTATGACTACGGTATAGAAGTCAAAATCGGTTGAACGGACTATAAAAAGGTTTGTTTAAATGTCTAGTCTTATTTCAAATGAAGTATAATAATTTATTACTAATCATACAATCTAGGTTCCAACTTCAAATCCAGTCTAATACGGTTCTTTGTCCTAGTTTATCGGTAAATCATCGTTCTAATGCCATTACACTAACACGTGCGTGTTCAAAGGGCACGTGAGGAATAGAGGTGAATGCTTTCTTAAAACCTTTGTGAAGGCATTAATAAGGTATTTATGTATATGAGAAGATAGAATCTCTGTAGGTCTCCGTTCCACTACAATTTATGTTGTTACAGTTTATAAATACTTACACAACTTGTCGTTTTACTACTGTTTTTAATCCAAATAAATAAAATTTATGATATTGTGACTATTTGTGGGAGAAACTCTTTTGATGAACCGCTATCCAATTGCGTAACTTATTTTCGTAACCGGTTAAGACTATCTGTTCCATTTGACAGTTCAACAACATTCATTACGTTATTCTTATTTATGTTGTTGGGAAGTTTTTTTTTTCGAAATTTGTTTATTCAAACCGATTCAGATTTTGATTAATCGTGTAGGTATTACGCAATTGGGGTGCTGAGTCCCCATTATTGCATTTTAAGTAGCATAAGGTTCGTTACTAGTACAGCTTGGCAATAAGTCTCATATTCATTTCAAATATACGTTATACGTAGCTATAAGTATACGTTATACGTGTTTCTATAAGTTGCTCTTTCTTATTGTTATATTTTACTGGTGTATCGCTATTTTTACCTGCTTATTCATTGAATATAGAAATCATTTTGAAGCATCAAATTAGGTAGGTCAATCTGCCTAGCCTTTTCCCAACTATATTGCGGTCGGCTTCCAGTGTAACCGGATGCAGCCGAATACCAGTATTTTACATGGAGCGACTGCCTATCTGACCTCCACAACCCAGTAACTGGGTGATACGATACCCCTTGGTAGACTGGTTGTCAGACTTTCGGGCTTCTGACGACCCGTAACGACTGTCAAAGATCAACGAATGACAGCCGGGACCAACGGCTTAACGTGCTTTCCGAGGCACGGAGGAGTCTTGATGTGTAAGGATGGTCACCCATCCACGGACCAACTCCGGCAAACGTAGCTTAACTTGACGGATCGACCCGTGCGGCTGTTATTACTTAGCCACGAGCTCATCAAATTAGGTAGGTACCATTATACATTTTACGACGAAAGAATAGAAATAATTTTAACAATCGTAATGGCGAAGATATTAAGCAAATGGCAACGATCTAGTCAAAACAGAACTGTTTAAACTGAATTCCAACATCTGTCGACTACACAATGGTGTACAATGAATGCTAGTTAGCATTTTTTTTTTCACCTTTTTGTTCTTTTTTAAGTCATTAACTTGTATGACGTTAGTGTTTAGGATAAACCTGGGTTTTTAATTTTTCGTATTTAAAATTGCATGGCGATAAAAATCTAAATAACTGGTTAAAGTGATTATGGAACCGGTCGTTTTATGAACCTTTTTTCTCAACTTTGTTGTGGCTAGTAATTATTATTAATTATAATAATAATTACTTGCCACAACAAAGTTATAAAACTAAAATAATTTTTAGTTTCTTGTCACGTTGATACGTCATAATTATGTTTTGAGCAAGCGTTTTTCATATTACGTCATAATCGTATTTGTAAATTTTTAATAATTTATGATGTATATTTGTAGCCTTTCAGGTTTAGAAATTTTAAGGAATGACGGATCATTGCCCTCTCCCGTATAGAATGATATAACGGTATTACGAATTATATAAATATGTTATAATGTAAATTACTCACGTCTAGAAGATATTTTCGCTTCCAAATTAGATCTACAATCATCTCGCATTCAACTAAAGTACATTTTCAACATGAAATGAAGCTGTGATTGTATATTGCTCTATTGAACTCCATTCACAGCGGTGCGTGGGAGTTAATGATACAATTCTGACATTGTACGATCGGTGATTTCATGGCATTCAACGTGAAAATGTTATGATGTTTTATTCTTATTAGTAAACTAGCTGTAGCCCGCGGCTTCGCCCGCGTGGAAGTCGGTTATTTGTATACTAAAACCTTCCTCGAGAACCATTCTATCTATTGGTGAAAACAGCATGAAAATTGGTGGAGTACTTTTCTACACTACCACATGGTAGTGAACATAGTTTTCCTGTAGGCAATATTTTTAGTGCCAAAGTACTTAAGCGCGTTCGTCTGTACTAATCAGTCTATCCTTCTTTACTCCATGGCTCAAATAAACACGTTGTCTATTACCCAAGGAAAGGCCTCGTTCTCGACAAGATAATGATACAGGGAAATGACTCGCTGTAATTACATGTAGAGAGAGGTAAGTAGTTCTCAGTTTATACCACCCTTTCACTTGACTAGATAGATGCTTATTACTATAGTTGTCGCGTTTTAGCATGGCAATAGCGGTCATTGATCCACCTACATACATATTTACATTTATACAAAATATTGCAAAACATTTAAAAGAGTTACGGTGGAGTTTCTTGCCCATTCTTCTCCATACGAAAACTATGGAAGGGGCAACTACAATCAGTTCTATTTCTTGTTGATTTTTGACGTTCAAAAGTGCCTTTAATGTGCCTACTTGAAACAAATTATTTGACTTAGACTTTACATTTTCTAGCATTTTTATATTTCAGAAACTAAAGTAAAGTCTGATGGCGTCCTAAATCAGTAAAAAAACATATTATATATTTTATTGTTTGGGTTCCTACGAAGCGGTATAAGAAAGGGTAATGTAAAGAGTGATGTGTGTAAATACCTAGCTTAATACTTCAAAAACAATGTTTTCGTGTTAATATTATAATAAACTGCGATCTACGATGAAAAGTAGCGTATGTCCTTTTCTAGGTCATGGTTTACCCATGTGCCACATTTAATCCAAATCCGCACAGCCTTTTTAACGAGAAGGCGTAACTAACAAAAAAAAAACTCGCTTTAGCATTTATAATATTAGTTAGTTGGATAGTGTATCATAATTTTACAGGGCTATTTAGCTATTGCTCTCTGGCTTTACCAGCAAAATTGTATTGTTATTAGAGCCTTCATATGAACTCTCAAATGTTTTACTTACTACCGGAAATATGGAACATAATATTATGGTGTATGTGCTGTGGTTAAACTATAGATAGTATGAGAAAATAACCGTACCATGTTATACCTTTGTAAGTCAGCTTGCCCTATGCTCTTACCGTGTTTTATTAAAGCACTTGGCCCCTGCGATTCAAAGCCCTTTGTTTACTGGATTAAATATAATTTTTCTATTTAGATATATTTTATTGAAATTAGGTTGAGAATCAGCGCTTTTTGAAATTTAAAAGCTATAAAATTCAGCCTCTTAAACGCTCGCCCTCCATACTTTCTAGTGTTTAAGGTGGCAGAATGCTGAGAAGTTTGTTATAGTCCGCGCGCGACTGCTACTCACCGCCTTTTTTTTTTAGGTTGGTATTATCAAATGACTTCTCCCGCTCTGGGTGGAGCGGGAGGGCGTGTCAGACTTTTACTGACTAAAACCCACCCGTGCTCCTTCATTTGCCTGTTTCCAAGGGTCCCGGTATCCCTTTCGGACTTTCCCGCATGCTAGTCACCGCCTGAGGTATGTGAGCAGTGAAACGGGGAGGTGCCATTGACAAAATTGGCAAACTGAGTTACCTTGGCCTTGTCTACTTCTCCCGTCTCGCCGCTCACATACTTCAGACGGTGACTAGCAGCCGCGCACGGACTATAACAAACTTTTCAGCGTCTAGCTCAATCGATACCTCTTCTCATCCATCCTACAAGCTAGGAGGCACTACATAGAATGAGAAAAAACATGGTTTTTCTGATGAGTGTTTTGCGGCAGGTCTTCTAGGTCATAGATTATTATTTGGTAACTGATACGTGTGTTTCAAATAGCTTGGAGATATTTAATCTGTCCAGTCGGTTCTTTAAGCAGTTCAGTGCGAGATCGACGTCAAGAGCAGTCCCATAACACAATAAAAAAAATAAAAAATAAACTGTAGAAGAACGAAACCACCGCCACTGTAACGGCTAGGGCTTTGCAGGTAGGCTGCGCAGGCCGTTAACTGTTAAGTAGGTAGGTAGGTAGTGTATAGTGAGATGATTGAAACCAGTCGGGTAGGTTAATACATATAATTGTAGTCATAACACAACTAGACCTCAGCTAGGTCGCGGGTAAGGTCGCACTGTTCAGTTCTAAGCACTAACACACTTATAGTTAATAAATGTACTTCCTTGCACTAAGTTGTAGACGGCGGATGCCTGTTCCTACAGGCTCGGTGAGAGGCCGGCAGAGGCCTTCGTTAGGGGCCGGTAGAGCCTCCGTGAGGCACCAGCAGTACAGGCCGGTCACGCGTGGCCGTCGCGGAGGCCTGTCAGTACAGGCTCGGTGAGAGACCGGCAGGGCCTTCGTTAGAGGCCGGTAGGGGCCTCCGTGAGACCCGGCAGTACGTGTCAGCGACACGTGGTTGGCGCGGAGGCCTGTCAGTAACAGGTCCGCGAGTAGCTCGCGGCGTTAGGCCGCGGTTATCCAGACCTCGCAAGGCCTCGGTAGCGCACGTGGGTAGAATACCCACGCGTCCTGTCCTCAACCGGAACTTGGAAACCTTGTTCTAAATATATCTATTTATTTTCAGGTGTCAGCAATATCAGCTCTATCCACATCATCATGCGGCTCCCGCGAGTCAGTAGCAGTGGGTGCGGGAGAAGTTAGAAGGCGGTTAGCTGACGCGACCGCCGCGCCGCCGCCCAACGCCTTCCGACACGACCCCGCGGACCCATCGGCTACGGCGCTGAAGGTGAATACAAAATGATAAGATTACGAAACTTTAAGTTACACTGTTACAGCTCTGCCTTGCGAATCAGGGTGAACCTATACCTCATACCATGCTATGTCAAGGGTTCCATATCAGTTTTTTTTTTGCAATATAAACCCCTTTATTAAAAAACAAGGTTTTTCTTTAGATCAGGTTTAAAACGCCAGGCCTGTTTTTTTATTTATGTACACACAGTAAATGAAATTAATATATGAGTACTAAGGTACTGCTATTTAAAAACCCAATAGTTATAGAAATGCAGTGCTTTATAGAAATCTGACAACTTATTCCGGTGCTAAGTTGAAATTTTTTCTATTAAAAACTTTACCGTAATTGAAATAAAGTTGGAAATGCTAAAACTGGCTCAGAGCTTTAGAACTAAAATTAGATCGCGGTTTGTAATATGACGGAAAAGTTTCAGTGGGGCACTTAATGCCTCAGGCTTTATTGACTGAAGTCAATCAAGGTCCAAAGTTGGCCTGGACATAATTGAGAAAAGTTTTCGCTGACTACTGGATTTAACTAAATTTCTCGTCAGCCCAAAACTCATTTTATTCTATTAATATGATAAAATATGTATATTGGGTAAACTTATTATAATTAATTGATTACCTAACAACTAAAATCTAAAAGGACAAGGAACCTAACTACCTAACTACTACTTAATCCTACTAATATTATAAATGTGAAAGTTTGTGTTTGGATGTTTGTTACTCAATCACGCGAAAAACGGCTGAATGGATTTGGATGTAATTTGGCAAACAGATAGTTTATAACCTGGATTAATACATAGGATACTTTTTATCCCGATATTCCCACGGGATCGAGACTTACGCGGGTGAAACCGCGGGGCGCAGCTAGTATACCAATAAATATAAAAACAAAAGGACACTTAGGCGTCGAAGTATTTGTCCGCATCGCTGTCATTCGGAAACCTGCCCAGAAACCTGGCAGCATGGCCACGTTGAATGGCAATGCTAATTCTTTGGCCAAAGAACAGGCCAAAACTATGTTTTGAACTGACTTATTTACCTCTTTTATTACAGGAATCATGGGAAAACAAATACGCCCGCATGCGGTCATCCTCTCCGTACGGAGCTTTAAGCGGCTGGCGTCTACTCGGCTGCATCGTCAAAGTAGGCGACGATCTTCGCCAAGAGATGTTAGCGGCTCAACTGTTGAGACGGCTTCAAACCGCTTGGGTGGCTGAGAGGGTTCCCTTGAAGCTCAGGCCTTATGAAATACTCTGTCTTGATAAGGAGTGCGGGCTTATACAACCGGTGAGTACTAACTTTATAGCTGGTGTTCTCAACTGCTCATCTAATCTCTAACCTCCAGTTTGAAACAGTCTCACTGTACCTTACTGTACTCCATCGAAAGATTTCATGATTGTATATTCTGTGGTTTTGGGATTTGGACAACACACTTGTTAATATACTGACAGCCGTTTACAGATCTTTATTTAAAACAGACTAATAAATTTAAATAGACTAATATTTTTTTTCGTAAGTTTGTAATGGACGTGCTTCAAGAATTTTGCGAAGAATAACTCTCTCTGATTTACTTTTTTTATAAAACATTGCATTTACCTTTAATATTTACTTTTCTCCAAACGGATGGACGCAATTTTTTGCATCTGATTTACAGGAGGTGATTCACTTTCGGCGTTTTTTCATAACACTTGGCTCATTTATTAATATAGGTAGTTTTTACAATATGTAATCCCTATATCTTGATAATAAAAGATATGGATAACGCCTCCTCTGTTATGAGATAAACGAGAACTTGAGCACTCATTATGATAGTAAGTTATTACACAATAGCAAATAGGTAAAAATCTTAGTTATATTTAACTAATATTATAAACGCGAAAGTTTGTTAGTATGGATGGATGGATGGATGGATAGATGGATGGATGGATGTTTGTTTGTTACTCTTTCACGTAAAAACGGCTGAATGGATTTGGATGAAATACAGATAGTTTATAACCTGGATTAACACATACGATACTTTTTATCCCGGGTGAAACCGCGGGGCGCAGCTAGTATATTATATATTTATGAAACAATCTAAGTGAATGGTAAAAATTGATTGTGATGACCTATTTATTAACTAACAACCAATTTTCCCCAGGTACTAAACTCAGTATCCCTGCACCAAATAAAGAAGCAGTCGGGCAAGACCCTCCGCGCCTGGTTGGAACTTGAGCACGGACCGTCCAACAGCGAAGGGTTTCTGCGAGCACAGAACAACTTTGTTGAGTCGGCCGCCGCCTACGCGCTTACTAGCTACCTGTTACAGCTTAAAGATAGGTCAGTATACAATAATATGGCAACTGTTTTTACTAGAAATTTCTTGATAAAATACAATAGACGCTGATATATTTAGTAACCTATTCCGCTTGAACGCTTCAAGCGGAATAGGTTACTAAATATATCAGCGTCTATTGTATTTTATAATGGATTTCCGCAAAGTCACGCCTGAATCAATTAACTATCTTAAATAAGTTTGTCGTCATAACTATTCAATTATGCAAAATTCATGTATCTGCATGTGCTACTCCTGCCTATGACGAATGAAGTTTTGAATAACGACCGATACCTGGGGGCTTAAAACAGCCACGAAAAACAAGCCAGAATCATAACAGGAATTATGAATCATAGTAAAATCACAAACTGACAATTCATTATAATTATCCGCGTGCGATTCATATTACGAAATACGATTCGTAAAATGGTCTACACATTATGAATTGCTTTTGTGTCAAATTAGAGGAATTGCTAATGCCAGCTGGAAATTCAGGAAATGAACTGCTTTTAGAGTAATTGCTAATGTGTCAATTTTAGGCCTCCTGGTAAATGTAGCAAGAGTGAAAGAAAAGTGTTTGAAATATACAGGGTGGACATTGACGCGCAACCTGATGCCATGGATTCAGTACATGACTCTGACCCCCAAGCGTTGAAAGAATTCGTTGGTTATAAAAAAAAAAAAAATGTTGTTCCATATATTTTAACCGCGTAGGTATTGCACTTTTTAACTCGACGTTAAATCTCTACGCTAGGGGGTCTAGAATCTGCCGGGGTCGCGGGAAAGTCCAAAAGGGATACCGTGGCCTCTGACAACTTACAGGCAACTGAAGGAACACGGGTGGGTTTTAGTCAGTAAGAGTCTGACACGCCCTGCCGCTCCGCCCAGAGCGGGAGAAGTTACTTGATAATTTCCCACACAAAAAAAAAGGCGGTTCTAGCGTAATGTGCTAAACTCATGGTTATTTGCGCGTCGATGTCCCTGCCACCATGTATGTTATCCACAAGTGATCTCTCAAGGTAGTCAGCCCCGATATGTTGCTGACTGGGCATGTAATCTTTTCACTACAGCAGTGAGAGGATGAGACGTTCTCTTTCTACCGAATTGGGAAGAATAATACAGCTGTGCGTCATTGTTGCAAGACACTTAGCATTAAACTTAGATGAAACTCGTAATTGAAGTAAAACAAAAACTACAATAATAGGTAAAATTTTCTCAAGTAATTTTATCTTTTTGTTTGCAGGCATAATGGGAATATTTTATTGGACAGCACAGGTCACATTATCCACATAGATTTTGGATTCATATTTTCAATATCACCCAAAAATCTTGGATTTGAAAGCTCGCCTTTCAAGGTAAGGGACTATAAACATTTGTATATACTTATTACTTAGTTACTGTTTCGTATTCAAATGGACAAGTTATATATTGATAAACATATCGATAGATAGATATACTAGAGGGTACTCAACTCTACAGAGAGTTGTGTCGCTTTCAACAATTATTAAAACAAATCTTTTATTTGCAGTTGACGCACGAGTTCGTGGAAGTGATGGATGGCGAGAACTCGGACATGTTCCAGTACTTCAAGATCCTGATCTTACGAGGACTCATCGCCGCGCGCAAGCACTGCGACCAGATCATACACCTCGTCGAACTCATGCGCATGGGTATGTACTGAACTATTTTATTACTTGAATAACAAAAACGAACTAATTCATTTAAAATAAAGGAAAAATATTAATAGGGGAGAAGACAGACAATATTACAATCATCACAACTTTAGTTTTACGATTTCAAATGGGGCCTATAAAATGTCATCGCCTATCCTTGGCGATTCAAATATCTGAAAGACGTTCTCAAAAAACGTTCAAATTCCAGTCGCAATCTCATCTTAGCGACAATCAAGGTCAAAAACTTGCAAAAATGCAGGTAAATTAGAGGTTTTGTGACAGATCGAGACTGAGCTTAGAATGAATGAAATCTTAAAAATGACGTGAATAGCCTCTTTATTTTTTGTGTATCGCTCTTGAAAAAAAATTACGATTATGATCAATTTTTTTTTTGTTAGCCTTTTGTAGTAATTTTCCCCAACCAATTCCCTACAGGCGGACAGCTGGCGTGCCTGCGCAGCAGCAGCGCCGTGTCGTCGTTCCGCGCGCGCTTCCACGCGGGCCGCACCGAGCCGCAGCTGCAGGCGCTCGTGGACAAGCTCGTGCGCGACGCGCTCAACTCGCTCTCCACCAGGCTGTACGACAACTACCAGTACTACACCAACGGTATACTGTAGCTCTGTGGGCACTTAGCATGTGACGTCGTTCATTATTATGCTAGGGTCACATTGTCGGGCGAGCAGAAGTCCGGTTCCCGTAATTAAAAACTAGTTCAAATTCTAGTCGCAATCTCATCTCGGCGACAATCAATGTCAAAACATTGTCAAAAATCTAGGGAAATTAGAGACTTTTTTGACAGATTGAGATTAGAATGAAAGTTCATAAAAATACGGAAATTGCCCCTCAGTTGTGTCGTAAAACTCGTAGCTGAAGTCTGGGTTGACTCAATTTAGATTGCCATTGCGCACTAAGAAGTTGTGTCGTGTTGTCGCGACAAAAGTTCGTCGTCGGTCTTCGAAAAAGTATGTGGTGATTGTTTCGGCCATATAAGCCCGACAGTGTCACCCTAGGGTTAGCGTACTCAGTTATTCTTTAAATCCTCTGTCGTGCTTTTCGTGTAGTGTTTTGTCTCTTGTTGACCCTTTGATGGACTTGTATGTAAAATGAGCCGACGAATGTGTGGGAATTAATGCTGAATCTCGTTCGTTGGTGTTCGCCTGCCTGGACCAAACTGACGAGGCTATTAAAGTCATTCGTTGAGGTTCGTTGGCTAACTGCACATATCCACTTCGCCACGCCAGTCCCATGTAATGAATGAATCAATTAAATTTTCTGACTGACCTCTGTGGCGAATTAGACAATTGCGTGTGTGAGTAGTAACGTCAGCTGTCGTTGAAGGGTACTTTATTCCTTAGTTTCGTTACTATATCTTACAATATGAGCACCTGCACTTCAGAAAATGAGTAGTAAAAGAGACATAGAGATTCTTTAGTAATATTTGAATTGAATGTGTTATTGCTCTCTCACTGAAACTCATACTTTCTCATTATACAGAGTGTAACTTGAGAGGTGAAATCGATCTTCAATCCATATATTGGTTTAGACAATTTGAGATTCGCATACTATGTTAACTTGTAAATCGTAGTTTACATCACGTAGATTTTGTAAATTTTAGTGCCATAACCCACTGACACACGCTGTACCTTGAAATCTTAGTCTTATTTGCTCAAACATTGACACGATCATTCACGAATATGTTTGACCCGTCCACTGTAGATCCCGATAGTGCTTTGTAAAGATAAACAGATTGACAGATTAATATTTTTCATGTATAAAGGTTACTGTGCAAATAGAATGTTAAAAAATTCTAAAATAAAAATATGTAAATAATAAAATGAAATTATGATAATTTTCGCAATGAGAAGACTGATTGTTCAGGCATGAAGAGTGGTTTAGATTTAGGTTTCTTAGCCGATTAAATTTAAGTTTTATCCTGTATGTACATTGGAAGACATGAATGCGAAACGAATGATAAATATTGCTGTTACTGACATGAATGCGAACGATATGCCAAAGGAACGTGTAAAAAAGGCATTGTTTTAGATGTTAAATACTTTTAGAATAATATGGAAATCGAAAATCTTATTGTTAAATGTCCAACGCTAGATAGACTCGAGAGACACCAAAATAAATTGGGTGGATCTATATAACAAAATAGACGTTTTATGAATTATATCAATGTATGTATGATATATGGGGTTATTGTTATTCTGTGTTGTGGGCAGTGTTGCCATTAGGTAGGTAATGGAACCAATATTATTGTACTATTAAATGAAGGAGTAAACATTGATTAGAATATTATACCTCGTATCATTAACCTTTCGACATCTAAAAGGTTTGTAAAGGGAGTGAGAATGTTGCCAAATTTTTAACTATAGCAATGACGATATGTTTATATTTTTAAATATGTCCACTCTAATATTCCGATTTTCTCCTCAAATATAAATGACATACGATAAGTAAAGACATACAGTAGAGCCCTTACTAACCGAAGTATTTTGGACTGAAGGGGGCAGATGATGTTGAGAGAGTTTTACTATAGAGATGTATATGAATACACTCCACAATTAAGGCTTTCCCAAACTGTTTAATCAAAGGCTACTGTAGTGATAGGAAAGTCAGTCACAGTTAAAATGCTCTTTATATCAAAATATAATGCCTGATTTTATACGGCAAGAAACGTCTGTCGAGGCAAGGATGTATATATATATACTGTGCATTTTATTTTATGACGTCATATACTATTTATATTTCTTGTATAATACGATAATAATCTAGATTAAAGCGGGTCCACTCCTGCGCACGCGCACGAACACTACGGTTCGCGTGCATCTTAGGAAAATAGTATGGACACCTTTGGACGTGTTCGCGAGCGGTTAGCGATGCAACTTAAATGTCCTCTCGCGCACACGCGCGTAGAATGTGACGCGTCCATAGCCATTCGAGGCGCCTAGCGTGCGTGGTTCGTGGGCGTGCGCTGATGTGGACCCGCCTTTACAGTGTCAAGTTTTAGTTGACACATACAGTATAATTATGTAGGGCCAGTTTACGTCGTTGCTTTGATTTTCTCTATTAAAACGCTAGAAACCAGTGTGACGTTAACTAATGTTAAACGTTAACAAATGTTAGCGTTTGCATAGCGTGCAAAGCATAAAAGTGTGGAAAATATGCACGAAATAGTAAGATTATAGAGTGAGAAGCTAACTGTGGTAGAGACAGATGTCTTACCCATTGCATCACCATTTTACGGTGATTGGGATTTCATAGAATGCATGTATTCAATACAATAATGTTAGTCTCTACTTACTTATTCGTGAATATATGGGATCTGTATAAGAATCAAGCAATAATATGCCTTATTCTAGAATAATTTAAGATTATTTTGCGCTTTTTCTATACTTAGCTCTTCCGCAAGGCGTTCTAGACGAACCTTCGATGTAAACTGGCCTTTTACGACGCTACTCATAGTTTTATATAAATTGCCTCTCAGCTTGAAATCTAGCCTTAATAAATCCATATTTATTACCATTGTATTTGTGTGTGGGTGAACTATTGTAATGTCGCATTGGACAAATAGATAGTATATAATTGACGTACCTTTAAATATTATATTCATTATAGTCTCATATTTGTTTCAAGTTGAAAATTATAATTATATCTGTATATAAACGTTTTCGCTTACGGTCAATATTAAATTATTCGGTTTAAGAAAATATTGCAAATGTCCGAAATTAAGATAACTTTCTCCTCGAAATTAATTCGTTATTTATCATCATGTACAGGTAATTGTAAGTAGGTACTCTAACATCTATCGTTTATCTTAATTTTTTTAAATATACATAATCATGATTTTTTATGTGACTTTTATTTGCCCCGATATGACACAACAATCAGTACCTATTTCATGTACGGACTGTATACCTACTACATGAAATACTGATTGTTGATATTTATTTGACCTTAAAGCAACGACAACGTAAATAAATATCACTGATTCGTGTGACTGACACTGGTATGGCTACCATCCGGCCGTCAGCTGTTTCGCAGTCTCTCGAACGCGTATCCATGAGTATCGGGACAGTGACGGATATTTACTTTTTAAAATCTTTTAATGATAATAAGGTTTTTTTTTTGTTGTTACTGGGTCATTTATTTTTATATTTAAGCCAACTACCCATGGTTTGAGTGACAACGGTATTTACCCTTGCATACTGTATAAAAATATAATATAATAGTAATCTATGATGTTAATAATATATGATACGCAAATGGGGTTAGGGTAGTGAACAATATAGACTGATATTGCCACAGACAATATAAACCTTTATTTATTAGTACAGATAAGAGTTTTATTCCGCGCGAACGCGGTGGCACACGGGTAGGCCTGCGCGGTTCGTTGGGGCGGGCCAAGTGGCCTGCGCGCGTGCCATCCGCGGTCTTACCGGAAAAAAGCGCAAAGTCTGCTCGGTGGTAATTTGAGAATGCTCATTTATTAGTAGGATAGTTCATACTAATTCAATGTATCCCACTGACGTTTAGTTATGGTAAAAAAATACATGGGCGTGCATGGGATTTTTTTTACCTTAACTAAACTATAACTAAGCGAACGCCGACGCGCCGCGCCGGTGACGTGTAGCAAGGGAAAACGAAATAATAGAGATAACAACACTCGAGTTCATAACTATTTATAATAAGTTCCACGTACTTTAATTATACTGGCTGACTTTAACTTACGTGACGGGCAACTCGTTCTAAGTAACTCGCCTGTACACGCGCATCTAACTCTTTCTTACTTACCGTAAATGAAACGGAGCGCAGCGACTAAGTGGTAAATGCACATTGTGATATATAATTAAATAATTACATATATTTTTTATTGTAGATTTGTTTATAGGTAATGAATACAGCTTTCCTTTGGTGATTGAAATTATAGAATAAGTATAATATATTAAACAAACATTCCTCCATAAGACGTCATAGATACTGTATAATATCTGTGATACTGTCTAGAAAATAAAGAACCTGTGACCGACAAATTCTGATATTTGGCGACAAATTGGCGACTCATTATGGGAGAAAACAGATCTTCGCTAGGTGCCCTAGTTTTTGAGATATAAATGTGGCCCTGCTGGGGAGACTCCAGATCTGCCACCTATAACCCCTTATATGTTTTGAACCAGTGACCGACAAATTCTGATATTTGGCGACAAATTAGCGACTAATTTTTTGTGTAATCAAAATTAAAATCCCTGATGGTGGCCCTGCCAGGGTCAGTGACACGGCGCGGGATAGCGTTATATTTATAAGCAAGTAGCTCGGTTTGTATGAAAATACGCTCTGAACAAAAATGACCCGATGCGATGCGTGGACATGAGATACGACACACGCGGAGAACGACGCCCACGTCTTTCTACGCGTGTCGTGTCTACGCATTAGGAGTGAGGCGTATTTATCGTCACAGATAGAAATCACAGATATTAAAAAATAGCAGATAGCAGTTGCTCCTAACGATAAAAAATATCTGTTACTTAAAATCACAGATCCTCAAGACTGTTACTGTTAAAACTTCGGATACGATTTTCGACTTTAACGAAAAGAAATAAAGAATATTTTCAATTGAGTTAATACGTATTTATCGTCTGTACAAAAATCACAGGCTGTGATTTTATAACAGATAGATACGATTTTCGACTTTAACTCAAAAGAAATAAAGATGATATTCGATTGAGATACGTATTTATCGTCCGTACAAAAATCACAGGCTGTGATTTAATAACAGATATTTGGATCTGTTATTTTTTTGTCACAGTCACAGTGATCATGGATATCGTGTTTCACCTGTTACAACCCATCTCTACTACGCATAGAATGGGTGGCGGACTCGTGGTCACACCAGGTTGTAACACCCGTGTCACTAACAGCAATGATTCTAATGGAGTCCGGACTCGTGTTCACACCGCTAATATTCTACACCATGTACCACTTGTCATTTTCAACTAGTGCGGTGAGTGAGATAAATGTTTCTTTTAAGTGTCACCGTAAGATTGTGAGAACCGTTAGATAATTATCTATCGGTATTATTTCCGTTACACTAAATTATTGTAGAAAAATTGTGTACTGGGTGAAATGGGTTACGTTAGGTAAGAACTGTGACCAACCGCGCGCGAGCCGAGCGAGCGTAGCGAGCGGTGGCGCGGCAGCGGCCGGCGAGCGGTACTTCAAAGTTGCTCGCAGTTAGGGAGGCTATTTAGTATTAGCGCAAGGTGCGTTACGTCGCAAGCAAGTTTGATACTAGTTCACATTTTGTGGCTTTCCCATGGATAGATATAAACTATCGAAAAATAATGGCCGCCTATAAAAAAATATATTTTCTAATCTATATTTTCTCACCGCACTATTAATTGAGTGGTACATGGTGTAGATATATTAGCGGTGTGACCACGGTTCCGGACTCCAGAAAAATCATTGCTGTTAGTCACACTGGTGTTACAAGCTGGTGTGACCACGAGTCCGCACCCATAGAATGAGGAAAGGGATGTTCAATTCAAGCCTCCTACGAGCTGAACTCAGATTGACCCAAAAAACGCCGTCACTTACCTACCACCGGCGATTATCGAGAAGCTAATAGAACTAGCAACTAAATAAGAGTTGGCGAGCAATGAACAGCGAATGCGCGGCGGCTACGAGCGATTATTCGATAGTATGCGTATGGTATGGTTCCAAGCATGAGTCTCTCAGAGAGTGTTCTGCCGCCAAGCGAGCGTCTCTCAGCGAGTGTTCTGCCACTAAGCGAGGGTTGCTCTAATCGAGTACTCTCTTTGATAGCTCGTCGTTGCGACAAACGAGTACGTTTCGTGGGCGAGAAAATCGTTGGTTGCTAGTCGAGCTGAATTTAGCCTGGCCCAGAATTTAGTTTCCTACCTACAAGTCTGGCGCCATCAGTAGTGTCCAACAGCTCCAGTAATGTACATACCTACAGGCAGCAGTCATAGCATCTTTATAGTTCACAGGCAGAGCTGTTGAATGAGAGCGTATCTCACGCAACAATCGCCTGTACATAACATCGACAAAATATTATACTCTAACGAGATCGCCTGCTTTGCTATGAGTCTGTTCTTGGTAGGCTAATTCGTCATCAGTTCGTGCTGTTGTATATGTTGTCCACACTCCGCTCACCCTGCGCTTTTGCAAATGCGCGCCAAGGGGCCGAGTCACACCGGAATGACAGCGGCTGGCAGCGACCCGGCGAGCACTTTCAGTTTAAAATAATTTTAACCTTTATCTACATACTTCAAAGACCAGTATCGCTTGAAAAGGTCGCGAGGCCGCCCGGTGAGTATAATATGTTCCTTGCCGCCCGCGGTAACGCGAGCGGCCGCGCGCCACGCGCTTCTTGTCAGTGGTTCTGCCCGCGGCTGCCAGCGATGATGCGAGGCCGCTCGCGGCACCGCGGGCGGCCGCGTGCCGAATGTAGAAAATAAACTAGTTAAGAGGAGACTAGGCGCGTAGGGTCAGGAGCGCCGGGGGCCGGATATTTTTTTGTCCAATTCGGAACAATTTTAGCGTCAAGAATAAGTTTTGATCTTGAAGGGTTGGGTTCTTAGAGTATTTAATTTATTGTATGCTGTTTTACAGTAATAAACTCTAAAGTTCATATGGCAAGACCAAGTACTGAACGTCATTGTCAAATAAATATGACAATTTGACAATGTCAACATGTCAAAATAATAACACGCTCGACTTGACTCGATTCACGTGTGTTTGAACTGAAATATTAAATAATTATGTGTTGGATCACGAATTTATATAATTAAAAGCAGTGAAAATGTCGAAAACTAAAGATCTGGAAGACCATCTTCCAGGTTTTGATGCTCCTGACGAAGAAGAAACACAAGATGATTCTCAAAATAATAAGAAGAAAAAGAAGAATTCTGGTGGGTTCCAATCCATGGGACTGAGTTTCCCCATACTTAAAGGTATTACGAAACGAGGATATAAACAACCGACACCTATACAACGTAAGGTAAGCGAAAGAAAGACTTTTAGGTACCCTAACCTCAAAAATTTCTAAGCAAGGCCTATTTATAATTTTATTAGTGCTCAATTTTTTCTAAGACTTCTTTTAGCTCGATTTCTAACGTATAAAAATGTGTAAAACTACGTTAGCACTTGAACTAAAAAGTAAAATTGCCTTCATCATTCATACTTATGACAAATGTTGATTCTTTTCAGACAATCCCACTAGCATTGACAGGCAAAGATGTGGTGGCTATGGCTCGTACAGGGTCGGGTAAGACAGCATGTTTCGTACTCCCAATATTGGAGAAACTGCTGGCTCCTAACAGTAAACCTATGCCTGGTAAGAACTTCAGGGCTTTAGTACTCTCACCTACAAGAGAGTTGGCATTACAGGTAAGCTGTATTTATTTGAGTTATACAAAATCAGACTATCAATACTTCAATAAAATCTGCATCAGTAATCATGAGGAAAAGTAACAAGCTGAACATGTTTTTAACATTAGCACAGATATTATAATACTATGTACATAAATCATAATTATAAAATACTAGCTTCTGCTCGCGGCTTCACCCGCGTAGTATGTTGATAAAAAGTAGTCTATATCCTTCCCCGGGATGCCATCTATCTCCTTGCCAATCCATTCAGTGGTTTGGGCGTGAAAAGGTAACATACAGACAGACAGACACACAGAGTTACTTTCGAATTTATAATATAAGTATGGATGAGTCTTGGACTTCTTTTAATTTTTATGGTGTCCAATAAAGTTTAATAAAATTATCATGATGAAAGCACAACATCACAATCCCGGAGCGGCACCTGCGCCAGACCTCATGGAACTGTGATTGTTGGATAACCGCAACATAATAGGATTAAAAAGTAAATTAAACATGTACAATAGAGTTATATCATATGCTTTACGTTTGTACTTCATTGTTCCAGACATTAAGATTTATCCGAGAACTGGGCAAGTTTACCGGCTTGTCTTCAGCGGCTATCCTCGGTGGAGAGTCAATAGAACAGCAGTTCAGTGTCATGTCAGGCACAGCACCAGACATTGTGGTGGCAACACCTGGGCGATTCCTACACATCTGTATTGAAATGAGCTTGAAACTTGATAATATCAGTAAGTATTTCATTTTATTTCATAGCTCTAATAATAAAAATGGCATCCAAACTGTAACACTTTGATGTATTTTGTATGTAACAGCATACAATATAACAAAATCAAAGTAATTTTTTTGCAGTAAATGCTGTACAAAAGATTTCACTCTTGACCATAAATGTTGGCATGCAAATGTTAAAATAACAAGGTGCTAACTTCAATAAGCAAATCTTAGAACAAATTACTTAAAATCATAGGTTTAAGCTTCATAAACTCCACATAAAATGAAATAATTGATAGACTCAAGAGTAAAATAGGTATATTACTATTAAAATCAGCCATCAGTTAACACTAATTATGAAATTCAACATTAAAAAAAACCATCTACATTCTGTATAACCTGCAGTTCCAGTGGCAAAACTCTGTTTCCAATGTGAAACGCAATAGTAATTTATCACAGAATAACACTGCTATTGTCTTCAAAGTAAGAACTTAATTCTTGTTTCTTTATCTTTACAGAACTAATAGTATTCGACGAAGCCGACCGACTCTTCGAGCTGGGGTTCGGCGAACAGCTTCGAGAAATCGTCGCCCGGTTACCATCCACCCGTCAAACTCTGTTATTCTCTGCAACATTACCGAAAATGCTCGTCGAATTTGCTAGAGCGGGGCTAACAGACCCGACACTAGTGAGATTGGATGTTGATTGGAAGTTGCCTTCAACTTTGTGGCTTGGTTGGATCTCAGTGAGAGCAGAATTGAAGACTGCAGCCTTATTGATATTGTTGGATAGAGTTTTGTCTTCGAAAACTCCACAAGCTGTTGTTTTTGCAGCTACAAAGCATCATGTGGAGTATTTGAACTTGGTAAGTTATTTGCTTAGATGTACTTTCATGTTGGTAATGTTCTTTTTCTTATTCACTACATATTATAAAACAAAGCCCTCCGCCGCGTCTGTCTGTCTGTTCGCGATAAACTCAAAAACTGCTGCACCGATTTTCATGCTGTCTTCACCAATGGATAGAGTGGTTCTCGAGGAATGTTTGAGTATATAATAACCGACATCCACGTGGGCGAAGCCGCGGGCATCCTACTAATATTATAAATGTGAAAGTTTGTGTGTTTGGATGTTTGTTACTCAATCACGCAAAAACGGCTGAATGGATTTGGATGTAATTTGGCAAACAGATAGTTTATAACCTGGATTAACACAGGATACTTTTTATCCCGATATTCCCACGGGATCGAGACTTACGCGGGTGAAACCGCGGGGCACAGCTAGTATTAAATAAAGTATACATAGCAAAAAGTTCAGTTTAGACTGTTCAGACATGTGCCATTGTTGTTGCATGGAAATAAAAAATAAAACAAAATTATTTAAAAAACAAAAAACCCGCCTGCAAAAACGCATAACTTAAAAGAGAAAAACAAGCATTATAATCTGTAGAATTTTGGTATTACAGGCGGGGAACTAACAAAAGTTACACCATATTTCAGGTTATTGGTTTGTTCCCCGCCTGTAATACCAAAATTCTACAGATTATAATGCTTGTTTTTCTCTTTTAAGTTATGCGTTTTTGCAGGCGGGTTTTTTGTTTTTTAAATAATTTTGTTATATTTCAATCTTTTCTTTTATTTTTTTTACTAGCTTTTGCCCGCGACTTCGTTCGCGTGGAATAGTGACTTCCGGCAGATTTTTGGTTTTACCCACATAGTTCCCGATCTCGCGGTATCTCTTCAAAAACGAAATGTGGAAGATATTCTAGGGAACTCTTTAATCGAGATCAAACTAAACTTACATTATACAACAACCAGACAACCCAACAAATAAACCTTTTAATCGACAAATACAACGGAACCTATTTTGAAAACAACCACCAGACAACCCAACAAATAAACCTTTTATTTACCAAGTTTTTTACGAAACGATCAATCCACAATTCCACGACAGTACCGAATGGCTCGGCCGATACACAACCAAATGCGTGTAACGAAACCATAGCGCGATCTATTTCGATCCCAACGCCATCTATCGAGCATAGTGACAACTCGGATTATTTATCTATACTCCGTTCGGGCATTTTCTTTGTACTAAAAGTTTTATTATATTGATATTATTTTTTTCATACCTTTTTACTATTTATTTACTTTTTTCAGTGAATTAAAACAATATCATGAACCGAACTCGTGTAACGATCGACACCATTGCGCGATCACCAACTCGACATATAGTACTAATAGAATTATCTATACTCCGTTAGAGCATTTTCTATGTACTAAAAGTTGTATTATATTATATTTTTCATACCTTTTTACTATTTATTTACATTTTTCCGATGAATTTTCAGTACTGAATTGATGCCGACTCTTGACCAATAGATGGCGCTGTATGTCCGGAATATAATTTTTTATTTTTTATTTTATTTTTTGTAATAAAAACTATCCTATGTCCTTTCTCAAGTTCCAAACTATGTCTGTACCAAATTTCACACAAATCGGTTCAGTAGTTTAGGCGTGAAGCAAAGACAGACAGACAGACAGACAGAAAGACAGACAGAGTTACTTTCGCATTTATAATATTAGTTTGGATAGCTTTTGCCCGCGACTTCGTTCGCGTGGAATAGTGACTTCCGGCAGATTTTTGGTTTTACCCACATAGTTCCCGATCTCGCGGTATCTCTTCAAAAACGAAATGTGGAAGATATTCTAGGGAACTCTTTAATCGAGATCAAACTAAACTTACATTATACAACAACCAGACAACCCAACAAATAAACCTTTTAATCGACAAATACAACGGAACCTATTTTGAAAACAACCACCAGACAACCCAACAAATAAACCTTTTATTTACCAAGTTTTTTACGAAACGATCAATCCACAATTCCACGACAGTACCGAAGGGCTCGGCCGATACACAACCAAATGCGTGTAACGAAACCATAGCGCGATCTATTTCGATCCCAACGCCATCTATCGAGCATAGTGACAACTCGGATTATTTATCTATACTCCGTTCGGGCATTTTCTTTGTACTAAAAGTTTTATTATATTGATATTATTTTTTTCATACCTTTTTACTATTTATTTACTTTTTTCAGTGAATTAAAACAATAACATGAACCGAACTCGTGTAACGATCGACACCATTGCGCGATCACCAACTCGACATATAGTACTAATAGAATTATCTATACTCCGTTAGAGCATTTTCTATGTACTAAAAGTTGTATTATATTATATTTTTCATACCTTTTTACTATTTATTTACATTTTTCCGATGAATTTTCAGTACTGAATTGATGCCGACTCTTGACCAATAGATGGCGCTGTATGTCCGGAATATAATATTTTATTTTTTATTTTATTTTTTGTAATAAAAACTATCCTATGTCCTTTCTCAAGTTCCAAACTATGTCTGTACCAAATTTCACACAAATCGGTTCAGTAGTTTAGGCGTGAAGCAAAGACAGACAGACAGACAGACAGAAAGACAGACAGACAGACAGAGTTACTTTCGCATTTATAATATTAGTTTGGATAGTTTGGATTAAGTTATGTTTTTGGAATTACTTAACTTAACTATTAGCTTTTATTTGATACCAATATTGTAATGTATTTAAAAAAAAAACCTTCCTCTCCCTTTTTTTTTTGTTTGCAGATGAAATAGAATTTTGGTATTACAGGCGGGGAACTAACAAAAGTTACACCATATTTCAGGTTATTGGTTTGTTCCCCGCCTGTAATACCAAAATTCTACAGATTATAATGCTTGTTTTTCTCTTTTAAGTTATGCGTTTTTGCAGGCGGGTTTTTTGTTTTTTAAATAATTTTGTTATATTTCAATCTTTTCTTTTATTTTTTTTACTAGCTTTTGCCCGCGACTTCGTTCGCGTGGAATAGTGACTTCCGGCAGATTTTTGGTTTTACCCACATAGTTCCCGATCTCGCGGTATCTCTTCAAAAACGAAATGTGGAAGATATTCTAGGGAACTCTTTAATCGAGATCAAACTAAACTTACATTATACAACAACCAGACAACCCAACAAATAAACCTTTTAATCGACAAATACAACGGAACCTATTTTGAAAACAACCACCAGACAACCCAACAAATAAACCTTTTATTTACCAAGTTTTTTACGAAACGATCAATCCACAATTCCACGACAGTACCGAAGGGCACGGCCGATACACAACCAAATGCGTGTAACGAAACCATAGCGCGATCTATTTCGATCCCAACGCCATCTATCGAGCATAGTGACAACTCGGATTATTTATCTATACTCCGTTCGGGCATTTTCTTTGTACTAAAAGTTTTATTATATTGATATTATTTTTTTCATACCTTTTTACTATTTATTTACTTTTTTCAGTGAATTAAAACAATATCATGAACCGAACTCGTGTAACGATCGACACCATTGCGCGATCACCAACTCGACATATAGTACTAATAGAATTATCTATACTCCGTTAGAGCATTTTCTATGTACTAAAAGTTGTATTATATTATATTTTTCATACCTTTTTACTATTTATTTACATTTTTCCGATGAATTTTCAGTACTGAATTGATGCCGACTCTTGACCAATAGATGGCGCTGTATGTCCGGAATATAATTTTTTATTTTTTATTTTATTTTTTGTAATAAAAACTATCCTATGTCCTTTCTCAAGTTCCAAACTATGTCTGTACCAAATTTCACACAAATCGGTTCAGTAGTTTAGGCGTGAAGCAAAGACAGACAGACAGACAGACAGAAAGACAGACAGACAGACAGAGTTACTTTCGCATTTATAATATTAGTTTGGATAGCTTTTGCCCGCGACTTCGTTCGCGTGGAATAGTGACTTCCGGCAGATTTTTGGTTTTACCCACATAGTTCCCGATCTCGCGGTATCTCTTCAAAAACGAAATGTGGAAGATATTCTAGGGAACTCTTTAATCGAGATCAAACTAAACTTACATTATACAACAACCAGACAACCCAACAAATAAACCTTTTAATCGACAAATACAACGGAACCTATTTTGAAAACAACCACCAGACAACCCAACAAATAAACCTTTTATTTACCAAGTTTTTTACGAAACGATCAATCCACAATTCCACGACAGTACCGAAGGGCTCGGCCGATACACAACCAAATGCGTGTAACGAAACCATAGCGCGATCTATTTCGATCCCAACGCCATCTATCGAGCATAGTGACAACTCGGATTATTTATCTATACTCCGTTCGGGCATTTTCTTTGTACTAAAAGTTTTATTATATTGATATTATTTTTTTCATACCTTTTTACTATTTATTTACTTTTTTCAGTGAATTAAAACAATAACATGAACCGAACTCGTGTAACGATCGACACCATTGCGCGATCACCAACTCGACATATAGTACTAATAGAATTATCTATACTCCGTTAGAGCATTTTCTATGTACTAAAAGTTGTATTATATTATATTTTTCATACCTTTTTACTATTTATTTACATTTTTCCGATGAATTTTCAGTACTGAATTGATGCCGACTCTTGACCAATAGATGGCGCTGTATGTCCGGAATATAATATTTTATTTTTTATTTTATTTTTTGTAATAAAAACTATCCTATGTCCTTTCTCAAGTTCCAAACTATGTCTGTACCAAATTTCACACAAATCGGTTCAGTAGTTTAGGCGTGAAGCAAAGACAGACAGACAGACAGACAGAAAGACAGACAGACAGACAGAGTTACTTTCGCATTTATAATATTAGTTTGGATAGTTTGGATTAAGTTATGTTTTTGGAATTACTTAACTTAACTATTAGCTTTTATTTGATACCAATATTGTAATGTATTTTAAAAAAAAACCTTCCTCTCCCTTTTTTTTTTGTTTGCAGATGAAATATATAAAAAAAATATAGCCTATGTAACTCCCACAATTAAGACGAATCTAACGACACCTCAAATGTTAAAATCCATCAAGCCGTTTAGGCTACAGAGCGTGCCAAAGAAATAGACATACATACATACAAACATACATACATACTCTCGAAAAACATTACCCTCCTTCTGGGGCAGTCGGGTAATAACTTGTCGTGTCGTAAGCGTATTGTGGTTAGCTGCATTTAATATTAAAAGAGACTGAGTTTGAACCGGCATTTTTCCCCAGGGATCAGCCAGGTACGAAATGCCGGCGAGGGGAAATGATGTGAAAAACATGACCCTGTATTAAACATGTTCACTAATGTAATCCCATTACATCGATAAATATTTCTCGTTTCGCCAGGTGCTACAACAAGCAGGCATATCATCAACATACGCATACTCGGGTCTCGACGCATCTGCGCGTAAGATCGCGCTCGGTCGCTTCACGAACAAGAAGTGTTCAGTACTCATAGTAACTGATGTGGCCGCCAGAGGGTTGGATCTACCGGCTTTGGATACAGTTATTAATTATAACTTTCCAGCTAAACCGAAGCTTTTTGTGCATAGAGTTGGTAAGTTTTACTGAAATAATGTTCTAGATGTTGGTGCGATTGCGAAATGCACCAATATCAAGCAAGCGCGCCAATCATTATAATTTAAACCTTATGTCAATGATCTGAAAGTCGCTTGACGCGTGCTCGTGTTTTGCAACAACTCCTAATTATTTCATTGTAATTCTTTAATAATCTGCTGATTTCATACTCCCTTTCTATATCTGTCTATGTATCTGCCATACAAATTTACAAAAAGCTACTAGGACTATCAAGATTTTTTCCTCAAGCATAAACATACATACAGTATGCAAGGGTAAACACCGTTGTCACTCAAACCATGGGTAGTTGACTTAAATATAAAAATAAATGACCCAGTAACAACAAAAAAAAACCTTATTTTCATTAAAAGATTATAAAAAGTAAATATCCGTCACTGTCCCGATACTCATGGAAACGCGTTCGAGAGAGCTGCGAAACAGCTGACGGCGGGTCATGCCCCGCCCGCCCCCGCCATCCGCAGGCCGCGGCCGGTCGTTGCCCTTGCGAGTAGGGTGAAATATTCTTGTGGAAAAATGTAGATTTTCTTTTAAAAAAAAAGTTGTTTTTTCCATTGATTTTACGTTCTATAAATGAAACCAAACCACTGGTTTCAAGGATAACGGTGTTTACACTAACACCCTGTACATAAACTCACGGCTTCTATAAATCTGTGGTATATTGGTGTTCACATCTGTTAGTTAGAACATGAATATTTAAGCAGATAGTTTATATTCTGCGTTCGCAATTTATTTATCAAACATGTAAACAAACATGAGTATTAGGAAAAACAACTGTAATGCATACACATAAGGTTCAGTTTGCGCTACAACTTCATATTTTTTAGTGACTTTTTCAATGGTACTAGTCAGTCTAAAATCAACTTTATTTACACTTGCATAAAGTTGATGTTTGTTTAAGTGGAAATAACATCAATATTGGTGAACAAGGATTTAAATAGACCTTAGGTGTGTTAATCATACCACACAAACCTTATAAACACAAATAAATAATAATAATAATATACTAACCAAAATTATCATCTAGGTCGCAGCGCCCGCGCCGGTCGCGCCGGTCGTGCGTTCTCCCTCATAGCTCCCGAAGACGTCGCCCATTTATTAGACCTGCAACTGTTCCTCGGAGCTGAAATGATATCACCTGCACAAGTGAAGGAAAGAGGCCTGGCGTGTCCCAGTGGCGTGTGGGGAGCTATACCTACCTCGGCGCTGGAGTTGAGGCATCAGGACGTCAGAGCCTGGGAGAAGAATTATTCGGAGATTGTGAGTATTTGTCGATGAGAGATTTTTTTTTATCGAGAATTTGTTAAGTTATATGAATTTATTAAGGTTTCATTTTAAGTATAAGTACTGATGAAGACTATCGTATTTCATTTAAGATTTGCAGATATCAATTTGTTAATAATGGTACGTACTCTTATAAAGATCCTTAAGCAATGATTAAAATCTACTTTTGAGACTTACACATAACATCACGACTGTATTTTCGTGAAGGGTTAGGCAGAGGTGTATCTATAGTACTCCCACCCACATTTCGCCAGTTATGTTTAAGTCCCATGTAATAGGAGGCGAGCCTATTGCCATCAATCGGTTACAAATCCAGACTCCGAGCTGTTACTGAGAAATTCTAGATGGAAAGCTTTTGGGACTTCTTTATACATATTATTTGTATTATAATAACCCTTGCGTTGACTAACTACTATTAAAACGCCATGAGATACTCATAAATACCTACTTCGTGTCGAATCGAGAGAAAAACAATGATTAAAAAACCGCCCAAGTGCGAGTCAGACTCGCGCACAAAGGGTTCCGTACCATTATCTGTAAAAACGGCAAAAAAATCATGTCTGTTGTATAGGAGTCCCCTTAAATATTTATGTTATTCTGTTTTTTAGTATTTTTTGTTATAGCGGCAACAGAAATACATCATCTGTGAAAATTTCAACTGTCTAACTATCACGGTTCATGAGATACAGCCTGGTGACAGACGGATGGACAGACAGCGGAGTCTTAGTAATAGGGTCCCGTTTTACCGTTTGGATACGGAACCCTAAAAAGGTTATAAATGTCCAGTATTTTCCACAGTAACATTTATTTATTCCTTCGTTAACAGGAAGATGCAGCCCGCGTATGTGGTCGCGGCTGGCAACAGTACATAAAATGGCGCGAGCCCGCCTCAGCCGAAGCCAACAAGCGCGCCAAGTCCACAACGTTCCCCGTACTCACGCACCCGTTCTTAGTGGATGAGAATGATAGCGCGGCTGTTGATATGATTGAGAAGATCAAGAACTATACGCCTAAAGGAGTAAGTATCTATACTACTGTATGGACAGCAATTTAACGCCGACTTTTACGTTACAAAATCTACTTAATAAAATTCGTAAATTTACTGACATTCAACGCATACCCTAAAAATAACAGAGTCTAGAAGCATGAATTTTTTAGTTAAACAGTGAATGAAAGTTTGTAGGGAAGTTCATTATTTTTGCCGAAGGGAACGCCATAGGGCAAAAGACTTGTCTATTTTAAATTGACATACAATTATTTGATTTACTGTTTTTAAGCACCCCATGTTATAAGCAAATTGGTTTAGTTTCTTAACATCTTTGCGCAAAAAAAGTTAAATTAATTATCAGGTAAACAATATCTAATAAGACATAGATTATTTTTATTAGTTACCTTGTTACTAATTTCTTATATGAAGGCCAATCTATTTGATGGACATTTTCTCTTTTACTTATACTTGTGCCTCGTAGAGCTAAATTTTAACACGAATAACATTATATTTTTCAGACAATTTTAGAGCTGTCCGCTAAGAATGATTCGCCGATGTATTTAGCAATGAAGAGGAAGAAACAGGCTCATGGGAAGACGGTTCAGAAAGTTCGAGACATTAAGAAACTGGCGGTGAGAACTTGCATAGTATAGAAGACAGTTTGCCTTAGTCTCATTCATTACACATCACTTTTATATATAGAGTTTCGATAGTTTAGATTCGATTATTATTATTTTAGATTTCTATAACTGGATGACTGCATTGACATTTTAAAAAATAAAAACCTTTTTATATCCATGCCAACAAAGTGATGTAAATAAATCATTTTCTTTTTATTTCTAGGCTGAGGGCATAGTACTAGAAGATACTAGCAACATAAAACCGAACAGACCTCCAAACGAGCCGCCAAAGAAGAAGAAAAAAGAAATCGTTCGCGATGAGAACTACATTTCACATTTCGCTAGTGATCAGCATACTGAAATGGGGTAAGTTGACGGACAATCTTTTTATTTATTTCTGTGCGACTAGGAAAATTTGCAGAGCGAAGTGTTCTTTTAGAAAAGAGTTTGGTTGCCAAAAACATGATTTGGTGACGTCATCAGTACATGTTTTTACACTACCAGTACTTGTATGAGACACTCACAAGGTATGAGTGAGAGAGAAGATGCTCTACAAAGCTGAACTAATTCTTAAACTCGCCTTGATATATTAACGGACACAAACAAATAGCCTGAAGGCTATGTCTTTGGGATCACGTCAGAGAAAACTAGAATATTTTACAACTATGTAGCAAATATTACTATTATGTGGTAAGACACAGCTAATTAAAGTATGACCGATACCGCTGTTCCGCGCCTGAGGTAAGTGCGCGGCTCGCGGGCGGCAGTGCAGGCCGCTGATTGGTCAACGCTCTACCTGACTCGCCGTGCATTACTAAGGCGCGGAACAGCGGTCCCGGTCAGACTATAGCTGATTATGTGTAACAAAAAGCTATTTAATCTGTCCTTTTATATTCTCGTCCTTTATTGTTCTCTTTTCGACGAAGATTCGACCGATGTTTAACAAATTACATGACCTTTCCAGAATGGCAGTAAACTTCGCAGTGGGCGCAGAGCAAGCTCAGTTAGAGCTGAACGCTGACACCGGCGACGGTGCGCGCGTAAATAAAGCGATGCAGCGCTGGGACCGGAAGCGGAAGAAGATGGTGCATGTTGATCCGGTAAGAGTGGCTTTAGATAGTAACTAGCTGCGCCCCGCGGTTTCACGCGTAAGTCTCGATCCCGTGGGAATATCGGGATAAAAAGTATCCTATTCCAGGTCATGGTCTACCCATGTGCTAAATTTCATCTAAATCCGTTCAGCCGTTTTAGCGTGAAACCGTAACAAAAAAATAAACAAACTAACTCACTTTCGCATTTATAATATTAGTTAGGATAATATTATGTAATGTGTGGCGAGCTGTTGGGCACTAGCGACCCGACAGAGCCTATCTCTCTTGATAAGCCTTGTTCCTCATCTCTGGCTCGCCTTTATTGACCGGCCAGAGTGAACACTGATGAGGAACAGAGCTCCTACCTCTTTCTTGCCTTTATTCTCCGGTTTGAGTGGAGATTCTCAAGAGCGAATGTGCTCGGAGGAAGGAAGTATTCCAGTAAGATGCTGGTAGGGATCTTGGCCGTACTTCCGGGACTAAATCCTACACGCTACTTTCACCTTATGTCGGAAACCCAACTAGCAAAAACTGGTTTTTAAAGTATCCTAGAACCACTATTATCCAAGACTATATGAGACTTATATCCGCATATAAGTCTCGAAAAGGGCCCACTTTATAAGTCTACTTTTACTTATAACGTATTTATATTAGACCGCTGAAATGCCATATACGCCTTTAATGCTCCCGTAATTGAGTTACGTCAATGCAATTACTCCTGTAAATCTCAATAAAAGTAAGTTATAGTCAAAAATGAGATTAATACGCGCCTAGAAATGCTTCTATAATATATTGAGAACAGCCGAATTAAGTGTATCGCTTGTTGCGCTCTGTAAAAAAATATTTTAACATCTTTTATTTATATGAATCAGAATTTATTAATGTCAATCTTAGTAGAAAAACAAAATCTTATTGTTGTCAAATTGTTAGTCTTATACTTATAGCTTATTCGAAGGGGAATGTGAATTTTCTGTGAAATCTATCATGGTTTTGATAAAAAATTTAAAGCGCCTCTTGAAATTTGCTTATTTTCATTTTAGTATTAATTAATATTAAATCAATATTATGAAGGCAGCTACCATTTGCTTAGTGAGCATTTCCAAGTAAGACATAGTGCTAAAATAAGTATTTTTAGTATTTCCAATAGTGACATAGTACCAATATAAGTATATTGGTTCTATAATGGGTTATCTGAAAACCGAAAAATATGCGCCATTGTTTAGACAATAACACTACTGTGGAATGGTTATATAAATATGTCTAGGTTTAAAACGGCATACGATAAATCGATATAGAGAACATTTTATCCTGCCGAGTGCTGTTATAATCTTGGTGATTTATTATTTTTAAAACGTGGATATGTAATTAATTTAACACTTACTTTTAAGTTTATGTAAAACCAAACCAGATACATATATGATTTACAGTAATTTAGCTTTAATTTACTTAAATTGGTCATAAAATATTAGCTTATATAAGTTTATAAGTAAAAATAACAAGAGTAATTGCTCTTCAGTGCATATCTTCCTGGTACATGCTCCTATAGGAGTATTACGATTGAAATGGCCCGCAGATGTTATCTTATAGGCGCATATAAGTCTGAGTTACCGGAGTAATTACTCCTGAGTGCAGTTACACTTGTTTCATGCTTTTATAGGAGTCTTGATCTATATTTGTCAGGATATATGATCCTATATATCGATATAAGTACAAATTATAGGATTAAACGTACTTGAGTAAAAACAGCATGTATTTATGCTGTTAAAAGTGCCTTAGCAACCACCAAAACTATCATCGGAGTTTTATAAGTCCACGTAGCGTTATAAAATCGAATTCCAGGATTATTTTGCTTGTTGGGAATCTACAATCCCGATAGATTTTGATTTGTTCTGTGACGGCCCATTGAAGTAGGCCGTGTAACGGCTAGGGCTTTGCAGGTAGGCTGCGCAGGCCGTTAACGGATAGATAGGTAGGTAGGTAGTGTAGAGAGAGGAGTGAAACCAGCTGGGTAGTTTGATACATATATTAGTTAGTAGATCCACAGCTAGGTCGCGGGTAAGGTCACTGATCTTACCGAGCACTTGCACACTTAGGTAGGTAGAAGGTTACCGTCCTTGGTCATCCGTTGTAGTAGGAAGGGGCCTGCCAGCGCAGGCTCAGCGGGAACAGTAGGGCCAGCACGGGTCGGAGACACGTGGCAGACGAGGAGGCCTGTCAGCACAGGCCTGCATGTGGTACTCGGCGTTAGGCCGCAGGTAGCTCGCGGCGGTAGGCCGCAGGTAGATCGCGGCGGTAGGCCGCAGGTAGATCGCGGCGGTAGGCCGCAGGTAGATCGCGGCGGTAGGCCGCAGGTAGGCCAGGCCTCGGCAAGGACTCGGTAGCGGGCATTGGCAGCATGCCAAGGCGTCCTGTCCTTAGCCGGGAAGTAGTAGCCGGGGTGTAGAAGCCGGGATGTACTCGAGGTGTAGAAGCCGGGATGTAGAATCCGATACGTAGAATCGCCGTGTAGAAGCCGGGATGTAGAATAGCCGGTCCATAGAACCGAGGTGTAGAAGCCGGGATGTAGAAGCCGGGACGTAGAAGCCGGGACGTAGAAGCCGGGACGTAGAACCCTGAAAGCGCGTTAGGGAGCGCATGTCAGATGCGGTGCAGTTGGTAGTAAGCCGCGTGCGATGTGCTAGCCTCCTTAGCGACCAAGAACGGTAAGGGAAGCAGGATAGGTAAGCATAATACATCGCAGCGGCTTACAGGCAGAGACAGAGTGCAATCACAGCGTGGCAGAATGACAGGTGATTTTAGGTTATGTTGTGACAAGCCATGCTTAGAGAGCATAACCATTGCAGATGGCACATGGAGCACACAGTACAGTATAATAGGTATAATAATAATGGTGAACTCACCCTAGACTCGGGCACATGGTAAATCTAGGGGTTCTACATAACGAACCGCTAGTATGGCTGGTTACAGATGAAATGAATGAGTAGTCTGTCAAGTAGTGTTGGGCATGTAATTTAGTGTTGTGCTCAACCACTTAGTAACATACAAACTACTCGACTAAGTTCAGGTGTGAAGCCACAACGTTACAGCCGAGTGAACCTATTCCCTATTATTTTAATATTACTTCAGTGTAAGAAAAAGATGAAGCTCTACAGTACGTATAGCTCCATGCCTTTCCTCCACTGAAGTGAGATTAACATAGTTTACTATACTCAAGGGAGTTTTTAGAGAACCCTTTAAAAATCATGCAACGGGCGATTATTTAATTAAGTATAACGTTTTGTTTCCTCAGGATGGCGGTCGTAAAATGATCCGTACCGAGAGCGGCGGGCGCGTGCCCGCGTCGTACCGCAGCGGCCGGTACGACGAGTGGCGGAGACGGAACGCGGCCGACGCCGGCTCGGATGATGAACAGGCGCACGATACTAATAGGAAGAAATCTGGTAAGTTGCTTTTTAAATTAGTGTATAATTAGTAAATATTTTAGCCAAGACGTCGGATTAGTTTATAGTTTGACCGAGACCGCTGTACGGTGTCTTGGGAACGCGCGGCGAGGGGGAGCAACGTCAACAAATGAGCGGCCTGCCCCCCCCCTCGCCCTCGCCGCGAACGTACCTCAGGCGCGGTACAGCGGTATCGATCAAACTATAGTTCAGATATCATGGAATTTCTGATGGTTCAGTAATTTCTGATGGTTCAGTAATAGGGTAGAGATGGGTTGTAACAGGTGAAACACGATATCTGTGATCACTGTGACTGTGACAAAAAAATAACAGATCCAAATATCTGTTATTAAATCACAGCCTGTGATTTTTGTATGGACGATAAATACGTATCTTAATCGAATATCATCTTTATTTCTTTTGAATTAATGTCGAAAATCGTATCTATCTGTTATAGAATAACAGCCTGTTATTTTTGTACGGATGATAAATACGTATTAACTCAATTGAATATCTTCTTTATTTCTTTTCGTTAAAGTTGAAAATCGTAACCGAAGTTTTAACAGTAACAGTCTTGAGGATCTGTGATTTTAAGTAACAGATATTTTTTATCGTTAGAAGCAACTGCTATCTGCTATTTTTTATTATCTGTGATTTCTATCTGTGACGATAAATACGCCTCACTCCTAATAGGGATGTTGACTAAAATTTTTTTTGTCCGTTATAAAAAAATATTAGTCACGTATTTTTCTTGTTTTACGTTATCAAAAAATTACGGCAATACATTGAGTTAAAATGTGGCATGACGTCACTGGTCTGTAGATTTAATACTACTCCGTACTCCCCAACTTTAATGCTTTTTTAAATATTTTTTTATTATTATGATAAAGCAAACAATACGTGTCTAGTATTTCTTTAGTATCAATCAACTACGGGTTTTCCTGACCCGTTCGCAGAATACTGGCGTTATGTTATGTTTTGTTTTTTATACAAACCTACATAGATAAGCTCCGCTTTTCTCCCATGGGGCTCCTACTTTTACTTACTAGCTTTTTATTTTTTTATTTGAATTTATATTATTCCTTTTTCCCTCCAGCATCAGAGTTCCGTCCCCACTGGGTGAAACACAACGAACGCATCGCCAAGAAATCTACAGAGACGAAGTCGAAAGAGTTCAAGAACAAACAGCAGATCGTGAAGGAAAGAATACGCAAGGAGAAGATCAAGCAAAAACTTAAGTTTAAGACTAATAAGAAAAAGAAGAAGAAATAAGTGTTAATAAATTGTTTTTATCGAATAATTAACCTGTTTTATTTGCAAGAAGCAAACTCAAACTAGAGGTGGGTTGTAACAGGTTAAACACAATATTCTGTTATCACTGTTAGCTGTGACAAAAAAATAACAGATCCAAATATCTGTTATTAAATCACAGCCTGTTATTTTTGTACGGACGATAAATATATATTTAAATCTCAATCGAATATCTTCTTTATTTTTTTTGGTTTAAAGTCGAAAATCGTATCTATCTGTTATAAAATAACAGCCTGTTATTTTTGTACGGATAATAAATTACTTATTTAAATCTCAATTGAATATCTTCTTTATTTCTTTTCGTTAAAGTCGAAAATCGTAGGTATCCGAAGTTTTAACAGTAACAGCCGCGGTAACAGTCTTGAGGATCTGTGATTTTAAGTAACAGATATGTTTTGTTGTTAGGAACAGTTCCTATCTGTTATTTCTATCTGTGACGATAAATACGCCTCACTCCTAACTCAAACTCAAAGCATTTTTTTGAATTACACTATTTACAGACAGTTTTGAATTTCAAACATCAAAGGAGTCGGTCAGTTAGAAACATGAAGCCAGTTGCCCATTCCAAAGCGTAGTAGGTTCCTATGGAGAAGAACTGGCAAGAAACTCCATGAACGCTCTTTTTATCTAAAATACTACTTTATAGCCCAGATTGCGCAAGAAGACACGTTTCTTCACTATGCATTATTTATGTCATATTATCATAACAGACAAAATAAATAATAAATAAAAACGTTGCCCCTTTGGCTAATAACAGTCGCGTGCGCGCGCGGGAGGGCTAAAACGTCTCATTGGGCGACCGTAAGTGCGTCATAGCTCTCTAAGCGCATAGATTATACATCAATTCTACGCGTTTTGAATGTCTGTAGCACAACCGGCTGACCCAAAAAGTCCTTCACACGTGGTTGTATTAAAAATATTCAAAACAAACTTTCAAATATTACGATATTAATTTAAGAGGACCAGTTTTGTTTGTGTATCAATGTTGGCGTCATCTTTGAGAAATCGATAGTTGTTCATCATACAAAAACATATTAATTCATCAATGTTGATCATGTGTTCATCATAAAAAGTTGTTGATGGCACACGACGAAAAAACGAAGTATATTTTTATCATGGGATTTAGTACAACTCTCTCTATTCGGTACTTTTTGAGTGTTTCAAACGATCAGCTTACTGAGTGGCTGATAATATACAGACTTATAGCTAGCGAAATTATGTAGACTGACATTTTTAAACAAATATTTCAACTAACCACAACATACGGTCGTCGACCCCAAAAAAAAATATCGAATCATTTTTGTTTTATCTTGTTTAGAAATCGATATCCATCAAGTCTGCGGAGTTTCGCTACTTAATTTAATCTGACCATAGCAAGAGCTTTTCTTAAATAGTTTGTGTCGATACGAGAGAAGACTTCTTCTTGCATACAGATCGATACAAATCCTGTAATTCTGTCAAAATACTACCGTGAAAACTTAGGTGAAGTTAGCTGTCAATCCCTAGATTCCTTAGCGTCAGGTAGAGTGACAATTCACTTCAAGCTCACTTCACCTAAATTTTCATGGTGAGATTGCTATAGACTATATCAACTGTTTAAGATCACCCTGCTGGCAGGTATTACACTACTGTCTACAAAATTTCCGATCGTCTAGTAAAGCTCAAGGACAAGATTTGAATATCTACTAGATTTTTGTCAAATCTAGTATTTAAATCATGTTGTGATATTTTATTATTCTTTGCATGTTGTTATGCACTACTGCACTACCCACCTACTGCTTAATTCCATTAACATATCTAATAATAAATTATCTACATAGGTGACACTTGTTTAGTCTAGCCATACCTACCTGTGGGCCTGTGGGTGACCTCTCATAGGAACTAAAGTCTGTTTTTTAATCTCGTAGGCTAATTTGACAGGTGCAAATGTCAAACTCATAATAATATATAACAAAAAACAAACACAAAAAAAGTGAAAAATAACTTTAATTTCGGAAGTCGGTGTCTGCTTTTCAATTTTCGTTTTTTATGTTTTTTTTTGTAAAAAGTTTTTATTTTTCACTTTTTATTTGTGGTACCTACCTCACACAAACTCGTATACCTTTATCTGCTATGTAAATAACAGTCACGGAGTGAAATAATTATATCGTCTACATACGCAAAGTGGGAAAAATACGTAATTATTGAAGCTAACTCAAAAACTACGCAAGTAAAATTAATAAAATTTATATGGTACCACCTCTGAAGCATGACCTACCAAACAAAAAAGAATCATCAAAATCGATTCATAATTGGCGGAGTAATCGCGTAACATACATAAAAAAAACCTCCTTTTTGAGGAAGTCGGTTAAAAAACAAACAACAATCACTTGAAATGTCAAATTAGTCTACGAGATTATAAAACAGACTTTACTTGGTCATCGGCGGCGTCGATACGAGACAATTGTCTAACGCGATCGGTTAGTTATCATCAATAATCATCATCTTCCTGCCCCTGTCCCGTATTACTTGGTCGGCGCAACACGTTTTCTTATTCCACTCTCCCCTGTCAACCATCACGCTATCATTCACTCACTTCTCTTTTACATCATTCCTTACACAATCCATCCATCTTTTCTTTGGCCTTATTCTTCCGCTCCATGCATCAACATTTAAATTCATCTCTCTTTTAGTCATATGCGTTTCCTCCCTCCTCAACACATGCCAAACGATTTCCTTTAAAATTTTCTGTCACAGTCGCCACTTATTTTCCCCTCTTACTTAAAATAATTATTTTCCTATACCTACTCCTACTACTAACTCGACAGACAGGATGATAATAGGGAATATGCATGTGATTCAAATATGGGTCAAATATTTTTTTTCATAAACTATATTACTTCAGAATTATGTCTCCATCAATATTTTTGAATAAAATTTCATTTTGAGCGAGATTTTTTTTTTTTAAGTCCCAAAAAACTGTGGGTAATTCAAATACTTGAAAAGGCTAAGAGCGGATGTGACGTAACAATCCGATATAACAATCAAAATGTCAATGTCAAGTCAATCAACAAGTGTCAAGTCAATGTCAAACGTTCATAGAAAAAGGAGTGTTTGATGTTGACTTGACAGTTGCTTGTCTATTTTCACGGACTGTGACGTCACCACACCAAGCGCGCCAAATGGAGGGCGTTTAAATAGCCCGGATCGGTTGGATATTTTTAAACATTTTTTTAACTACTTTAAATTGCTTTTTTGCCGTCGAATTTTTTAAAACTATTATTTGACGATGTAAACTATCGAATAAAAATATTAAAAAAATACATGCATATTCCCTATTCTTTTCGGAAATAGGAAGGTAGTCTCGTAATAGGTAATCGGGAAAATCCTCTCTCTTTAACAGGTAAAATCATCCCATAGCGATTGCGTGATTAGGCAAAAACTAATCCTTCCGCATTCGTTACAAGATATTACGCCATTTTTGTTGGCAGAATCTCATTTCTTTCCTGTCGGCTTATGGCTGCTAATCTTTCCGACGCGTGTAATACGACACGTGTATTTTTATGTAAGTTTTTGGAGGAGGGAAATTAATTAATTTGGTTGGTCTTTTATCATGCATGTTTATGTTTTTTCATTTAGCATCTGATAACTCAAATTAACGTTGAGAATTTGTTTTTTTTAGCACCTAAAAACGGGAACACAGTCAAATAGGGTTCCAGAAAGAGTATAAAAACAAAAGACAAACATTCAAACTATGTGTATGGTTAGCTTTGCCCAACCAATTCCTTAAACCATGTCTTCTTTCCCAGATGGGAAGGATCAGTTAACTCGTTAACCTCCATAGATGCTGTTAACAGCGAATGGCTATCAAACAATAACGGTGAGCTTAATGACTTCAAACAGTTCTTGGAACTGTGGATTAAGACTAATGGATATCCATTACTAAATGTAATACAGATACACAGAGATTTAGTGGTAGTTGTTCAAGTAAATTAATTTCATTATTTGAATAATTACTAGCTGTGCCATTTCTAATTTAATGTATTCATAATTATTATAATACTACAAAACCACAGATATTATAATACTAATATTACTCAAAAATGTTTGTATTTATTTCTTTATTTTATTATATCTTTCTATTGAAAGTGACTGCGATTTGTTTTCTTCATTTTTAGCGTCACGCCATAAAAATCTTTCTACCACCTTCCATTTTGTCTTTCGTTGCTTCTGTTTCTACAGTGGTCATGCTACGCGGGCCGAGCAGGCAGGCTTATGTTCTAGCAAAAACATCTATTTAGAAACTGATACCATGTTATAATAAGTTTTCCTTGTTGTACATTAATTCCCTTTTGTAGGAGAGTTTCGGTTTCTCCATTAAGCCCAATGTGTTTTACCAAGTACCAATCACATTATACTACTAGCAAGGAATGTAACTTTGGTGCAGAAAAAATATATCCTGAAACGATGTTAGACATGTCAGGTGTAATTCTGTACTAGCAAGGAATGTAACTTTGGTGCAGAAAAAATATATCCTGAAACGATGTTAGACATGTCAGGTGTAATTCTGTTGCCCATTCGTCTCGAAGAAGATGGATCCTTTTCAATATACAAGGCCAAGGTAAGATTAAAAAAATGGCTCCAGGGTTAGCATTACTGCAATAATTTCTCCGTTGCGAAAAAAAAGCCTACTATTGGTCCATATATTATTACAGTGCAATAGCTTCGTATATTTTTATAACAATAAAAATACTGGCTAAATAAATAGTGCGCTTACGCGGGCAATTTTTGGCATACAATCTAGAATTTTCCTTAAATTACTGTTACTGAGACGTAAGACATCGTTAGTTGGACTAATATAAACTTGAGGCGCTTTTATGGCGTCGTCCTAATTGGCTACGATCGTACGAGCAAACGATGCGATTTCGTCGAACGACGAGATTATACACACATTACTTTAGAGTGTCCTAATTGTAGCTTGAAAGTCATCGCGCGAGCACAGGAAATGCTTAATAGTGATCGCACGATGGGTTTGATCGTGCCATCGTGCAATCAAAGCTAAAAATATATTTTTGAGTGTCCTAATTGGTCACGCGTCATCGCGCGAGCATAGTATAACGGCGGCATCGCATGATGCCCATCGCGCGATGGGCATCGCACGAGCTATTAGGATTAGGAAGCCTTGTGGACCATAGCACGATCATTTATATCCTGCGACGAAATCGCTTCGTTTGCTCGTACGATCGTTGGCCAATTAGGACGACGCCTCACTTTCGTTTCACTATAATTATATTTTGACTGGAACTCTAGAACATAAAACAAGTATTTTTAGTAATGTATACGTAGTTTGCCTTGCCAATCACATTATTACAGAAATAAAACATAATTATTATCGATCGTATTTTGTACCTACTTTGTAGTCACTAATTAAGTATTTTACTTCCGTCCGTATCATGTACTAACAAGTGTCAAGATCATTGCCAAAATCCATGTGGTTACAAATTATTGGTACCTACCTTATACTTATACCTACTTCATTAAATTGCACAGACATAAAAGGTCAGGTTCACATACGCTGCAGCAGTAGATTATAATAATACTTTTGCCATTTAAATCAGTATTTTCAATAAAACAAGCCCAAAAGTGTGTTTTGAATGTTTCCTAACATTGTTATTTTTTCAGGGGTAGGTAAAGCTCTGAAATGACGCACACCACTACCACATTTAAAGCACACGGTAATCCTGTGATGCGGTAATGGGGCGCGTCATTTAAGATTGGACAAGCTTCAGAAGCATTGAGAGGAATCCTGGCCAGAAATATTGTGAAACCGCTAACACGCTATGTACTTAATAGGTACCTAAGTGATCAATTGTCGTTCCTGCTCTGTAGGTAGGTATGATTTCCTGAAAGAAAAGTAATTACTTATGATACTTCGCCCGATCCGAGAAACGGATCTCATTATCCCACACTCATCTACTCGTACGCGCGCTTGCGACCCAGACATGGATACCCCGCGTCCTAGCCAAAAGCAATTGCCGTGCGAATTCGCGATCATCGCTTATCGCATGGTCCCGCCGACAGAGATACTGAACGTTTAATTTTACAGAATAAAAGTGACATATAATAATATGAACGCGACGATCGCGTATTCGTGGGATGATCGCTTTTGGTTTGGACGCTGCCTTAAGAAGTCAGACGACCTTTTATTAGTCATCATCCTTTACCTAATGTGAGAAGATATTCTGAGTGAACCTAAAATATTTAATTTAGTATTATGATAAATATAGTCACGTGTTAAGTATTCTTTGTTTTGTACACAAAAGATTTCGGCAAATATGCAAAACTGTGTAGGTATTGTTGCAATGTGCAGTTGCAAAGTTTATCTCTCAAGTGTTATATAATTTTAACAAAATACCAGACTAATTAGGTTGGTACCTACTTAGGTTCACCATGCAAATTATAATATTAATTATTTACGCGCTACGGGTAATAATAGACTAATTAAAGTTTAACACTAAATAATTTTGATGCATTATAGCGCATTACCTACATACTTGCTTAATTACTTACGGATACGGTAGTTTAGTAAACAAAATTATATAAGTAGGTAAGGTATTGGATTGGTACTTACTACTTATATTAGATAGCCTGAACATTTTAACTCAAAATTGATTTAATTTTTAAGTTGATGACTAGGCGTAAATAGGTAGGTAAGCTTCCTTATTACCAACATCGGATCAAATCCATAAAAATCAAGGTATTTCCCTGTGAGGCTATGATTAATAATTAGTAATACTTATAGACTAAATACTTAAACACTGAAATAGATAAACTTCGATAGCCGACAAAGCTTTTTTTATTATTACCTAATAAGTATTCATACCAAATTCAAACTCGCCAGACTTCCTCTTGAGTACAAAAATAGTCAAGCTGTATTTTTTTGTAATGCTAATGAATTTTAATATTATTATTGTAGGTAATTATTTTGAATATTGGATTATTAAAGAAGATATAATATTTTGAAAAAATTGCTACGAAGACGCCTACGTCGTAGCATTGCTACGGCGTAGGCTTATATAACCCCAAAATTTGGAATCGCTCTGCATAGTTTGTTAGGTTGGTAGGTATATGATATTTACCATATAACCAAGAAATAGACTGGCCAGCCCTCCAGTTTAGTTTTCAATTGAAATAGCACCTGCATATACAGGGTAGCAGGGACATGAACGTCCAATCTGTTACCATGGATTCAGTGCATTATTTTAAACACCCTTGCGAAATTTTTAGCTCGTTATTTAAAAAAAAAATGCTACTTATTTCATCCAGTTTGACCGCATAAGTATTACTCTTTTCAACGTTACCTACATAACTAACTAGGTACCTACTTGATTATAAATAAAAAAAATAAAAAATAAAATTCATTTATTTCAGGTAAATATCACCCATCGCCAGAAAACAATAAAAATCTCAGTAAAACAAATTAAATAAAATTAAATTAAAAACATCAAATTAAATTAAATCAAATTAAATAATTAAATCAAAATAAATCAATAAAAAAAAAAAACATCAAATCAAATTTAAATAAATACATAACCATAATTAGTACCTTCTATCCGACACTGGTACAGCAACATGTACATTGTACATTATACTTGCTCCTATTATTTAATCTATTTTGCAGCTCGTGACCTCGTGGACCCACGAGAAGCGTGAGATTTTCTTGCTTTACACACATGATTCACATGAATTCTTTAAAACAATATTTTGCAATGGTAATAAGTTAATATTTTTATCACTTCCTAAACATTGGATTGCTTTGATTTAGCGCTCATTTTGCTAAACCTACTCCAGTGGTTTGATTGTGTAGATCAGTGTTTTTCAACCTTTTTCATGACACGGCCCCTTTAGCATGAAGAAATATTTCGCGCCCCTCGTTGCTGATTTTTCATGTAGGTATTTTATTTTGTGACAAATATTCAATCCAACCTATGGAAAGAAATCGCTTAAATTTGGAAAAACGGATCCACGATGGGAGAATTTGGGTAATGAAAATCAAGCGCAACCTTCGCAATCAGAGTTCTCATAAGTTTTTTATTTTTTTGTTAATTTGATACAAATGTTTAAGATGGAAGAGATCTCATAACTTATTTTTATTTTTTGTTTATTTGATACAAATGATTAAGTATGTCCTTTATTTAACATTTTTCTTAATAAATCTTTTTAAACTTTATTGTTTATTTTTACTGCTGGAATTGCTTTCCCAACCTTTTGCAACTCCCCTATAGAAGCTTCGCCAGCTAAAGAGGTTTCGCGACCCCCACGTTGAAAAACACTGGTGTAGATTTTCGGAAAAATACATTCGCGCAAACTTATTTTCGCGCAAGTGAGTTTGCGCAAGTGGGTTTGCGCAAGTGTATTTCACCCAAGTGTCCCAGATCCTCGGTAGGCTAATGAGTAGATATGATATTTTCTTTAGTTCTTCCTAAGTAGTTCGGTGTTCCAGAAATCCAGATTTAAGTTTTAAAATGGTATGAAACCACGTTGTAATTGGTTTTACTGACATCAATGTAGCCTAATTCCAAGGAATTATAAGAAGGAAATGGACAAAGAGAGGCTGCGCTCTGGAAAAAATAACCAACGCTAGTTGTTCAAACATCTCGTAAGTATAAAATGTTCCTCTTCATGTGATTTATTCGGTACCTTTTCCGTCTTCAATAAACCAAATTATATCATTGTCGTCTTGCAAGACTTTTCATCAAACAACTTTCCGTTTGATTTTCAACCTTGGTCCTGCTAGATGAGGTTGAAAGTAGTTTGCACTTCTGCAGTGTTTTGACGTGCACTCACGATTGGTGTTGCTTCCTGTTTTTCGGTGTCAGTACAATATACGGATAATGTTGTTTATCAAATGAGTTCAAGGATGGAACGTGTTGGGTGTGACAAGACGAAAAAACTTGCAAAAAAGTGAGCATGATTTAATATTTTATAGGTAAGTAGGTAGATGTAAATTGACGCTGTGTTTTTCTTTTTTAATCTCATTGTGCGAGTGATTGCCATTGTCAATATAATTGAGAAGAATGGATGATTAATTATCTAAAGAAAAAAAGAAAGGACATTTTTTATTTAGCAAACGCAATTAAATGAAATCATCATTTCATTCGATTAATCTACATACAAAGAATAGGATTCAGATTTCACACAAAAAAATAATTAAAATTGCATTTATCATGAATGATGTGATGACAAACAAAGCAAATACGTACCTAGGTATTTAATGAGGTCTCTGTGTTCTCAGATAAAACATTCCTTGTTGTAAATATGTATAATTATGTAGATGTTTTTATTTAATGAGAACCAAGTCCGGAACATATATTCATGTCTTTACTTACATCTGAGAAAATAGCTTGGAAAATTATTTTATTATAATTATTTACTTGTTACCTATTGACGTTTATTCTAAGAAATCCCACTGTAGGAAGTATACTAGATTAACGCTTTGTATCTTTCAAGTTTATCTTTTAACCTATCTTGTGTCCCACTGCTGCGCAAAGGCCTCTCCTTTTCCTCCTCCGATGACGTTTGAGGTCGATTCTAACCAGGCGTGGTCCGAGGGGGGGTCCTGGGGGCTGGGGGTCATGACCCCCCCCCCAAAACGATACAAGCTGTCGAGAGACTGAATGATTTACGTGATTTACTAACTAAAAACTGTAGGTACTTGAGCCAGTTGAGCCACAGTAGCCCCGATGGGCATATACAAAAAAAAAAGTTTTTAGAGTAGGTACTTATCAATTAAGTAACCATTTCCTTAAAAATATTCTTCGGCACCAATGGTGATCCCTCAAGATCTTGGGCTGCGACCGCGCCTGATTCTAAGTCAAATCAATCTGCCTAGCCTTTTCCCAACTATGTTGGGGTCGGCTTCCCGGTAGGTTGATTTTAACTGAGAGCTGTAATAAATGGCTCTAATGATGATAATTCTGGAAAGATATATTTTGCTGCTGTGGCGAATCATATTTTGATCAACATACAACTTGACACAAACAACAAACGAATTGCAAAAAAAAATTCGCGGGTTATCTTATTATTTATAACTAAGTTTTTTTCTCTAATGCGACGCCATTTCTTACGGCGGTAGATATGATAGATTTATGATTTTTGAGCTAACATCAGTAGAGCCTGCAATTCGTGTTTTGTCTCAAACTTCTGTATTTTCGCCAATAAGAGTCAGCTCACACCGAGACGCGACGCGACGCAACGATGCTTGAAGACGCCAGGGGGTTCGCGCTGCGCAGCGCGCCGCCGTGAGATGCATCCCGAGTCGGGAATCCCGACGTCGTCGTCGCGAAGCGCAGCAACTCTTGCACGCCTATCGGCAAAACACCACTGCGTCGTGATGCGTAGCGCTACGACACCGCCACGAGGCGCAGCGCGGCGTAGCGTGACGTAGGGAACTTTCGAATTTACTCAATTAAATATGTATCTTTTTGTGTAGTAAATAAAGTTATATTTTGTACTATCTTAGAACGTGCGCGCGGCGTCGCGTCGCGCAGCGTCTCTGACCCTATAGTTACTTTACTCTTTGACTGACCCTAATCGAGCACGAATACAGGATGCCTTCATATATACGTTTAACCAACAAAAGAATTTTCACTCCATTTAGAGTAGGTATAATTCCCACGGTTTAGCAACGGTAATAATTGTTCAAAGTAACGTTACATCCTGAGTTTTTTAAAGTAGGTAAATACTTAAAACGTTTTGTCTCCATACCTACTTCATGCAGTTAAATCGACACAGAACACCGAATTAAAATGTTACATAATTCGAAGTGCCAAACAACAAACGAAGGACCTTGAGGGAAAATTTAAAAAAAAAAAACAGACTCGGGCACGCCGTTACATAATAGTCATAATAATAGGTATTTACCTATGAAATTGCCGTTCTGCAGTACTGGCCATTTCAAAATATTTTTTGTTTGGCTAAGAATTCTAATTTCAAATTAATTTTATTTAAAAAACATGGAATTCTTTTTTCAAAAGAAGTCATTTGTTTAATAATTAGTGTTACATTTTCATCGCATTTCAATCTTTTTCGTCATCATGGATACGTTAAAAATTCGAGTAATTATGGAATATGAGTACCGTCGTGTCAGCAACGCGGCACAAGCGGCACGCAACATCAACGACGTTTACGGAGCTAACACTACAAACCAACGCACCACCTGTTATTGGTTTGCTCGCTTCCGTTCTGGAAATTTCGACCTGAAAAATGAACCTCGCGGTCGTCCGAAGACTTTGGTCGACAATGACGAATTAAAGGCGATTGTGGAAGCTGATGATACACAATCTACGGCTGAATTAGCAGCAGCTTTCGACGTTAGCGTCAAAACAATATTGGTCCATTTGCGTCAAATTGGCAAGGTAAAAAAGCTTGACAAATGGGTGCCCCACGAACTCAATGATCGCCAGCGCCAAGTACGCGTCGACGCGTGCCTTGCACTGCTCAACAGACACACAAATGAAGGAATTTTGAACCGCATTGTTACCTGCGATGAAAAATGGATTCTGTTTGATAACCGCAAGCGCTCAGCAAGTTGGTTGGATCCTGGTTCAGTACCTAAACAATGCTCTAAACGAAAACTTACCCATAGAAAAGTGATGGTCACTGTTTGGTGGTCTAGCGCCGGTGTGATTCATCACAGCTTCTTACCAAACGGGGTGAGCATTACTGCAGATGTGTACTGTGAAGAACTGAACACAATGATGGAGAAGCTGGCACATCTCCAACCAGCATTGGTCAATCGCTCGTCTCCGCTGCTGCTGCACGACAACGCGCGACCTCATACTGCACAGCAGACGGTCTCCAAGTTGTAAGAACTCGGTTGGAAGCTCTCTGTCATCCGCCCTACTCACCAGACCTTGCGCCTACAGACTACTACTTTTTCCACAATTTGGATAACTTCTTGGCGGGAAAAAAATTCAATACCCGAGAGGCAGTACAAAATGCCTTTAAAGAATTTGTTACCTCCCGTCCAGCTGATTTCTTTAAGAAGCCCTTCTTAAAGATAAACTGCCACTGCGTTGGCAAAGATGCATTGATTGCATGAGTGATTACTTCGATTAATACAAATAAAAAATACATGAAAAAAAATCGTTTAAATTTTTTCATACAAAACGGCAATTTCATAGGTAAAGACCTAACTACCTCCGACATACAAAAAACCTTATAAAATCTACCGCCGATTAAATTTTAATCCCATTATCTATATCTTTATACCTACATAATAATAAATCTGTAGCCGAGGCATTTCTGTACATTTCAAATATTTTTTAAAAAATTGTGGGGGTGCTAATGAATAACCAACAGATGCCATTCCTACCATTTTTTAAATTTTTGTCTGTTTGTTTGTTTTTCCGTTTTTATGCAAAAAGTTTCATAGTCATGTGTATACGCATTTATAACAAAATTCCATAAGAAATATTTTTTTTATATAATATTAACTCATTTAAAAACAGATTTTTGAAATGGCTGAAAGAACATAATAATGTTTTATGACATTAAAGATTTTTGTAACAATAAACTATTTTCTGGAATTTTGTAATTAGGGATTATTGCAAAAAAAAGTATAAAACTATTACATTATTGTATTGACCATAAATCTGTGACATTGAACAACAATTAACTAATAATTATTATTTTGCATGCAATTGATATAGCATGTGTGTAAAAACTTTATAGGTACCATGTTTAAAGCAAATAAAGACTTACCTACTTACTTACTTACTAAAATAAAATAAAATAAACGTCTTTGCTATTATGTAGATAGGTGCGTCAATTCTATTTTCGCGGTAAAGTGACAAATGATCTTGAAAATCTTCCATTGACTTCTATGATTAACAACAACAAGACTTGGGTAATCCCGGCCGCCGTCTACAGTCGTCTTTTTTTTTAATGCACAGTTAACCTTCTATACTGCCAAGTTGCGGTTTGCTTCACTCAGTAGGTAGGTAGTTAGGTACCACTCTATGAGTAAGTAAGGATAAAATCTATGTTTCTAGGTCATGCTTTAATTCCTTAGTTATTATCTGCAACAGCTAGTACATTTTAAGGTTTTACGGTAAATTTTCAGGCACTAGAACAAAAAATGAGCTGTTCTGTAGGGAACAGTGCATTTATGTTCGCATAACTCGTCAAAATGTAGGGAATAGCAACTTTTTTTTCGCGATTTCCGGGTTTCTCCCAAAGTGAAAGTTGTTCATAATAATGAGTACCTACTACCTACCTACTTACCATTGACCCGAGTTGTTCATAATGATGAGTACTTACAAAAAAAAACTTCACCCTGTAGATTCGAATGAGGGTTTTAAATATATAATCTAAATAAATGAACTAGTTGTTTAAATCTCGAGTCTTATTTTTTATACTCGGTATAATTACGACAATTCGGGGGATATAAAAAATATATTAAGTAACCCGGCTAAAATAGCTCAATAATTAAGCATAGATGAAACTTACTTGTTTGTTTTTATTTGCATAAAAAACACATTAACTTTAGACAAATTAATAGTAAGATAAAGCGAGAATAAATGACGTAAACTTCGTTAACAGGATTCGAAAATACCATGAATTTAAGAAAAAATCGTTGTCTTATAGCGTCATAGTCTGTTTGTGTAAATTGCTCATCCATGTTAGGAAAAGCAAACATCATCGCATCGGTAATGAAGAATTTGGAGATCCGGGTTTTCTGGCTCAACTTAGATTGCATTGAACTAGGGTAAACCCCGAAACGAAACGGTCAGATGCAATTTTAAATTCTTACCGTCCGATCGTTTACCAAATGCAATAATTGAAGCGATTGACAATATTACTTACCTTGCAATTGATCGTTTCGGGGATCCTTTAGTAGGTACATCATGTACCTACCTCATTCCATATTAATGAACAAAACTAATTCATTACTATAAGTACATGATGTTTTAGAATGTAAGTACGTACGGCGAAGAAGGCATATTTTATGAACGACTTTTTTTTAATTTAATTTTTAGCCTTTACAGCTCAGCCTCGTTGACGCCGCGTAGGCTCTACTGAGGCTTCCCGTAGACCCCGCGTAGACTTCGCGTAGACTCCGCGCAGGCCCCGCTTAGACTCCTTGTAGCTTTCACGTAGATACAGTACACTGTCGGTGGACACGCAATATACCTACCTCGGTGCGAAAAGATATATGTCGTATTATTTAATTAAATTATCAAAGAAAACAACCATTGACCAAAGGCTTGATAATTTAAACAATAACAAAAATAAATTGTTCATAGAACATACGTACCGTCACCACGTCAGTGAGTCCGGGAGTGACCTAATGAGCTGAACCTCTACGACCCAAAGAATTGTCTGCAAAAACTATTGACGTTGGTGTTTACTGTTAGTGATCATTAGATACAATTACATGTTCTTGTGCGAAATTGCTGTGTCCTAGATTGACTTCCGACAGACTTGTTTACGTTTTTGAAACTGCCGAGGAGCTGATTTGATATCCATTTAGTCCCTATCTACAAATAAAATAATGTTCCCTTTTCTTATTTCATTTTCTCTTTTGATAAATCATTCGAACGTGTTGTCCGTTCCACATATTATTCATTTATCGGCACTAATTTTTCAAAAATCGAATGGATCCTGGCGTTTGCGTGTAATGACAACGTCCATCTTGTCCAATCAAGGGCCTTCATTGGTCACGTCTGCCACGCCATCTGTAATGGCGCGTGTGCCTAGAAGAAAGTTTTCGCCGGCACGTTATACGTGCAATTCATAACAAAATTAACAACCAGGCTGCTCCCAAATGTAACTATCATAATCAGCCAATCGCAGACACAGTTATCGGAGGATAACTTTATGATAGTGTACACGCGTCGGCATGACGCATTCGGATACAGGGGGCCAAGTCTACTAATTTACAAACGTGTCAGTGGTCTCAAATGGGTCTGGCCATGGCCCCCTGGTCATCAATCAGGCCTGTTATCACACTCGTGAGGCTTGCACGGCGCCAAGGATCAGTAAGAATCCGGCTCGAAGGACCAATGTTTGGGACTTTAATAACGTACACCCTTGATTGGTGTTGTTTACTGGTTTAGATTAATCGACTGGTATCAACTATTCATTCATTGGAAAGTAACCTACATTTAATATCAAAGATTTTGTTTATTATATATCAATGTACACATACATTTCCGTGGCGATTACTGTTTTAAGCCGCCAGCTTTAAGCTCAACGGGATTCTGCCAGGATTTCCCTTCATTAACTGTGATAAATAAATCTGAAATAGAATGAAGGTAAAAAAGAGAGCATTCATTGTTTAAATATTGAACCTTCTTTTCCTGTGGGAAATGAATGTTTATTGGGTAAATCCCTTAACGTTGTTAGTAATTCATTATGGTATTGCAGAATATGTCTATGCTCATCATTTTTTACTAGAAGGTAACTTTTGCTTGACTCTAAATCAAAAATCCGTCAGTGGGTCGTCTTAGCGGCGGAGACCATTTATGATGGTTGGTTGAGACGTGAAATCTGAACGTAAAGGGTGTCCTTTCACAACATTTATATTTGGGTTGATTCAAAGATGAAAACGAAAATTAACGTTTGATATGATTTTCGTGTTGTTAGTGACTAGGTATATAACCTGGTGCCAGTTTTTTGCCGTCCATGGACCTTTGACTTGGCTTCACATGCCGTCGAGAAATATCTCGCAGGTATTATTTTTATGATATCTTAAAATATTAAGATATCATAAAAATAATACCTGCGAGATATTTCTCGACGGCATGTCAATCACAAGGTAAACTAAATTAAAAATTTTAACTCTTTCAATAATAGTTTTCCTTGTTAGCCTGCTAAGATATAAATACAACTTACATTTACAACAAATATCTAAGTATACCATTATAATAATGTTTATCTCATCTAAAACAAACAAAAAACCCGTCGCAAAATTGGAAATACCCAGAGTAATAAAATTACGCCCAATATGTTTGTTTTCTGTCCGTTTTAAGCTTCTATTCGTAGAATTTTATATGCAGGTGTGCTGAATAATTAATTGATGTATAGAAAATATTATTTTTTTGAACATTTTCTATTTTGTTAAGTATTTACCTGGTACTTGTTGAAAGGCCTACACTGTCCTCCCCTATCTAATAATACTGTAATTCGAAAATATTGTAACAGCCAATTATTTTTAAAAGAGTAACCATGGAGTTTCTTGCCGGCTTTTCTCCATAGGAAACGACCAATTGGAACCGTGCAACTAGCTTCTGACGTTTCATAAGTGCCCATTCATAAGTGCCCATGTAGGTTTATGTGAAATCAAATATTTTGATTTTTGATTTGTTTTGATACTTTTGTTTGTTCCCAGCTGTCATTTGTGGATCTTTGACAGTCGTTACGGGTCGTCAGAAGCCCGAAAGTCTGACAACCAGTCTTACCACGGGGTATCGTATTACCCAGTTACTGGGTTGTGGAGGTCAGATAGGCAGTTGCTCCATGTAAAATACTGGTATTCAGCTGCCGGTAAGACTGGAAGCCGATCCCAACATAGTTGGGAAAAGGCTAGGCAGATGATGATGAGTTGTGTTTGTATAATATACTATTTCTATTGACGTGCTTTGTAATATTAGTTTCAATACAATAAGTGTATCTAATTAAAAAACGAACAGTGTGTGAACATTTTAATGACATTAATAAGTAATATCACTAATAATTTCAAGTAGTTACAAAGTCACTTTGTAATATTGTAACCTTAGAATATTGGTATTACCCCGTACAGTACGATACATCTTAGATGTAGCATACATTTCAAAATTTGCATCCATTCATTTCAATTTTACGAATGTATTTGGTAATACAACTTTACAAGTTGTTGCGTTTGCGTAAAGATCATTTTCACCTAAAGCAGTAATAAAGATTGGAGATTTTGAAGGCGCACTCAGTTCTGATTGTGATCGGATTTACGAACTTTGCCGATGCTACATCCATGTTATGTCGTACTGTAACTGGGTTGTGGTATTAACACTTATTAGGTAGGTAGGTATACTAACTTATTAGCAACCGCAAAGCTTCGTTGCAGCCCTATTAGTTGTCTACGACATCCAAGTGAATCCTTACAAACATCATGTAAATGACTGCTTACAAATCAAAGTACGTATTAAGTATTCTATGAAAAGCTAATGCAATTGCACATGGAAACACATGAGTGTCCATGACGTGTAAAACGGAATTGTGTTCATGACATCGCACTTTGACAGAAAACTAAGGAAGCCCCGTGAGACCAATAATCAGCTAAATTGACCGATTATGTTCCTAGAACGTACACTCGATGTACAAGATAAGTATGCAGGCAGTAACTACAACTACTTCGGTACTGTTAACCAAAACGATGTGTATATTACATGCCGAGTAATTCGGCCAGCCATCCTAACGTTATTCATATGAGTGTTTGATACCTTTGTGGCGGCACATGATCGTTGATCTATATCGCCACATGCGAACTACGCATCAAATACCTGACGTCACACAAAAATCCTGACGTCTCATAAATCCTGCATCGCGCAATTAGAGTTTACCGCGCGACGGACATATAAAAAAGAATCAATCCTTGGACAGTTGCCCGCGAGACACAACGCCCGTCGGAGAATCCTCCATTTTCTATGGTGGATGAGTGAACTTTACACCCTGTTCGTCATTACACCCTAAACCTTTGTGGGTGCGTGTAACGTTCCTAGGGATGTGTACAGAGAGGATTAAAAAGTGGACTATTTATTTACTCACGATACCTAATACAATGGATGTACTTTATAAAGTTCCTGTTTGTTTACACTAACAAAAAAATTATAAATAAATAAGGAACCTTCAAAAATATACAGTATAACATTGAATATTGCCTGCATTTTTGCAACTAAACTTTGTTTTTCATGAGCCAGCAACGCCTGATAACATTACCAATCTCTTTAGTTGTGTGTACTTCCGCAAAGGTCAAGATCGGTAGATGTAGTGGTATCTAATTGACCGGATAATTGCAGTGCGGTATGATGTATGTTATCAAGTAAATACTAGGAATGTGTAGGTACTACCGGCTTACTTAGGTATTTACCGGTGACTATCGCTTTAGAGAATCTATTTGCGATGATTGTAGGTGCATACTTACCTAATTGCATAACATAAATGTGATTATGTTCTTCGATAAAATAATATTATGGATCATATTTATCAGATTCTACAGCCGCACGGGTCGATCTATCAGGTTAAGCTATGCTTGCCGGGGCTGGTCCGTGGGTGGGTGACCATCTTTACATACCGAGACTCCTCCGTGTCTCGGAAAGTACGTTAAGCAGTTGGTCTCGGCTGTCATTCGTGGATATTTGACAGTCGTTACGGGTCGTCAGAAGTCCGAAACTGACAACCAGACTTACCAAGGGGTATCGTATTACCCAGTTTGTGGAGGTCAGATTTTTTTTATTTTTTTATTTTTTTTTTTTAAACTGAGAATTTCTTCCTGTATCGTGGGTGCGTTTACAAACATAGAGACTCACATACACTAACACCCAGACCCGGAACAACTACTTGCAGATCATACAAATATTTGTTCCGTGCGGGGATCGAACCCGCGACACGTTGCGCAACAGTCCATCGCTCAGCCACTGCGCCAACCGTGTCGTCAAAAGATAGGCAGTCGCTCCATGTAAAATACTGGTATTCAGCTGCATCCGGTTAGACTGGAAGCCAACCCCAGCATAGTTGGGAAAAGGTTAGGCAGATTGATTGATTGATCAGATTCTACATAATTTTTTCTGAAAGTTAAGGGCCATAGGAATGAGCCTTGGCGTATTGTATTAGGAATGTGATGTAATAATTTGCTTTGGGTTAGCAAAATATTAAATCCATTAGCCAGTATTTTTTAATATTTTTGGAACTTTGCTTTATACCTCCAACTGTCGCTAATGAAGTAATGAGACACAACAGAATTTTAATTGTTATCGGCCTTCATTGGGATTGGAATAAAAGCCGTTACATACTACAAATAACTACCAAGGTTAAAAGTACAAATATTTCGAATTTCCACCGACTATTGGGTTCCCCCACCTATGAAATTGGCGTTTTTTTCTCACAAATTGAGAGCCTCGTCACTTCTTGCTTGTCTCTTATTTTATCGATTAATGAACATCATAGACAACTACCAATAGTAAAAAAACCTTATTACTTATAGTTTTCAAAACATAAAAAATACCTCAAAAATGACTCCTCAATTATTAACTGAAATGACTTACTTAACTCATTTTGGTCGCTTAATCTAAGTGGCATTTACGTTATCTTAGTTTTTTAAACATTAGTGCATAAAAGTTTCAAAACATTAGTGTTCATGGTTGTTATATAAATTAAGAAAATGTTAGTATGAAAAATACAACTTCTTTAAAATTCCCCATACAAAATGCTGATTTCATAGGATCTAATACTTACCTACATCAATTGTTTTTTTCACAAATTATATTACTACTTAACTTTAATTTATATTAAAATGTGTACATCGTGCCTTAGCCCTTGTGCCCTTGATATAAATATAGTAATCGCTTGACCACTTCTTACTGTTGTAACTTTGAACTTTGGACATAGTGGATTTCCCTTACTTATATTGCAATTGACGTAGGTTTGTTTGTTTACGGGGTTTAACTTTAATTGTATGCGAATAGGAAACATACTGGAGTGAGGCTACGAGGTATTCAAATGATGGATGGGTCAATATTGAATACATGATGTAATTGAAAGAAAATACAGTTTTTCCAACCACATCACTCGATACATTAATTTTATTGTCCTACATTCACAGGCCGTTTCGCAAATATTCTACAGCATGTAACGATTATTACTCACTATTTTTTATATTCACGTTTTTAGTACCTAAATTACCCCAATTTCATTATAAATTAGCAAATTTTCTATAGAAGTCATAAGTTATGACTTCTAGACACCTGCTAGACGACGCCGACGGCTGCCCGCGCCCCATGTAATAATAAAGGCTCTTAACTTTACTGGCGCGACACGTCACGCGACGCGAATTTTAACAAAAAAAAATCGGAGAAAACTTCACGGCAAACAATGGGGCGCCGTCGCTTCGCGCGACGAGTCGCGCCAGTATGTAGGAGCCTTAACCCGGTAAAATTCCCCATTAAACTTCTGACGATCCTTAACGACGGTCAAATATTTACGAATGACAGCCGGGACCAACGTTTACAACGTGCTTTCCGAGGTACAGAGCAGGAGTCTCGGTATTTAAAGATGGTCACCCATCCACGGACCAACCCCGACAAGGGGGGCTTAACCGGATGGATCGACCCGTGCGGCTGTTATTACTTAGCCCCGAGCTCCTCCTGGCTGTTATGTACTTACACGTATTACATACATCACAAATGTGTACCTACTTAATTTTAATAGGAATTATCTTGTCAGCCTAGTTATGTTTAACAGTAACAGTGATGTTAACATAAATAAGATCCGTCTTGTCTACCAATAAATTAGAGTTTCGCTTGTTCAAACATCTTATTCACGTGACCATACAGTCACGGAACTATCGATAGATACATCTAATGGAAGATTCCATCTGAGTTAACGTCAATCATAAAAAAAGTTAACTAACGAATTTGAATGTCAGTACTTTTTACAAACATACATAACAATTGGCAGGTACTTTGGAATAGAATAGACTTATTAGAAAAAAAAAACTTCAATCTATTTTTATATACGCATATAAGTATTAATAGATAAACCAATAATATAATAAAATCTATTCTTAGTTCTCCGTAAATAAACCGCCGTATAATTTATTATTATCACACTTCGCAGTAATGTGTGTAATTGCGTATTTAAAGTATAAATAGGTAGGTTAGGTTACTATAAACATTATAATTAGAATACATATTGACAATGTTTCGTAATACTCATGTGATTATAGCTGCGCCTCGCGGCTTAACCCGCATACATCTCGATCCCGTAGGAATATCGGGATAAAAATGTTCTATGTCTTAACCCAGGTCATGGTCTACCCAGGTGCCAAATTTCATCCAATTCAGTTCTGCAGTTTTAGCGTGAAAGCGTACATTCAGTGGTTTAGGCGTGAAAAGGTAACATACAGACAGACAGACAGACAGACAGAGTTACTTTGGAATTTATAATACTTGTATGGATTATTAGTAAGGATGTGTTAACTCGTACGTAAAGTCAGGGATATTAATTGTTTAGCAAATTGACTATCAAGTTTAATTACACTATTACTGTTACTACACAACTATTATTCTTTGAAATAACATAACATTATAATAATAATTATCGCTTTGTTTCTAAAAAAAACCATCATTTCGGTGGGAACTACCGGGATGTGGACTAATAAAGAAGTATAAATACACATACATTAACTTCAAAATAACTAACTCCTTTTGTCTCGTTTAAGTACATACATCTGGTCATACAAGCAAGCCGGTTGCGAGTACTACGCGTCTGACCTTTTTGAAGAACATCACCAATACGGTCACAATATACAGGCTGTAAGGGTAAACAGTCTTGTCATTCAAATCATGGGTAGTTGACTTAAATATAAAAATAAATGACCGAAAACAACAAAAAAAAAACGTTATTTTCATTAAAAGATTTTTAAAAGTTTCTATCCGACACCGCGCTCGCTAGCGAAACAGCTGACTAAATGAGGGAGGGGCCGCGCTCGCGGCCGGTCAGGTCGCGTCCCGCACCCCTCGCCCGTATTGAGACGGAAGTTCGTTGCCCTAGCGCATAGAGCAACGAACTTGCGTCTTTTGTGAAAAAAATTAGTTTAAAAAAAAAAAAAAAGTTGTAATTTTCCATTGATTTTACGTTATATAAATGAAACCAAACCACTGGTTGCAAGGATAAGACATAATACAGGGTGTTAGGGACACCCTGTATTATGTCTTTCGGGACTTTCGGGCTTCTGACGACCCGTAACGACTGTCAAAGATCCACGAATGACAGCCGGGATCAACGGCTTAACGTGCTTTCCGGGGCACGGAGAAGTCTCAATATGTAAAGATGGTCATCCATCCACGGACCAACCCCGGCAAGCGTAGCTTAACCTCATGGATTGATCCGTGCGGCTCTTATTACTTAGCCACGAGCTCCTCTTGGTATATTCTAGGCTATTTAGTTGAATGTAGAAAGGGCTGCGTCATCCTTATTGTTACCTGAAACTGACACTTTTTAGTCCAATTATTGGGTGTCGGTAGTTTCTCGTAGAAACGTGTACTATGAAAAACCGGCCAAGTGCGAGTCGGACTCTAAAAACGGCTAAATCACGTTTGTTGTATGGGAGTCCCCTTAAATGTTTATTTTATTCTGTTTCTTAGTATTTGTTGTTATAGCGGCAACAGAAATACATCATCTGTGAAAATTTCAACTGTCTAATTATCACGATTCATGAGATACAGCCTGGTGACAGACGGACAGACAGCGGAGTCTTCGTAATAGGTTCCCGTTTTACCCTTTGGGTACGGAACCCTAAAAACTACCGACTCCAGATAATTTCTGATAAACGCTTCCACGAAAGCTTGTCTTAATGATTTTGATGAGCCCATCCTTCCCGTGGCATGCGTTCCTGGTAGCTCAGATTACGTGAAACTGTGTATGAAGAAGAGGATAACGTAGTGGACGCTATCCTCTTCTTCATACACTGTGACACATGGCCATCGTCCTCACGTACTTCTTGAATGATTCTGTCCTCTTCACTCCTTCCAAGTCCATCGAAGATGTCGTTATTGTTCAGTATGCTAACAATTTTGTGTTGTGGCAATATTGGGTGTCTTTATTAGGACTTGTGATTGGCATTAAATCGAAATGCTGCTATTTAACATAATACAAGCACAATTTCACCCTGAAATGCAGCTTGTCCTGTTCCACCAATTTACCTCCTAAAATTAACCTCTAAAATTGAAATTCTTCAGTTCGACATTTAAACGTATTAGGACAAGGGACAAGGGTGGACAAGGGACAAGGACAGGACAAGGGTGCTAAACCAATTTTGAAGGTGCGTCATAACTTTGAGGCCAAGTCAGCCGGTGGACCATCTAGTAAATAACTACAGTTACGGTAGATAACTAATTTTTAAAATTAAACAAAACTTTTGGTTTGAAGAGGTTTTTATAATATCTAACAACTTATTAATATTTGGAGTCTTTGACTTCGATATTATAATTAAGTCTGAAAATATGTTTTATTGTTGGCTAATGCTAGCTAATGGTTAGCTGATAGCTTTTGGCGGGCTAATTCAAATGCGTTGGCCACCCAGTGACCCACTCGGTGGCCCGTGGGCCTGTGTGATTGAGCAGCAGTATATGTAATAATAGGTTGCGCCCCCGGCTTCGCCCGCGCGGTATGTCGACAAAAAGTAGCCTATGTCCTTCCCCAGGGTGCCTATGTCCTTGCCAAATTTTGTCAAAATCCGTTCAGTGGTTTAGGTGTGAAACGGTAACAGACACAGAGTTACTTTCGAATTTATAATATTAGTACCTCAATCAATCTGCTTAGCCTTTTCCCAACTATGTTGGGGTCGGCTTCCAGTCTAACTGGATGCAGCTGAATACCAGTATTTTACATGGAGCGACTGCCTATTTGACCTCCAACCCTCCTTGAATTTCAACCCAGTAACTGGGTAATACGTTACCCCTTGGTTAGACTGGTTGTCAGACTTTCGTGTTTCTGACGACTCGTAACGACTGTCAAAGATCCACAAATGACAGCCGGGACCAACGGCTTAACGTGCTTTCTGAGGCACGAAGGAGTCTCGATATGTGAAAATGGTCACCCATCCACGGACCAACCCCGGCAAGTGTAGCTTAACCTGATGGATCGACCCGAGCGGCTGTTATTACTTAGCCACGAGCTCCTCCTATAATTTTAGTACCTATGGATAATATTAGTAAGGATGGATTCTATAGTCGAATCGTTTTAGAGAGAATCGCATGAGATTTGTGCCATTTTCTCTGCGATTCGACTATAATTTTCGGCGTTTGAAAATAATGATTATTTGGTTGTTCATTACCTTCTATGAGTTCTTGCCGTTTTAAATAATTATCTTAATTTTATACAGCATTTTAAAGTAGTGTATATAAACCATAAATAGATTAATGGTTATGGAACCCATAGAACCTGGTTAACAACATTCGTGAAGGTCATTTGAGGGTTAACTTTGTAAAATGTTGTTTGTGTAAGGTTTACGACTACGCCGAATAATTAACATTATTTTTACGGCAAGTTAAAAATAGAGTATTTGAATCGCAGTTTTATCTAATTACAATAAATTATGTCGACTTGTTTTAAGTATGTAGGTAAGGGCTAGTTACTACTGCTTAGCTGGTATCGCCAAAGAATAGCGCCAGGAAAAGTCGATCGCGGCACGATATCAGGGAAAATACAATTTTGAAAAATGTTCCTACTAATGGCGAATTAGAACAGAATTTTTCGTTTTTTACCTAGTACCTGTATCCAGCAAATTAATTTGGAATTTCTGACAGTATTTCCTTACAAACACTCAGAATTTCACAAAAACTTTTACGAAATTCCACGTATAAAAGATATCTGACTTTTGTAAAATCGGCTCTAACAATTTTATATATTTCCTGGGCTTAAGGCTGTGATAGACGGGAGAGTTGTCGGTCCTGATCAAGTGAACAAGTTTTTTATTGAATTTTAAACTACGCTAAGGCCCGGGTTTTTAAAGCGACGGCTCTGTGGTAATCCACAAGCCATCAGCGAACTTTACCGTCGAGCCGCGGTACGTCGATCACAGCCTTTACAAAGTTAAGGGTGCACCCTACTTCAGATTTTATCCCACTCGCACCATACTACTCGCGACCTGAGTGAGAACGAGACGGAGTGGGGCGCTAGCGGCTCTAAAGCGTCGAAAAGTTTAGGTAATTGCTTTTTACGGTGAAAATAATGGTAATTAAAAAAAAATGACACACATAAGACCTGCTTTATAGTTAGTTCAGTTATCATGCAAAGTTTCATGATTTAATTTGAAGTATTTTTTTAATACCAGCGGTTTATAATTCTGTGCAGAGGTAACTTTGGATTTTTTTTCTATAGAGACAATTTTATGTAATCGTGTTTTCGCCTCACATAAGACCTAGAATCAATCCTCATATTTCAAAATTAATACAGCAGTATTTTCGGCATAACAGAGGATCATGCTACGCAATTTGTGATTGGGTGCGCCCTTAAATGGAATGCTATTTGGGTCGGAGGGGTAATTGCTTAACAAAGACAAAGATTTTAATAGGGGTTTGTAGGTAAAGGTAAGTTCAGGACTTATCCACCGCTAAAAGCGGCATACGAATATTTACAATACACATTACCCATAAATATCACACATTTTGCTTTTCACATTTTCTTTCTTCTTTCTTTCTTTTATAGATAAAATCTGGAACCTAATTTATATTATACTGGTTTATGCCTTCGCCCGCGAGGATTTCGGAAATTATGCCATAAGAACGAACTACAGGGATAAAAAAAAAAACGAGAAAGCGTAACAGAGTCACTTTTTATAATAGGATAGTTAAGATATAGGTACTCTTTTAAACAAAACACTACAACATTAGACTATCAAAGAGTGCGTTTCATCAATTAGTTCCATTGCTGTAATGCCAAGCTCCTCTGTTAAATTTTAACAACGGACCTATTAAGTGTAGCGTAATCGCACAGCGCTAATCACCTCCGGTTTTATTCACCTAGAAGTTACCTCTCTTTCTATCGCAACTCAAATATCTTCTGGCTACGTTACACTCAGTGAATTGGCCCGGCAAGACGGGTCCGCCGCGTACGGACGGTGAGTGAACTATCTGTATTCATCTGTGGTGATGTTTGTCTTTTGTTTCTCAATATTAATTTTATTATTGTTGATGATGGATTTAATTTCACAGAAAATGTAAACCTAGTTAATTAGAGTTGAGAGGGGAGTATCGGATTCTTTACTTCCAAGAATTTCATTACGTTAACGGTATTAAATAAGGATTGTAAATTGAGTACCTAAGTATTTAATCGTTTATGTGATAAAATAGCTTTTAATAGAACAATATCATCTGATAAATGGAATGGTTTTTTAAGTTGAAAGTTCCGTTTTTTTTTCAGCACGTTCGAACCAATTTGTATGTAAAACCGGGATCGGACGCCCTAAGAGGACATGTACTGACCGTATTGGTAATATTCTTCAGAAATGTCAACTGCGTAGTACTCGCAACCAGCGTACGTCAACGATCAGGGCGCCTATCACCAGCCCTTACAGCAGTATTATTTTAATATTACTTCAGTGTAGGAAAGAGATGAAGCTCTACAGGACGTATAGCACCATCTCTTTCGCCCACTGAGTAAGAATAAAATAATACTGCTGTAAGCGGTGGTGGTAGGCCCCCAGATGTATGAACGTAAACAAAGCCGTGGGAAACACCTGGATGAGGGACGCAAGGAACCGGGAAGTATGGCGGAAAGAAGCCCAGAAGTGGGTGATGATGATGACGAACGTAAATGAGGCAAAAGGAGTATTTAAGGATCGTAGCAGGTGGCGTTCTGTAATTTCTACCTACCCCCATGGGAAGTAGGCGTTAGTTTGTTTGTGTGTGTAATAAATCAGCGAAATGTCAATGTTGATGTAGTTGTAATTGAAATAGAGATTTCTACGTAACTAAATATTTATCTAACCAAACCGGACCAAACTAATTGACTACAAACCAATAATACAGGAAATAATGATAACCGCAATCACTGCATATTTGTTTATCTTTCACTTTAATATTAATGTTGCAATCGTGTGGCGATACCGTCATCTATACTATATACTTATACTATAATTATATACTATAATACTAACTATATCCATTCTAATATTATAAATTCGAAAGTAACTCTGTCTATCTCTCTGTCTGTATGTTACCTTTTTACGCCTAAACCACTGAACGGATTTCGATAAAATTTGGCAAGGAGATAGATGGCATCCCGGGGAAGGACATAGGCTACTTTTTATCGACATACCACGCAGGCGAAGCCGCCGGCGGAAGCTAGTTTTGTATAAAAACTCATTAATTATACCTACTAATGAAATCGTTACTGTAAAGTTCAATATTTATACCAATAACGATGCAAGAACAGGTAATTAAATAACCTGTATTATTTAAGTTGTGTTCATTAAAAAGTAATTTAATTTATTTATTTTTCCATAACATTCTGTCTAATATTTTAGATGTTTGTACTTCTGTCTGTATTCCGCAATTTTGCTATTAAAAAGTCATAGTGATTTTTCCTGAAGTAAAAAAGGACACTCCTGGGTGATTTTAGGAATGACTTGGTGTCGCATGTCTTCTGATATTCCAGCCACACATGAGATTTTGAACATAGGAGTTTATTTAAAAACGTTGCTTAAAATGAATGTTTAACCATACCTTTTTGACGTCACTTAACTTTAACCAAAGTTTATACATAAACCCTTTATGTGGGGAAAATCTTAGGCACTAAGGACACTACACTTCCTATTAGGTAGGCCCATAAAGGCTCTTACATACTGGCGCGATTCGCCACGCGACGCGACGCCGCCGCATTGTTCGCCGTGAAGTTTTCTCAGAAATTGTTTTGTTCAAAATTCGCGTCGCGTGGCGAATCGCGCCAGTATGTAAGAGCCTTAAGGCACTCTTATCAGAAATTTTGAAGAGCCATTAAAATCTATAAAAATCCGGGCGGATATGAAGACCAATCCTAGCTCAAACACTACTAACGTCAATTTAAGAAACCAAAACGATGTTTATGATGAAATAATTTATTCTAATGTACTTTATGTGTTTTAAATTTGTTTGTACATTACCTTAGTTAATTTTTATATCAGTGTAATTAGGTGCTGGCGGCATTTTCCAGACAATTGACGTCAAACGAATATAACTTTAATTATTACGTCTGTGTTTTATATGCCAAAGATTATGATTCAATTGTGTGTACGTTTTTAAAGTAAATATTGTGGCAATCTTAGGTAGTGTGTTTGTACGGTTATTTTTAGTTGAATTGGAAGCAAGGCTCCTACATATTGGCGCGATTCGCCGCGCGACGCGAATTTTAACAAAACAATTTCTGAGAAAACATCATGGCGAACAATGCGGCGGCGTCGCGTCGCGCGACGAATCGTTTTTCGAAGTCGGTTTTTTTTGTTGTAAAATAGTTTTTATTTTTCACTTTTTAGTTGTGGTACCTACCCCACACAAATTCGAATACCACTACCTGCTATGTCAATAACAGTGACGGAGTCACATAGAACATCGAGGGAAAAATACGTAATATTGAAGCTAACTCAAAAACTGTATTTTATTATTGGTATTCAATTTTGATGATGTTTCATAAGTAAAAGGACATTAATTTGTCAAATGTGGAAAATTATGGTCGTTGTACATTGCACTGGTATACTTAGGTACATTTCCCGAGGAAAGGTCAGCTCAGGTCATCAGTGATGATAAAATTCCTACAGCTGCAAGATGATTTATGAAACTGTGCACTGATTCGGAAAAACAAAAGAACTCTATATTCTTGGACTCTTGCACGTACAAAGCGGCTACTGTTTTTAGACCAGACTTTTCCACTCGGTACCCTTCTTATTCTTCTCTCAAAGTGATAGCCGTAGAACCGATGACCGATAGGGTGGACTTTCTTGAGTGGAGACCGCGCATCGGCAAACGTGAGGTAGGACTCTCACGCTAGGTGGAGCGACGGTCTTCGCAGGGTGGCTGGTAGCAGCTGGATGACAGTTGCGGAAAATCGAGCTGAATTGCATGGAATTAGACAGAGGAAAGCAGTCCTGGGTATACCCAGAACTGCTGTAGACTGATGATGATAAAGGTTAACCCGTTCAGATGGGTCAATTTGGTCGAATGAGACAAATGTGTTAAGGAAACATGTCGTCGATTTTAGAGTTACATACATACATAAATAAACACCTTTTCCCATGTTGGTAGGCAGAAATTACCGAACGCCAGCTGCTACGATACTAACATATTACTCCTTTTGGTTTGTTTATGATCATACATCTAGTTGACGCAGTTGAGTTAGAAAAAATCATTCAAAGATCTAAGTATCACCCCACTATCCTCATTTGTTATGTTTGCTTCCTAACTAGATTATTAGCTTAATAGTCGTTGAAAGATACGGTTGTGTTTGTAGCATAGCAAAAAGCGTGTCAATTTCGCACTTGTAAAGTTATGAATACTTGACATCCATATCACTATTAAGCTGAGCGCACATTACAGCCGCAAGTGGCCGCAGCGCAAAGCATTTTCAAAAAAGTGTGGTGTACACCGCCGGTATTGTGCGTTGGTTCATAGAAAATGTAATAGTCCTCCAGATCTAATTTCGGCTGTAGCGGCCAATCTCAGCCTTCGGCGCGGGAGATATAGTACACATGCAAGTGTGTGTGCAGACACAATTGCACTTTCTCTTCCTTCACTCTCATAGTCCGATGGGTCAGCAATTTGACCCCACCAGATAGAGATCAGGCGTAGGACCAACGGCTTAACGCGCTTTCCGAGACACGGGGGCCATTAACACTTTGCCCGAGCTGGGCATCGAACACAGGACCCCAAACTCAGCAGTCACGCTTGCGACTACGAGACCTAGAGTCAATAGAAAATATACCTACCAAAGTGATGAAAGAGGATTTTAGCAATGCGTTGCGTTGCGGCCCGCCTCTGTCTGCTTCAGCCTTTAAAAGTTAAGTATTATAAGTACTTGACTCACTGTTCAATATTGACAAAATATATTTAGTGTATGAGTAATTTGTCCGTTACTCATACACTAAATATATTATAGCACAAGGTAAATGTGTGCTTGAACTTGAGTGACACTTAACCCTAAACATGAGAGCTTCGGAAAAGTAGATAAGCTTGTAAGAGATCCGTGGAATAAAACTGTCGTCTGACAGTTTTTGTATGGAAAAACTGTCAAAAATTCAAAATTAATTCGCAGGATAAGACTTATACTTGGTATAAAAGTTTGGTGGTTAATCGTTTTAGAATAAACAGACAGATATGATGGACGGATATGGTTGTCAACCCATACCTACTCTTTACTCAACTATGTTGTCAAACATAGCTGCCTTCAACTAAAAAACTATGTTTTTTAGTTGAAGGCAGCTTACGATACTACAAGTTTAAAAATGAAAGACTGGTTTTAGAGGCACGCTGACCCATCGGAGCGGCGTAATTCTAAACGCTCCTAGGACAATCCTATATATTGGGCCGTCAGCGCCGACGGAGTTTTCAAAGTGGTCTTGCTAACGTATGTATGCTTGGTGGTCTATGTTCTCCAGACTTATTTTGGCTATATCAATGATAATGATGATGGATCAATCAGACTGCCTAGACTTTTCCCAACTATGTTGGGATGGGCTTCCAGTCTAACCGGATGCAGCTGAATACCAGTATTTTACATGGAGCGACTGCCTATCCGATCTCCACAGATGTTATTCATAATCTTTATCATTACACCGTATTATATTGCACCGTGACGTTAATTAGATGTCAGAGGTACCAAAGCGCAGGGCTGTGAAAACATTATCTCTTCCAAATCTCCGAGATTACGAAAGTTTACTTTCGTTCACGTTAATGAATGTTAGCTAACAGAGAAAGGTAGTTTGATATCAGTTCACACGTGTCTCGAGAAGATGGGATGCTAAACAATTTGTTAACACTTCTCTTGTCTTTGGACAACTTTGTGGTTTTAGTGAATTATTGTGTTTATGCTGGGTTAAGACCTTGGCCCTCATGTACAAGGTGTCAAACCCTCGCAAGTACCCATATGAATTTTCCAATTCATAATTATGTGCTTTCTGGGTTTCTCTTTAACATTACTGTCATCAGTGAGGCCTATGTCCAGCAGTGGACGTCTTTCGGTCAGCAGAAAGACGTCTACTGCTGGACATGGTGATAACTGTCACCGGTAAAGTAAAAACATCATGAGGTCTTATTAATTAGCTGTTGCCCGTGACTTCTTCTATAATCCTGGATGAAAAGTAGCCTATGTCCTATTCCAGGACATGGTCTACCTCTGTGCCAAATTTCATCCAAATCTGTACAGCCGTTTTAGCGTGAAAGCGTAAAAAACAAACACACTCACTTTCACATTTATAATATTAGTTAGGATACTACCTATACCTATATTATAGATACGGATTCTCAAGGAAATGAGATGAAATATTACGTATAGAAATTGCCTTTTCTGTAATAACGAACCGGTAAGTAGGAACCGGAAAGTATAAAAGGTTTCCAAGAATTCGACGAAAATGAAAAGCTTGAGTCGTTGCCCTTAGCTTTGATAACAGTATATAAATCCCTGTAGGCACAATGGGCTTATACATAAATAATGTTATATACTTAGTTCATTTTCTCCGCATCTATATGCAGAGAAAATGAACTAAAGCAAGATATGAGTTATAGAGCCGTTAGAAATGGCATGAACTCTATAGTTTTAGTTAATGGCAGGTCTAACGGCTCTATAAGTCATATCTTTGCTTTGCATATTTTGTGGTTCATTGATATTTATCTACCCTAATATAATATTACTTATTAGCTGCGCCCCGCGGTTTAACCCGCGTTAGTCTCGATCCCGTGAGAATATCGGGATAAAAGTATCCTATGTCCTTCTCCAGGTCCGTGTGGTTTGTGACTAACCTAGTGACACAGTTCTAAAGCCGCCCTCTGACTTGGTTTCATATGCTGCCGAGAAATATCTCTCAGGCATGCCGTTTTCCTTCACCGTTTTTGAATCAATTGATAAATCCATACTAATATTATAAATTCGAAAGTAACTCTGTCTGTCTGTCTGTATGTTACCTTTTCACGACTAAACCACTGAACGGATTTCGATAGGCAAGGAGATAGATGGCATCTCGGGGGAGGACATACGCTACTTTTTATCGACATACCACGCGGGCGAAGCCGCGGGCGGAAGCTAGTTATACAATACGCACATGAATCCGAAAAGTCAGAGGTGCGTGTATTGGGTTCGAACTCGAGACCAATGACTTGGGAGTCTGACGGTCACACCACTAAGCTATCACTACTCTAACTTATAACTAAAATATTATATGTTTTTTTTAGTAAAAACATATAATATTTTAGTCAGCCAGTCCCTAAGTGTGTTCTGTCTCTTTACTACCTATTAAAAGATAAAGTAAAATATTGCAATAATAATAAATATGAATGATGAATATTTGTTTGGTTGCCAGCCTAATCCTTCCCACCTCGAGGCCCACAATAACCAGTTCCTTCTAAATTTCATATAAATTGTTGCGTTGATCTATTAAGAATTTATAAAAACCTGTATCCAAACGTATATTATAATTTCTTATTATCAAAAGACATCTCAAACTGCTTCGAAACATGTTTCGGGTCGAGTTATTTGGTGATCGTGGCGTGGTATTATTTGTTTTCTACGTAGCGTCGCCTTCTTTTAATATTTCTTTAAAGTTTTCGATGGTGAAATTGGTGCACATTTTCCTGCATTACAGATGTAATTTTTTCGTTGTAACATATCTTCGGCAACCGTTTCCTTTCTATAGAAAATTGTAGTTCTGTGTTGACAAGTAATATATTATTGAACTTGGCTTGACACGCGGCCGCGTGTCTAGATCAGTAGAATTCATTCTTTTCTCCGTCGTGTAGGTGTCAGGGCTATATGTTTTGCGGAAGTTTTTAATATGCCTATTATAACGGTTATTGACCCATCACAGTGATAAGAATCTGAACTGGAGATGTATTCTACTTGGCTGAAGGAAAACACACCTGTTGCCTTGAATATGATGCAGTCTGAGTTTTATAATTTACTAGGTCATGCCGCAGCTTCGCCCGCCTGGATGTCGGTTATTATATACCAAAACCTTCCTCGAGAACCACTCTATCCATGGATGAAAACAGCATGAAAATCGGTGCAGTCGTTTTTGAGTTAGAAGTCAGTCAAGGATAACGTTTGCTCTTTTGGAATAAAGTGCATTCAATTGTTTCATTACTACTTTCCGACTTCTGTCATTTGTGGTTATGACATACCATCACGCCTGTACTGCTAGAACAAAGGGTTAGGCAGAGGGTACCTTTAGTAGACTCACATTTCCACAGTTATGTTTAAGTCTAGGTTCTTGTGTTATTTCTTATCATACAAGTAGTTATTAGATTAAAAATTAACTAAAGACCCTTTACGTTATTATTGTAACTGGTGTAATACTTGAAGGTCTAGTAAATTCATTGGATGGTATATTGGTTAACTGGTAGTTACTTGTACTTCTGTTATTTTGTTAGTACCTTATTGTGTGTGTAGAACGATCAGATTGTTCCTTCACACACCTTCCTGTTTCAAAATCAGTTCAATTTAGACTAGTTGTTTGATTTGACTATACTTATAAAGCAGTAACTTTGAAACCTCTGTATACTTAGATATTTTAGGCTATTTGATGGGAAACACATCCAATAAAACCAATAAATTGTTAAAAATAAGTATATTATTTATTTATTTAACATGAATATTATTTTTTATTCATTTTGACGGGTAGTCCCCTGTCCACTGGTCCTCGTGCTACTGACGATGACGTCAATCAACCGGTCTCGAAGTCTCGAACACACTCGACCTGGGGGCAACAGAAAAAATACTTTTAGACTTTCTATTTAATAGTTTTGGGAATTCCCGTTAACTGTGTTTGTTTGCTTGAAGATGGTCTTGTTAATAACAGATTAACAATTAAGGGCAATCTTGTTTTGGCAATAAACGACGATAGAAACATTAGAGTAATGAGTGTTCTTGAATTTTTAGAATGCAACTTTCGAAATAGACTTTCTTGTTATGGATGCATATATCTTGGGTATTTCCAACTACCAGTATCGATTGAAACATAAGAAGCAAGTAAGAAATATACAGGTGACAAAATCAATGCACATCCATAAACATTCATGATAATTGAATATTAGAGATAGGAAAATAAGTGAACATGTTTGATTTAGATTGTAAGATCTTTCGCAAATGTTTGCAATTTTAAACAAGAAAATCGATTCACAACATATATTTGACAAAATGGATATCCTATTGATGATGTATTTATATTTATAACATGAGTATGAGTGATCCTATTCCTCTAGCCTTAATGGCTGATTTTCTCTTTTCGTATATAGTACATAAGTACCTACATACTCAATTATAATTATGTTCAATGCCAAAAAACGTGGGAATCTATGTGCTTGAAAAAACAGTTGATATAATTTGCTATACAATGGCAGTTATAATTATTGTAGTGGGATTGGGATTGGGTTTATCCAACTAGTTTGACAATAGCGAAAATGTCACGAAAACATTCCCACAAGTTTTACCGCTGACTAGAATAATAATTCCAAGTTATAATTAAAAGCTATCAAACTGTTATGGTTGGTTTACCAACGCTTATAAGATCTCTTTAGATATTTTACTCTAAATAACTTTATAGTGAAAGTTTTCTTCATAGCAAATTCAAATGATTTCTTTAAATGATTCATATGGATATGCGTTCCTATCTACGATAGTTGAAGCAGTTCCCTTTCGACCTTATTTGTGTTTAAGTCACAAATTTTGTTGGAAGCTGTTCTACATTTTCTATTTCATGCGCGATTATAATCCACCCCAATTAATTTCTATTTCAATAACACCAATTCGTGGGAATGTCAATTAAACGCTTACCAATTAGAGCAATTATTATGGGAAGGAATGGCAGTTTTTGAACTCATCCAATTAAGTTAATTGATAAAGTTGAGTAGCTCTCAATTGTTTTGATATGAAATTAATTAAACGCAATTGGAACTCGTCCGGTTCGAAAACTATTATTTCAGTAGGCTGTATTGATAATGATCTTTACAAACGATTCCAATATGAATTGGTATTTTAGTCTTAAATACTGAAACATCCCCTTAGTAACGACTTTAATGAAGTGAAAGATAATAATTTAAAGGAACTGAGGAAGAATAACACAGAATATTATAGAGACTTGACATGAGTGCCGAATGTTCCTATGAGTACTGATCAGGTTTAGCAAGAGTTTTTGTCAAAGACAATGACGATGAGTTCTAAACTAACAGTAAATATCACAAATACCAACCTTTTTTTTGAGTGGAGCTGGCAGAATTATTTCACTATCACAACACATTTGCACTGTTCTCTTCACCTCTTCTCATTGAACTTAGGTTTATAGTCCATTGTTGATGAAATCATCGAAGAAGTACTGTTGCTTGAAGACTTGGATAAATCCGTCTTCTTCCTGAAGCTCAGCCGGGTCTCGCCTCTGATGAAGCGGTCAAGGGCTTGCCTCAATGACGAGTGTTTTCTTTCGAAAGGATTTGTATACATTTTGGTTGGAGTTAATTTAAATTTCAATACGTCTGTTCGCTACTAGCGTTCAATCTGTTGTAAGGCCTTGCACCTCCCACTCCTTATATATAAAGATTGCGCGTGCGCTTAGGTCAGCCGGAGTTCAAACATTGGTTGGTCACAGACGTCATAGCGGCTTTTTGTTTTGATGCCCAGTAATTGGACGGTTGTTTTTGATGAACGGGCGTGTTGCTGACGTTCGCGTTTTTTCTTCGTAAAAGTTGTACTAGAGCAGCTGTGTAGTTTGGTTTTGTGCAAAGTATTTTAGAGCGTCAATCATTATCAAATTAAGGAAGTTTACATCCTTTTTGACGTTCTATGTTATGTCAATAGTATACCTAACGTTATTAATTCATGCGGTTTTGTTTCCACAGTGAATGGATATATCCTCAGTTTAGGTTTGAATCGGAAAAACCTTACATTCACTTTGATATTTACATTTAAAGTTCCACTCATTGGTGGCAATGATATCATATTTTAGGTACCTTTATTCAATCGGTAAACATTCTTGAGATTTCTTATTGTATTATGGAACTTTAACGACGTAACTTGTGATATTGCATTTATCATTATTGTATATTTAGAACCCTTTTAACCGGACTATCGTGAGAACGGTGGTTATATTTAGTTTAAACATTATATTTATTATTAGATATTTGCTATCTTTATAGGTCAGTTATTAGATAATAGAAGTAGACAAATATGAAAAATAGAAATATATCTCAATTCTACTTTTAATGAAATAATTAGTCCAATTTAATGAAGTTTCTTTTATATTCTACATCCTTCTAATAACTATGAAGATTTCCAAGAAATCATTGATGAATGGGCGAGGCGATTAATAATTACACTTCATTAAGTTATTGTTTTGTATTACCATTCTAGATTGTGTTCATTTTATTAGCGTGTTTCTTACTAATAAATTATGATTTTATGATGTTCATTAATCTACCTAACAAGCTAGGTAATTATCTATGTTGTAATCGCATAATCAGCCTATAATGATCCCACTGCTGGAACACAAGACTCCTCTCTGTAAGAGGTAGTGGGCCGTAATTCACCACGCGGGCCCGGTGCGTGTTGGATCTAGGTATCCAGCCCTTCAATTGTCTCTTCATGTATTCATGTAGTTTTATTTGATGGAAGGTCCAACCAAGAAAAAATTATGCTTTATTTACTACTAGCTAATGCCCGCGGACGTGAGTCCTCGAGAACCACTCTATCCATTGGAGAAAACAGCATGAAAATTGGTGCAGTAGTTTTTGAGTTTATCGCGAACAGAACGACAGACAGACGCGGCGGAGGACTTAGTTTTATAATATGTAGTGATTATCATTATATTTTTGACATCAAGAGGACTAGCAGTAGTATTCTCTATTGCACTAAAAGATATGAAAATTTACTGCGATGCAACTAATTATACTATAATTCCGTAGCGGGTATAAAGGACGCACAATTAGCGGTTTACGTTTATAAGGTGATTATATTATTATGATGGGTTTTTTCAAGCTCTTTAATTATATTCCCCGTCTTGTGAGAAACCTGAGAATTGGTTTAATCGTTTCCAAATTATATTTATAGGATTTTATGATGTATAATTTCTTGCTTATTACTAATAGTCTGAATCCCGACAGTCCAACCAGTCTTACTAAGGGGTGTCGTGTTACCCAGTACCTGGGTTGTGGAGGTCAGGTAGACAGTCGCTCCATGTAAAATACTGGTATTCAGCTGCATCCGGTTTGACTGGAATCCGACCCCAACATAGTTGGGAAAAGCCTTGGCAGATTGATTGTATAATTGCTTGCTATATTTTGATACCTACCTACGTCAATAACTTTCGACAGAAAATTTAAGAACTGGGAAAACAGAAATCCCTTTGAGAATCTACTTTTGTTCATTTATGTTATGTGCACATTAGCTGCATTCTTGATAACGGCGTCCAGTACCTATACCTACTCATGGCAGCCATTAAAATCGTCTTGATAAACATCATAATTCACACGAAGAATATTGTTTTCGATAAAATGTTGTGCGCAGTTGTGTTCTGCGGTTTTGTATTTGAATATAGAACGTACTCGAATGGATGATCAATTGATCATGTTTATCTTCGGAAACGTTATTTCTAATACATTAGTCAAAGATCCTCCTTGCTTCGTTTTGTCTCGTGATGTCTATGGAACTGTTTTATTTGAAATACCATATACGCTACCTACTTTCGTAGATCAAAGATATTAAACGCTTATTATTTGGCTGTTCATTGATCGGCGGGGTGGGGGGGGTCCGCTCCCTGAGCCCATAACTAAGTTTCGATAGCCCGCAGCTTCAGAGGATAAGTACATGAAAAAAAAAAACTTATAGTTCGCCGTGCAGTGCACTGTTACTGATGTATTTATTTGTAATACTTTTGATTAAAATAACGCATGAAATTATGCAAGGTACCGTATACCTTAAAAGACGCTCCTTAGAATTAACCAAGTTTTATTTATCGAAGGCATCTGACCATAAATGGTACAAAATCTGAAAGTAGTACCTATTCAGATTCTTGTCTATTTATTGTTGTTTTTACATAAATATCCAGGCAACGTCGAGTTTATAATTAAAAAATAAACATGTTTATAACAAAGATTTTGTCTTTAGCGCAGTTCACAAAAAATTGACGAATGAAACAATGGCGGTCGATAGGTTATCTTCAAATAGGTACATATTATTATAATAATAGCTCAGTTTAACATGTGTTTATCGTATGAAGATTGACTTTAGACCTTAGGAGTGTCACACCTAGCAAACAGTGACAAGTTGCCACAGTTTAAATATTAACGTTATAAATAATACGTTTATACCTATTAATGTTGTAATTAATACGCCGGGGGTTTTCTGACCTAACCGGTGCTCCAATCGTGGCATCTGCATTTTATTCTTTTTAGTCTGATCCATCAGGTTAAGCTACGCTTGCCTGGGTTGGTCTGTAGATGGACGACCATCTTTACATACCGAGACTCCTCCGTGCCTCGGAAAGCACGTTAAGCCGTTGGTCCCGGCTGTCATTTGTGGATCTTTGACAGTCGTTACAGGTCGTCAGAAGGGTTGAGGAGATAAGATAGGCAGTCGCTCCATGTAAAATACTGGTATTCAGCTACATCCAGTTAGACTGGAAGCCGACCCCACCATAGTTGGGAAAAGGCTAGACAGATGATGAATTTAGGAATTAATTGACCTAAATGTTTCATTAAACGAATGTCCTGTGACGCACTTAAATTTATTGCGCAGCGATTTGTTCAATAGTTTGTCATTTAAATTCGGGAGTGTGGGGGCGTGTCTCAATGAATAATTTAACTACTGCGCATCAGAACCATGACACGAACATTATTGCTAGTTAGTTCGCAATTGATTTGGCATTGAGAGACATTACAGTAAATGTAAGCAGTTCATGTTACGAACTGAATTATTAAAGTTATCCGGAAAAGAGTCGGAGTTGCCTAAATAGCTTGCAAAGTAAGCAACAGCTTACTTACTCTACAAATGATGTCACTTCAGCAAGTGGCAGTGGGCTGGCCATGTTTGTCGAAGGGCCAAGGCCGGTGTGGACGAGTTCTCGAGAGCAAACCGCGTATCGTCAAATGTAGTGTGGGACGCATCCCAACAAAGTGGACCGACGACTTTATAAAGGTGGCTGGGACAGACTGGATGCGGACGGCGGAGAACAGCGTGTTGTGGCGCAGGCTGGGAGAGTCCTATGTCCAGCAGTGGGTTTTGATAGGCTGAGTTGATTGATTGAATGTTTCTTCTCAGATTTAGTATTGAATTATAGTGATCCGCAGAAAACCAGAGGAGTTGACATGGCCCACATAACCAAGCTAGCTGAAGAGACAACAGGCTGGTCAAGATGCTGTGAGTGAAGACAGCAAATAGGCGGCAGCAGTAGGACAGGATGACCTCAGCTTAGATGGCGTGTGATTGAAGTGACTTATGACCTTGAGCAGAATACTATAGGCTGATGATTGTAAAGAACAACGATGGCTCGATGGAGAATTCGACGATTGCTTTTTCTTGCGATGATTCTTATCTTTTTTTTTATTCGAGTGCCAAATAATCTATTACTAATAGGTAAGCACATAAGCTCCTGAACAAAGTGAACCAATCCCTTTTACTGTTGGAGAAACACTAAATAAGTGTGTTCTCCCAATTGATAGGACTGATAACTTGGATAGACTGAAAACATCCGGATATCCAAGTAATTGCCGCAGTCCGATCTGATTGGAAAGCCTTTTTTGATGTGAAAACGTCTTTAGGCGCGTTGAGCACTTTTTGGGTGACCAAAAGTCATGGAACTCGCGTCATCGTCACGCTTGAAGTGAGTTTTTTTTTGCGCCATCTACCGTCTACCGTTTGAATTACGTCGAGGTTACGCATTGTTGCTTATTTTTCACTTTTATCGGCAGTCCTCAAAAACTGCCCCGCATGTTTTTTTAATAAAATTTTGCACTTTGACGAGTGACCATTTTCACGTGCTGCCGAGCTATCGTGGCTAATTAAGAGACACACCATGCTCTGATACACCACGTGAATAGGAAGAATTTTCTTTTACCACGTGCATGATATTCAATTATTTTCTTGATAAACACGTTAAAAGTAATTGACTTGAGACCTTAATTGTTTAACGCTATTAAATAATATTTTCTTAAGAATAGCGATTTGACCCATAGTGAACTTGGATATCCAATTACAATGCATCACCATGATTCAGCAAGAACCAACAGCTTGTCACGTTGGCGGTCGTTTTATAGTAGACTAGTTGATGCCCATGGCTTCGCCCGCGTGGGTGTTGGTTATTATATACTAAAACCTTCCTCGAGAACCACTCTATCGACGAATATTATTTGGGTACAGCAACGGATGCGTAGGAGTTCCCACTGATTCGTAATTTCCAAAAATAGCCCCAAACGAACTTATTTGAATTACTGGTACCTTATAAATGTGAGAAAATGCTAGAGCAGGTGTCACAAAAGCTTCTAGCAGAAGAAAGTCAAACTGTTTGTGCTTGTCATTAATTAAAGTCTGTATCTTTTCATGTCCTAGTTGGTGGTCAAACATTTTCAACAATGCTTGTACCATACTATTCAGTGGTCCTAAAATGTTGTCTTCGTCATAGCCCCTTCGTTCTTTCATCACTTCTGCCATCCATATTCCGTAAGATATGTCGTGGACATCTATTTCTATCAAGTTTGGGGGCGTACCTCCTTTCGGAAAGGCTGGATCTGTAGTGATGACCGTGACCTCGTGGCCTCGACTGGCCAGCGCCTGCGTCAGAGGACGGAACACTACTTGATGACTGATGGACGCCGCCGGGAAGTAAGCCAGAATCCTTGCTGCATCAGTTTGACTTACAACTAAAATATAAGCCGCAACTACGAGCCAGCTGAACGAAACCGACATATTACTTGATTGTTTGCTTCTTGAAACTAACAAATAAAAACCGTTTGAGTGTCTTAAATATATGATTTTAATTAATCCAGGCTTTAATTGCAAACAATTTGGATAAGAATATTATTTCCCAGATAAAATAGCAATCACTATTACTACTATTTGGAATACTCCTTTTGATCACTGATTGTCGGCGTCGGGAAGTAAACCAGGATCCTCGTTGCTTCAATTTGACTTATAACCAAAATATGAGCCGCGAGCACTTACCAGACAACCAACATTTTTCTTCACTGTAGCGAAAGAAGTGAATGATAATTGTATCAATCAATCTGCCTAGCCTTTTCCCAACTTTATTGGGGTCGGCTTCCAGTTTAACCTGTGGCAGCTGAATACCAGTATTTTACATGGAGCGACTGCCTATCTGACCTCCACAACCCAGTAACTGGGCAATACGATACTCATTGGTAAGACTGGGTTGTCAGACTTTCAGGCTTCTGACGACCCGTAACAACTGTAAAAGATCCACGAATGACAGCCGGGACCAACAGCTTAACGTGCTTTCCGAGACACGTTATGATTTTATGTTCAATATCAGTGAGAGGGTTTCTTAGTGGAGACTAATTATCATATTATTGAAGATTGGATCATTATCAATTGTACTCATTACTTGGCTCTAAATGGTAGTTAGATATTTCGATGGTCTGAATCTTCATCCAACATTATTCTAGGGAAAAAAGTTTCAAAGAAATAATCATTATAAAAACGTACAAACATATATTTTTTTTTTTTTCTTTTTTTAAAAAACGTTGCCCCACACTAAGAATTTCTTCCTGTATCGTGGGTGCGTTTACAAACATAGAAACTCACACACACTAACACCCAGACCCGGAACAACTACTTGCAGATCATACAAATATTTGTTCCGTGGGGGGATCGAACCCGCGACACGTTGCGCAGCAGTCCATCGCTCAGCCACTGCGCCAACCGTGTCGTCCATTCGTCGTGTTTTGTCGTATTGTTAGTTGCCAACATCAGATTTTCATGTCGTCCATTTTGTGTCGCAACTTTTCAAAAGATCACCATTTTCATGCGTCATTTGCTGAATTCTAAGATTTTCCGCTGTATCTATTGACTGAGTTATCGGCTATTGTGAACTATCTATCGTTCTTAGATTGTCGCGCTGATATCATGTAAGTCAATAAACTATTGCCACATCTGTGTTAAACACCACACATAACGTAATAAGATGAGTAAATCCCGAAAATGATTCACGTTTCCGTCGTAACTTCAAATGGCCCACTTACGTCTGTCCTATTAATTACCTTCTTGTTTTAACGGCTTGACGTACTGAATGAATGTTTCTAATGTTCCGATTCATTTCTATTACGTCGCCGTATGGTGAACATACATTTAGCCTCATCTGCAGGCGTAGCATGGCGCTTTCTATCTGACAACCGATTAATCCTATGATAAAACAAAGAATACTGAGTCGAATTATGTAAAAGAGTGAATTTCGTAAAAAGTGCAGTTGACTCTTTCTATTTTGCTGCCGTCTCGTACTGTCTACTGTCTACAGTAAACGTCATTTTTGTCTACTCTTTCGTCGACAAAACGGTGCTCATGCTACGCCTGCAAGTTATTGCTTAGTTTTATAACCCATGTTATAAATCCTATCTAAAAGTTTCTGAAACAGTTTGCTTATTGCCAACATTAAAACAACCAGTGTCATAGTAACCATAATAGCATCCAAACGGGTGTTATAATGTTGTACTGAATTTCATAATGCAACTCATTAAAAAAAAACATTGTCATTCACGAGGGTTTCACTAACAAAGCACCGTAATTTAAAAACAAAACATACATTCGAATTCGAAAAATTCGAATTCACGTCGTACCGCGCCATTTTTGTTCGATATTGGTATTGCAAAGAAACTTTTATAGAAGATTCATATCATGGGTGTAGATAAGGTCTTGTATGCAACTGTAACTATTAGGTATTAAAACACTCATGTGATACTATTATCACACTCGGCTTAGGACAACGACTACGTTCGTCGCTCAAGAGACGATGTCTTTTGTTTTAAATGGTATCGAGATATATGGTCGAGAGGATTTATGAGCAAGCGTATGTATATGCAGGGGGAAATGTTAATAGCTGAGTATGTGCGGCATGACGAGGGAACACCGAAAATATAATTGAAAAGCTTCAGATAGGAGCCCCGTGGTCAGGAGTCCATTTTTAGATTTCGAAATTAGGCCAAAAATAAAGTGATCTTCAGAGCCTTTGATTTTGGTATGATCATGTGGGGCCTATCAAGACTAAATAGGTAAATCTGATGAAGAAATTGTGGGCTTTCCCTTAATCTAACGAGTTTGAAAACCTAGATTAGGACAATTTTTAAAAGGATATTTAGGGCAAAAAATACACCTTTCAATTTTAATTTTCACCCTAAATCCTCAAGGTCTCACCAATAGATTTATTTAATATCACAGTGACTGTAAGTCACGGGTTTTAAATTTTAAGTCTTCAAATAGCTAGTAGCTGCAGATAATTATGGTTACAAGCATCTTTCATGTAATTTGTGATTAGTAAGTAACATAAAAGATATAAGGGGTATCGTGTTACCTATTTGTTGTGGAGGTCAGATAGGCAGTCGCTTATTCAGTTATTCGGCTAAATATAGTTAGACTGGAAGTCAACCCCAGCATACTTAGTTCCCTGATTTTACGGATAAATAATGGTAGCAACTTAGTCATCCATTTTGTAGTGGGCTTGGAGTTTACGTAGTGTTTTTTTCCGAATTCCGATAGTTAAAAATTATAAATATTCAATTTAATTTTACCATACAAAACAAAATAAAAACTTTTTACAAAAAAAAACACCCGACTTCAAAAAAACACAAAAAAAATAAAAAATTACTTTAATTTCGGAAGTCGGTGTCTTTGCTTTTTATTTTTTGTTTTTTGCCTCCGACTTCCGAAATTAAAGTTATTTTTCATTTTTTTAGTGTTTTTTTGAAGTCGGTTGTTTTTTTTTGTAAAAAGTTTTTATATTTTCACTTCTTAGTGGTGGTACCTACCCCACACAAGTTACTACCTGCTATGTAAATAACAGTGAAGGAGTCTAATAATTATATCGTCTACATAGACTGTGGGAAAAATACGTAATATTGAAGCTAGCTCAAAAACTACGCAAGCAAACTTAATAAAATTTATATGGGTCCATGTCGGGAGTATACCCTTTCGAACTAAAAATGAATTTTTAAAATCGGTTCACAAACGGCGGAGTAATCGGTGAACATACATAAAAAAAAAACAATCATCCGAACGTAGTACCTCCTCCTTTTTTGAAGTCGGTACAAAATAACAAGGAGGCATATTTGGACCACAGGCCGAAGTTTACATTTTCTCGTTGCTACAGAAAATTAAACCCAGTAAGAAAGTAAACAAAAACTGGTAATCCGCAGTGGTTTTCATTGAAAAAATCGCTTAGTAATATTTGCGGTGTATCTAGAACGTTCTGAGTATTTCATTGCGTCAATGTTAATGGGGTTTTTCACGTCTTCAGGTGTAAAAAATTCGTCATCTGGAAAGCTGCGAGGTACACGCTATCGCACCTTAGTAATGCGCTCAAGGCGCGGACCCCCCCCCCCCCCGCCGAGCGGCGGGCGCGCGGCGCGCCAGCGCTCGCACAAAAAGCATAAACACTTGAGAAATACGAAACGCACTTCATTATCGTTAATTGGTTTGGGTTCTTGAATAAATAGACCACATACTTATGTATAAACAATAAGCGGGTAACTAAAATAGAACTTACAAATAGAGAATATTACGTAGTGGGCTTTGTTTTTTGTTTTGACCGTATCTCTAAAACTACTGGATCGATTTTTATGAAATTTTCGCAGGTTTTATTATAAATACGTAAGTAATCTAACAACAATAAGAGATTATGACATTGACAGAAAAAAATAGACAGATGTCACGGCAATTTTCACGTGACACACGCATCAAACTTCAACAATAAAAAAAAAAAAAAAAAAAGAGAAATTATGGTTTTTAATGAGTAAGTCGACTAGAATATCTATCTGCCCATAGACTTAAATTGCCACAGACGATAAAAACCCTTATTTATAAGTAGAAATAGAGATTTAAACCGCGGGAAACGCCTGGTACGTTAGTGTACCAGCGGTACTTGACGCCGATTGACGTTTGGTACATATTTGTACCAATGCAGCTTTACAGGTTAATTCTTAATTACTTACGCAGTTATTGACTAGTAAGTATTTAATACAATATGCACTAAATAAATGATTGGTCTTTGTCACTAGATTTTAATGACTTTGGACTTTGACGCATCAGAAATATTGACGTAGAAAATTAATTAAAGTAAGAGTTTTGCTATATTTAATAGTATCGTTAAACACAACAATTAAGAAAACATTATAAACAAAAAACTTTATATGGTACCTGAATAAAGTGTTAGAATATTACGTGGACAAGAAAATGCGGTAAAGTCTAAATATATTGATAGAATGTAAAGTTTATAATTTTATTAAAACAACTACATATGATAGACAATTAAATTATCGAGATATTAAATTGTGACTAACTACTATTACTACTTGTTTGTGTATTGTGATTAGCTTTAAACCAACCACGATCTAAAAAGTTATATGAAATAAATCTGCCTAGCGGGGTCGGCTTCCAGTCTAATCGGAAGCAGCTAAATACCAGTATTTTACATGGAGCGACTGTCTATCTCGCCTCCATAATGCAGTAACTGGGTAATACGATACCCCGTGGTAAGACTGGTTTTCAGACTTTCGGGCTTCTGACGACCCGTAACGACTGTCAAAGATCCACGAATGACAGCCGGGACCAACGGCTTAACGTGCTTTCCAGGCATGGAGGTGTCTCAGTATTTAAAGATTGTCGTCTATCGATGGACCATCCCCGGCAAGCGTAGCTTAACCTGATTAATCGACCCGTGCGGCTATTATTACTTAGACACAAGCTCCTCCAAAATCCTAAGAAATATGAACTTAAAATTATGTTATACAATAATTATCACGAGCTCGTGGCCTGTAAGATAACCCTATAACATTTATTTGGAACGAATCTAGGCGTTTTTTTATTATTTTAAATCACAGATATCAAAGTTTTAAATACATAATATTAAGATTAAGTATTTTATTGTTTTACCTACGTGATAGGTATGTAAGAAGTAACGCATTTATTATTAGAATAGCAAGTCAAAGTTCAAATATTAATATTAAAATGACGAAATCTTTATCACAAACTGTTGTAGTGCTGTGGGCGTGTTTGTTATTAGATTATGTATGTAATGTACCTAATAACTTATATAACATCATGTCTCTATTCGGTCCGGCCAAGTTGGTATTCAGTTTTTTCATTAGCAATTTCTCAGTAGCAGCCCAGAGTCTGGATTTGTGCCCGGTTGATGGCAATAGGCTCGCTCCCTATAATTACATGGGACATAACTGGCGAAATGTGGGTGTACTATAGTTACACCTCTGCCTAACCCTTCGGGGATTACAAGCGTGTTGTTATGTTATGTGAACATATTAAGCATTTATCATAGAGTCGCAAAATAAAAACACAAAAAATGTATTAACATAATAACATAACAGTCTATTGGACTTCCCATGTTGATTTGCAATTCAAAAGTGTTGGGAAATTTTGTTTGGGTTTTAAAAACCACGAATGTAATAATTTTAGCTTCTATTTTTGGTTTTTTGAGCATTAACATAATTATTTGGAAAGTTCAAATCTAAATATAACTGAATGGACGGATTTCCTAAAAGTCCATGGGGGAGGCGGCCGGCAGTGGACGTGTTTCGGCTGAAGTGATGATGATGCGTCACAGTTTGACATATCCTATGCTCGATATATTTATAGCCGTGTAATATTTCCGTTGTGTAAGTCATTGAAAACCTGCCTATTTTTGTAGTGCTAGTGTCTCTACTAATGAGCATTTGACTGTGCAACGCTATTTTGCCAGTGGTAGTGTAGTAAACTTTAATATAATTATATTTTCTCCGTTAGGTTTTAAAAATTTTGATACCTACGGATACGGCAATAGGTATGTTAATGGTACATTTAACATGCTGATTTAATTGTCTAGTTTTCGATTCAAAGATCCGTCGCACAAACCCGTGAAACACGTTTTTAAGACCAGACTGATGATTTTATGTATATTAGTCACCTAACTGAAGTCGAATCTTTAAATTCAACAAACAGTGTGAATCAGATGTTTTTCCAACTTCATCAGTCTGAAGTCTCCAAGCATTATTTAAAACTAGTTTAAAACCATTTGATTGTAATGCTTCTTCGTCTTGAGTAGTCAGAATTCTTTAAAACGGGCCTTAGTCTAAAGACAGGCGAGCGTAATCTAATGTTCTAATGATGGTTTATGTACTTTATTTATTAAGGTACAATTAGAAGAAAAAAATACTGGAAAAAAAGCTCTTATTTTTCAGATTCTCGTAATTTATTTTTCCGTTTTGTATTTTTATTTTCAATTCTTGATGTAATTAGTAGATTTAGGGCATATAACAAAAGTCTCGGTAAGATATTCAATCATTTTTTCTAACTCGATGTTCATCACTGCATCTTAAATAGTTAACGTCACAAGATTTAATCATTTGTACTGCATGTTTCTTCTCTTTATTAGCAAAAGTATTTGCCATGCAATTGAACAATAAGCAGGTAGATATTATTTTTCAATTTTCAACAGTATTTTTTCCTGAATATTGTTGACGGAACCGACATAAGTGATCCCTTATAAAAATAATAAAAACAAATGAATATCACAATGCTTACGTGACTTCAGGCATGCCGTATACTACATATTAGTAATTAATAAATTAATAATAAACAGTTATTCTTATAAAAAAAACAAGAAAATTATCTATTGTTTATTTATAATCCATTAAGGGCATTAAGTAATAACATGATTGAGTAATTGTATTATTTGTATTACTCATTTGTGTATTGTTAGACCATTTTAGTTACTGATTCATTTGAATGTAGGTATGTTTATTGTTTTCATTCATGACTTCGAAATCCGTTTTCCACGTGTACGTATTATAGCGTGTATCAAACAGGTATGGTCATATTTAAGGGCCTATACAACCTGAAATTGCTTAGCTTTGTCCTCCGTTATTTCGAAACTACTGCAGCATTAATGTTGAAATAAATATATGTTAAAGTTGAGGATTGATGCTAGGTACTATATTTGACAAAAACACGATTACATAATTAATTCTGTGTAGAAAAAAAAACCGAACTATAAACCGCTGGTATTAAATAAATACTTCAAATTAGATCATGAAACTTTGCATAATAACTGAACTATAAAGCAGGTCTTATGTTTTTTAATTACCATTATTTTCACTGTAAAAAGCAATGAAGTACCTAAACTTTTCGAGCCTTGGAGCCGCCAGCACCCCACTCCTGTCCATCTCACCTCCTCCACCCCCAGTCCTGCTCTCACTCAGTCCGCGGGTAGTATGGTGCGAGCGAGATATAAAGTGAATTTAAGCTGAGGTAGTATATGCTCTTAAGGGTGTGGTACAGACCATCTCTAACTGAACAACTTTCCTTGGGACGTTGGTCCCATGACCACACCTTTCTTGTTGGAGAAAGGCTGTGTTGACGAAAATGTGTAGCATTGTCTCGTTCCTAACTATTTCTTAGAACAACTACGATTGCATTTGCAAGGTGTAATTGGAACGCCTCAAAGAGATGTCAGCACAATTGGCGGGGTCCGCTAGGACCGATGCCTGCCAGGGCTGCGGGAAAGTCTGAAAGGAATACCGGGGCCCTTGGCAACGGGCAACTGAAGGAACACGGGTGGGTTTTAGTCAGTAAAAGTCTGACACGCCCTCCCGCTCCGCCCAGAGCGGGAGAAGTAATTTGATGATTTCCCACTTACAAAAAAAAAAGGTGTAATTGTAATAACTGAAAATCTCTTAAGAGGTCGTTCATCAATATGAACAACTTTTACAACGGGACCAAAACAAGAAACGCAAAAAAAGGTTAGTTAAGGGTACCTATGTTTCGTTATGTTTTTCTCGAAGTTAAGGCCACGCACTTGCAACGAACTTTACCAATACATATCTTGATTGAGTGGTTGTTTGCGAGGAGCTTGCTGGGCGTTCAAAATACTGGCCATAAAGTCTGACTTAAAAGAAAAAGGAAAGATAACACATTTATTTAGCAAACACTAAAAGATACCTAACAAATTCTGCAAAATAAAATAAAAGATAAGATAATCCATTCTAAAAAAAAGAAGACTACATTAGAGTATAAAGACTGTGTCCTTCCTAAATAAATAAAATAAATCAATGAACCGTAAATGTTATAAGTAACGGGTTGTGCGCATCGCAATTCGCGACATCTATAAGGTCAATTAGCTATTTCAATTATTATGGTATTCAGTCGTCAGCTGGACCATGCTCAATTGTGGCTCAATTGACATTTATCATTTTGCATTCCATATTGTAACAGCTGTTTTTAGGGTTAGGCTGTCCAAAATGCTTGTCTAGACCACATGTTGTTGTTGCATTTGATATTGTGGTTCTAATACAAATGCTTCGATAGGTATGCAGGCAGAGAGGCGGGAAAATATCGTACCATAGAATTTATTATGTTTCAAAGTGAAATCATTTGTTTCAAGTAGGTCATTAAAATTACATAATAATAATTATTAATAATTTACAAGAAAATAGTTTCGTATGGAGAAGAATGAGCAAGACACTCCATCAAAATGGTCCTTATGCATCAGTTTTGTTGTTTGATATTGGACAAGTAAAACACAGTATAATAATAATGTGTTGTCTCAAAGTTAGAAAGGCATATATCAAACATATTACGTGTGACTACCCTATAACCAGCGGATAATCAAGACGCTTCCAACGATACCTCATTTGTCAAATTGTGATGAGTCGTTTAGAAGATATGAGGGAACACACGAACATACATACATAGAAACATACCGGTCAAAATCATAACCCTCCTTTTCACTTCGCCGTAAAGAAATGGTGAAATAATATAAGCCAAGTTTGCAAGCCTTGATAAGTGCAAGCTTCCGTATGGGGTTGCCTGCTTTCCTAATTCAACTTCCTTGGTAATCTGGACTGTGCTAGCTATCAACATATTCTCATATCCTATCTTTACTATTAAATGAGCAATATTTAAAACGGCCCGACTAAAGCTGAAATATAGGGGTGCGAAAAATCGATCTAGCCAGGTCTCATTTTCTCTATTTTCACCCGAGCAGAGCTCGGTCGCCCAGTGCTTAGAACAAGATGGCTATCTTACAATGATGACATGGCAGCATGGAATTAGTATGTACTATCATTCCAGCATAGAGTTAGTATGTACTAAACATGGAATTAGTATGAACTATCCTATACTATTAAATGAGCATTCTCTATTTTCACTAGAGCAGAGCTCTGTCACCCAGGTACTATAAATAAACAGCCCTACATTTTTTTGTATACAAAATGTCAATAAGTACAATCGATGTCACATAAAAAAACATTCTTATCAATTTAGTCAGTCTCGTGTGATGATAACCTGTTTTGTCCAGCCAACTAATGATCTTTGAACAGCCTGATAAATCATATCTGTCATATAAAGGGTATCAATTGAAAGCCAATACATTTAATTGAACGATTTATTGAACTTAATTCCCAACTACACACGGTGTGTCTGAACTCAATGAAACATGAATGACAATTATGTGTAGTTCATTCAGAACAATAAATAATTATAGTTTTAAATATAACCGCAATTGATTATTTTGTAGGAGCTCGTGGCCAAGTAATAACAGCCGCACGGGACGATCCATCAGGTTAAACTACACTTGCTGGGTTTGGCCCGTTTATGGGTGACCATCTTTACATACCGAAACTCCTCCGTGCCTCGGAAAGCACGTTAAGCCGTTGGTCGCGGCTGTCATTCGTAGATCTTTGACAGTCGTTACGGGTCATCAGAAGCCCGATAGCCTGACAACCAGTTATACCAAAGGGTATCGTATTACCCAGTTACTAGGTTGTGGAGGTCTGATAGGCAGTCGCTCCATGTAAAATACTGGTATTCAACTGCATTGGGTTGGACTGGAAGCCTCCCCCAACATACTTGGGAAAAGGCTAGGCAGATTGAATTGATTCTTTTGTATTTTGGTGAACTGAGCCTAGAAAAGGTTGAGTAACTAAGTAAACCTTTTTAAAAGTTAAGTAACTAAGTAAACCAGTGGCTAAAATAGATTAGCTCCTGGCTGGCTGTAGGTACCTAGGTACTCATTTAAAAGTGTCGTGCTTGATGTGTTTATTTATAAATAGCTGCGCCTCACGGTTTTACCCGCATAAAACTCGATCCCGTGGGAATATCGGGATAAAAATTCTATGTCCTTCTCCAGGTCATGGTCTACCCATTTGCCAAATTTCATCCAAATCCGTTCAGCCGTTTTAACTTGAAAGCGTAACAAACAAACTCAGTCTCGCATTTATAATAATATAAGTAAGGATATTAACATAATGTTTCCGATATTATATAATCGCAAGTGGTATTGACGTCTATCACTCTTTTTTTTCGTATATTCTGTCCTTGTTGTTTGTTGCTTAAAGTTTTGTAGTTTCCATCTTTTGCTTTTTTTGTCAGTCAGGAGTAGTGGTGGCGCAGTGGTAAAGGCCCCGTCTTACGAGTTTTAGATCGTGGGTTCGAACTCAGGCACGCGTCTTTATGTAAATAATTTCATCACCACTGCTCACAAAACGGTGAAGGACAACATCGTGTGGAAACCGGCATATCCTTAGCAACAAAACTTCGAGGATATGGGACATCTACCAATCCGCACTGGACCCGCGTGGGGCCCAGCACAGCCCACTCCCTCTCAAAGAGTGAAGGCCCAAGTTCCAGCAGTGGGAATATTATAGGCTGATTATATATTTTTTTTAAATTATGAGTATTCGATACACATACACACAACTTTACTCTCTAACTTGAAAACACGGAAAAGCCTAAAAGGGTAAACTTAAGCATGACTTGCTTCATTTTATCGGATGTTAAGCTACACTGAAGGACAACCAAGGCCTCATTTACACAGCGATGATCAAGATCACGATATTTTACGCTAGATATTTGGGATCTTTGGGGTAGGAGAACCAAGGTGAACGACATAGCCCGAAGTATTGCCAAACTTAAGTGGCAGTGGGCAGGGCACATTGCTTGCAGAACAGATGGCCGATGGGGCCGAAAGGTTCTGGAGTGGCGACCGCGTACCGGAAGACGTAGCGTTGATGTGCTGGTGAAGGCCGCAGGAATCCGCTGGATGCGAGAAGCACAGAACCGGTCGAAGTAGCGGTGCTTGGGGGGAGGCCTATGACCAGCAGTGGACGTCTTTCGGCTAAAATGATGATGATAATGATTTGGGATCTCATGTGTGATCCCTTATTAATTGAATTTTAATTTATAATATTCAACTTTATAAGCAGGGAGATGTGGATCCCACTGCTTATGAGGTTAAAAAGAAATGCAGTATGAAACTGCCATAGGATTCGAAAATTACATAAAATATCGTACTGATCATCGACGTGTGTACGGGGCGTAAAACAACATAATGTGGAGTCCTGAAGCCCTAGACAAAGTGACATTCTATCAGCGATAACGATGATAGAAAAGGCAAAAATGTATAGAAGTGACATAAACTATCGAAAAGCTTAGGTCAATCCTGTTGAAAGTCGTTGTACAAATACGAAATGCTTTCGAAGCGATTGTCACTTGTCTAGGCCCTCTGAGTCCTAACACAACGCAATGACACGACAAGGCAAACGATTGCTGGATTAGCTCATTCGATGTAATATCGACTGGATTATCAATCATCATTAGTGTAAAGCTGCGCAGTTTGCAAAAGAAGAAGAGAGGCTTTTGCTAGTATTAGCAAGAATGAATGACAGCCAATTATTCTTCCTTTCGTTTACCTATTACTGTGTCACAGTATAAATAAGGAACAGTATATATCGTTATAGAAAACGGCCGAACCGACGCGCTTCGAAATCTCAGTAATCAACAGTATCGAATGCACGGCACGGCAGGTAAGCACGGACGCGGCGCGTTTATCTACCGAGCGGTAATAGGGAATATGCATGTGATTCAAATAAGGGTCAAGTATTTTTTTTTATAAACTATATTACTTGCAAAAGTACCAAAAAACTGTGGGAAATTCAAATACTTGAAAAGTGACGCTATTGGTCAGAGCGGATGTGACGTAACAGTCTATGGCAACAATGAAAATGTCAATGTGTTTTATATGAGTGTTTGACATTGATTTGAAACTTGTTTGTTTGGTGTCATAGACTGTCACGTCACCACACCAAGCGCGCCAAATGGAGGGCGTTTGAATAGCCCGGGTCGGTTGGATATTTTTAACATTTTTTTTTAGTACTTTAAATTGCTTTTTTGCCGTCGATTTTTTTAAAACTATTAATTGGCAATGTGTAAACAATCGTTTTTTTTTTTTTTAAATAGGTGCATATTCCCTAATATTTCAGGGTCACTGCCGAGACATAATACCGTTACTTATTTATACTGTGACTGTGTGTAGGAAACTGTTCAGCAGGGGCCGAATTATAAAGTGAATTAAATAAGTTACTTGGGAAGTGGATTCCAGCGAAAGGTCGGGGTAGCGCCCGATTATGTGCTAAAAATACATGTCCTCTATTAATTAATACTGGTCCACTACCAAGTTATCGCAAATTTAGCAACCTCTGAACCCGAATATTATTTCTGTACCCCAATGGCCTCCCTTGATCTAATTCTCTAATCAGTTTCGTAATAATTAGAATATAGTTTAATGACAGTTATCAGAATCACTCGCTGTTTGTGTGGACATCACGGGGACAATAATGGATAATTGTTAATATTATGTTACTGTTCATGTTATAAGCGTACAGGGCTGGTCATAAGAGTTTCCCACATCTGAGAAAATACCTACTAGCTATCATCACGGTAGTATTATAATTATTATCTGTGACGGTATGGAGGAGTTCCCCGTTTCTATGTTAGTATTTTTGTTATACAATAACATCAGCATGCGTAGACACCAATAGAAACGGGTTCTGTCGACGGAAGAATAGACAAAATGACAGATGCACATGCACCATCACAATCTGTCATTTTTCTCTATTCTTCCGTCGATAAAACTCTTTTCATTCTTTTCTCTTCTATTTTGTATGCTAAGCATGCAGCAGGCGTAGCATGAGCGCCGTTTTGTCGACGGAAGAGTAGACAAAAATGACGTTTCCTGTAGACAGTAGACAGTACGAGACGGCAGCATAGTAGAAAGAGTCAACTGCACTTTTTACGAAATTCACTTTTTTACATAATTCGACTCAGAATTCTTTGTTTTATTATAGGATTTATCGGTTGTCAGTGTGATTTTGACAGTAAGGATAGAAAACTTTCTTCCGAAATAGTCTACCTACAAAAAGACGTAGACAAAGATCGTTAGAAATGAAAGACAAAATGACACATTGTAGAAAGATTTCTACCGTGGATGTCAAAAATGAAGAAACGAACTGTCACTTTGTATAGAAAAAGCTATGTCTATTCTTCGTAGAGATAGCAAGCGCCATGCTACGCCTGCAGCTTGCATTAGATTAGACGCAAGATTCGATTTGATCAGGCTTTACAAAACCAGTAATTGTCGATAGTTATGTTTTGGTGGCTGTCACACCCTGGGGTATTTGGAAGGAACAGGGGCTCTGATTATGGTGTAAAATTAGGTATGAAGCTACAAGCACGCGGCGGGTTCATCTTGTCGGGCCGTAACATAGTCAGAAGATATAAGTTACGCGATAGAAAGAGAGCCAACTTCTAGGTGAATAGGTAATTAGCGGTGTGCGACCTAAATTGCACCTTCAAATTCAAATTCAAATCTTTATTGCATATCTTATGTGTGTACAAGCTCTTAAAATGATAGTTACAAAGTTCACATGGACCCTGTCGGGCACAACAATTTATCATAACTAAGGAAAGTAGCACGCTTTAAAAAAAAAGTAAATAGAAATTAATTGTACGTCAATTTAAATATATTTAGTTTTCATTAAAAATAAATCAATTTAAATAAATAACATCAAATAGGGATTACGTCATTACAAATTATATCAATAACATTCAATTAAGCAAATAAATAACAAAATTCAATTCATATAAACATAAATATAACGTTATTGTGTCCTAGCAAGAGTCGCTTATTACCTAAATGATTTTGCGGAGTGAATCTTCTGTAGTTACAATTCTGTAATAAAACGAATTGTTTACGGTAGCGCTCAATGTAACACACGCAAAACATTGTGCTTACCCGCGCATGCAATGGAAAAGGGGTCATGGGGGTAAAGTTAAAGTTATAACATTTAAGCTTGTTTTCGTAAAATAAACGTTAGAAATAGTAAGTTGGAACCTACCTTGAATATGACCTGAGGCTATAGACAAAACCCCTTTCTGTAAGCGTTAACGCCAACGGAAAGATCAAATTGTATAGAGTTGACATTAGCTTTAGAGATGTCTCGTGACTGCTGCTGTCAACTCCATACAATTTGATCTTTCCGTTGGCGTTAACGCTTACAGAAAAGGGATTTCGTCTAGGCCCCCTGGTATGGTCCCGAAGAAAATGATCACAATGACGGGAAGAACAAGTGACTCTCGGCTTTGTCTTTTTACACCCATTTTGTTTAATTTAGTTTCTTAATCTTTTTTACGAAACGAAAACACCTACCGTGTTATTTACATGTAGTTTATATTAACAGGAAATCAATGCAATTCGTGACACTGAATACAGCAGCATGATTAAATTATCTTCAAATTATTATGAACACGTGTTGATACGCGCCTGACACGCGTTTAAATTTCTAGATTGCCATGACAAATAGGTCTATGATGTTATGAAGAATTTTATCACGAGGTGGACTGGTTTCTTACTAGATACATAGGTATTTTTATCGTGCCTAGCTCATAAGAATATGATAGTTAATATAAGTACCTCGCGTCCTTTAATTGCCTACAGCGATTATCAATGAAATGAAAGACATAATCTATAATATCGACGGTGACGTGAAATCTCAGGAATGAATTTTAAAGTAAACAACGTTTGTAAATATGTGAGCACCATGTATCTATCACATACTTAATTTATTTATTTGTCATTGCTCCATTTTTAATTTTTAATTCTTTTTACCTATTGTAATTGTATTCTCGGTGCATCGTCTTCACATGTAATTATATAATTGATGTATACCAAATATTGTAAAACATTTTTTTTTTAAAGAGTAACGGTGGAGTTTCTTGCCCATTCTTCTCCATACGAAAACTACCTTTTGGAAGGGGCAACTAGAATCAGTTCTATTTCTATTGAAATAAATTATTTGACTTTGATTTGACTTTGACAACTTTAAAATTCATTCCTGAGATTTCACGTTTTGGCGCTTTAGCCATTTTACCTTTCCACCGTCGATATAAATTAAAGTCGCTTTTCGTGTTTGTCTGTATGTTCGCGTTGTTCTTTTAAACCACGCAACATATTTTGATGGGGTTTTTACAATCGCTTAGATAATTTATTCCGGAAGTTTTATGCGTATAATTCGTTAATGTTAAAGATACATAATATAACTAAGAAATCTCGATGTTTTGTCAAGTCATAAAAACCGTGCGAATCAGGAGCTAGTTTAATAAACTATTGCCGGTTATTATATACTAAAACCTTCCTCGAGAACCACTCTATCCACTGGTGAAAACAACATGAAACTCGGTGCAGTAGTTTTTGAGTTTATCGCGAACAAACAGACAGACAGACAGACGCGGCGGAGGACTTTGTTTTATAATCAGTCATCTCGCGATTATTCATAACTAACCCTAAAATGATAGAAATGTCGATGCGCAAACCTGTTTTGTAAAGACAGTGTGAAAATTATTTAAATTATAAAAACAAGAACAAGTCCTTATGATTCATCAGGTAGGTACCTAAATCTATATTTCTATACTACAAGACTATTTATTCTGTGTCTACACTACTATTAAGGCGGCGGCGGCACGGTGGTGACGGTACAAAATAGTTGTACTTGTCTGCGTCGCTGTCATTCGAAAACGTGCCCAGAAGACTGTTAGCTATCCATGGACAATGTTTAATCAGTGTCCAAGGGGATCAATGACAAATTCACAGTATGTAGTGGACAGCTATAGGTATTGATCTGATTATGAAGCGCGGTCAAGGTGGATTTGGTTATAGAAGTAAATAACTTGACCTGGTTATTTAATAAATATGTACCTGTTATTTAATACCTTTAGGTAGAAGGTGTTTAGTGAGAATATACCACCTGGTATGTAACTTGTTTTTGAGGAGGATACGCTAAAGTACGCTAAGGCAGTCGCTCTATGTAAAATACTGGTATTCAGCTGCATCCGGTTAGACTGGAAGCCGACCCCAACATAGTTGAGAAAAGGCTAGGCAGATGATGATGATGACGCTAAGGTAGCCCGCAAAATTCAAATTTTCTTACGTTTTTTTCAATTTGAAGGTCAGTATCAGGATGTATGTTGATCTAAATATTATTTGCCGTAATAAATATGAATTATAAACATTAGAATCAGCTATACAACACTCTAAGTTCATGTAAGTGCATTGAATTACTATTTCATGAAATCATAACATTAGGAGTCGTATTTTAAGGTAATTATTCTCATGCATTACTCATATTGATAAACACATATGGTCATTAGTATATTCTGACATGAAAGGTGGCAAAAATACTTTTTGTCTATGATAGGTAGGTACCTAAATAGTGTTAGCATAATGACCAAATTATGATGATTAGCAACACACATACCTTTTGAAAAATAGTTTGTTTGTAAACGAATTAAAAGTTGTTTTACTATACGTACTTAATGTTACATGACAACATGGAGGGGAAAAGTTCAGTGTGCTCATTACTATAATAACAGCTTTAAACCACGGATTTTGGTTTAAAACGGTTTATTTACAATTACTTTACTTGTGACTAGTCGTAATTTCTGTGATTATTATAATGAGAAAAATTGTTGGATGTCAACCAATGTAAGTTGGATTTAAACTACAACAATTAAAATGGAAAACGAACCAAGATTTAGTTTTCACAAAATTCATCTACGAAAAATTATCTGTAATATTTATCTACTTTTAAACATACACGGCTTCAAAAGGACATTGCCCAAACTGACAACGTTATCTTAACATCAGCTAAAAGACGTCATAATTACGTGGAAACAAGGGTCCAAAATATTCACCTCAGTGACCAGTCGTACTTCATCAGGTCGTCGGTTACCTTGTCCCCACAAGGATCCATGGTGCGTAAATGTAATTAACATATTATTATTATTAAGTCGTATATTAAAATTTTTAACTTAAAAAATACAATTAAAATATTTCTTAAAAAATATAATATAAAATCAAGAATTGTTAATGTAAATTTTGTGCAAAAAATACCTTGTTGTACACCGTAATTACCCAGATAGTCTAATTATCTTTTTGTTTGTGGTAGATTATAAATGACAACGGTCATTCAATCAAGCAGTCTGCTTACCTAGTGGTACCTTCGTCGAATCTACGTAGCAGGTTACCTACCAAACCAGTTATTACATAATCATTTGCCTACTATTCAAATTTTTGATGTTTTTATTGTATTCAACGATGAGGTAGTCCACATTATTATTATTATAGTATAAAATATGAGACATTTGACCTTATAGAAATGTGGCTCCAGGATACTCTTAGCAACCAGTTTTTCTAGTAATTTTTCGAAGGAGTCAGTTTTTTTTGAGCGAAAGTCTGGTTCCGCAAAATAAAGAAAAAAAAAAAAAAAAGAAAGAAAGAAAGAAAAGAAAGAAAAAAAAGAAAAGAAATAAAAAATTGACCCAGGTAAGGCATACAATATTTACACAAAAAATAAAGAACATAACAATAGTAACAACAGTAACACAAAAACTCTGATTTGCACGCGTTGACGGAAGAATAAACAAAATGACAGATGCACAATCATAATCTGTCATTTTGTCTATTCTTCCGTCGACAAAACCCGTTTCTACGGTGGTCATGCTACGCGGATTTTGACAAGCAGAGTATAGCCGACTTGGTTGTCTTCTAATAGGTTGGCTAAGAAATGGGTTGATTATGTTTTATTGTAGAATATCTACTTAATAAACGTAAGCCGCATTATAATATAATTTCCGAGAACAATGTACTTGCGATATTATGATCGTCACGTTGAATAATTGGAATGAACCAAAATTATGCGGCAACCTGCACTAGGCATATAATTTTATGCAATTATGCCACGATAAGGATTAAAGGTACTGTGCATTGGCTGTCATTATGCCTTCTCATGGATCAATCAGTCAATTGCGAATACTTCATAGTTTGGTGGTACCTAATCTGTACATATTATATCTTGGTTTTCTGATATCTGTGACAGTCGCTACAAGTAGCTAGTTCAGATAGTTAGAGAGCAGCAGCATTCACTTTATCTTTGTCAATCAATTCATCCTATTACAGTCCATTTCTTGACATAGACCTCTCAACACCCTATCCTCCGCCTTCCGCATCAAGTCTGGCCCATCACACTCCTATTGACAATCCTTTTTCATATTAAATCTTTTTCATTTTACATGAATCTAGCTTGAAACTGTAAGCTGAGCCCTCTAAAGGGACGAATTAAATTAGTTAGCGAAACTTCGCAGACGACTGGCATCAACAACTAAAGACGACCAAAAAAAAAATTCTTCAAATAAAAGTTATTTTTTTGGGGTCATCAACAGTTTGTGACGTCACTCGCTAGCTAATTTAATAACCCCTGTATATACATTGGGAAAGTGCAAGGCCAATAATAAAGATTTATAGGTAATGAAGTGGTAATGCTAGCAAAATTCAGTGGTATTTCTGCATCGAATGGCTTGGTAAAGTCATATCGTTTCATACAGAAGAAGCGGGCTTAATGGAAGTATTAAATGCAACGTCTTCCATTTCGCTTCGTTTTCATTTGTTTGAAAACGATGTTGCTTGATTTTATTTTTAAAGACTACCTACATTCTCTTGAATACGTAGCTACTGAAGCGCACGGGCTTTATGAAGATAAATGCTTTGTTAGTGTCCTTTCTTTAAACAAATACAATTATTAGTTCAGTCAGATCTGAAAAATGAGAATCTGTCATTTCAGGGACTTCTTTTGCTCCTGTGAAACTCTATAGGTACACTCTATTTACAGAATGTCTGACACGTACCACCTCCGCTTTACCCCTTTTGCCATTGGACCACATTTTTTTTTTGGCGGAGCGGGAGCGGGGGTTTGTTAGACTTTTACTGACTAAAACCTACCCGTGTTCCTTCAGTTGCCTGTTGCCAAGGGTCCCGGTATCCCTTTCGGACTTTCCCGCAACCCTAACAGGTATCGGTCATATAGGAGCCCGTCAATACTTTTGAGACACCCTGTATCCTCAAAGTAAAATTGAAGCAGCCTTAACTAAGCATGTGTATGTCGCGGGATACAAATATCATGCACGCGATGAAACACGTGTCATCTGCTCTCAAACAATCATTACTTCATTAGACACAAGAACATGCTTCAATCAACGTGCTTCTTAATTAGTACAGTTAAATAAGCCACTAATATTATCTAATACGTCATCGCTCTAATCGGTTACTTACATAATAGTCCAATGTTGGGAGAAAAAGTGACATTACTTAAATTTGAATCCCGCCAGTTGTAATGTTGGAGTAAATGCGGATCCTAAGCTTTGCAGGGGTAGCAGGAATTAAAACACGTGCTAGATATTTTTTTAAAGTTCTACTAAAGAGTTTTTAAGTCCTAAAATCGAATAAAAACTTTATAAAAAAATAAATAAGTGAAGTTCGAAAGTTCATCTAAACTTAAAAAAAAAATCACAACATATTATTATGAAACAAAGTCCTCCGCCGCGTCTATCTGTCTGTCTGTTCGCGATAAACTCAAAAACTACTGCACCGATTTTCATGCTGTTTTCACCAATGTATAGAGTGGTTCTCGAGGAATGTTTGAGTATATAATAACCGACATCCACGTGGGCGAAGCCGTGGGCATCCTACTAATATTATAAATGTGAAAGTTTGTGTGTTTGGATGTTTGTTACTCAATCAGGCAAAAACGGCTGAATGGATTTGGATGAAATTTGGCAAACAGATAGCTTATAACCTGGATTAACACATAGGATACTTTTTTATCCCGATATTCCCACGGGATCGAGACTTACGCGGGTGAAACCGCGGGGCGCAGCTAGTAAATAATAATTTAAAAGGTACCATTCATCGATTAACTTTTCTTTCTACGGTTAATTAAGACTTAATTCTTAATTAAAATTAGGATTTATAAGCGATCAATCATTTGCACAAAAAAAAATTGATTGGGTTCAATGACGTCGAAGCAATTTTATTTATTTTGTGCAATAAGCAATTTTTCAGGGTAAAATGTATGCGTTTTCCTAAGTCTGTCCTTCAAAATTATATTTTTACTAGCTGCGCCAATCAATATTTTTTTGTGCAAATGATTGATCGATTATAAATCCTAATTTTAATTAAGAATTAAGTCTTAATTAACCGTAGAAAGAAAAGTTAATTGATGAATGGTACCTTTTAAATTATTATTTACTTGCTGCGCCCCGCGGTTTTACCCGCGTAAGTCTCGATTCTGCGGGAATATCAGGATAAAAAGTATCCTATGTCATATTCCAGGTCATGGTCTCCCCTGTGCCAAATGTTATCTAAATCCGTTCAGCCGTTTTCGTGAATGCGTAACAAACAAACAAACTCACTTTCGCATTTATAATAGTAGCCTCCGCTCGCGGCTTCGTCCGCGTGGTATGTCGATAAAAAGTAGCCTATGTCCTTCCCCGGGATGCCATCTATCTCCTTGCCAAATTTTATCAAAATCCGTTCAGTGATTTAGGCGTGAAAAGGTAACATACAGACAGACAAACAGACAGACAGAGTTACTTTCAAATTTATAATATTAGTATGGATTAGTTAGTATTACTTAATTCTAACTGTAAATTAGAGTGCAGGATAACTGGAGAGCAGTGGTGGCCCGGTAGTAACGGCCCCGACTTACGAGTTTTAGATCGTGGGTTCGAACCCAGACAGGCGCTTTACTTTGTGTAAATAATTTCATCACCACTACTCTGCAAAACGGTGAAGGAAAACATCGTGAGGAAACCGGCTTGTCTTAGAACCAAAATTACCCGCATCCCACTCCCTCTCGAAGAGCGGAGGCCTGTGTCCCAGCAATTGGGACATTATAGGCTGATTATGCCTACCTATGCTTTTATCTAGAAATTAATATCAAAATAGAAAAGTTAACCATTACCTTTCCTCACAGTTGGTCGCAAGTAACTAAGCCAGGTCAACCCGACCTCCTGCCGGGATTGCGGGTTAGTCCGAAAGGGATACCGGAACCTTGACAACAGGCAACAGAAGGAACACGGGTGGGTTTTAGTCAGTAAAAGTCTGACACGGCCTTCCGCTCCGCCCAGAGCGGGGGAAGTCATTGGAGGATTTCCCACAATAAAAAAAAAAGGTCAACTCGACCTAATTTTGATTAGGTTTCGATTTTCGATGTAGGTTAGAACGGTGGCCAACAGCGATCCAAGTTGATCGCAGATCCACGGCTATTCAGTATTTTTAGGACCCCAAAAGAACTATTTAATGGATATAAATCACAAAAAGTGGCGCAATAATTACCTATAATAAATTCAATTAAATAAATGCCCATACAAAATATTCCAATTTAATGAGAACAATACAAAAATATTGCTTACATTAGATATGCAAGCCACGTGAAACAATATTATTATTAATTATGCATTGTGGTTGGAAAATTGCATGATTAATACATTATTACTTACATTATTATTTAAATAAACATGCAATTAAATAGTTCATTTTAAAACGGGGAATAACATAAAAGTCTATTCACAAACTCATTATCTGCGTAGCTTTTTTCCAGCTATGTTGGGGTCGGCTCCCAGTCTAACCGGATGCAGCTGAATACCTTTACATGGAGCGACTGCCTATCTGACCACGATACCCCTTGGTAAGACTGGTTGTCAGACTTTCAGGGTTCTGACGACTGGTAACGACTGACAAAGATCTACGAATGACAGCCAGGAACAACGGCTTAACGTGCTTTCCGAGTAACGGAGGGGTCCCAGGGGTCTCTTTATCACCTATCCATGAACCGACCGCGGACCTTCGATCGACTCGTACGGCTAAGCTCTTTCCCATTACATCTATTCCACACATCCATTCAGAAACAGATCTATTGATATAATTTTAGGTAGTTATTTAATAAGCTCGGGCTCCACCAAAGCGGAAATGGGTGGAGATGTGCGAAGAGGAGAGGATAGGAGATGATTATCAGCTACGGTGTATCCACCGAAGCTGTGCGGAGATGCATACTGGCTATACCGGAGCAGAGATATGTACTGGCCGCTAGAGCTTTGTGCGACACGGGACGCGACAATGAAATGAAATTGTTTACTCTGTAAATAGGATATTGGAATCACTTTTACACGTCATATTAAAAAAATATTAAAAATAAGCTAGATGAGGTCGGCGTTTCCTAACTAACTACTCTGAGAAGAAAGGCCGAAACAAACTCAGAGGTCGCAGTCTTTTTTGAAGTCCAGTAATAATCTTGGTCAGGCCATATGAGGACCATGTAGATTAAAGTCTGAAATGGGGAACTAGCGGTGCCGCTCACCCCACGCCGCTCACATTTCTCTTCTCCACTGCGCGCCGTTGACAGCTTGCGAGGCACAGCTCTCGTCTCTGTTTTGTTCGCGCTAAGAATAAATGAGACATATCCCCTTTAAAAAAAAATGTGTATTAATATTTCTTTATCTTACTCCCTAACTACTTGTATTAGTAGAATAAACTTTGGAACACAATTAACACTTGTTTGATTAAAAGGGCGTGTGCACATATGACAAATACCAGATAATAATTATAGTTTATAACAATGTATAATAAAACGATTGTTTGCTTAAAATTGAGCAATATTACACTAAATTAATTGTTATTAAAACAAGTAATATTTATTTTCCTGTTTACTAATTTTAAATGAATTGTTTTGCAGTTTCTTGGCCATATTGTTGTATTAGCACATAATCAACCTATAAAGTTCCCACTGCTGGGACACAGGCCTCCTCTTTTCGAGAGGGAGTGGGCCGTCAAACTTTCCTTAAAAATGGTATACAAGTTACGGTAATTGTAACTCCCCTCTTCGTAATGTTTCCTTGTTTTTACTAATTCGTACATTGCATCATTCTTATCTGTAAACTTATACTTACATTATATCTATTTATAACACAATTTTTACGATTTATACATTTGTAGATAGAAATGTTATCAGTACTTAGTTATCGTGTTGTAAAATCATTACAAAAGAGCTCCCATTGGTGATAATAGTTAGCCCATGTACGCTCGAGCGATTTTTAACGCGAAGATTTTTTGTGGCGCACTAGATTTTCAACTCTTGGAATTTAACTGAGCACTGAGAATTCAACAGAGTGCACTGGAATGCACTCTGTCGAATTCTTAAAAAAAAAACATGTGGTAACTATTTACCCAACATGACAAGAAAAAAATTATATAATTATGAAAAAATATAATATTATGAAAAACATAAAAATAAGGTGACATAATATAAAAAAATGCATGTTTTCAATCAAATCATTTTACAGCGGGTCTTATCAATGCAACTGGGAGGAAACGCAGCTGCAGGGAATAACTGAATTTATCCTCAGAATAGTGTGTATTTTCCGTAAGATAAAGGTTCTTACCCCAACTGTTGTATGCGAATATAAGGAGGTACCGAGCTAATAATTGTGTATTCACACTCCTGGTTTCAGTGTGAAAGTTAATAGATTTCTCTCTTCGTCTTTTGGGAGAAAGAAGTGTTTTTGTTTTAGCAAAATGAGGGTAATTCTGTTCTTAACGTTAGTTGTCAAGTTAACGGTAGAGGCAAAAGGTAAGTTCCTGAGTAGTAAATTAATTTGGTTGATGGTTTTCTTTTGGAAGTTTTCTCGTGAGAAAACAGTGTTCTTTATTCATCCCTCGTTAGCATTCATTGCAGCGACCTTTATGGTGGGCCCCGAAACTCCGATAAATGTACATAATACTGAGGCCCCGTTCCCACTTTGTCGTGACGACCAAATATCGTGTCGTTTAAAGCGTCGTGGCTTGTGTATTTAACTGGAAGTCTTCACATCTAGGACGTGTCATCCACAACTTTTCCAACCAAAATGAAACGATAAATAGATGATGATAATGTTTATCCCAAGTCTGGGTAACAGGTCCTTAATCTATGCCTAATGTAAATGATAATGTTTTATGGTACCTTAAATGCTTATATCATTTCACGCTGACGTCATCATTTCTTTACAGATGGAAATTGTGAAGTAATTCCAATAACCGAATGGGGTAGCTCTCCGCTCCAACGACAGGAACCTCTTCCAAATCCTGTGAACGTCGCCGTGGTACAGCATACCGTTGTTCCTGAGTGCAACAGTGATGAGGAGTGTCAGAAAGCGGCCAATGGCATCAGGAAATATCATATGCAAGTTCGGGGATTCACTGATATTGGACAATCGTAAGCATAAACCTCTAACTGTCACTAACGAGACACAATAGATTTTAAATTGTTATCGACTTCTAATGGCCAATCGATAGTTGAGCGGGTATTTTTTGGAACAACATTTTGTACGGTTCAAAATAATTGTAATGACCCAGAGCATGTCCCTTCTCAGTAGGCTTTTGTCTTGCTTTTTATTCATCACCTTTTTAGGATTTTTATGAGTTACGACTAACCCTTTAGTAGCTACGTGCATGGCGGGCATTTTTGTTACGAAAATATTCTCTTCTTTCGCGCGCTTGCCAAAAATATAGACGGATTTATGACCGAAACTCATATAAATCAAAAAGCTTCCATTACTGAGAGTTATTCTTAGAAACTTCAATTACTGTAAAAAGTCTGATGACGTCAGGAACATTAATTTCGTTGATGCTATCAATTTGAAGTAGTTGTCTGATCAGAAATAGAAAAAAAACTACGCCAGATAACATTACACAGGCCATAAACCTTTCGAAGTAGTTTCACAAACTTATTTATAGTCTGCTAAGATAACAAATTGCTCAAATTAGTTCCCAGACTTGTGTCGATTTCGAGATTTCCCGTAGGGCCTTCTGTTCCTTTGAGTTCAACGAATGTGTTTGATGAATTTCCAGGTTCCTAATCGGAGGTAATGGCAGGGTGTATGAGGGAGCCGGCTGGCATACCGTGGGGGCTCATACTTTGGGCTATAATAGGAGAGCCATTGGGATTTCCTTCATTGGAGATTTCAGAAGTAAGTAATTTTGTTTGGCTTTATTGTGTTATGATTTCAGAAGAAGGTAGGCAATTTGTTTGATTTATTGAATGAATTCAATAAATACTAGCTTCAATTACTAGCTGTGCCCCGCGGTTTCATCCGCGGAAGTCTCAATCCCGAGGGAATATCGTGATAAAAAGTATCCTATGTCCTATTCCAGCTCATGGTCTACCCCTGTGCCAAATTACATCCAAATCCATACAGCCGTTTTAGCGTAAAAGCGTAACAAATAAACAAACACCCAAACTCACTTTTGCATTTATAATTTTAAAGTTAAGATTAGGATTTTTTTCGAATAAATTACTTTATTAGGACAACCGCTAGAAGTTTATGAAAACTTGATCGGTCCTCAGTCATTATCTCGATTTTAAAAGTTTACAGATTTGTATGAATCTTGACTCAAACCTTGTTTTAAATCAAGACTCATCATTAAACAAGATTGAAAACTTAAACTGAAAACGGTTTTAGTTTCCGAGTTTTCCTGATATCCACTTTAACAGCGAATCGAATTTCACGCCTCCCTCTTGTGCTATTTGGCCTAGGTAAGAGACCTAGACCTAGAATATTGTTTGGTATTCGGTAGCTCATGACCTAAAGAGGTGCCTTATGGAATATGAATAAAAAATAAAAAAATACTTATAAAAATCCACGAAATTTCGCGGGTATTTTGGTTTTATACATCGCAGGAGCTTCTAAAGACAATTAAATAAGTGTTCATTTTTAATCTCATGTTTTTCTTCAACAGCAAAGATACCTTCACCGTTAGCTCTAAAAGCCCTCAAAAGTCTTCTTGCCTGTGGAGTCACGAACAAATATCTAGCCGAAGACTATTACCTGGTGGCTCATAGCCAGTTGTCCAACACCGACAGTCCTGGGGAGATGCTGCAGAAGCATGTGGAACTGTGGCCTCATTGGCTGGACCAACCTAAGGAGATCTTGAAATAAGGCAGATGGAGGAACTGTGCGGTAATTGCGTGCACTTTCACTGCAATTTTGACAGTTCACCATATTCATTGCGTTATTTACGTTGTTGAGTAGACGAATTTAAAAAAAATAATGAAGCAAAGGATTCAATTAAAATTCAAATCATTTAATTGGAGCAACATAGACTCATAATAGCCAATTAGCTTAGTAATTTCCTTAAAAATCCATTGTGATTGAAATGAAATGAAATGAAATTGTTTATTTTGTAAATAGGATATTAGAATCACTTTTACACGTCATATTACAAATAATCTTGTTGAGATCGGCGTTTCCTATCTGACTACTCTGAGAAGAAAGGCCGAAACCGCAGTCGCTTTTAAAGTCCAGACATAATCTTGGTCAGGCCATATGACGACCATGTAGATTAATGTCTGAAATGGTCGTTTGAGGAAAGAACCACACAGATTTGAGTAGACCTGTCCAGTCAGTGCAAGCATTTGTCAGTAATTAGTGGAGCTCAACTCAGAACGAATTGAAAGTGTGATACGCAATTATAGCTGATATTCTTTCGTTTATAGGTTCAATCGATGTAGGGAGGTATTCCACTTTTAGCACTTCTCCGAACCGCACTAAAGCACGTCTACTAATAGCACTGAAACAACATTTTGATAAGTGCGGTTCGGTGGAACAGTTTATTCACTGACAGTGTAATCGTTTTTTTTCTGATCTCTCTTTTGTTTTTTTAACAAGATTTGTGTTTCAGAAATTTTTTTTTTGTTTCTTTTTTTTGAGCATTTTTTCATAGAAATAGCTCAAAAAAAAGAAAGCTAATATAGCTAATTTAGCTCCTAATATTGAAATATTTATAAAAAAGTGTTATATATCTTGTGTGTTTATTTAAATTAAGTAGTGTTGACTTTGTTAAACTTTATGTAAGAGTATAAGTTAAATAAAAATAATTTTGAAAAATAAACAGTTTTTTTTTTAAATTGTAACAGAAACTTAATCACAGCTAGAGTATCACACATGTCTAGTTTATTTAGAAATTATATAGCATAATCTTAGAATAAAATAATGTTATCGACAGTATTGTAAATACAACACAGCAATGCTGTTTTGTGTTGCAAATGAGGTACTCGTACGTAATTCCTCAGACGAGCTCTTTTAAGAGAAACAATATCTACTTAGTAACAACATACTAGCGGCTGTTGGTTTTTGTAATAAAGCCCCTCTGTCTACGTACATGTTTGAGGTATTTTCAGAACCACCCTGTGTTTCTTAGTTTCAGAATAACAGAGTGTGAAATTTGCTTTTGCTTTCAACAAACAATAAGTATGATTTAGTTACGTGCCACAAATATAAATACTGACTGAGGATACCCTCAGTGCCTGTAGGACCCTAGTCACTTATTTATATTTCACCTTAGGTAATTTTTAGGTTATTTTTACCTAAGGTGAAGTGAACTGTCATTCCACCCATAACCTAGGGATTGCCAGTTCACATCAAGCTCACTGTGAAAACTAAAGTGAAGTGATCACCTTAGTTTTCACAGTGAAATTGTTTGATTGATTAATTGACTAACCAAGAAAACTGAAAAGAAAAACAAACAACATTGTTTTCTAACATTTGCACTTGTACAATAAAAACGAGCACGTCACAATAACGTAATGTAAAAACAATTTATGAAAATATGGTTATAGGTCAGGAGTCTTAAGTGTGTATTACGTACTATATACAATGACTAGCGGTCGCCCGCGGCTCCGCCCGCGTGGATGTCGGTTACCGCTGCAAAAAGCCTACCCAGGAAAGACACGGTCAGCAAAATGATTCCCAGGTCAATTCACAGACACGTACAGTAACATCGACGACGCAGTCATTATCCGCAGGCTGCATAGATTGTCTTTCTGTGTATGTTAAAGTTGTTAATGATGAAAATATTTAAATGTAATTAATACTAAGTTTTCACTTCTGCCGGCAGTCCCGGAGCGCAACCCGTTGTTTTAGGATAGAATAACTAAAGCGATTATTGTAGAGCTTCTCTATAAACAACATTTGACGTTAAATTATTTTCAGGTAACAAAATATACTGATGGTCGGGAGCCCCGACCCGTGATAGGGCAACGTAAAGTTGCCCATGCGTAAAACATTCTTTTCGTAAATCAATTCCTACTAATTTGAATGTTTGGCCCTGGGAGAATAGAACTGTTGTTTAGCTCTGAGAAGAACTTTTGCGTAGGTGTAGTTTTAAGAACGAAATCTAAAAAAAATCGCACGAAAATTATTAGACTTCGCGCACGACCGCTGCGTAGGGAGCCTTACCTTAGCGTACCTTACTCATAGATCTAAACTCCCCTCCCGCACGCGCACCCACACGCCTTGATGACGCCCACTTCGCAACGGGCCGTGCAGCAGAAATCGTAATATTTTAATTTCGCCATAACTTCAAAACCAAACGTCCAATTTTAATCATTCAAAGACCAAATATTATCTACATAAACTGTACTTAGTGATGAAATAATTTATTTTGATAAGGATTAATAGCATGAGTAAAATAAACGCGTTTAAATGTAGTCCAAAAAAAATTCAAGATTTTTAAATAAAAAAACTGTTGTTGTGCCTCACTCGACATAGATAGGTATAGTGTGTCGCGGACTTTTTTGTAGATATTTATAAGATCTACATTTAATTAGAACATTTTATGGGTCTGTCTTTTATAGTTTAGGCAGCGTACGCAAAATAAGTAACTTTTCTGGTTGATTTTTTAGCGAAAAACCCAAATATCTTACGGAACCCTATTTTTTTCCAAAATAAAATATAGCCTATGTTACTCGTGGATAATGTAGCTTTCGAATGGTGAAAGAATTTTTAAAATCGGTCCAGTAGTTTTTGAGCCTATTCATTACAACCAAACAAACAAAGTTTTCCTCTTTATAATATTAGTGTAGATAGTGTAGATTGTTCAACAAACACATTGGTAATAATACACACCCATAATGTAATACACAACACGTAATTAATAATTCTAATTAAAGTACTCATTACTATGTACGTCATTATTACGTTTCGTAGTGTTGCATCTTACTATGTTATTAGGCGTAATTAATTTCTTACTATGTTATTGATTCGTAGTGAAGAATAATAATAATTATCTATTATGTTACGTGGATGTATAGAAGAAAACAATTGCAGCATAGCAATTGTTTTTATGATCTTTGCGTAGTTTTAGCACGTTTGTTTATCGAACACGTAATTGTTTATCGAACAGAATACCAACTGCCCGTCCAATTGAAGTCTTTGAAATTTGTAACTAATGGCTATAACACGGCAAATTGATGTAGTGTGTCAATCCATAAACATTTAATACCCCTTACTTATTGAAATAAGAGTTTTTTTAAAATCCCGTAGACAAATTTGACATTTCAAGTGAATATTGTTTGTTTTTTCAATAAAGACTTTGACATTTGCACCTGTCAAATTAGTCTACGAGATAAAAAAAAAACAGACTTTATTTATGAACTTACTCTTTTATTTTTCGAAAAAAAAAGGGATTATGTTTGTCATAAGTTTATCTACACTAATATTATAAAGAGGAAAACTTTGTTTGTTTGGTTGTAATGAATAGGCTCAAAAACTACTGGACCGATTTTAAAAATTCTTTCACCATTCGAAAGCTACATTATCCACGAGTAACATAGGCTATATTTTATTTTGGAAAAAAATAGGGTTCCGTAAGATATTTGGGTTTTTCGCTAAAAAATCAACCAGAAAAGTTACTTATTTTGCGTACGCTGCCTAAACTATAAAAGACAGACCCATAAAATGTTCTAATTAAATGTAGATCTTATAAATATCTACAAAAAAGTCCGCGACACACTATACCTATCTATGTCGAGTGAGGCACAACAACAGTTTTTTTATTTAAAAATCTTGAATTTTTTTTGGACTACATTTAAACGCGTTTATTTTACTCATGCTATTAATCCTTATCAAAATAAATTATTTCATCACTAAGTACAGTTTATGTAGATAATATTTGGTCTTTGAATGATTAAAATTGGACGTTTGGTTTTGAAGTTATGGCGAAATTAAAATATTACGATTTCTGCTGCACGGCCCGTTGCGAAGTGGGCGTCATCAAGGCGTGTGGGTGCGCGTGCGGGAGGGGAGTTTAGATCTATGAGTAAGGTACGCTAAGGTAAGGCTCCCTACGCAGCGGTCGTGCGCGAAGTCTAATAATTTTCGTGCGATTTTTTTTAGATTTCGTTCTTAAAACTACACCTACGCAAAAGTTCTTCTCAGAGCTAAACAACAGTTCTATTCTCCCAGGGCCAAACATTCAAATTAGTAGGAATTGATTTACGAAAAGAATGTTTTACGCATGGGCAACTTTACGTTGCCCTATCACGGGTCGGGGCTCCCGACCATCAGTATATTTTGTTACCTGAAAATAATTTAACGTCAAATGTTGTTTATAGAGAAGCTCTACAATAATCGCTTTAGTTATTCTATCCTAAAACAACGGGTTGCGCTCCGGGACTGCCGGCAGAAGTGAAAACTTAGTATTAATTACATTTAAATATTTTCATCATTAACAACTTTAACATACACAGAAAGACAATCTATGCAGCCTGCGGATAATGACTGCGTCGTCGATGTTACTGTCGGTGTCTGTGAATTGACCTGGGAATCATTTTGCTGACCGTGTCTTTCCTGGGTAGGCTTTTTGCAGCGGTAACCGACATCCACGCGGGCGGAGCCGCGGGCGACCGCTAGTTTATATTATTTGTAAAAGTAAACAAGTTTATAGTCCCACCTTTCTATCTGAAACTTTAACCTTTCTTTGATGATAATTACTTTTTATCGTATCGTAGAGGGTGATGACTCTCTGTAGTATTTAATTTATTTTAGAGTTCCTCGTAAAATTGGTTTTCTCGAATTGATTGACCCTGACAAAGCTTATTTTTATTTTTTTGGAGTAAATAAAAGGTGTATAGTAAGGAATCCTTATACTTACATATTATTAAACAAAGCCCTCCGCCGCGTCTGTTTGTCGTCCTGTTCGCGATAAACTCAAAAACTACTGAACCGATTTTCATTGGTTCTCGAGGAAGGTTTTTGTATATAATACCGATATCCACGCGGGAGAAGCCGCGGGCGTCAGCTAGTTAAAAATAAACCGATTTGAATTTAAAGGCATCAAATAAAAAATGTTGTTTTCAAGACTTTTAAGCCCCGTTTACACGATGCAGTTACGGTTACTGTTGTCATTGCCTGTAGCATACAATAAAATTGAAGTAACAAATAACTTGCATAGTTTAATAACTGTCTAGACGGTGCAACATTTAACATTTGTTTACTATTTGTCGCTTGAACTTATGGTATAGTAGGTGCAGGCAATTAAATCGCAACATATAAATCAGGAGTACGGAACACTAATAGCGCAAGTGCAAATCACACTTGGTCAGTCTTAATTAATTAATGAGATAGGGAACATCGGGCGGGTGTCGTCTCGTGCAATTAATTGGATAAACAGTATCATTAAAAACTCCTGATAAGATGCTATTTGTAGTGTAACAGTTCATTCACTTGTTGATGTTTGTTTTAAAGTACAGACACGTAATTGCCGCGCTGGGAGCGTCTCAACACGGCAGTAATAAAGTCAATGAAGGTTTTCTGAAATGAAGATCACTAGGTGGCAGCACTGAGACGCCAGGTCCGGGCATCTGTCAAAAGTGTCACAGCGGCTATATTTTCTTCAGTCGTGACTAAATGTTAAACGAATGAATGAAACGGATGTTGAACGTCATTATGATATTTTATATTCATTGTTGAAATGGAAGACCTCTTGTCAAAGTGGCGCCAACTGGTGGCGCGAATTTTATTGAAAACCCTCATTGTGATAATGTGCGAGTAAATGGTATCACGCTTGGTTTCTATGGAAACTGTTGACAATCCTCTCCCTCTAGCAACACCAAGGCATTGTTATGCTCTGTGGTTTAATGCATTTTCTTATCTTGCCGTCAATTTAAGTTACTGTGTTATCTGTCAAATTATCCGTAGAGACTATCTTGTTTTCGCATTGAACAGTTTGCGCGACGTAGGCGTTGTCTCCACGTAGGCCCCGCGTAGGCGCCGCGTAGCTGACATCGCGTAGGCGCCTACGCTTGGCAGACGCCCAATGCAAGTCCTCCCAAATTAACAGGGTGCAACGGTAAGACAAAGTGCGTTCTGTATCTTGACACCAACCGGTCTCTTATGTGGAATGGATAATCACACTGACAACCAGTCTTACAAAGGCGAATCGTATTTGGGTTTTGCAGGTCAGGGGGCCTACCATCACCAGTACACAGTTACAGCAGTATTATTTTAATCTTACTTCGTGGGGGAAAGAGATGGAGCTATACGTCCTGTAGAGCTTCATCTTTTTCCTACACTGAAGTAATAATAAAATAATACTGCTGTAAGTAGGCGGTGGTGGTAGGCCCCCAGATATGCAGTCGCTCTATGTAAAATACTGGTATTCCGCTTCATCCGGTTATAATAATGGAAGCCGACCCCAAAATAGTTGGGAAAAGGCTAGGCCGATTTTTAATGCTGTACTAAAAGAATACACAGTCACGTGAACGAAGTCACTGGCACAGCTACTTATCAATAAACCAGATAGAATAATAATAATTATATCGAATAAAATGGCATATCTACACTAAATAGTTGCATTTGATATCAAGAAAGAAAGAAATACATTTATTCAGCACAGACTAAGAGGCACACAATACACATCAGATAAAGAAAATAAAATTAAAAAACATAAATAAAAAAAACAAAAAAAACAATAATGAGTGTAAAAACACGATGCGCCAAAAAGGCCCAGTTCAGCAAAATGCCAGACAACTATTGCCTGACGCTGGTTTTCAACCGGACCCGACAGTATGAGGTGACGGATGCAAATCAGTTTTATAATGTAATGTGTGTATGCATAGCTACTTAAATAAAATAAAATAAGTTTCATATAATAATAATAATAACGAACTTATAAATATACATAAATTGTGTGATTGTGTATCACTGTCCCTTACATCGAGAATCTTATGAAACACGAGAAAGTGCCTTGACTTTGCTCACGAGGTTGTCGACATGTGGGATGTGGACGCAGCGGTCATTGTGCCGATAGTATTATAGCCAAACGTCTTCTCTTTAGCCAAGTGAGGCGTGATACTAAAATTGTTAGTCGGGCATAGATAAAGTGACATTTTACCAGCGTTATCGATGATGCAAAAGTCAAATATATATATGGTATTGACAGCTACAGAAAACCTTATGATGGCAATCCCGTTGTCGCCATTGTGCAAAGTCACTGTAGAAATACGAAACGCTGAAAGCAATTGCCACTTATAGAGGCCCTCTGATTACGGCGTACTTTTTAAGATTTTGGGATGTTTACAGCAATGCATAACAATATATTTCTCACTCATGGATGGTATATGAAGCTATATAAAGATAAAGTTACGAAGGTAAGCAATAGAAAAATTCTCTAAAACCACAATAACTTGCTTATATGCTGCTAACTTATCTGCTACAAATCCTGCCGATTCGACAGGCCGCTTTTTTACCCCTGCATGAGCACTTTTTTTGTAGTACAAAAAAGTTAAATGAAAAATGTGATCACCAATGCAACTAAGGAGTTTTAACAAGCTTTATATTAGCTTGCTCTGTTCGTATGTGTTTCCGGTTACTCCTTTTGTCATCAATTTTTCAAGCGCTTCCTGGCATCCGGTTGAGCTGAAACTTGGCATACTTATACAACTACCGAGACATTTTGAAAAAATGATACCATGGAGCTAGTCTGATGATGGAGCCGGAAGTTGGGCATAGGAACTCCTCAATTCAACAAGATAGCACCATCGTGTTTGGGCTCGTTGGTTATGTATTAACAAGTACTGTGACACTGGGTGGCGTTCAGGGTCTGATGATGGAGTCGGAAGGTGGCCATCGGAACTCCTCAATCAAACAAGATAACACCATCGTGTTTGGACTCATTGGTTATATATTGACAAGTACTTTGACACTAGGTGGTGTTCAGGGTCTGATGATGGAGCTGGAAGTTGGCCATAGGAACTCCTCAATGATACAAGATAGCACCATCGTGTTTGGATTCATTGGTCATGTATTAACAAGTGTTTTGACACTAGGTGGTGCTCAGGGTCTGATGAAGAAGCCGGAAGGTGGCCATGAGAACTCCTTAATCAAACTACAGAGCACCATCATGTTTGGACTCATTGATCATGTACTAAGGTACTTGTTAAGACAAGTGCTTTGACACTAGGTGGTGTTCAGGGTCTGATGATGGAGCCGGAAGTTGGCCATAGGAACTCCTCAATGATACAAGATAGCACCATCGTGTTTGGATTCATTGGTCATGTATTAACAAGTGTTTTGACACTAGGTAGTGTTCAGGGTCTGATGATGGAGCCCGAACGTGGCCATCGGAACTCCTCAATCAAACAAGATAGCATCGTCGTGTTTGGACTCGTTGGTTATGTATTGACAAGTGCTTTAAGACAAGTGCCTTGACACTAGGTGGTGTTCAGGGCCTGACGATGTAGCTAGAAGGTGGCCATGGGAAAACATCAATCAAACAAGATAGCACCATCCTGTTTGGACTCGTTGGCGTTATCTTGATAAGGACTATAGCCCAAGGCAGTATCCAGGGTCGGTTGACAAATTCTAATGCTAAAAAGTACAAAATAAAATATAAGTAAAAATCTTTTTAAGAACAAGCTTTGAATTAACTAAAAAATTCTAAATAAAACTTACGTAAACATAGAACTTTAATATTTTCTTAAAAGCTTGAGGCATAAATATCCTTCTTCCTTATAAATTAAAAATAAGCATCAAGCTTTTAAGAAAATATTAAAGTTCTATGTTGACTTAAGTTTTATTTAGAACTTTTTAGTTCAGTCAAAGCTTGTTCTTAAAAAGATTTTTACTTATATTATATTTGTTTGTGGTTTAAATTCCTTTTGAATATTCCTATGCTTATCTCTAAATTAGTCTGATTTGAAACGTATGACCCTAGAGGTTAGCAAATAAAAATGAATTATCATTACGATTCACTTCTGACGCACATTTGAGAATAAGTACGTATTATACGACACCTTTGACAGACATTTAATTTATTTATCCATGTATGTACTAATGCATCATTGTGTAGGTCAAAAGGTGAAAACGGTGATGTTGCATAACTAATAAAATAGATAATTGATTTTTATAAGAAAAAGACTTTGTGGAATGACGTAAAACGATAATTTGCAGTTATTTTACGGAATGTTTTCGTCTTATTACAAAAGGAGTTTGGACGAAACTTAAAATTTCACCCAGTTGTTGTATTTCGAACCTTATTCCGACGAAGATAAAGATATCAAATACAAAATTTATCACTACCCCGCGCACGAATGCATGGTGAGATCGGCAAAGATCGTCCCTCACTGGACGCCTGAAGCAGGACATCGCCGACGAGGTAGACCGCGGCGTAGGTGGTGTGACGATCTAATCATGTTTGTGGGGCCAACATGGCCAGAATTCGCATCAAACAGTGAGATTTGGAAGGAAAAAGGGGGGCTTTTGCCCATCAGTGGGACAATAAAGGCTAATAAAAAAAATGCGTTATTACAATCAAACTATCATCAAATGGGAATAATTCAAAACGCATAATATCAATGTCATAGGAACACCTTTGTTGACATTGACCTTGATTTTCAGCTTGTGCTTTTGCTTGCACTCGGTAAAAACTGCCCTCATGGGGAAAAACTGCCCTCATGGGGAAAAACTGCCCTCATGGGGAAAAACTGCCCTCATGGGGCAAACTGCCCTCATGGGGAAAAACTGCCCTCATGGGGAAAAACTGCCCTCATGGGGAAAAACTGCCCTCATGGGGAAAAACTGCCCTCATGGGGAAAAACTGCCCTCATGGGGAAAAACTGCCCTCATGGGGAAAAACTGCCCTCATGGGGCAAACTGCCCTCATGGGGAAAAACTGCCCTCATGGGGAAAAACTGCCCTCATGGGGAAAAACTGCCCTCATGGGGAAAAACTGCCCTCATGGGGAAAAACTGCCCTCATGGGGAAAAACTGCCCTCATGGGGAAAAACTGCCCTCATGGGGAAAAGCTTTTTTTGTATGGCCCCGAAAATATACAACAAAATACCACAATCATATAGAGATATGACAACAAATCAATTTAAAAACAAGATTCGAAATCTATTAACAGACAAGTGCTATTATAGTATAAATAACTTTTTGACAGATACCTTTTGACATGCTTGAACCTTAAATTGTTATTATTTCTATAGTATTATTATTCTCATAAAAATTTAATAATGAATGTTAAGTCTATTGAATTAATTATATTTTGTTTGCTAAAATAATATAAAAATTTGTACGCCTCGTCAGGCAAAACATGTACGGACTGTTTACCTATGTATATTTAAGATCTTGCATGCTAGATTTTTATGTAAACGCATGTTTGACAAATAAATTATCTTTATCTTTATCAGACAGGCCATAAGGGCACAGTATTGTATGCTAATTCCTAATTATACAGATGATTTGATATTCTATTTGTACACGTGACGATTTCATGAACAGTGACGTTTTCTTAAATTTGCAACTTCCAGGATTTTAAAGATTTTCCGAGTGCCTTCTCCTCTTAAGGTGCTTCCACACTGGGTAAATTCTAAAGCGAGTATTCACTTGGTAAAGCCAGGGCACTGCGATTTCAAAGCACTATAATAAGGTTCCAAAAACAGATTTGCATTTGCAAATTCATTTTCACAAACAGAGATAGGTGTTCGACGTCTTGTGTATCCTATCCGAACTAATATTATAAATGCGAATATGAGTTTGTTTTTTGTATGTTACACTTTCACGGTTAAACCGATTTTAATGAAAGTTATGGGGATACTTTGAACTCTTGGGAAGGGCATAGGCTACTTATTATCGACATACCACGTGAGCGAAGTCGCAGGCGGAAGCAATTAACCATTATAAAAATCGGATCACAACTTTTGTAACTAAACACGATATATCCAAGTCTAAGCTATGAGCTGTACTACCCTACATCGAAGTACATAGATTTACTAATTGATAGTAACTCAACACTAACTAATTAATCCCAAGACAGTCCTTTACACAGACCGCACTAACCCCTTTAATCTAGCCACAAATCACTGCACAGAAACAATGAGCTTGCTCTCGGCTTGAAGCAGTATGCAGAAGGTTCACTACATTTCATATCCCAAATGTCCTTTTTTTGGTATTGTTGAGCTCCGTTGAGCTCCACTATTACTGATAAATGCTTGCACTGACTGGACAGGTCCGTTGTGGTTATTTCCTCAAAAGACCATTTCAGACGCTAATCTACATGGTCCTCATATTATGGACTGACCAAGATTATGTCTGGACTTTAAAAGAGACTGCGGCCTCTGAGTTTGTTTCGGCCTTTCTTCTCAGAGTAGTCAGTTAGGAAACGCCGACCTCATCTAGCTTATTTTTAATATGACGTGTAAAAGTGATTCCATTATCCTATTTACAGAAAAAACAACTTCATTTCATTTTATTTAATTTCAATTCATGTCAAAAAGTTGCTATCTTAAGTGTTCTGTTGCAATCCTTGTATTTGTCTATCTTTTCATAATGGCGGCTGGAATTTTCTCTTTCTCGCTTTTTTTTTCGCATATATCCGGGTTTTCTCACGATGTTTCTCTCTCTTTATTACGTCTTCATATCATACCATTATATACCTTTGTGAATTACCTACATTTCGTTTCGAAAGGAACATAATTATATATCGATGCGGGAACTGTGATGAACACAGAATCCTGAAGTCCTGGTTTTTTTGGCAGCTAGATCTAACTTGTCTTTTTTGTTCAATGAAAAGAATACCTATGTGTTTGCATGTGTTTCACGCTTTGATCTTCTGTGTCCTATCTACTCTATGCCTCTAATCTGCAGGACTCCAATTAGCCTCTGTGCGAGCCTGTGTGATCAGTCCGAGCCGGCCGTTGGACTGACAGCTTTACGTCCTGACCTGACATGTTCCACTTTTAAAAATAGATTGCAATTGTAACGTTAACACTACGAAAAAATACACGAATATTGTCGCGTTTAAGAACTTGAAAAATGTTTGAAGCATTCGTTCCTTATATTAATCGTTTTTTCGTTCCTTATCGTTCCTTATATTTATGGTTTTCGTACGAACAAAGTTAAATCATGCAAGTTGTGATGTGAAGTCTAAAGTTATAGAAAAGACATTCGTCGTGCAATTTTTGAATTGTGTTATAAAGTTGAAAATTTGTGGTATAAAATTGATGATCAATTTTCATCTCATGCATTCTGACAAGCAAATAATGACTATCTTATCTTATATTTTACTGATTACTAGTACTATTGAGTAATATATTGAGGATATGCATTCGACGTGTTTTTTTTTGTATACCCTATTCATTTTAGTATAAAGGGCGGTAATTATTAAAAAAATTGAAACAGCCGTGTTCAATATTATGTTCATGTTTGGTGAAATTATTTACTATTACTGTAAACGTAATCCTTTATTTACTATTACTGCCCCTTGCGCAGAGAAACAGGTGTGGAAATTTCAAACGGGCATTGACCGACTTGGTTGGAATGTTGGAATACAACGGGGTTGTTAAAGATTACTATTTTTTTTCCAGACAGCATAATCAGTTTAATCAGCCTGTAATGTTCCCCACTGCTGGGGCCTGTGTCTTCTCGGTGAGCGAGTGTGGGCTGTAATCCATCACACGGGCCCAGTGCGGGTTGGTAGATGTCACATGTCTTCGAATTTTTGATTCTAGGACATGCCGTTTTCCTCACGATGTTTTTCTTCACCGATAAGAGAGAGCGGAGTACCGTGAGCAGTGGTGATGAAATAATTTACACAAAGTAAAATGGCTGTCTGGGTTTGAACCTACGAAATACAATTCGTAGGTCGCGGCCGCTATCACTGGGCCACCACTGCTCTCAGACAATAGGCAAATAATAAATTTTTCACATTTTCTCAGGAATTTACACTTTTTTTATTTACCTATAAAATTGTGCTTGTTCTAGAACTAATAAACAAACAAAAAGTAATTGACGAATGTTAAGATTACATTATAATCACTAGGTTATAAGGTGAGGGAAACTTATCGCAGCAGCACGTGTCGGATCGCATGCTGTTCGTAAACACATGCATGACATGTGATTGAACACTGGTCGAAAAATGTTTTGCACCACTTTTTGCACGTGTTTTTGTTGAAAGAATAAATTAGAAGTAGCAGGTATTGAATTTTATTTAATGGAATCAAATTAGAACAGTACAGTTTTTAAAGTAAGAAAAATATATGATTATGCATTTGACAAGAACAGAGTAAAGAGTACAGTACCATACCTTTTTGTATAAAGGTACACACCTAACAGTATGAATATACAACATGCTCCCTCAAAAAGTTAAGCGGATTGCACTCATAACACAAAGGCATAAAAACCAGTAAAGAAAACCATTATGAAAAGCTAGGTTATACCAATCATTTGCAAACAACTGCGATGCTTTGTTGGACCCAAAGGTTTCGTCAAAACATCTGCAGGTAACCTGTCGGTGGGCCTAAGTTCAACGGTTTTATCGTTCACTTTTTCTCGGACAAAATGGAACTTAACATCTATATGCTTTGTCCTATTGTGGTGAACCGGATTCATGGCTATTTTTTGTGCACTCTGACTATCCGTATACAAAATTATATTAAGCGATTTACCTGTTATATCGGATATCAGTCTTTTTAAGAAGCACGCATCCTTTACTGCTGTAGCCAACGCCATATATTCAGCTTCAGCGGACGACAAAGCCACTGTGGGTTGGTTTTTTAGCTTCCCACGAAATAGGGGCGCCTGCAAGTTCATAATAGAACCCCGTGTAAGACCGTCTATCAGTTGGATAATTTGCCCAGTCTGCATATGAAAAACCCGTCAAAGTCGTATTACCTTTTTCTTTCCTGTATGTAATACCACTATCTTTTGTCGCTTTCAGATAACGTAGACATCGTTTAGCAATATTCCAATGTGACTGATCATATTTAGAGTTAAACTGACTCAAGTACCTCACGGTGTAGGCTATATCTGGTCTAGTATTTACAGCCAAAAACATTAGACAGCCAATAACTCTCTGTAAGGGTACTCACACTCACCTATACCAGGCTCAAGATTTTTCTTGACCATTGGGGTAGAAACACCCTTACAATCTTGCATGTTAAATCTTTTCAGCATCTTTTCAATATATGTACTCTGAGATAGCTTCATTCCATAATCATCTTGGTAAATATTTATTCCCGTAAAGAAATTAATTTGTCCAAGATCTTTTGATGAAAAGTATTTTACAAATTGACATTTGAAATTGTCAAGCGTACTTTCATTTTTATACAAGAAAGAAGAAGAAAGAAAGAAAGAAAGAAAGAAAATACGTTTATTTGCGGTAAATATGACGCAAAAAAACAATGTAACAAATTAAAAATAAAAAAGGTTGGGGGAAACATGCGTCACATCCACGCAAAACGGCTATCGCTCAGCATTATGCTGCGACCCTATGCAAAACAGAGCCCCAGCGCTGGTTTTCAGCGACAGCCGGCGCTGACGTAATGACGTCGATCGGTGCGGCAAACCATTATCAGAACGCTGTACCGGTACAGCGCACTGTAATAAAAAATAAAATATATTATATTAATATCTAATAGTATAAAAAAAATAAAATAAAAAAATATATAAAAATAAAAATAAATAAAAGAAATGGGTAAACGAGAATATCATCCTCCGTGATGCGTTTTGTGTAGTGGCAACATTTTGAAGCGTCCTCTTTGACGTACATACACCCAACATGCACCAAACCAAAGAGTTATGAATGATGTAATATATTACAAAATGGCCAGTGATGTAATGTGTTATTGTGAAAGTTATGTGTCAGTAATTTAAAATGCGTTTTTAAGTGAATGTGAAATGAGATGAGATGGACCCAATGAGAAAACAAAAACTTTGGAAACTTTGGAAACTGGAGGGTGACCGGCATGCCAACTTATAGCTTATAATTTAATTTACAAGATTACTAAGTCGTCGACGTATACGGCCAGAACCAAGGAGTCTGAGTTCGCATTGTTTTAATAAATACACGGCTCACATGTTTGCGTAAAACCAAGAACTGACAAAGTCTGTTTTAACTTTGTATTCCAGGCTCTTGGTGCCTGCTTCAACCCATATAGTGACCGTTTCAAAAGACACACTTTCAACTCTTCCCCTTCCCTAACGAAACCTTCTGGCTGTGTCATGTAGATTTCTTCTTCCAAACTGCCATTCAGAAAGGCTGTGTCCACATCCATATAGTCTTCCTGCACTGCAAGCGCTAACAGGGTTCCCAACGACGAGTTGCGTACAACTGGAGAAAAAGTTTCGTGGTAGTCGACACCTTCTTTTTGTCGAAAACCTTTTGCTACTAGGCGCGCTTTATACCTAATGACGCTACCTTCCGCATCTCGCTTCAGTTTGAAGACCCGCTTGCTAGGAGTACACGTTTTATGATTTGGCTTATCTACCAAAATCCATGTGCCCTTTCTGACTAAGGCATTATACTCATCTTTCATTGCTAAAATCCAGTTATCTTTCTCATCACTGTTAATCGCAGCCAGATAATTATTCGGATCATCGCACCCATCGTCTAGCAGGGTATTAAATGAGAAGTAATCCGGTGGTTTGCGAACTCTTGAAGGATATCGACTAGATTCATTTGAGCACCTTGAATCTGTAGATTCACTTGACTGCTGATCATCAACATTATTGACCTCTACATTGTCTGCTTTCAACATCAGCATCCTCTGCATCCATGAAAGAAGTATCTAAGTTTGGAGCATCTACCTCACATCTCTCAGATGAAGAAGAGGGTAGCACTTCTTGTCTTAAAACAGCTGGCGATGGTGACTGTGAGAGCAAATTGACAATTTCAGAGTTCACAGTAACTTTAGGCTCAATATTTTCCTTCAGTCCAGTAAAGTTCTTTTCAAAAAATGTGACATCTCTTGACTTTAGTAAACGTCTAGGACTTGCCGCATTCCGGAAATAATAAGTACGAGGATCATTTGAATATCCTACAAAAATCTGTTCCTCAACTTTCATGTCCAATTTACATCTCTGACTTGATGGAACATGAACAAGTGCTCTGCATCCAAAAACCTTCAGATGAGACAGATCGGGTTTATTATTAAACCACATTTCAAAAGGTGTCTTACCACTAAGCGCGCGGTGTGGTAACCGATTTTTCAAGTAGACGCTTGTCTCCACTGCGTCTTGCCAAAAAGGTTTTGAGAGAGAACCATGTGACAATAGAGACCGAGCCTTCTCTACTATGCTACGATTACACCGTTCACTTACCACATTTTGCTGAGGGCTATAAGGTGCTGTCGTTTGCCAATCGATACCCAAAGACTGAACATAATCCATCAATTCCTTATTGATGAACTCAGTTCCATTATCTGACCGCAGTCTTTATTTTTCCACCAAACTGTCTCTCGACATGAGAATGGAAGGAACAAAACTTACTTTTGACTTCAGTTTTAGAAGACATAAAATACACAAAAATAAAACGTGTATTTAATCATCATCTATAAAAATAATAAAGTATCTATTACCTGTAAACGAATTCGTAGAAAAAGGTCCACAAACATCGGTATGAATCAATTGGAGTGGCGATGTAGCCTTCCTGTATTTTAAGCTTTTGAAGGGCTTTCTAGCCTGCTTACCCTCTATGCAGGGTATGCATGGTTCCTTGTCAACCTCCGTGTACCCCACGCCGATAGCCTGACCTTTTCTAAGTAGATCCATGCCAATTCGGCACAAATGTCCTAACCTCTTATGCCAAAGCTGGAAGTTGGAACAATCAGAGTGCACAAGTTTAGCTGAAACATTATTGAACGTTTTAGTTAAACAATCAACAGTATACAGCCCATCACATACAGAACCATAAGCTAAAACATTTTTACTATTTACTACATCACACTTTGAGTCATAAATAGTGCAGCCTTCTTTATTAAAAACTACAGAGAAACCCTTCTCTACTACTTTATTCACTGAAAATAAATTACAGTTCAAATCAGGAACATGGACTACATTCTTTATTCTGTTCGCCAAAGTATCCGTTTCAATGGATAGATCACCAATACCCAAAGACGCTAATTTCTGTCCATTCGCCACAGTAATCGTTCCACCTAGTACTGGCCGATAACTGCTGAACCACTCGCGATGTGGTTGCACTAGAATCAATAATCCATTTCCCATCAGGTGCAGCCGACGCAGAGAGAGCCATTTCCTTCACAACAGCCTCTTCCACCTTTTCATTATGACGGCAATCTGTACCCTTAAAAACCTTTTCCAATGCGCTCATCATAGCTTTCTTAGCCTTTTTATTAGGACATTCGGGACTGTTGTGTCCTGGTTGTCTACACTTGAAGCAGATTATAGGCTTCTTCTTTTTGCTTGCAGAACCTGTTGAACGTAGCGCAGCCACCTCATTTTGGTGAGGGTCCTTGGAAAGCTCGTTGAATAGCTTTGCCTTTACCAACTCACTGGTTACATCAACATTTGAATTCTCCAAAGCCATGATCATCGGTTCGTACCGTGATGTCAAACCTCCGAGAATAATTGCAGCCAAAGATCCATCGTCGATTTTCTTGCCGATGTCTTCAAGATCTTGAGCAGTAGTCGTAACGGCGTTAATATATGATTCTATGTCTTGGAAATCGGTCAAGGAAAATTTGTATAATCTACGCTCTAGAGAGAGCCTTCGATCCATACCTTTATCCTCCAAGCCTCCTTAGCGTTTTTCGCATTTCTCACGTGCGAAATTGCACCTCTGTCTACCGTAAGGCATATTTTTGACAACGCCTTCTGGTCATTACGAGAGCGTACATCCTCCGCTGTTTTATCAGAATCATCGTACCCAATGATGGACGTCCAGAGCTCCTCATGAATGAGAAGCATTCTCATTTTAAATTTCCAGGTTGGGTAGCCGTCTCGGTTTGATAACATCGTGAATCCTTGAAAATTCATTTTATTGCCTAACATCTAATGTTCTAATTAAGCAGCTTAGTGCTGATAACGTGTTGAATGAATAAATTAGAAGTAGCAGGTATTGAATTTTATTTAATGGAATCAAATTAGAACAGTACAGTTTTTAAAGTAAGAAAAATATATTATTATTATGCAATTGACAAGAACAGAGTAAAGAGTACAGTACCATAGCTTTTTGTATAAAGGTACACACCTAACAGTATGAATATACAACAGTTTTTAATAATGGAAAAGTGTAACGCTGAAGACATTTTTGAACGATTTTATTCAGTCACAGTTTGTACCCGTCTAACTTATTCCACTACTTGTAGCACGTGTTCTTAATAATGGGAACGCGTAACGCTGAACACATTTTTGTGCGATTTTATTCAGTTACCCGTCTAACTTACTTATACCACGGTCAAATAGTCGACCGATTTTTCACCGATTTTCCGTAACCCGATTTAGTTTAAGTTTTTGCATGCACGTGTGCTTATGATGATAATATATAGTCGTCGATAGTCGCTCCATGTAAAATACGGATATTCAGCTGTATTCAGTTAGAATGGAGTCCGATCCCAACATAATATGTAGTTGGGAAAAGGCTAGGCAGATTGATTGATTGATTGACTGCACAGAACGCCAATTTCGCTAATCTGAAGGCCAACTCTCGTACATAAAAAACGTTCTCATTTAAATTGCAATCTGTCAAACTAGTCAAAAATGTTCGTAAATTGATTGTATTTTTGATGCGAACGTTCTTAAATTTTGTACGTACTAATAGCTGGTCGTCACTTGTTTTTGAGACTCAGGTAATGCAGCTAAAATCTGTGCTGGCACTAGAACAAGACGCAGAGCAGGACAGACACATATCTGCGTCTCACGTGCCTGCGCCGCAGCGTACGCAGCTGTCAGTACGTTCATGCATTACAAAATCTGCTCTGCCCTGCGCTGCGTGGAACTGCGTCACCTGCCTCTCAGCATACGCTTAGCTTTATGTTTCTTTGTGTGTCGCATTTCTTTTGTTTGATTTATTTTCATGAACTTTTCTGCTTTTCTTTCTGATTCGCCAGTATTCAAACAGCATCGTCTGCTTGCAAACGTTCGCTGTTGTGAGATATGTAAAAGGCAAATTTTAAAATGCCTTGTCATTTTGTAGTAGTCTATGAAACCCAAACGATAACGGACTGCTTTTTTTCCCCGACCACTATATGGTCTAGTTTTTATGTAATTGTATTTATAACGGCAATTCTTTTTACCTATTGTGGTATAGTAATTTTATTCTAGATGCATCGTCTTTACATAAAAATATATAATTAATGAACCTATACAAAATTTATAAAACATTTTAAAAGAGTAACGGTGGAGTTTCTTGCCCATTCATCTCCATACAAAAACTACCTTTTGCAAAGGGCGACTAGAATCAGTTCTATTAAATTAATTCTGCTCAATAATGAAGAAAAAGCAAATTTCGTAGTTCCTAATTATACAGAGTGTTTGAAAGCTAAAAATGGTTTTCCTTACTTAAAATAAGTCAATAGAACTATTTGTTTTAACGACATAATTTCGAGACGTGACGCAAACGACATCCTTTTAGTCGATTAAAATGAAAACAAACAATAATGATAGAAATTACTAAAATTATTTATTTAAACGGCATTGACAGTCCATTCGTCAGTGTTGTATCTACCACATATTTTCACGGTTGTTATCCTGAATAAGACATGAAGACACAGATTAATATAAACCGAATTACGGACAATTTCTTGGACCGAGGATTTCAAAATTTGCTTCTTCCTTTCCGTTGCTTTCAGCACTTGGTGTTCCTGTCGAGTTTCTCCATTGAATACAATTGCGTTAGACCTCATCGTGCGTCTTATTATCTCGTGTCACTCCTTGGTACTCTTGGATTTATACTTTTTTATGTGGGATTCCTCAATTCAAAGGATTTTGACGAAATAGTTTATAAACCAAATGGTTCATTTATCTTAGTTTTTCTTAGGATCAATGTCGTCTCGTTGGTGATTCCTTTCGTTTTCTTTTACATACTTAACATTATTCACAGAAAGGACCACGTCCGACTTATTTTGAAGATTCAAAAAGCTTTTAGATCTACCAATTTTAAGCGATACAAAAAGGCTACCATTAGGAACTGGTCCGTAATTTTGCGGCATAGTGTTGGCTACATTCTCAGTGTGGCAGTAACTCGCGACTTCGTCATAGCGGTATATTTTTATACTCTACTTTATTTTGATTTGAGCGTAACTTATGGTTTTTCTATAATCGCTTTGATAAGGGATGGCATCATTACATGGGTCTCTGAAGTCGAGTATTATAGTAAACTCAGCTTGGAGCTAGAAGAAGAAAAATATAATGATAAATTGAAAAAACTGTTTGAAGCATATATCAATTTAATGGAAGCGTTTGATATTTTCAAGAAGATATTTAAGTTTACGGTAAGATTGACTTTTGTGAAGTGTGTTCTAATTACGATGTAGGCATGCCTACATTGTAATTAGTAATTATCACTTGCTTCAAAAACAGTGAAGGAAAATACATACATAATAAGCCTATAATGTTCCCAATGCTGGGACACAGGCCTCCTCTCTTCGAGAGTGGGCCGTAATCCACCACGCGGGCCCAGTGCGGGTTGGTAGATGTCACATGTCTCCGAATTTTTTGGGTTCTAGAACATGCCGGTTTCCTTACGATGTTTTCCTTCACCGTTTTGAGAGCAGTGGTGATGAATTTATTTACATAAAGTAAAGCGCCTATCTGGGTTCGAAACCACGACCTAGGACTTATAAGTCGGGGCCGTTGGCACCCACCACTGCTCCGTGAATGAAAGGGAAGGAAAATATCGTGAGGAAAAGTCAGAGGCCCATGGGCGGCATAAAAAGTCTGACACCAGGTTACCACATGTAATGTAACTTTGCGTACTGTTTTATTAAATATTTTCTAACGTAATTGGTAATTTATTTCCAGACTTTATTTCAAACATTGGACACATTCTTCCGTAGTTTACTGTACCTTGAAGGTATTGTAGAAATAACAAAATCAGGAGTAACGCATTTTGGCTCGGTAAGCATAATAAATAGTTAAAAGACTATGCCGAGATTAGTAAACGTTATATAACACGTCCTTTGACTAAGTTATGTTCAGACTTTATCTTGCTGTTGTCAAAGTACGTGATAAGTAAGTAACAGTTATTAATCTCGACCTAGCTGTTTATTTTCATATGTTGAACATTTGCTTTTCTTGTAAAGGTGTGTCCAAACTTAAAGTGAAAATCGTGCGCGGCCGCCACGCGCGGCCTGCTACGCTGTGATTGGTCGACTGCCGCGCGCAACCGCTTCTGTTTACCGCGCGAACATTTTTACCTCACTAGAGCGTGGCAGAAATGTGTCCTGCAAACGCCACGTGTTGCTGCCGCGCTCTTGCTGCTCAATTTTTGGACACATCTTTACTGGCTTTTGATTAAATTAAAAAAAAAAAATATCAGGCATCATGGCCCATAGGGACAGGGTGTTAGTATTACATCTTACTTAAAAACCATATTAGTAACATGCAGGAACACTTAAAAAAAAAAACACAATTACAGGAAGGTTTATCAAGCCTTGTTGCCAACGTGTAGCTTGGTAAACCTCCTAATTGTAGGCCCATCCAGCCTCTCTGCAAATACCTAAGCTATTCAGATACTTGTTGTGTTAAATTTTATTTTAAATCTTTAATTTTCAGCGTGACGTCGCAACGATTGAAATTGTCACCTTCCTTTGGACGTTGAAAAATATTACTTTCGTCAGTCTATTTAGTATTTATTGCGAGAAATTCTACATGTCTGTATCTGAGGCAGACGCTGCTTGCAGTAGATTGCTGAGGAGTATGCAAAGTACCGGTTAGATCAGATGATTTAACTTTTAATGGAAAAAATCTGTGCCTTTGATATAGTCTTTTTTTTCACCAAGAAGTGTAGAGACCGTGTTGTAATAAAATTGTTCTTTTAAACAATTTTTATTTACTCATTTACTTATTTTATTTTTTATATAGTTTTAGGAAGAATTTTTCAGCTTTATTTAGCTTTTGAGATGTTACCTACTTATGTACTTTTTCTATTTCAATTCTTTTCACAGATTTAATTATTGTAGCAAATATGAACCAGAACTTGTACTGCCAGGGAAATTAAGTGATATAGCCATTTAATAATCTGTCAAAGAATTACGGTTCTGATTTGAATATACGAACAGTTTAAGTTGGTAGTCAATTTGCGTATCAATTAATTTACCTGATTTAAAAACTTTTTTCTTTCCTCTGTTACAGTGGAGGCTAAGAAACTCTGTAAGAACGTGCAGCGGCTGAATCGTGCAGCCTTTCAGAAGATGACTGCTTGTACGATCTTCACGATCGATGGCAGTCTACCTCAGAAGTTCAACAGTCTGGTTTTAGAGTACACCGTTGTGATACTGCAGTTTGCTGCCATATCGTGGAAAAATAATTAATTTAATTTACTTATAATTTTATTTTTAATGAATTAAAAACACTTTTTTAAAGTAGGTGCCCAATTTTTGTTATAGGTATGTTCATGAAACCACTCACAATCACATTAGGTTTATGATCATAGTAAGATCTGTGGTAAGATTGTGATCTGCATAATACAGTAGGTTTATAAATTGTCGCATGTTTTTATACGATAGATTGTCGCATGATTCAAGACTACGTACGTCAAACTTCATCCTGTTTTATGGTTTCGTTTTTTTTTACTAAAAGCTTTAAAAAATATCCCTAATATATTATACAAGTAACTATTACTGTTTTATCCATTAATATATACCAGTTCGTTTACAAATAAGTATATAGCTGTAACGCTTATGAATATACCTACTTTAATATCTACGTCATCCTTTTATCATCATCTGCCTGTCCTTATCCCATGTTACTTAGGGTCGGCGCAACACGTTTTCTTTCTCCACTCTCCTCGTGTCAACCATCACGCTACCATTCACTCCCTTCTCTTTCTTATCATTCCTCACACAATCCATCCATCTTTTCTTTTCCTCTCCCGCTTCTTCCATGAACATTTATATTCATGACTCTTTTAGTCACATGTGTTTCCACTTTTATCACGTCTTGTAAATATCTAAAATAAATATTTGTGTCGGTTCGTTAATCAAGGATAAATAACAAACGGTTCGGGATGAACCTGAAATATTTCATAAATAATAATAGCATTAATTGCCAAGAGCCTCGACCAACACCCTATGGAGGCTCTCGTTGGTCAGCTGGATTAAGGGATTGATTCAGAAAGCGGTGCTCTGGGCACGGCTCGCATTGTTAGGAGGTTCCAATCTCTGGAGCCCTGACCACACCGGTAGCTTGGACCCTGTTCCCGATACCGGTGGGCTACTATTTTTTATGTTTACCTAAATGTTTTTTTTATTCTAATAAGTATTTAAAAATATAATTTATAATATGTAAATCCTACTAATATTACAAATGTGAAAGTTTGTGTATTTGGATGTTTGTTACTCAATCACGCAAAAACGGCTGAATGGATTTGGATGAAATTTGGCAAACATATAGTTTATAACCTGGATTAACGCATAGGATACTTTTTATAGCGATATTCCTACGGGATCGAGACTTACGCGGGTGAAACCGCGGGGCGCAGCTAGTAAATAAATAAAGTAAATAATGATAATAGCATTAAATAATAATCAGCCTATATCCAATACCGTTACTACTGCTGGGACAGGCGTCCTCTCTGTGTTAACAAACCGGCCGTAATTCACCACGTGAGGCAAGTGCGGGTTGATGGAAGTCACTTGTCTTTGGTTTTTTGGTTCTACGATTTACCAAAATATGCATAGCTTCGCAAAAACTTTTTGATCAGATTACTTTAAATACATAACCACAAAAACAGGCTAAAAACTAGTTTTATTTGGCTTTGATTTCGTTAATTATCCGTTGCACATAAAAACCGAATGTTTACCTATGAGCAAAAACTACAAATCATATTTTAGATTAGACCACCACTTTTTTCATGGTATTGACGTCAATGAAATTGATCTAGCTAGCATTATGGCTTGTATCGTACGCAGGTAATAGGACCTCTAGCTCTCTTTCTCTCTCTGCGGTTTTCCAGACATATCGCGTGAAGTCCGACGACGTCGTACGACTCTTGTGGCGACGCGTGTCCAAGAATTTGTTCAACTCCGATATGGGCCAAGTTCAAAGCGGCTTAGGTGAAACCTTGCTACCTACTTTGAGATCGTCAGACATTTATGGTAAACATAAAATAATAATTAAAACATTATTATACTATTATGCAAATTAGAAAAGCTAGGTAGTTATAAACAACGAGTCAATATTGACGTCAGTGTTTTCATTCGAAATCAAATGTCAAGGTCCACTATTTCCTAAATAATATATAATATATACCTTAAAGCTCTTATGATTCTGTATCTCAAGAGTTTAAGTAGCAAGTGTTCCTTTAAGAGGCAGGACAATCAAGTGATTGGAGTGATTGCACCCCAATTGCTGGGACACAGGCTTCCTCACTGTGAGATACCGGGAGTAGGCCGGCCCAGGAATAGCTTGGTTGACATAGGCCACTCGAATTGTTACGAGAGGCTTATGCTCAGCAGTCGACTGTGAAAGGCTGTTGTTTGAATCATATTTAACCAGATTTTTTGGCACCACAGGTTTTGGGTCGGAACCATCGGTCCTTATGTTTTGTTTAATAATGACAACAACATTTTTAAAAACTTCAAGTTGCACTAGACCGTACACACGGCTACACATCAAGCTATACATTTCCAGTATTAGCTGACCTCGCATTGTACGGAAATTCTATACAATGTGAGATTAGCTTTTACTGTAAATGTATAGCTTGATGTGTAGCCAGTACATGATTTATATGGTACCTACAGATTAATCTCAAATCACGAACCATTCCTATCCTTCACTTTTTCGTGCAGATGCCGTCCCGATTAAATCCCACGATACCATTAACTCATTGACGTCATACAGCGGCTATCGAGAGCACAGAACCAGTTCAAGCAAGTAAAAAATATGCAAAAAACCGAAACGAATGAAAAAAGAATATCGTACCATTGCACTTTAGGATTGGCTTAACGATAAAATTTTGATGGCGTAGCGTTCTGAAGACAAGTCAGCCAGTCAGTCAAGTTTTAGCTCCGATGGTGTGTGGTATCGTTAAGTTTTTAATGTTATTAATAAAAACCTTCAGCTTGTATGTCTATGTAACTATTGTGTAATTTGTAGTGATGCTGCATTTGGGGTCGGCGTAGCAAGTCTACTTTTTCCATAATTATCTATTACCCGTCATCTCATATATTATATTATAAATATTTGTTTTTTCAAAGTTATTTTCCTATAAAATAATTATGTTCTTTGTTGTGAGTAATGTTATTGTTCCTATAATGTTATAGAATTTAGTAGTAAATATGTTTTATGATATAAAGAGAGTATAATTATAGGAGACCGCGTTACCGCATTAGGTGATGATCCTGTAATGATAGTTTTATGGGAGAGATAAAAAAAAAAACTTAGTAGTCCTGCATAGCCATAATTTAGTTAATTATGTTGATAATAACTGAAATATATGGGTAAAGGTATATATAGCCCTAAGATATGCTAACTATGTTATATCCTTAGGTAAAATGATGAACATCTTCAAAAACTTAGATTTATAATAGTGGGATAAACTCAAAGTATGTCATTGATATCCATTTAATAAAAAGATTCTGAGCTTTTTATAGCTCGTCGCACTCGCCCTTGCACTTGATGTTGCACGTTTATAATTTCAATACAGGTTATAACAGGTGTTTAATAAACATGACACGTTTTCATCATCTCGTGTTTTCTAGAAGGTTACGCAGACATTCTAGACAGACAGACTATTCTCCGATTGAGCTGGATACAGAAATGACTTCATGTTGTTATTGAATGGCTATTTAGTATGTTTTGTACATTGAGTTAAATGTACAGTCACTTACTTTAATTGATGAGTCACCTTCAAACTATTCAATTTTGCAGTTTCATACATTCACGAGATTACACGATTAAACACGATCTCAAATCGCACGCTCGTAAACAAGATGACAAATAAATTACTTTTAATCGGAAATAGTCTTGTCCATAGAGGTTGACTAATAAGTTCTCAATGATAAAAAAAAATAATGTTGCATTAAGTTTATCCAATCTATTTGATACCGATCTCCTTTGAATCATAACTCATTAACTCGTAATTCTGAAAACAAAACTGAAGACACTGACAGTTGAAATATAGATGTCAGAGACGTTACTTTCGAACTTGTCGAAATGACTATTATAATTTCTCCGTACGCTAACGTTACTATCGCAACAGTAACCTAGCAACGATTGTTTATCGTTGCTAGGTTACTGTTGCTAGACCTGCAATTGGTTGACTTTGGGAGTCACTCTGCTGTCAAGTTTGTAGTTCTGGCTCTCAGGTTAGCCAACCGGTAAAGATATGAAATATAATTTTCTTCTTCTAATACGAAGACATATGACTTTGCGTGTAGGGAACCGAATAAACCCGATTTGCATTACACGGCTAAAATACGAACAGTGCCAGGTGGCCCATCAATTAAAGTCCGTTACTGTACTACGTAGTACATATTACTCAATAGTTTTGTTCCATACCGCACTTTATACTCTGCATACTTGGCAAATGAGACTTAGGGTCAGTTCACACCGAGACGCGAAGCGCCGCGCACTTTTTTATGATCAGATACAATAGGTATCGAATTTATTTACAACACAATAAGGTACACGGGCTACGCAGCCCCACACATTTCAGCGAACTTTTACACGTGTCAACCCTCGCACTGAAATTATACCTTTTCGTGAAGAAAATAAGTTTAATAATTGTTAAAAAGTGCGCGCAGCGTCACGTCGCTTCACGTCGTGGTCTGACCTGACCCTTAGACCGAAAAAAAGTGTAATATGCAACGGATTGACTTTCAAAATGTTACACTGTTTGACATTGAAAATGTAACACTTTTTGACTTCCAAAATGTTACACTTTTTTGCTCTCATTCGCCAAGTGCGCAAAAATGAAAGGAGCTTCGTTACAACCGGGTGTCCCACGAGATCCTGTCGACTGCTTTTGTTTTGTGCATTTTGTTTGTGTCGTAGTTTACTATAGCCAGTCAAAATCGACATAAAAAAAGGCAAACGTCGCAAACGCACATGTAACTACGATTTTTTATATGTTGTTAGGTCCCGCGAGAGTTATACCCAAGTTTGCAACCCAGAAAACTTTGTGCTACTCCCCGGTGCTCGAAAAACTGCGAAATTATGGCATTTGTTTCAGTTTTTTTTAATATGCTTTAAGGACGCGTTTTAGGTATTTTTTTCTATATTTTTGTACAGGCTACAATCTGAGCGTAACATTTGGTTGCGAAGATACAGCTAGTCAAAGATGGGCATTTTTTTCCAAAAAGTGAAAAATTATCGACAAATTATGTTTTATTTATTTACTAGCAGCGCCCGGCGGTTTCACCCGCATAAGTCCTGATCCCGTGGGAATATCGGGATAAAAAGTATCTTATGTGTTAATTTAGGTTATAAACTGTGTGCCAAATTTCATCCAAAGCTGTTCTCTAGTTTTTGCGTGAAAGAGTAACAAACATCCATGCATCCATCCATCCATCCGTCCTCACAAACTTTCGCGTTTATAATATTAGTAGGATTAAAATTATGGACAAGTAAAAAAAGAAAATACCGTACAAAGTTGGACTTAATCCCTGAGGCAGTTTCTACCAGTCAACCTTAGGGCGATACAGAGAGGAAATATGGCATTTGGTGCTCCTCATAGCTGCATCTTGTGGGTATCCATCGAAATATCCATTGGTACGGTCTTACCAAAGTGGTTGAAAATATAGCTGAACTATCCCGCCACAATGGATCTGACTGAATCACACTGTGAACTTTCCGTTTCCTCGAAGGCGTGAATAAAATCACGTCTTCGAGGAAACGGAAAGGTTATGTTGTAAAATTTTTACAATAATAATAACTGAAATAGTGCGGCACAGTGCATACAGGGTAAACCGTCGGTTAGTGCTTCAACACTTAAAAATGTCCAAGGGGCCCCTGCGAGTTGGCTTCGGCCCCTCGTACGCCTTCCAAAGGTCTGGGACCCCAGGGTCCCGAGATATGTCAAAGAAATTTAAATATAATAATAATAAATTCTTTATTGAGAGTAACCATGAGACTTATACAGTGTTAGTAACAATCAATCAATTTTATTTTATTCAAGTAACCATGACTCATTTGTTAGTAAACTTATCCTATGTTAGTAACTTAGTTATAAAATAAAATTACAAATACATATGTTAATGATACAGTTACACAAACACACACAACAAAATAATCTCTGCTTCAGCATTCCAGCTGAGATACTTGAGCAACGACAATTCAGCAGTCCAGCCTGCCATCAATAAAAAAACAAAAAAAATAATGTGAACGAAGTCAAAAAGCTAGTTACGTTAATAACAGAAACAAAATGGCGGCGGCGCGGCGGGCTGAAAATGGCGCCACTTTATTAAATTATTACAGCACTGCAACATGGTGCGAGGTGCTGCAATTAGTTTTTGCTCCAACATCTGTTTGAATTCTAAATTTGTAGCTTTTGTGGAAAAACCATCTAAAATTCGCCAAATGTCGTGTACAATTTTTTGCCCTTGCAAAAAGTCAGTGTAAGTGGCAGCCAAATGGAACAGTTTTTTATTCTACAACAATAAAGCACCGACTAGTTTTATACAAAAATGTTCTACAATAGTTCAGGCTATAACGTTCCCACTGCTGAGACACAGGTTTCTTCTCTCATGGATTAACACATAGGATACTTTTTATCCCGATATTCTCACGGGATCGAGACTTACGCGAGTGAAACCGCGGGGCGCAGCTAGTAAAATATAAAAATAAAAGCCAGTCACTGTCTTACTTTATGTTTGATTTACATTTGCTTTATGGCTGATTTTTCGATGGTCAGCTTGTATCTGAATAATAAACATGACAGTTTGACATATTTTTCTAACAAAAGCTGTCAAACTACAATATTTTTTATTACTCCGATAAAAGTTATCTAACCAGTTAAAATCATCCCTCCCTTTTATATACATATACAGTATGCAAGGGTAAACACCGTTGTCACTTAAACCATGGGTAGTTGACTTAAATATAAAAATAAATGACCCAGTAACAACAAAAAAAAAACCTTATTTTCAGTAAAAGATTCTAAAAAGTAAATATCCGTCACTGTCCCGATACTCATGGATACACGGTCGAGAGAGCTAAGAAACAGCTAACGGCCGGTCATGTTAGGCCCCGCGCGCCCCGCCCGCCCCCGCCAACGGCCGCCCGCCGTGTTGAGACGCAAGTTCGTTGCCCTTGCTTATAGGGTGAAATATTCTTGTGGAAAAATGTAGAATTTCTTTAAAAAAAAAATGTTGTATTTTTTCATTGATTTTACGATCTATAAATGAAACCAAACCACTGGTTTCAAGGATAACGGTGTTTACACTAACAACCTGTATATGAACTATATTATTGCGTTACGAACTAAGTGTACAATGTTGGTATGTTAGTTCTTAAGACTTTTTTTGAGCATTTTCCTTTTAAATTCATGATGTGAAAATAATAGTTTTATTTTTATTAACTTTATGACAAAAGGCATTTTATCATAGAGGCGAAAATCGCCAAAAAAAAACCAGTACATACATACTATTCACACAATCTTGCTTCTTCCTAAATCTATAAAACTAAAAGCCATCTTCTTCTTCTCGTGTGGTTAGTGACTCGTGTCAGAGTTTTAAAGCCGCCCATGGGCCTCTGACTTGGCTTCGCATGCCGTCGAGAAATATCTCTCAGGCATGTCGGTTTCCTCACGATGTTTTCCTTCACCGTCTTTGAAGCAAGTTATAATTAACAGCCATTGACTAAAAGCCATAACAAATATTTTCTATATCGGGAACAATAACTTGAATCACAATTTTACATTGAATAATTTCATCCATAATTTAGTTGTACCCTTGCATTGAACAAATGACATTATCCCACGTTTTACACCCACAAACATTTAACAGTACATTTGCATGCAACCGAGGTCTGTGAACAAATTAGTAGTCCCGTCTGATATGAAATGAAATGAAATGCAGAGGGCATTTCATTAACAACGGTACCGGTACCACCGCTACCACGCACACTGAACATTTAATTAATTAATTTAACTATTTTAAAAGGTAATACTTCAGTGTTTAAAAATACATAGTTGGATGATTGAATAACTTTTTAAAAGTTTTATCTACACCCATGCTAGAAATCCTCTATAAAAGTCTCTGAAACAGTTAGCTTATTGCCAACATTAAAACAGCCAGTGTCATAGTAATCATAATATCATCCAAACGGGTCTTATAATGTTGTACTGAATTTCATAATGCAACTCATTTAAAATAAAGAACATTGTCATTCACGAGCGTTTCACTAACAAAGCACCGTAATTTAAAAACAAAACAAATTCGAATTCGAAAAATTCGAATACCGCGCCATTTTTGTTTTGGTGTAGATAAAGTCTTGTATGCAACTGTAAATAATTCGGTATTAAAACACACTCATGTGATACAACCCCACATTCGTGTTTTAATACCCCTTATTATATAACAGTTGCATAAATAACTATTAGTGCAAATTCTCTAAAAACTCTCGTGTTCCTTACTTTTAGTTACCTGTGGCGGAGCCCAAAAGGAGGCATACGTTTTTGACTTTAAAGAAACTTTTATAGTGACTGGCATCATTATATTTCTTATAAGTAAATTATCAATAACTTTCAGTATTGATTTTAGAAGTAAATGAGCCTCTTTTATATTTTCAGGCCTTTTCTCACATTTGGTCCTACTAACTAAGGTATCTCGACATGGGTTTGGTTATGTTAGGTTAGAACTGTGACCAACCGCGCGCAAACCGAGCGAGCGCTACTTCCAAATTGGTTGTAGTTACTTGGCTATCTAGAATTTTTATTACATTAGTGTTCAATAATATTTTTAGGTAAGCAAAACTGATATATTATTTGAGGTACAATTTAATACATATCTTTTAAAAATAGCATAGTAACAGCAGATAATTTCAACATAATTCTCTAAATCCAAGGCCTTGTATTTTATCCGAACAACAGGAACCTTTATCCTGAAAGATAGTCTATACGAACTGTAGGCGGTAAGCTGTGGAGATGTGAACGGTCTTAGGAATAGTAAGTAGGTAGACTACCGAATTTTTTCTTTGATTTGAGTTATGTTATTTTTTGCAAGGGTAAAGTAGACAGAGTTTGTTTAATGCTTAATCACACCTGCGCCGTTACGGGTAAATTAAGGCGATAGATAAAACATTACGCAGATGTGGCCAATATTTAGTACGTTGAGGGCGCTCCAAGGGAATACGTAATTGCGATATAATTGCATGCGTTCGTTTGATCCTTTGCTGCATTTTATTTGTGCAACTAATACGTAAGATATTTAAATTAAAGAAAAAGAAATTTTGCGCCGACCCTAAATAAATAGAAATAATAATAAAAATCATGGGACATTTTTAAAGTTTTTTTTTTTTTTGCTTTACGACATTTGCTTACCCAGTAAACAAATCGGACATCACACATAATGAAGTGTATCCTAATTAAGTGTGTCACGTTTTCATAATCGATTAATTTTTTTCTAGCCGTTGCTTTCGTCTGCGATCCAGGATCAAATACCTGTGTCCTTTTCTAAGTCATCGTCTGCCCATGTGCCAAATTTCATCCAAATCCGTTCAGCGTTCGTTTTAGCGTGAAAACGTAACAAACAAACAAACTCACTTTCGCATTTATAATATTAGTTAGGATAACAATTATTCTCGCTCATAATATTTTTTGTAAAGACAATCGGTGTGAACACCTCTCGTACATTTTCAATGAAATATAAACTAATTGAACTGAAAATTAATAGCTCTCACATCACGACCACATGTCAAAGGTTTTTCATTCATTTAAGGTATTTAATTAAATGTAACATTATCACTGAAAGGGACCTTTGTTTATATTATTAAACGCGCAATTTAATTAAATGCGGTCTACTTTATTATCTTCGTTTAAGTCTGAGTGGATAAAGCTGCGTAAATATAAAAATAGGTAGGTAAAAATCTTATTAAGAAAATCTTTTTAATGAACTAAAATAAACCTTAAGTAAACATAGAGCTTATATATTTTTTTAAAAGTTGGAGGCTTATAAGTGTAAGAAGGACATTCACGCCTCAAGCTTTACACATGAATTGAAAAAGTCTGAGGTGACGATTTATCCACTGGGCCATCACGACATTTACACAGAAATCAATTATTCGAAAAAATGATTGATTAATGTCATAGGTCTCGAGTTCACACGCACCTCTGACTTTTCGGATTCATGTGCGTATTGTAATTATCACTTGCTTCAAAAACGGTGAAGGAAAACATCGTGAGAAAACCGGCATGCCTGAGAGATATTTCTCGACGGCATGTGAAGCCAAGTCAGAGGCACATGTGCGGCTTTAGAATGTCATTACTAATTGTACAAAGTAATCCCCAAACTCGTTTCAGTTTCAGGAAAATACAGCCACGTCAACCACACCTGATGTTTTATCAATTCCTGCTATTAAGAGATTATCTGGAAGCCCATGGAAAGGGAAACGTGTGGTAAAAATTTCAATGAATGAATGATGAGCGGATTCCCGGGAGACACAGAGTAGTTAGTAGATGGAGTGATAATTAGAAAGCGAATGGTGTGGTTGAAATTAACACTGAGCATTTTTAAAGCGTTTTTGAGATATAAATGTGGCCTTGCTGGGGAAACTCTCTCCAGATCAGCCACCTATAAACCCTTATATCTTTAGAGCCAGTGACCGACTAATTCTCATATTTGGCGACTAATTTTTTGTGTAATCAAAATTAAAATCCCTGATTGTGGCCCTTCCAGAGTCAATGACACCGTAATACTTGTATTGTGTACCCCAAACAGAATTTTTCTTCAAACCGCGTTTCAAAGCTAGTGAGCTAGATTCACAGTTGAAGAATAGCGTCATCCCGAATCTTCTTGAAGTCTCGTCAAATAATTAGTTTCTTTGGTACTGGACTTATCAATAATTAAAACAACCTATCAATAATTAAAGGCAAGCAACCCAAAAAAAAACATTACTTTATTAAAAATGCCAGTAAAAAATGATTCAATAAACGATTCTGTACAAACTACTTTCATAATAGGCATTAATTCAGTTACACATTGTATGAATAGACTAGAAGAAAGGAACAGAGAATACGTAAAAAAAAAAACGTACGGTTTAGGTTTTATCAGGAATTTAGGGAATGAAATTTGATATTTGAAAGTTTTATTTATTTTATATTATTTTTTATTTACAAACTTGTTGTTAACTTTGTGAATGTACTATGCATTTTACCAGCAAAAAGGTACCTATTGATACTCCATTTGTTTCCAACTCTGTGTAGGCACGGATTATAGACAGCTTTTTAGATTGGAAACTGATATGATAGCGAGAGATCGGCTTTTCCTGTATAAAAATACACCGGGCTTAGATTTCGTTAAAAAATGTCGTCTCGATTTATATAGATTTTCGGTTTGACAAAATATTGCGCGATTTTTTAGGATTTTGTTAATTGAACGAGTTTGAACAAACAAATGGTTCCAGTCTTTGTAAGTGCCTTTTAAATGGATTTTTAATAAAAAGGAGCAATTGGTATTTCCATGTCCAATAAAGGATCTGTAGGGCCCCAGGGCCCTACCACCACCGCTTGCAGCAGTATTATTTTAATCTTACTTCGTGGGGGAAAGAGATGGTGCTATACGTCCTGTAGAGCTTCATCTCTTTCCTACACCGAAGTAATATTGGAATAATACTGCTGTAAGCGGAGTTGGTAGGCACCTGATGGTCCTTTAAAAAAATCTGCATATCTTTATATTAGCCAGTCAAAAAGCTTTCACAGTTAAACGAACAAATAAAAAAATATTGTTTCACAAATTATGTGAAACAATATTTTTTTATTTGTTCGTTTATCGGATATTTCCTGCAATGGACTATGATAGTATAGGCCCGGAAATTGGATAGTAACTGAATCTCTGAGAACCTATCACATTCTTTAAAGTTGTTAACGATATTAATGGAAGCTAAAAATATGTTTTACGATACGATACGGCAGTAGGTACCTATAGATTTTATGAGATAATAAGATATGGAATAGGATAGGCTAGTTTAAGCGAGTATAGGTAAGCCCTCGTACTCAGGGCGATGTTCAACGCATTGCTTAGCATGAGTTGAAAATCGAACACTATTTTTGTGTCGTGCTCGCGCTGGGACGCACTCTGTTGGATTCTCAGAGCTCGGCTCAACACCGAAAGTTGATAATCAAGTATAAAAAATCGCCCGGGCGTGGGTACACACGGGCGATTTTTTAACGCTGGTGGGCTTACGTATAAAAAGTCGAAGGATTACACGTTACACCGGAACATAATTACTTTAAAATTAAATTGACCATCAATCTAGACAGTAAAATCCATCATCAAATTCAGGCAATAATGTTTTTTTGTTGCTAGCCTGGTACAGACTGGCTCAAACCCACAACGATCGCTCGCCATTCATCAAGATAAATCAACAATCTGTCAAATCCATGTTCCATAATTATACAGATTGAAATTTTAATAATTACCTATACATTTTTTTAATTTTGTTAAAAAGAAATGAGCTGTTACCTACATTTTATGTAGGGAACAGCATATTTTTTTCGCGATTTCAGGTTTGGTCCCATAGTGAAAAGTTCTCCATAATGATGAGTAAAATGTCCCCCCTTTAGAGGATTAAAACGAATAAAATTTCATCTTGCATTAGGCTTAGTAATAGGACTCCGTTTGCCACCCCTCGGTTATTGAATCCTAAATATTATTTATTTATTTATTCCAAAATCTGTATTACCAATAACATACCTAAATTCTGCCAAAATGCATACAGTTGGTCGGCAGTTGTTCTCGTCTAGCAATTGAATTTTGAAAATTAATGTGCTAATAATCAATTATTGCTAAGTAAACTATATAATAATATACCTACAGTCGAGATTAAAAATTTCACTTTTCACAGAAAGGCATTTTCGGAAACGTGCGGTTTGTTACAGACATCTTCTCATTGTGTCCATAGCTGTTATGGACACAATGAGAGATAGTGTTTTTTTTAAATGATAAATTACAATATATACGTAGACGAAGTCGCGGGCAATAGTTGTTAAAACATACAGCAAACTGCCCCTGTTTGCACGACGCCGAGCGATAAAATGCATTACCATCGTATCGTGCTAATGGAGTTTGAACAAACCCTTTAAAATTTCATATCTCTTATATTGGTCCTTCGATAGCATACGTAAAGCCATTGCAAATATATTAGGACCAAAGCTTGGAGGTGTAGGATTACTCAGGCTTCATTAACAGGTCAACCATTTCTTGACCGTTTGCACAGCAGCTTGACCTTGAAGACAACACTTTAGCCCATTTCTGGCAAAACATAATGAAAAGTTATCTTAAAGCTTCGTGGGTCAGGCCTAACTTGGATTTTCAGGACCTTTACGACCCCTCAGAGAGCCACAATATGTGTTGGGTCAACGCAAAAGCCCAAAGTACAGCTATATTCATATAAGAAACGTCCGTTTGGATTTTTGGTCGATTTATATTATATTCTCGGGAAAATCAAGGTGACGCTATCAAGATCAACTGAACTACCGTATTGGTATAATATTGAAATATGTAGTAACAATTTGTGTGTGTGGTTAGGAATATCTTGTATGAAATCATCATCAAAGCTCTTAGAATTGAACACCGGAATGTGACTTGTTTGCTGGGAAATGGATAGATGTGTGTTGTGAATGGATGAAAGATAATTATAAGGTTTTTTTTTAATATTTTTTTTTCTTCTTTTGATTGAAGTTATCTGTCGTGTTTAGGTTCAATTTTTTTTTTTTTATGTGTGTCATATATTTGTGTTTTTAGTTTGTATTTTATTCTGTACAACGCCTTATTTTTTATGCCAGGATTAAATTCTGTTATGTTGTGCAGGAAAAGTATCGAGTCTATTGTATTTTACCCTGAATTTAGCAAACGTTAGTAAATTATAAATGTCAATAGTAAATAAAAATAATTCATAATATCTATGTCATAATAAATTATGGAACACAATTTGTAAACAATCAAATGAATTCTTGAGGATGTTTATTTTTTTTGAGGTTTGCTTTCCCTTCCTTACCTACCTTCAATCTTGTTAAGACTAATAAAAGAAAAATTCGGCATATTTCATAACTACGAGCATTTCTAAATGGACAACGCCGTTTGTAATCATACAAATTGCCTGCGACATATAGGTATAAGCTGAGGCTGACAGTTGGTGTTTCGGTTTTGTTAATGCCTATTGATGCCGTAAGATTATATAATGGCACACGGGTAGGTACTGTAGAGGTTTTATGCGATATGCAACCTCACGTTGGGCTGGCTGGAAGAACCGCAGCCTTGACTTACGAACGCTCCAGCAGTCGGTATTTGAATATTGACAGATAGGTTTTTATGTCAAGTCGGGGAGAGCAGCCCGAACCCTCGATATGTATAAACGTGTCGTATAATTAATAAACCCTTGGAAAACCTACTCCTCTTTGGAATTCCCTCCTCACACACCCCCACACATCTAGGTAACGTCCCTAAGACGTTACAGTACATATTTACCTGGGGTGCAATGTTGTATCAGGCAATAATTATATCAGGAATAGCATAGGATTGCATTTGGGATGGCTATAATAATAAAAGTTCAAGCTCAACAAACACTTAGTAGTTCTGTAAATTTTGAATAAAACTATTTTTCCATGGGAAACTGTATGTGGCGTGCTCACGTGTATCATCATCTGCCTTGCCTTTTCCCAATTATGTTGTGGACGGCTTCTAGTCTAACCGGATTCAGCTAAATACCAGTATTTTACATGCAGTGAATGCCTAACTGACACACCCCTCCCCAGTTAACCCAAAACTGGGTAATACGATACCCCTTGGTTAGACTGGTTGTCAGGCTTTCGGGCTTCTGACGACCAGTAACGACTGTCAAAGATCCACGAATGACAGCCGGGACCAACGGCGTGCTTTCCGAGTCACGGAGAAGTTTCGATATGTAAAGATGTTCACCCGTCTACGGACCAACCCCGGCAAGCGTAGGTTAACCTGATGGATCGACCCGTGCGGCTGTTATCGTAGCCACGAGTGTGTGTGAGTGCTCACGCGTATCCAGCTCATAAAAACTTTTTGTCCTAGCAAAACATGACAAAAGCAAAAAAAGTTAATATAGGTACAATATATGTACCTCTGAAACCAGTTTGAAATCATCACTGAATTTTGAAGCTCATTATAATGATACACAAAACGTGATCTCATTTGCCAAAATATTCGCCAACCGTATGGCATGCAACGTGACTTGATAGGAATCCTACTAATTGCAATATGCATGATGTTTTACTTTTGTTCTTGCGCTGTTTTAATATTTAAACATTATTATTTTAAGCTTGATCTCAAATGGGACTTCAATTTAAACCGCTTTATTTTGAACGTGGTAATGGCCATTAGAGTTCATTTAAATGAGTCGTTGTATACCACAGAGCATGGAGCTTGGATACGCTTCGGCTGCCTCTAGAGGCACTGTCAACGTGTTCCGTACAAACCGTTTACTCGCACTACGACACAAATTAGTAAAGAAACTGACAGAGTGACGACATTTTGGTCTGGCGGCTCGTCACAGAAGTAATACGCTCAAGGCAGTTTCGGGGCCACAAACATTAGTACTGTGGCGGTATCTACATCGCCACATGCGAACTATGCATCAAAGACCTTACGTCACACAAAAATCCTGATGTCACATAAATCCTGCATCGCGCAATTAAAGTTTACCGTGTAAATACAAAAACCCGATATCAATCGTTGGGCAGTTTGCCGTCTCTAAACTCCGGTTGGCGTGGCGATTCCGTCCTCTGTATTGAATATGGCTACACATACACTGAATAAGATCCTTTGGTTACTTTTTCGAATGAAAAACGGTAATGAAGTCTCAGCCTACTGCTTAGTATCAATTACGTTGTTAGCGATACCCTAATTGGACATAGTTATGCCATAACGTTCCAACCCACAGCAAGCTCAAATTGAGATAATGTCAATTTAGTGTTCGGGTTGTTTTCTTTTTTATGTTAACAGATACGGCTGTATGATGTGTGTCATTTTAAAGACGTGTATAAAATCGATTTTATCATGGGCTTATTTTTCATATACTTGTATTTATACGCTAGATATTTCGTAAAAACTAGCTTGGAACGTTTTGGAAAAAATGACATTTGTATGAACATAGCCTGAAATTTATTTTGCTAAAACGTTCCATGTACGGTTTTGCAAAAAATTACGTTAATTATTTTTTTTTAAACAGATCTCTTAATTAGTGTGACAGTATAATATACTATATGACACTTAAATGAATAGGTAACAAAATTAAACAAGTCACTTGCAGTATATTAATAAAAAAAGTTTGATTGATATTTTTTTTTCTAATCTTATCTTCAAACTCTAAATCAAAATCTGGGATCTGCTCCAAACCCGTCAAAATCGTCAGAATTTTCATCAAAAGAAATATTGTTAAAAAAGGATCAACTATATTCGATTTTTATGCGGACATCATTCGATGAAGACTTTAAAGAACTCAAAATTGACAAGAAAGTTAGAGGAGAAGTACAATCGATAGACCAAACAGACTTGCAGCTTTTGTGGCCTAATGGCAAACCAATTGCACCTGCCAAGTTAGCTGATCTTAAGTTTCTCTTTAAATATGTTCCCAAAAACGTTTGTCATTTTATAAACAATTAGGTGCTTCAGATGAAAATTCTGACCATGTTGACGGGTTTGAAGGACATCCAGATTTGGATTTAGAGTTTGAAGACTAGATTAGAATTTTTTTATCAATTAAACTTTTTTTATTATTATACTGCACCTGGCTCGTTTAATTTGTTACCTATTCATTTAAGTGTCATATAGTATAATATACTGTCACACTAAATAAGAGATTTTTTGCAAAACCGTACATGGAACGTTTGAGCAAAATAAATTTCAGGATAAGTTCATACAAATGTCATTTTTTCCAAAATGTTCCAAGCTAGTTTTCAGGAAATATCTAGCCTAAAAATACAAGTATATGAAAACTAAGCCAATGATAAAATCACCATTTTTATAACACTAAAACGTTCCACACATTTTCATCATCTTTGTTTAACGAATTTTGTTGTGTTAAAACGTTCCAAAACCTAAGAGACACTTTTACAATTTACATTCCATGAAAAAAATTTCACAAAAATGTTTCAAGGTTATGTGAAACGTTGCAGCGAAATTATTCATATTAATAAAGATAAAAATAAAAACGTTTCTGAGAGATTGTTACGTTTTGAATTATTTTAAACTACTAAATATGTTACGCGTTGTGGGTTGGAACATTGGAAATCAAAGAGTTATTGACATAAAGACTGAAACGTTTTTACTATATGATAAAGGGTGTTTTAAAATGTAGCCTAGCGCCATTAACTCAATTTTGACAGACTTGTGGGTTGGAACGTAAGGAGCTCGTGGCTAAGTAATAACAGCCGCTCGGGTCGATCCATCAGGTTAAGCTACGCTTGCCGGGGTTGGTCCATGGATGGGTGACCATTTTCACATATCGAGACTCCTCCGTGCCTCGGAAAGCACGTTAAGCCGTTGGTCCCGGCTGTCATTTGTGGATCTTTGACAGTCGTTACGAGTCGTCAGAAGCACGAAAGTCTGACAACCAGTCTAACCAAGGGGTATCGTATTACCCAGTTACTGGGTTGTGGAGGTCAGATAGGCAGTCGCTCCCTGTAAAATACTGGTATTCAGCTGCATCCGGTTAGACTGGAAGCCGACCCCAACATAGTTGGGAAAAGGCTAGGCAGATTGATTTGTGGGTTGGAACGTTATGGCATAACTACGTCCAATTTATCATTATCATCTGAAAGAAAGAAATAAATATATTTTATTTGGGACACGTACAGGAAATACAAACAGTAGAAAAGGAGCATTTAAAACGACAAAATTAACAATTTATCAAAAAACTAAAATAAATAATAAATTAAAAATTGTAACGACCTGTGTGAGGCCACTCAGCATAATGCTGCGATATCTCACAAATACCTGCACAAATCTACAATTGTGGCGAAGTTTTGGGCCAACTTTATACTCTTGTGCCATCAACGAAGAAGAAGATTTAAAATTGTGTGCTACTGGATATTTGAATAGAGATGGAGTTTTAACTGCAACCGCATCTAGTTGTTAAAAGCATCTATGTTTAAATGTTTAGGTACTTTTTCCAGCGAAGAGAGAGCTTTAGCGTTACTAAAAGCCTCTAAATCTATTATCAAATCTGATTTCAAGTGCTTTGATATATGTAATGTATCATAAACTATCTACATCTATTATTATAAAACAAAGTCGTAATTTATGTCTGTCTGTGTGACCTCTTAGATATTCTAAGCTACACAATGGATTTCGATGCGGTTTTCACCATCATTTAGAAAAGTGGTTCCCAACTTATTACCATACGCGCCCGCCTTAACTTTATTTTAACCCGAGTTACTTTGTCAACTTATGCAGAACATAGGAGCGAGTGAAGCGAGCTCGAAATTTTTGTGTACCCTCTTGGATTGGTCAGAGATTTTCTTTTGATCATTCAAACAGAAATAGAAATAACTTTGTTGTTCGTTTTTCTGTCGACTGTTTTATATTAGGTTTAGGTTTAAAGAATCTTTATTCTCAATTAAAACATACACAAATGTCACTTACTTGAGAACAATAAATTAATGTTAACAATATAGAAAGGTTTGACTTCACCTCTATGTACAGTTTCACAAACACGACCCACCCAACGCATTCATTTCTGCGAGGGTGTTTTACTTGCTGTTAAATACTGACCGAGCTGAATTTTGAATGCATTGAGTGAGTGTACATTTCTAATACTTGATGGTAATTTATTATATAGTCGCACTCCTTCGAAAGTAACCATTTTTTTGCCATAATTGGTTCTAATTTTAGGTAGCACTATTAGGCTCGCTCGTCGTGAGCTTCGTTGGCTGACTTGTCGATATTGAGTTAGTATAATGTTTGTGTGTATTTTTTTGTTAAGCACTTTATTAATGAATATACATGTATTATAGATATAGAGTTGCTTGATGTTCATTAATTTTGTGTCACTATAGATTTTTGAAGTTGATGTTAAATAGGGATAGTTAAAAAGCATTTTTATTAATTTATTTTGCGATCGTTGAAGTTCTGACAGTTCTGAGAGTTATATTATATAGATAACAATTGCGAGAACGCATAATTTAAGAGCGAGCGAAGCGAGCTCTATATATTTGTCAACGTTTTGAATATGTAAGATTTTCCTTTTGCGGTTTTCCTTTTATATAAAAATAGGAGCTATCTTGAATTAAGAGAATGTAAAATGCAAGAGTAAAGGGAGCTTGAAAATGTATGCACGACCCGCCGCCGCCGCCGCCTAGGATATGTTAGGTTTTCTTTTGTCCTTCATACAAAAATAGGAAAATATTATCTCGACCTATTCAGAAGAACTTAAGCTTATTTTAAAGCAACTATATATTTAGGGTTTCGGAATTTAGCCTAAAATTTTTCTAATAATAAGAACATAAAATTTAATAAATAGTTTATTAGGTATTATATTAAGTTTATTTTTGGAGCCGCGGCGCCAACCTTTGTCACTCTGTGACGCGCCCCACTCTATAATACCTTCATCATGGTACACCATTTATCATCGTTCGAGGCAAAAACAGAAAACAACTTTTTTAGTTTTTTATTTATATCAAACGACATTGAATTAAACAGCCATTTTCAATACGAAATCAAGCGGACGCAAGTCTAAAGTGAATAAGAAAAAGATCTCTATGTGGAGTATTTCGAACGTTATCGTGACCACACACGGGATCCATACGTACAGACACACGGACGTCCATAGATATTTTCTTTCAATCAGATTTTTATTTATTTGTAAATAAAACGTAATCAATGCTTTGTCATTATAACTATAAAAGGGTAGTAAAAGTTCAAGATAGCACTTGTTTTTGGCAAGTTGAGAGTAAAGTACTACCTCAAACGCTTCGCATTGTGAGGAATGCATTCGTACAAAATTTTTGTAGATTACTGACGCCCCTGATAGCGTTTAATTGCAGGGCAAAGGTTTTAGTTTACACCGAAAAGGATTCATATTTTAATCATCGTATTCTAATTGATGGAGGAACTCGTGGCTAAGTAGCCGTACTGGACGATCCATCAGATTAAGCTACGCTTGCCGGGGTTGGTCCGTGGATGGGTGAACTTCTTTACATATTGAGACTCCTCTGTGCCTCGGAAAGCATGTTGGTCCCGGATGTCATTTGTGGATATTTGACAGTCGTTACGGGTCGTCAGAAGCCCGAGACAATCAGTCTTACCAAGGGGTATCGTATTACTGGGTTGTGGAGGTCAGATAGGCAGTCACTTCATGTAAAATACTGGTATTCAGCTGCATCCGGTTAGACTGGAAGCCGACCCCAACATAGTTGGGAAAAGGCTACGCAGATGATTCTATTTGATGCAGAATCCTTAATGCCATCATTGTCTATCTTCCCAAATATAAAGTAAACATAGGCAATCATCATTAACTATCTTTGCTTTGAGTACTTAAATAGGATGTTGTTGTCTTTCGAGTTTTTGTAATGATGATGATGAATCGATTGACCCAATTAGACTGGTTATTAATTTTCTAACTGTCATAACATCCGGAATAGATCGCATGACTAATAAGCCTACCTGACGGTAAATGGTCAATACCGCCTCTGCACATCAGATATACCAAAGGAATACTAGAAAGATGTACCAACCTTCCTTAGTTTTGGCACTTTAGTGTAATAAACAAAATATAATTATGTGTGTACCCTTTACGGTGATCGATGTCCATATTGTGCCCAAACAAATTACCGCAACATGACATAAATTATGGTAGGGAAAGATTCATGGGAGGTCGACTACATTGAATCACTTCCGAGATTTCGCTTGGGGAAAAGTTTATCACCTAATTTTACGTTCTTAGCTAAATTAATATACAAATAAGTTCTTATATACCTAAGGTGTATCTTTTTATACACGAAATCTCTTAAGGGTTCATTGTACTCATCATTATGAAAAACTTTCACTATGGGACCAAAACTGAAATCGCGAAAAAAAATCAGCTGTTCCCTATATTTTGACGAGTTATACGAACATAAATGTAGGGAACAGCTGATTTTTTTATTCATACTAAAATCGTACCAAGATTATAATAGGACAGTTGTTTTTTCGATTCAAAAATCGATTCGAATGCAGTAACGTTAACGTCTTGCATTCATGCTAGGGCCTCTGTGTCTTTGACAGTACAGGCCATAGAAATAGCTCAAATAGATGCAAATAGCTTCAAAGACAGTATCTTGCATTCCCAGTATCTCAAGACGTACATACAAAGCAATAATACAGTCTTTTGTCTGCTTTGAATCAGTGCTAGTATGTGTGTACACCCAGCCGCTCTTAAAGCACAAAGACGTACTGCGATAGTATTACTCCACTACAGAGGAAACGAATGCGGAACCCAGACGAAATTGGAGAGCTCGCTTTTGCAATTTGTACTACCTAACTGTAAGTTCGTGACAAATAAGAAACTTAAGGTAGGGGAGACCAGGTATAAAAGTAACACGGTATGAACGTAACAAATGAGTTTCTGGACGAATTATGTTGGCAGCACTAATGGCTGTACGCATCGATGTGTGCTATTTGAACCCCGTTTTTGTAGGTTATAGTCATGTGTTTGTCATATTCGGTAAAATTTTAAGATAGGGATGAAAGTAACAACTTGTTACTTTCATCCCGATTATGATCTTGATATCTCTAATCATATTTTATTGTGTTTTGTATATTTTAAAATAATAAACGAACGACCAGTAGAGGTTTAGTTACTGCAGAAATAATGGATTTGGCAGAAGAAGTACTTCTCAGAAAAGTACCATTTCGAGACGCTGAGAATTTATATCCATGTGCCATGTAACTTTATACATATAGATATATGCAAACAAAGAAAAAAATGCTTGAAGAAGGTTCAACAAGTCTTCCAAATGTAGGCTACGCATTGAGAAGACGAGGTTTTACCGATGAGGCAGAACAGAATGCCTTGTATTTAGTCCATTGTTCTCAAATTAAGTACGGATTAACAACTAAAGAAGTACAAAGTTATCGTTTCTATTAGCAATTAAATATAATAAAGAAATTCCCTGCTCGCGGAGGTCCCATGAATGTGCTGGTGACGATTGGCTGAGATTTTTATGCGTCATAATCCGAGATTATTAATAAGAGCCCCGCTAGCAACTAGTATTGCTCGAGCGACGAACTAGTTGAATTGTTTCACAAATGGAAAACCTAAAAGACTCATTATAAATAAATAATATGTTGATTATGAAAGCAATTTTGTTTTTATTTACAATGTTACAACCATCCCCTTACACTGTTACAACCAACCCTAGGGGTAGGGATGATTGTAACTTTCACTTTTGTTATTTAGTATTTTTTCTCAAAATCTGTTAAATCTGTTGCATTTTAGTTAGTGTTAAAAGATAGTTGAAAGACCAATCTATCTTGTGTCCTTATTAGAATTTTGATATTCAAAAAGCTCTGCGAGATATTATGAGAAAATGGCAAATTGTTACGTTCATCCCTGGTCTCCCCTAAATTAAGGTTCGTGCGTTTATAGCCTTTAATATGATTTAATGACAATACTATGCCAGTAATCAGCCTATAATGTTCCCACTGCTGGGACACAGGCCTCCCTTCTGTGACAGGAAGCGGGCCGTAATCCACCACGCGGGCCCAGTGCGGTTAGTGGATGTCACATGTCATCGAATCTTTGATTCTAGGACATGCCGGTTTCCTCACAATGTTTTCCTTCACCTTTTCAGAGCAGAGGGGATGAAATAACTTACTCAAAGTGCCTGGGTTCCAACCTACGACCTACAACTCATAAGTCGCGGCCATTTTACTGGACCACCACTGCTTCTAACCGACCAAATACCTTACTTTTATTTGAGGTTTATTTTAAGTACTTACTTAAATAAAATGAAGGTTTTGAATAAATCGTTCGATCTCTATCATAACTATACCTAAAGATATGGATATTATTATTTTTTTATTCCATAGTGGGCCGAATGAGGTAACTGGTCCGCGGTCCCAGTTCCATAGTGGGCCGAACGACCCCTAACCCATGCAGTAACCGTACCTATCCTTAATCATTTCAACTCTGAGATTAGGTCATAAACGATTGCTTCATTAAAAAAAAGCTAGTAGTTTAAGTATAGTAGAATGGAAAAGAAGCCTAAAGAAACCATAAAGTAAGTATACCAGTCGAGAAGCCTTCTGGGTGAATATTAGATAGCAAAAAAATACTGACGAATGGGTGCACTGACTGGACAAGTCCAATCAATCTGTAGTTCTTTCCTCCAAAAGCCATTTCATTTAAAAAAATATAACTAGATTGCATGAAATAACACGTTTTACGCAATAAGATTTTTCTTTTTTCTCTAACTTTGAAATAAAATTCTAAAGATGCAGTGATTTTTTCTTATAAAGCTTGCAAAATCGTCTCACGGGAACGTACTACCGCGATACTTAAGAAATGCGGGGTTTCCTATTACAAACTTTCACCCCCTATACTTGTATTTCAACGTAGAAAGACTAGTGTGACAAGTGTGTTTGTACAGAGTGTTTCTTTTCCGTATCATTTTTTTTTTGTGTATATTTTACTATACTGTGAATATTCACTAATACACTCATAAACACTTTTATGGCCGTCAGTTTTGTAAATACGTAAGTTTTTAAAAAGATTTAACAGAAAAGTCTGAGTAAGGCAAAGACAAGCTGAATAGGGTGCCAAAATATTTGTCTAGCCTTCAAAATATTTGTGACAAGTCTGGAGGTTTTCTCATCAAATTCTTAGAAGTAATTTTAGTGTGAAATTCAATAGTTGTAAGTCGTTTTGTGCGTTAGAGTGAGAACAAATTTTGCTAAGATTTGTCCATTAATGGCAAGTCTATGAAAGTGAAACACAAATGAATCTAAGTGTCTTTCTACGAAATGATCAAACGCTACTTAACAGGCCAAAAAATCACAAATCGTTCTATGATTATATCTTGTAGCGTTTCATAAGAATATGAACCTTATTTTTATTTCCATTATGTTTGTATTTCTATGAGGAAAGGTGAATAAGCTTTTGATTTCATACTAATAGGAACCTTATAGTAATAGTAATAATGTTGATTATGGTCTGTGAATTTTCCCTAAGCCCTCGTTGTAATGATAAACTGACGAAGGCTGACTGATTTTTTCGGCCCAAAACTGTGGTTTCGGCCGTCGACGTTTTCGATGACACTCGAATGTTTAAGGTGTAGGTGTATGGATATTTCCCTACCTACCCCAGGTAGGGAAATATCACCACACTACCCCACACTTAAAATTACAGGGAAACATGACACTCCACGGCTAACTAAATCGTCTATCTGGATTACTTGAGGAGTTCCTATGGTCACCTTCCGGCTCCATCATCGAAATATCTCCATGGTATCATATTTTGTCTCCGTAGTTTTATCCTAACCGAAATGAACATCGGAAATGCAAGCCTGCGAGATATTTCTCGACGGCATTTGACGACATGAGCGGCTTTACAATTCTAACACTAGGTTAGTCGCTAACCACCGGAAAAAAAAAAGAAGACCGAAGTTTTATGCCAAGTTTCAGCTCAATCGGATGCCAGGAAGTGCTTGAAAAATTAATGACAATGGCTGTAACTTTTTTTTTTGAGGCTGGTATATCATCAAATCCCACTCCCGCTTTGGGCGGAGCGGGAGGGCTGTCTGACTTTTACCGACTAAAAACTTCCCGTGTTCCTTCAGTTGCCTGTTGTCTCGGTATCCCTTTTGGACTTTCCCGCAACCCCTGGCAGGCGCAACCCCTGGCAGACACAACCCCTGGCAGACAATGGCAGTAACTTGGAAACACATTCGAACGAAACAAGCTTGTAATAAAGAAGCATTTAATTGCTCATTCCGAAGCAGACGTCCATTTTATTTTCGAGTATGTTTTTTTGCTTCTATATTTCATAACAAGTCACAGGGGCAGACACTGAAGGCTGCGGGTGTTGACCTCAGGACAAACTGCTTCTTACACGAATGTACGTCTCTTGCTCCTGCGTTGCCGTTCTGACTCTTTGTATATTTTGGCTGCTGAGAACAAAACTACAACCATACATAGTATACAGGGAAGGTTTAAAAAAATGTGGCTGTTATTGTAGTATGGTAGTGGTGTCTTACGACTTCCACGTGAAAGAAGTCGCGGGCAGAAACTAGTATCCCAACTAATATTATAAATGCGAAAGTGAATTTGTTTGATTGTTAGGCTAAAACGGCTGAACGGATTTGGATGAAATTTGGCACAGGGGTAGACCATGACCCGGAATAGGACGTAGGATACTTTTTATCCCAATATTCCCGCGGGATCGAGACTTATGCGGGTGAAACCGTGGGGCGCAGCTAGTTTCATAATTTTTATTTATTTTATTTCCGGAATTCCCACGATTTTGTGTACTTTATTTATAAGTGGGAAAAACATGATTGTGCTTGTTTACTAAGAAAGGAGGCCTTTTTTGCATTTGCATCTACCGCAAGTTGACATTCAATGTCACCTAAACGTGGAATTTATTCAAAGGTGACTCATGTGAGCTTGATTATGATTCCAATGATAGTGGAAAACCAATATTTTTGTCAGGTTTAAAATTGGAAAATACGGGGGAATTTCGTGTTCCATGCTTAGATTATAAAATGGTTCCATCCTTTTTTTTAAAGAATGAATTTGAAATAAGTAAGTAAGTCTCCATTAAAAATTAGCATGAATCGTAGTTTAATCTACTCGAGGATTGTTTAGGTATGACAAGGGCAGACTTTCTGTTCTCTGCTCTACTTATTTTGACTAACCAATTTTACCCCAGTGACGACCCGCCCCTGCTTTGCCTGGTTTTTATGACTTGACAAAACATCTTGATTTCTTCATTATAATTATGTAAGTTTAATATAAACAGTTCAGCTTAGAAGAATACGAACATAATGCAATATTGCGCATCCCCCATAGCAAATAGCGTGACAATTTATAACCTACAGACTGACCAGACTTATAAGGAATATAGTATGCAAAATGTGAACAAAATGTATCCGTATTTGTGATAACAAAAATTCTAAAAACTATAATACAGGATGTTAGTGTAAACACCGTTATTCTTGAAACCAGTGGTTTGGTTTCATTTATAGAACGTAAAATCAATGGAAAAATACAACTTTAAAAAAAAAAAGAAAATCTACATTTTTTCACAAGAATATTTCACCCTACACGCAAGGGCAACGAACTTGCGTCTCAACACGGCGGCCGGCCGTTGGCGAGGGCGGGCGGGACGCCCGGGACGTTACATGACCGGCCGTCAGCTGTTTCGCAGCTCTCTCGAACGCGTATCCATGAGTATCGGGACAGTGACGGATATTTACTTTTTAAAATCTTTTAATGAAAATAAGGTTTTTTTTTTGTTGTTACTGGGTCATTTATTTTTATATTTAAGTCAACTACCCATGGTTCTCAAACCATGACAACGGTGTTTACCCTTGCATATTGTATTTTCGGCATTAGAATCGTTAAATATTCAATGTACAGTTTGACTTCCCTACGATTTTATTATATGTACTTAAAGATAACCTGACTATAAATGTTATGTAACCAAACACCAGCCTTGTCAGTTCAATACAATATTTACTTAACAATATCGTTCCATTTACTTACAAGACTAATATTACCGCACATGTGTTATAACTAATCCAAACATTTATTAATAGAGACCAACAAGATACACAAAACCGTAGGATTTTCCTTTGGGCAGCCAACACCGTATCAAAGGGAAAAGATTTGAGCTTAGAGGACTAAGGTTGGTGGCATCCCATTGATAACTCTTGTCATTAATGCTTTGTGGTAATCCGCTTGTTTGGAACAACCTTTTTCCAGGGCTTTGTTTTATTTATATCCAAAGCGAAATGAATGTGTAAGCATAATTTATGTGTGTATGTGATATGGAAACATGTGTTTTTATTTAAACTCCATGTCTTAATTTAGAATCCAAATACGGAAAAAAATATCTGTGCATTGATGCAAGGATCCTACTGCGTTCGTATCTCCTAAAAACTACAATACCTACTCGATCGAAATTATCCTTTATTTCATTAAGGATATAAAAATATATAAAACATTTTAAAATAGAAAACGAGGAGCCCACCGGTGTCGGGAACAGAGTCCAAGCTACCGGCGGCGGTCAGGGCTCCAGAGAGCGGAACTTCTAATAATGCGAGCCGTGTCCAGAAGTACCGCTTTCTGAACCAAGCCCTACCCAAAGAGAGCCTCCTCAGGCCCAATCGTAATAGCCAAGTCAACAACTCCATAACGTTGGCTGTTACGACTATCGGCACAATGATCGCTGAGTCCGCCGAGCCAAGTCAAGATTGATTTGTTTATCTTTCTCGGCTCTCACGTTGTTCCCGTCATGCGAGACCGATATGTCAACAGTCAATTATTATTACACCTTGTATTATAGGTATCCGAGTGCGAATCATAATGATGAACATTGAACAAATACCGGAAAAGATAATGGTATTTTATATAATTAATTAAGTGTTATAAAAACCCTGAGAATGCGTATTCTCAAGGTTTTTATAACATATATATTTTGTGTCAGGTGGCCACAGGTGCGTACCTGTGGCCACCTTTTTTTTTTTTTTTTTTTGAGGGTGGGAAATCATCCAATGACTTCTCCCGCTCTGGGTGGAGCGGAAGGACGTGTCAGACTTTTACTGACTAAAACCCACCCGTGTTCCTTCAGTTGCCTGTTGCCAAGGTCCCGGTATCCCTTTCGGACTAACCCGCAATTTCGGACTAACCCGCAATTTCGGACTAACCCGCAAACCTGTGGCCACCTGACACACACAATAACACGTGCAGATTGTTTTGCATTTCCGTGGTCTCCGTATGAGACAAAGTCTTATCGCGCTAATTATCGCGTAGTACCTACCTAGTATCGCGTACTAGAATCAACAGTGAGTTCACTATAAGCCAGTGGGTTTTTACCCATGAATTAGCAGAAACTATACAGAAGAATTCTGATTCGTGGAAGTAATAACAGCCGCACGAGTCGATTTATAAGTTAAGCTACACTTGCTGTCGTTCCGCGGATCTTTATATACGGAGGGGATTCCGTGGCTCAGAAAGCACGTTTTCCGTTCTTCCCGGCTGTCATTCGTAGATCTTCGATAGTCGTTACGGATCTTCATAAGCCCGAAAGTCTGACAACCAGTCTTACCAAGGGGCATCGTGTTGCACAGTAACTGTGTTGTGCAGGTCAGATAGACAGTCGCTCTCCGTAAAATACCTGTATAAGCTGCTGCATCCGGTTAGACTGGAAGCTCACCCCAACATATGTAGTTGGGAAACGGCTAGGCAGATGATGGCTAAGTCATAACAGTTCATTCGACACTGCACACTTCTCAAACGATAATAACACTTTAATATGATACTACTACTTATAATGATGTTCCACCGTACAGTGACAGTAGGGGACTTAAAAGTTGACTGAATTACTGTTTTACCTCCAGTTTGAACAATTCAACGATACCGGTATCACCGGTAACGGTCTGTGATGTTTACTAGCTGCGCCCCGCGGTTTCACCCACGTAAAGGCTCGTGCAAAACTGGCGCGATATCGCAGGCGCGACAGGCAGTGCTACCCTTGTCGCGCCCGCGGCAAGCCCACCTGTTTGTGGGGAACCTTTAGTCTTTATCCCGTGGGAATATTGGGATAAAAAGTATCCTATGTCCTATTCCAGGTCATGGTCTACCCCTGTGTCAAATTTCATCCAAATCCAAAACAAACAAACGCACTTTCGCATTTATAATATTAGTTAGGATTCGATCATTACATCTCGGTTCGTTGTACTTTTCAATAACTATTAATCTGGCCATGACCTTGAAGGTATCCGTCTACCAACATAAATTATGTTATGATTGAGTGACTTTACTATTAAATTAAACTGGTTTACTAAAGTAGCAAGTTTTTTGTACAACTTTTTATAAATTCCTCGTAGGAACTGAATAATTTTTGAATTGTCACCTTGTACCTATAACTGTAAACAAGGGGGGGAGAACCGAGAAAAACAATTATAGAAAGACAGCTTTCAACTTAGTCTATGGACATAATAAATGTTGTGTTTTTTACCCACGCTTACCCCAAGGTAATCCGAATTACATCCGGATATCCGTAAGAAAATAGCAATAATTTTACTTATAGCTATGTGCAACTTTTGCAAAAGTAGATGCATTTAAACATTCTTACATTTTTTACCTTTGTTTAAGGTTATAAATATCGATATTTTATTCTCGCCGCTTTTCCCTAGGGCTGCGGGATAATAATAAAAAAAAAGTAAAGGATATTCGTTATTTAAAATTCGATTGGACTTTGAAACGACGTTCACTATAAAATTCAAATATTTTGTTTTTTTTATTTATTCTTAAGCAGGTTGGTATAGGTATAATTTTTTTATTTTCGTGACGGCATTTGTTTTTTTGGCTACGTCGTGGCTACTGCGTGTCTACGAAGTGCCTCCCTGTGAAGCGGATCTTGCGAATATAACAAAGCGATCCCACGAGTACATAATGGTGGTTGTGGGTTTATTGGTATCATAAAACAACTTACAAGAGTGCCAAGACAGCCCATGGTGCGCCAGCCCTTGTATATACAAGGGCTGGCGCACCATGGGCTGTTACTTTGGTATCTGATCTGGCAAATATTTTTGTCACACTAATGTGGAGCAATGGTGGCGCAGTGGTAACGGCCCCGACTTTTGAGTTGTAGGTCATGGGTTCGAACCCAGGCATGTGCTTTACTTTATTTGAATAATTTCATGAAGCAAAACATTATGAGGAAATCGGCAGTTCCTAGAACCAAATCATAATCATAATCATTTTATCATTTGTTAACATAGGTACAATGAAATAGTTGTTATAAAAGACAGGCGTACAAATATTCATAGATGTCATTGATACTAAATATTGATAACTTAATTACAATACAATAATCAAAAGATATTGATTGTTATTCTATTATTATTCCTCTGAGTTTGTTTCGGCCTTTCTTCTCAGAATAGTCAGATAGGAAACGCCGACCTCACCTGGCTTATTTTTACAACTTTTTAATATGACGTGTAAAAGTGATTCCAATATCCTATTTACAGAATAAACAATTTCATTTCATTTCATTTCATATTCTCAAAAATAAAAAAAAAACAAGAATTAATACATGTCAAAAAGAAAATAAAAAAAATAAGTTTACTCCGTCAAATATTAAAAATAAAGTTTAAACAAAAAGAGAGAAGAAATCAAAAAACGCAGACATGTGATATCTTCCAACCCCCACTGGGCCCGCGAGATTACAGTCCATTCCCTCTCAAATAGGGGAGGCCTGTGATGACGGACCGTTTTAATAAAAATTTGGTTTTACAACAAAAAATAACGTTGTATATTTCACCTTTTCCTCTCATCTCGTAACTCGCAGTGAAGTAAGTGGCTCCGTCCATTGCGCATAGCGACAGATTAGGTAATACTTTGTGCAATATTATTACCTTATCCGGTTACTTTACCTTGACCAGCCTTGACATTTTACCTGTAATTAGCATAGTATTTATATTAGAATAGAATAGAATGAATAGAATAATTTATTGTTTAAAAAAAATTACATTCGAATGCGTTGATTCCTGGAACTCACACTAGGATTCCCTGTGTCGTGAGATCCAGGCTCCTTCGTTCCGTTTACATTTTTATTGCTATACATGTAGACGTTACTTACAATAAATTTCTTAATTTGACTCTACTCGTAATCTACAAGAAATGGAATAATTATACAATAAAAACTGATACACAAAGAAACTAATTGTAATACACAATGAAAAACAGTACACAACCATTAAAACTGAGAACAAAACTTAATTGATACAATTTGCTTTGTTTTTTTTTGCATTTTAGACTTTTCTTCCTACAAGAGGAGAAAAATAAATAATTAATAAAGCAGTGTTATACAACTCTTATGTAGGAAACACAATTTTTATTTTTTAAATTAGTATAATAATACTAATTTAAAGATCGCAAATTAAATCTTGTCATTTTATGTTTAATTTTATTTGTATTGCTGTTACTGACGTAGTTTATAAGTGTTACTAATAACAATATGAATATTGTGTTCAAAATAAGTAATAATAAATAATAAATGAAAATAAATACTTATTACTTCTGCTTAGATTATAATTGATTTCTTAAACTTAATTTCAAGTCATACTTTCAGTCATTTTCATCATGTTATCTTTATTAAAAGTCATCATTAAACAGTTGCTAAGTTTTAACTTACAGTTACATAGATATACACCAACGTAACTGTAAGTTAAAACTCACTGTAAGTTAACACTCAGTCACTTACATAACGTGTTCGATCTCCTGAATTTGTATAATTCAAATATTGTGTTTTTTTGTTGTTTTGTACCGAGTTTTCTCTGGATCTGAATGCCTGGCACTACCTACATCCGCAATAAAGATAAGTCTTTGATGCTACTTGAAATTATTAGTTATTGTTTCCGACAGAATTAATAAAAAGGGTTATTAAAATGATAATCATGGTAAAGTGATGATTTATTATCATGTTTTGATACAAAGTTAATAATAATATTATTATAACAAGATTTTAACGACGCAGTTTTATAATCACATTGTTTGAGCAGGAAGATTATTATAACTTAATTATCATTTTTATGACAAGACCTATTTTATTGTTCACACGGAAAACTGGTATCATAATAATTTCATAGCTGTAGTAGGTAGACCGTAGACGATACCTACAAAGGGTTTTTTTTAATTGTAGGAATGAACATCCTCCTAAGCCATAACATACACCTATAAATAAAGGTGTCATAGGCAGATACCATGACACTTATAGGTATGTAGAGTACAGCTATTTTCTTAATGTCCCTCGGCAAACTTCGTGTTTCGTCAGTCGTCGGCCGACCGAACGCTCCGGTGCGGCGTCTGATCTGCACCAAGTGCAAAGGGCAACTGATAGAAATCCGACGACTGACGAAACACGACGTATGCTGAGGGACATTAAGAAAATAGTTGTACTGTATAGGTGTGTATGCTCTATGTGTATGAAATCTTATCATAACTTTTGAGGAAATCTCTAGTAACTTTGTATTTGGATCACGAAAAGCTATTTTTTTTTAATTTGATGTTAATCAAGTACAGTACCTATACACTAACTATTTGGAAGCTTCCCTACTAGGCGTTTGCCGATATCTTGCGGATCCGAGTAATTCGTCAACTCATCCTACATGCCTACGGACCATTTAGGACGTTCTTTTTATTTTCCGCCAGTCGTCTTAGATGGGCCATAGGCATGTAGGATGAGTTGACGAATTACCCGCCGATCCGAGTTGCACATTTTCACAATTATTTTAGTAAGGTTAGAAGCTGTCATGGTAGATACAACCACCATTACCACCATTTTTTTATAGAAATACATATAATATAATAATTTAAGAAGTTATTCAGTTAATAAACGACAATTTGATTCACATCTTTACTAAGTAGGTAACAAAAATTACACTTGCTCTATAACAGAAGACTAATAAATAAAGTTTCCGCCTTTAACCGACTCATCTAAGTACCTACCTACTTAACCTTACATATTATAAAACAAAGTCCTCCATCGCATCTGTCTGTCGTCCTGTTCGCGATAAACTCAAAAACTACTGCACCGATTTTCATGCTGTTTTCACCAATGGATATAGAGGTTCTGTTGGAAGGTTTTTAGTATATAATAACCGACATCCACGCGGGCGAAGCCTTCAGCTAGTGATTAATAATATATTAAAAAATATGTGCATAAGAACGTGTTTGAGTTTTTACCCTATTTCAGTAGGTACCAACTTTTTGAGCGAAATTACATAAAAAGCTTACTATGTATATACATAACATACATACATAATCAGCCTATAATGTTCCCACTGCTGGGACACAGGCCTCCTGTGAGAGGGAGTGGGCCGTAATCCACCACGCGCGCCCAGTGCGGGTTGGTAGATGTCACATGTCTTCGAATTTTTGGTTCTAAGACATGCTGGTTTCCTCACGATGTTTTCCTTCACCGTTTTGAGAGCTGTGGTGATGAAATTATTTACACAAAGTAAAGCGCCTGTCAGGGTTCGAACCTAGCGGGTTAGTCCGAAAGGTATACCGGGAACTTGGCAACAGGCAACTGAAGGAACACGGGTGGGTTTTAGTCAGTAAAAGTCTGACACGCCCTTCCGCTCCGCCCAGAGCGGGAGAAGTCATTGGACGATTTCACATCCACAAAAAAAAAAAAAAGGGTTCGAACTTACGACCTACAACCTAAGTCGCGGCCGTTACCACTGGGCCACCACGGCTCTCTTCCGATGTATCTACCTACTTAGATTAGCCAAACCAAGTTTATTTGAAAATCTATTTAGTATGTAGGTAATTTAGCACCGAAGTAGCCAAACCGGTTCAAATGACGAATTTGCGAAATCTATTTACAGCTCACCTACCTGTTTGGAAAATAACCACAAGGCAACTTAGGTTCACTAGAAAACAGGAACTAAGTTTAGATCGAAATCTCGAGATGCCTTGTACACTAATTTCTCGGAACCCTTCCGGAACATGACGGAGACACGTGAAGGTTACAACGCAAATGCAGCGGAAACATACTTTAAATAAATATTTTGTAAGTATCAAGGTAAAGGCCTCACTAATTATAGATAGGTACTAGCTAGGATATCATAAATACCCTAGAAATATACCCATAAAAAAACTTAAGTAACTTTGACTCTGCGTCCAGCGCTCGGTGTGGTAACACGTCGCGTTCTGGTTTGCAATTGGTCAATTGTCATCCTGAAGATGCCTCGTTGAGAGGTGAAACACGTGTCGATTTCTTACAGGGTTTTTATGACTCTTGAAGAATAGTCAAGCGGAATAGGTTACTAAATTTATCAGCGTCTATTGTATTTTGTAACTTAAGTAACAGTAAAAAATACAATAGACGCTGACTCTGCGTCCAGCGCTCGATGTGGTAACACGTCGCGTTCTGGTTTGCAATTGGTCAATCGTCATCCCGAAGATGCCTCGTTGAGAGGTGAAACACGTGTCGATTGCTTACAGGGTTTTTATGACTCTTGAAGAATAGTCAAGCGGAATAGGTTACTAAATATATCAGCGTCTATTGTATTTTATAATGGATTTCCGCAAAGTCACGCCTGAATCAATTAACTACTAATAGAAAGTGATATAAAAAGTTATTATTAAAAAAATATTAAAATCAACTTATATAGACTTTTATGGCATGACTTTGATACCCATCAAAGTTATGCCATAAAAGTCAGACCATCTTTACATACCAAGACTCCTCCGTGCATCGGAAAGCATATTAAGCCGTTGATCCCGGCTGTCATTCGTGGATCTTTGACAGTCGTTACGGGTCGTCAGAAGCCCGAAAGTCTGACAACCAGTCTTACCAAGGGGTATCGTATTACCTAGTTACTGGGTTGTGGAGGTCAGATAGGCAGTCGCTCCATGTAAAATACTGGTATTGAGCTGCATCCGGTTAGACTGGAAGTCGACCCCAACATAGTTGGGAAAAGGCTAGGCAGATAGGCCTTACTTAGTTATAAGTAACATATCTTTAAAAAAAACAAGGTTGGCTTTTTATTTTTATATATTTTTTTGACATTTATCACGTTTAGTTCGTGTTTTACGGTATTTTGACCACATATCGAATATCTCACAGATTTAGAATCGGAAGGGGTTAGAGTATCTGATGACCGCCTTTTTCCAAGTATATTCCCAATACTTATTTGGAGATGCGTCGCAACCCCGATACCCGGGGGTACTGCCCCTCATCACAGCGTACCAGGACTTGCGCCCGACCAACCATACAACGACGTTACCACCTCGCTAATACACAAAAAATCGGTTGAGTAATAAAAAAGTAGTCACAATATTTTATTTTTATTAGTGCCCCAGGGTACGGGCTAAACCGTTCCGTACCGTCTGGAAATTAATTATAACTGAGCAGACAGCTGTGCTGCTGGGCAATCAATCAACAGTCTACTGTTGGACATAGGCCTATCTTAGGCTGCGCCACAACACCCTGTTCTCCGCCTTCCGCATCCAGTCTGTCCCAGCCACATTTTTAAGGGCGTGGGTCCCTCTAGCTTGCCGATACGCAGTCTCCTCTCCTATTCTTGTCAAAAAAAGCACTATTAAAAGGTATCAGATTCGGTTATGAAAATAAACAGCAAAACATATCATAAACATTTTATTTTAAAATATTTATAAATAATAACCGTATAAATTAAAGGGTTTAATAACTTTATGATATTATTAAAGCTTCCAATGGCATTAATACTTATAGAGAAAAATATTTGGAAAAACATGTTTGTGTATTTTTTAGTTTTGGTAGACGATAATAATACGTAGTAAACTAAGTATTATGATAAACATCTAAAATGTATTTTTTAATATCTATAAATATATAGTCAAGAATAAATTGTATACAGAAAAATTACTACCAGTAACAAAGTGGATTAAATAGATATACACCAGTAGAAAAAATGTGTGCGCGCGTGTATGACCTATTCCAAATAAGTACATAAACTCTACTGAAATCTGTTTATATTCGAGACTCTTGCAACATAATAATACAGACCAAAATATCATCGACACTAATGTTATAAAGAGGTAAAATTTGTGAGTTTGTATATAGGGGGTAATCTTTGGAACTACTGATCCGATTCTGAAAATTCTTTCGCTAATGGAAAGCTACATAAGTTAATATTTATGTTTTATGTTAAAACAAGAAACATGACCCAGGCCGCGGGTAGAAGCTAGTTAAAAAATAAAAATATTTCATGCCAATTTTATCTAAAAAATACCAAATATAATTAATGTTTTTTGCTTCAATCAATGTCTGCAAATGGCAACGAACGATGTTACCTTACACGATAGTAGAATGACCTTTACAAATGGTAAATGTATAAATATGTCTAGACAGACAGTCAAAGCTGTGAACTCGTCGAAAAAATAGTGTCCAACTCTTAGCTGGTAAATGCACGCACACTAGAAAAGCACCTTGACAGCACAATGACACAGTCTAATAAAGTATTATGTCTGGCAGTGCCTTGAAATAATTACCTACGGCCGCTCGGTAGATAAACCTTCCGCGTCCGAGGGTCTGCTCCGTATTCGAGGCAGTTGTGTACTGGTTTACACTGAGATTTCGAAGCGTGTCGTTTCAGCCGTTTTATTTGAGGACATAATACTGTTATTTATTTATGCTGTGACAGTGACGTGTCGCGAGTGTAAGACGTAACTGTCACGCACACCAGCATAACAAAGTTGGCTTGTTTGTTTTAGTTCGTTTGCAGCGCGACACTATGTAGACAAAATTATAAATAATCAAAGATGCAGTTACTTATTTTACTCAAAAGTGTGCATCATATGACCACACGAATCACGATAGAAATGAAAACTTAGAGTATACTTGACTGATGTACTGAGCCGATGTAGCGTCACTGACCCTAGTGTGACGGTTCAGTTTCATACACTGTTCAGAAAGAGCACAAAATGCTCTTTCAATAAAAACTTGGTAAGTATTATAATGGAAAATGACAAAAATAGGATACGTTTGTTGATTTTACTATGATAAGATTAATCGTCCAGAAAGCTCAGTATTTCTTTTATATATTAAAAAAAAAAAACTGTAATATGGAAAATAATAACATGTTTTGATATTGTGGTTGTTTGAATAAACTGATGACTATGTCTTACTTATAAGTATATAAAACTAAAAGTGAATTTATAGCTTTATAATATTTACAATCTCATGCAAAAATACGTACCTATAGGCACTAAATGAATAATATCTTAAAAGTTAAATAAGTATATCTATATTACGGCATTTAATTTGCTAACCCTATCTTATTTTAATAATAATAAGTGTTTGATCTAATAATAATATGTGTTTGTTCTTATTACTTAACTTTATGGAATACGTTTAAAAAACTTGGTAAGTATTATAATGGAAAATGACAAAAATAGGAAAAGTTTTCTGATTTTACTATGATAAGTTTATTAATATTGACATAAGTATTTATGTACACTGCGTGTCAATAAAATTACTCTTATGGACTTGCATAGTAATAGGTACTTTCTATTTTTAACTCCTTTAGACAATGTAGCATTAATTCTCCTTAAAAAATACGATTATATCAGTGGATGATTAATATGGTAAGTACACAAAAGTATTATTAAGTTCAATATTAATGTTACAATTTATTAAATCTGCATTTACGACACGTTTTTTTAAATTATTTTCATTGATTCTAAACTTTTGTCTGTCACCAATTTTGTACAGCAGCGACAATAAAAATCTTTTATGCGTAAAAACTACATTTAAATAGTAGTAGTTGTTGTGCCACAGCAAGAAATTAAGAAAATTTTCGCAACTTTAACTCAATAAACATGCAACTTTATTACTCAGACATTTTATTTCATGATGTAAATCGTGGTCTAAAAAGATTAACTTTACAAAGAAAATGTACAAATATCTAAGATAATTTTCAGACTAAGTCAACGAACAGACCAACTATCATTAAAAAGAAAATAAAGATGGCGCGCAGACTCACAACAAAACAGTGTTATAGTCAAATATGACAAAAAATAAAAATTTTGACACAAAAAGCTGTTCTGTCTACAACTGACCAAACTGTTTTCCTTCTGGTGTCCACTTTCTTACAATAGATATCTAAGTTTAGTAGCAGACAAAATGTTTTGAAACAAAGCTTGCAAAAGAATTCAATGTTTATAAGAATTAATGTAGAAGTTTAGGTAGTTTTTATTCAACTCCCAGTAGACTAACTCCTTAAGTTCTGAGCTGAGCTGAATGATAACTTGATAACTGACAAATGATTGCACTGACTGGTTCACTCATGTCTGTGTGGTTCTTTCCTCAAAAGTCCATTTTTGATCCAGTCTACTAACATGTTCCTCACATGATTTGACCAAGGTTATGTCTGGACTAACGAGTGACTTCTGAGTTTGTCGGCTTTTCTTCTCAGAGTCGGATAGGAAACGCCGACCTCATCTAGTTTTTAGAATATAATTGACGTGTATAAGTCTGTGTACAAACTTACTTACAGAAATAGAATGGTTTATCATTATCATTTAACATAATTAATAGTTTCACATTTTTTTATCAGAGTCTCAAATATTAATCAAATATTACTACGACTCGAACTTTGATTTATGTAATATTATATTTACATAAAATTCATGTTTACATTAATTTTCCAGACACCTCTACACTATTTATATGCAAATGACTTTTTTTTCACTAGGAAATACTCGTGGGTTATTTATTTTGTCCTTATTTGTATTATTTATCAGGATAATATTTTTGGGATAATATCTTCGTTTTGCAGTCCAAGGCGCCATCACGTACCTGTAACAAGTAAAATGCAACTTTAGCTTAACAATTTTAAAGGCGAAAATGGTTTGGCCTCACAAATGGCGATGATTTTAACCCCAAACAGGAATTAACGAAAACTAATTGAAAGTCTTTGCCATGAAGAGGGGCAAGACAGGTTAAAAAATTGTTAACTCAATTAACCCTTATCATGCTTGTGCTGACAATTTGACCCTGGTTGGATTAAATAAGTTATAGCAGCTTTTCCTCTTAGCCTCTTTACTCCTTCTCTGCCTGTCCCCGAAGTGTCGTTTTACGAAATAAAAACTTAAAATGAAGTGCTAAACTGGCTTTGAAAAATTACTGAAGTACCTACCTATTTTTTTTTTAATATTTAATAATAATAAATAATATTTAGTACACGACTAATATCTTTAGTTTTTGCCGATAATGATTGATTGCTTAAGCGTGCGTATTAACAAAAAATATTATTCAAGGACGTGAGGCATCGGAATCCGAACGGGTTAATAATCGGAAATAATTTGGTACTTCCACCAATACTTCCCACATCCCTATAAAAAATGTCTGTTTATTGCTAATTTTTTAATTAATTAAAGCCGGATTTATTTTAGGTACTGTGTTGTGTCGTGTCGTGACGCCTTTAGTGTTAGCCAAGACTCGTGATTTGACTGAATTTGAATCTGTCAAAAAACCATCAATTTACCAACATTTTTGACAAGTTTGACAGATTGCGACTTGAATGTGAACGTTTTATTTGTAAGAGAATTCGCCCTCAGAACAAATTCGTTTGATTGGTGTCTCCCGCGTCACGACATAAAACGAAACAGTAATATCGGTGGCTTATAATCATAGTTTTTTTGGCGGAATTAAATTCAATACGTTAAGTATGAGTAAGTGTGTAGGAAACTATCTAGGTACAATCACGGACTTTAATTAATGAGCCACCTGGCACTGTTCGTATTTTAGCCGTGTAATGCAAATCGGGTTTATTCGGTTCCCGACACGCGAAGTCATATGTCTTCGTATTAGAAGAAGAAAATTATATTTCATATCTTTACCGGTTGGCTAACCTGCAAGCCAGGACTACAAACTTGACAGCAGAGTGACTACCCAAAGGCAACCAATTGCAGGTCTAGCAACAGTAACCTAGCAACGCTAACAGCTAGGTTACTGTTGATATAGTAACGTTAGCGTACGGAAAAATATTAATAGTCATTTCGACAAGTTCGAAAGTAACGTCTCTGACATTCCACTGTCACTGTCTTCAGTTATGTTTTCAGAATTATCCAGTTAATGAGATAAGATTCGGAGGTCGGTATCAAATAGATTGTATAAACTTAATGCAACAATGTATTTATTTTTATCAGTGACAACTTATTAGTCAAATCTTATGGATAAGACTATTTCCGATTAAAAGTAATTTATTTGTCATCTTTTACGAGCTTGCGATTTGAGTTCGTGTTTAATCGTGTAATCTCGTGAATGTATGAAACTGCAAAATTGAATAGTTTGAAGGTGGCTCATCAATTAAAGTCCGTGACTGTACCATGGTCTGATCGTGAACGCGCACAAGGTAAAATATTTTATAATATTGACTTTATTATTTTTCTTTTTTCCCATGTAATAGGGGGCGGGCCTATTGCCATCAATCGTATACAAATCCAGAATCCGGGCTGACACTGAGAAATTCCAGATGGAAAACCCACTTTCCTGACCTGGGAATCAAACCCAGAACCTCATGCTTAGCTAGTACCGCTTGCGACCAATATAATGTACTAAATGCCAGTTTATTAATGAATTAGGTATAATTTATTTTGGTTTTTATGTACATATCATTTTAATAATTAACTATTACCTATAAAAAAAAGAAACGAGGTAAGAAAATAATAATAATAATGTTTATTTAGCACAAGGCATCTTGCGTGTCCTACGCAAGATGCCTGAGATAATAAACGGATATTTTAGAACTTTTCAAAAATGACAAAGCCATTTAAGATTCGTAAGGATTCGGGAAATAGTCATAAATTCACCGGAAAGTATTCCTGTAGGGTGAAAAAAATAATTAATGGATTTGAGGTTATGAAAATCTTTACATCTATTAATTATTTTTTTCAATAAATATCAACATAAAGCAAGAATGTTGATGCTTTAAAACTCGGTAAGTTTACAATTCTACAACCTACATAAGTACCCACTATTGTTTTGTAACCGTCATAATACCTATCAGATACAAAATCGTATCAAAAAACAAACGAGTTTTACACCTTTTATAATAAAATCCAACAAAACAAGATCAAGGTCACTTATATAATTTACATTTTGAAGTACAACCACGTAGGTAATTAAAATAGTAAAAGATGACTTTTCATACAAATTAATTCATGTATCTAATAATTAAGTATAAAAATTTCAATAAGTAGGTAGGATCTTTTATGAAATTTTAGACTAAATGGAAGAAACTTCAAAAAAATGTTAAGTACTGTAGAGGCTTTACTCTAAATGGTTTGGATTAAAACCTTAGTGCTTTCAAGTTGCTGGCATGTTTAGAAGACAAGCATTAGATTTATATTTAGAATAGGAAAAGAGGAGACGAGGCGTGCCCCGCGAGCTGTCAGGGCTGGGAGCCTGAAGATTAATCTAAAATAATATGAAATACGTAGCCCATTCATAGGAATAATTACTCATTACTATCGTAATATGGTGTTTCATTAGTGCCGGTACCCTAGGCTCACCTCGGAGTTCTACAGTATCTACACCTAAATACGAAGGTTTCTGAGTTATTAGCGACGCACCACAATTTATACAACGATTCATTGCACTTGTCCTCAAGAAGAAAGATAATAAAAAGTTTATTTGCTTTTGACTTCACCCTTTATATCGGAACAAAACTACATAAAATGGATAAAAACATCCATTATTTTATAAGAAAAAACGATTTATATTACACATAAATCCTAGCTTTAATAAATTAAACTAATGTCCTATTTTTTAATAAACTTTGTGAGTTCATGAATTATTATTGAAAGTCGGGTAAACTTTGTTCACCAGTGACCTTGAAAATAGTAGGTAATTTGAGTGACCTTGGAGTTGTTATGATAACTTTTGTAAAAGAGCCTCTTTAGGTGGATGAAACCCTTGGCTGTTAGACAATTGGCCATTACCACTGTTGACGGAATGATCATTGCTTCCACATCCCGTTAAACCTGCTAAGTTAGCTATTGTTTCCAAATGATGGTTGATGTGTCTAGTTCCAATACTAACAGAGTTATGTTATTGAATCTTAGGGCTCATTGTCCACAAGATACTTATTTCGTAAAGAGGCGCTCTCTTAGGTCACTTATAAACATTTAATCGTTTTATTAATCAAGGCACCTCTTTGTTAATCTGTAAGTTTAGACTATGACAGGGTTCTGGGCATGACCAAGATGTTTGTAAAGCTTTCATTATATCATGATTTCCGACTGCTGAAAAGTCTTTTAAGATATATAACAATTAAAATTCTATTGTGTCTGGTTAATGACAGTTGAACTAATAGAAGCTGTGGACTAAGATATTATTATATACTAGCGGACCTAGTAGACGTTGTCCTGCTCGAACAGCGCCACCTACCGGGTTCAATTGAATATTCAAACCATCTAGGAACCCATTCAAATATACACACAAAATTTCAGCCAAATCGGTCTAGCCGTTTAGGAGGAGATAGGTGACAAACAGACGTACAGAAGTATCCATCCATACTAATATTATAAATTCGAAAGTAACTCTGTCTGTCTGTCTATCCCTCTGTATGTTACCTTTTCGCGCCTAAACCACTGAACGGATTTCGAAAAAATTTGGCAAGGAGATAGATGGCACCCTAGGGAAGGACAGGCTACTCTTTATCGAAATACCTCGTGGGCGAAGCCGCGATATGTAATAAAGATTAAGTATTTGACTACGATATATGGATATTAAATAATTATTTTGATTGGAGATTAGTCAATGCAAGCAATGACGTAGTTCGTAACTTTGTTTACAAAACAATCCTCACGTAATTGATATAATGACGCCGGTATCGGTAGCACACCTCCGCCGCAAAATCAGAAGCGAATAACCGCAGTAGTTCAATTGTACTGACTCGCGTCATGTTCCGCTACTCGAATCGGATTCGAATATGATTTCGCGGCGGAGGGAGGTGTGCTACCGGCGTCAAAGTGAGATTTCAAATGAGAGCGTTTCTCAAGTTTTCATACAATAGTTTTACAATGAATAGATTAATAATTGTTATGGAAGTAGTTAATCATAATTATATTCTTGTGCTTTTTTTTTCGTTGAACTAAAAAAAATATTCTAGGGTTGAAGAATATTTAATGGTTTTTCCCTAAACTTAACCCTCTTATTCTGCAAACATCGTTAGTTAGACGAAAACCCATGAAGCCAAAAATGCAATTCAATAAACGGAATCTACAAATCAGATTTAAAAAATATCGTGCAAACGTATGGAAAGTGTTTATTTCGCCACGCGATGCGTTCGCGCCGGCTGCCGAGACCGGTTGGCGCGCGCACAGCAATGCAATCCAATGTATGTCGGCACTCGGTATTTTATAGCTTTTAATGCTCATAATTCGTAATTGTTCCAGTACGTGGTGCTCCAATTTAATGGCTGGATTAAGGAAAAATACTGTTGAGGTTGCAAAATTGTGCTTAGAAATTGGTATTCAAGTAAACGTAGCAAACAAAAATACTTCTATTTGAAATCGTAATAAAATGGTGATCAAACAATGTCTCTCGGGAATCACCGCATTAATTCCGAATACAATGTCCATTAATTATTAGATTTATTGTGTATAATAAATAATTTGAATTCAGAACTAAGTACTTTATTGTTGTTTGGTTTTGATTTCCATGTGAACTATACAACATTATTTTTTGTTTATGCTAAACCTGAAAAGGGGTCATTGTACTCATCATTTTGAACAACTTTTTCTATGGGACAAACCTTGAAATCGCGAAAAAAAAATCAGCTGTTCCATACATTTATTTTGTGTTCAATGTATGGAACAGCTGAGTTTTAAAACTATTTCCTCCCAGTTTTAAAATAAATTACATTTACACTTTTAGTGCCAAGCACCCGACTCACGAGTGCAACGATAGTTCGTTCGCGCGCCCACAGCTCGCATCCGGGTCGTACATATATATAGATATACGCGACGCGCTAATGAACTCGACTGACTAATTGTTATAGATATATGAGACACATTTTATGGCATGCTAATTTTTGGCAGTAAAAGTGTTAAGTTAAAAGAGTATTAACAACTCTATATACTTCTAAGTCGATTGAGAGCGTCCGGTCTGCACCAAGTGCAAAGGGCAACTGATAGAAATCCGACGACTGCCGAAACACGAAGCTTGCCGAGAGACAAAGAAAAAAGTTTTACTGTAAGGACATGATAACAATAGATGAATATAACAATTATAACCGAACAAGGACACACATTAGCCATGTGCCAGTATTATTAACAAGTTTCCCTCAATTGACCTGAACAGAGGATTAGCGTGCGACACGCATAGGTAGGTACCTACATGTTTCATTAATACTGAAATTGTATTTCATTGAAATAATTAGGTACTCTTAACAATGTTCGTGACGAAGGTATGTATATTGAAGAGGTCTGTTAGGAGATGCATGCTAAAGTTGTAATTGAACCGCCATTAAAAGCGCTGGTTGTTAAGGTTGGCGCAGGCAGTTTTCATACATACTTTTTGAAAAATCAGCGCGTATCGATGCCGCCGACTAATCAGATAGCAACTTGTTGGCGCTGATCTGCGACGTTTCGCGCTGATTTTTCAAAATGTATGTATAAAAACTGCCTGCGCAGACAAGCGTTCTACATGAATGTGGCTTTCTGGACATTGTTGTCAAAAGTGGTTAAAAAATAACGAGGTCGACTTTACCTCGTAAATAAATGTCAATATTCGTGTGTAGGTACCTAACGAAAAAATCTCTTCCCGCGTGGACTTATCAAAGACTGCAGAAAGGTCGCAAGCGTAGATTGCCAAAATTACCCGTTCTCAATCGCGTTATGTTGTCACAATTTGGGCGCCATTCTTGACTTTGACCGGCCGATGCACAGAGGCACGGCTCTTGGCACATTTTCAACAGTATCATCTTACGTCATTTAGCTGACCAATATCGGTTAAGCATACAGTTTCAAAAGCCGTATTTTTGTGTAACAATTTCAGAGTTATATAACGTAAGTACCAACTTAAGTAGTTAAAGTGGTACTTTAAGATTTTAGCGTTAAAACTGGATTACTCTTCGAAAAATAAGATTATTTCTTTAGTCCAGTACTTAAGCTACTACCCAAGTTTAGTTTTGGACCAGAATCACCACTCTCCGGTCAAGGACATGAGTCTTGAAATTTGTTTTTAAATGCTGCGGCACCATTACTTTCCTGCGGGCTTAAAACAGCCACTTTGGCAGAATCACAATAGCAAAATATTATGAATCATCGTAAAATGTCACAGACTGACAATTCATTATATGATCTGCGTACGATTCTTATTACGAAATAATTCATCTGTTTGACAGTTTTCTATGGAGATTCGTAAAATGGTCCACACATTATGAATTGCATTTGTGTCAAATTAGCAGAATTGCTAATGACAACTGGAAATTGAAACGAAACTGTGACTGTTTTCGGCCCCGGACTATTGGGTGACGTCGACAGTATTTATTTAAGTATAGATAGTGCAATCCACGAAGACACGCCCCACTCCGCTCTGCTCCCTACTAAAGTACAACTTATATATATGAGCGCCGTTTACAAGCGTTCTGTATTAATGCGGCCTAATGTATTTCAAACATGGTTTGTTTTTTTAAATCGTTTGAAGATGACAGAGCCAGAATGATGTTTTAAACATGTTTAGATTTCTAGTGCAAGCGGGCCAAAGAATTAAGTCATTGGCAAAAACAATCACCAATCGGTCTACCGAGCTTGGTAACAACAGCAATATTCTGTCATACTGCTGTCTATGACTACACACTACAGTCTATGACCACAGCGATGACGATCAGTGGGAGACGTTTACTCTTTTAATCTTGACCAATGTTTCTTCACAAATCGTCTAACTTATGTCGATAGATTCTGCTGTCGTTTATAGTGGTTAGCACATTGATAAAGTGTTATACAACATTGATCACTAGTACAAAGTCTATGACAGCTTCTAGGTACAAAACGCCTCTTGAGATTCTTTAAATTCTGATAACTTTTAAATAGGGTAGGAGACGTTGATATATTTAGTAACCTATTCTGCTTAACTATACTTCAAGAGTCATAAAAACCCTGTAAGAAATCGACACGTATTTTACCTCTCAACGAGGCATCCTCAGGATGACGATTGACCAGTCGCAAACCAGAACACGACGCGTTGCCACACCGAGCGCTGGACGCAAAGAAAACTAACAGGAGAGGTTACAAAATATATCAACGTCTGTTGTATTTTATAATGGATTTTCGCAAAGTCACGCCAATCAATGAACTGAATCAATTAACTAGGTTACAACAGTTTATTCTATTTAAATTAGTATATGCTGCACCCTATTGTATCACCCTATGTAAAATTTCTACATTTATATCTGTAATTTTATGGTGTAAATAATAAAGAGTAGGTATTCTATTCTATAGATGATTGAACATTTTAAAATTCACTTCTTTTGTTATTACTTACATATCTGATTAATTATTCAACTCTAGTAAGTTCGAAGTTACTTAATAAACTACGTAGTATTTTATAATAATGTATTCTTTACATTATGTATTGCAGTTTTATGTATATAAATTGGTGCAGTGGAAAATTTTGGTAGTTTGTCACGGTCTTAAACTCCAAGTCAAAGCATTTATTTTAATCAAACTAAGTACAGGCAGTTTTGAATATCAAAGAGTCGGTCAGTTAGACAGAGAGTTGAAGTTAGTTGTCCATTCCAAAATGTAGATCTCTATGTAGAACAACTTGGGCAAAAAACTCCAGGGACTACAAAATCCTGGGTCATAACATTTAACGATACTACTTACTACAAACAAAGTTACATATAACGGTATGTAAAGAAAATTCAAATTATATTATAACTAGCTGCGGTTTCACCCGCGTATCCGCGTATGTCCTATTCCAGGTCATGGTCTACCCCTGTGCCAAATTTCATCCAAATCCGTTCAGCCGTTTTAACGTGAAAGCGTAACAAACAAACAAACAAACAAACTCACTTTTGCATTTATATTATTAGTTAGGATTATGACATCTGTAAAAGTATTATTAACTTAATGTTTAATTAAGTTATTATAACTTTACAGAAGATCATCGTGTAAAGTTAAAACCTGAACCTAACTCAACAAACTTATTCAAATCAACACGATTCCAGTTTCAAGACTTCCAAGTTTATTCAAGTTTGCGCACTTTTCACAACCTAAGGTCTAGCACGAACGCCAGAAGGAAACGTTAAGTAAATATAAATGACTCTCTCTCTAGTATTTTTGTTTACGTTTATGCGGCAAGCACAATTAGTACCTACCTATCACTCATGGAAGTCATGGATGTGAATCATCTGCCTAGCCTTTTCCCAACTATGTTGGGATCGGTTTCCAGTCTAACCGGATGCAGCTGAATACCAGTATTTTACATGGAGCGACTGCCTATCTGACTTCCACAACCCAGTAACTGGGTAATAAGATACCCTTTGGCAAGACTGGTTGTCCGAATTTCGGGCTTCGGACGACCCGTAACGAATTTCAAAGATCCACAAATGACAGCTGGGACGAGGCACGGAGGAATCTTGCTATTTAAAGATGGTCAACCAACCACGGACCAACCTCGGCAATCGTAGCTTGACCTGATGGATCGACCCGTGTAGCTGTTATTACTTAGCCACGAGTTTTCAGTCTGCAAAAGAGTTATCATTATCAACAGCCCGACTTCACCCACTCCTGGGCACAGGCCGATCCCCACGCTCCTGTGCCGGACTCATTCAGGTTTCGCCCTCGATAGCAACATTGTCGTCTGCCCATCTTTTAAATTCGTCCGGATTTACGTCATGTTTACTCCGCAGTTCGTGTTAGGCCCACTATATGAGATAAGATGTGACGTAAGAGCCCTTACAACTAAGTTCTATCATACCTGCGTATAATAGTCGCAAGGTCGAACACTAATAACGAACTGGCTGCTTGCGAAACCCTGCCGTCTTCGTTTATAAAAATTAAATTGCTCAAGTTTAAACAGCGTTCGAATGGTGTAATAAATAGCAAATGTATGCGGCTACCGGCGAAATAGACACGGGCTGGCAACAGCGAATAGTAGTTGTGGAACTTGTATACAGCGTGTAACAAAAACCCTGCCCTATCCGTGAAGGTGTTGTTAAGAATCATACTGACAGTCTATTTTTGTTGTCTCTTATGGAAAAAAGAAAAAAAAAGTCACCGCATTTTTGTTCAATGGGAAATTTTTCCGGTTTATTACATGGGGCGCGGGCGACCGTCGTTTAGTGGGTGTCTACAAGTCATAATTTATGATCTCTGTAGAAAATTTGCTAATTTATAATAAAATTGGGGTAGTTTTGGTATTAAAAATCATCATCTGCCTAGCCTTTTCCCAACCAAGTTGGGGTCGGCTTCCAGTCTAACCGAATGCAGCTGAATACCGCATGGTGAACACAGCATGAATATTTTACATGGAGCGACTGCCTATCTGACCTCCACAACCCAGTAACTGGGTAATACGATACCCCTTGGCAAGACTGGTTGTCTGTTGTGGTTGGTTGTTGTAGTTTTGGTATTAAAAAAATCATTTCAAATGTGAATTTCAAATTGCAATATTTTTTTTTTTCAATAATTATATTTTTTTGTATTATTATGTTTTTTTACTTCGCTTTCAGTTTCACTATATTCGGAATTTCAGCCGTGCAAATACCTATTATATTTACGATTGATTGATTTTACGTCTTGGTTATACTTATAGCATGCAGTACACATTTAGTTATTAGCAATAACATAAAAATACTAATAATGATTTCATAATTTAATTTTAGATTAGGTACAATGCAGAAAAATCCTACAGGTACAATGCGAGGTCGGCTAAATTGGAAATGTATCGCTTGATATGTCGTCGTGTGTACAGGAATTTATGATTTTTTGAAGAAATTGAAAAATTGTCTGACATACAAAAGGTGCTAATTAGGATTAATCTATTTCGAATTCATGATCATAATATGAACGCACGAAACGAGAAACATAACAGATAAAAATTACAATGTTAATTAAAATAGTTGAAAAGGTAATTCTATTGTGTCTGTGATTAATTATTCAAGTTTATGTAATTATGTACTTTGGAATTCTTGTTAAGTTTTATAGTTTATTAGTAAAATAATATAAAAAAGTAAGAATAATAAAGTGTTTGTTAAATAAAACTCGCTTAATTAAAATTTATTACAGTTATAATTAGAAAATTATACATAAGTTACACAATTTCAATTATATTTTTCTCACCAGCTCTCGTCTAATAATTAATTAGATAAAAAAGTACCTTCATAATCTATAAAACTTTTAAATCTTTTAAGTGTAAAACAGGTTGTAATATTGATTTATTTAATATTTCAAGCGCTTATATCTACTACGGAGGCTAACTTAATGCCATACGCATTTTCTAACAGTCAACCTTGGGTGATGCAGAGACAAACAGCGTACAATAATAAGACAGTCCATTGTTTTCATTGTTTTGATATTCAAGGAATAGAAAACTAGTTTCAAGGCTTTGGTACATATATGAACATACTTAAAGGATGTTAACGTAGAATGAGTTCTCTTAAAGGCTCGTGCAGACTATCGTGACATCGGCAATTGTTCTACCGTGAATTTTTCTCAAAAATTGTTTTGTTAAAGTCGCGTCGCGCCTGTTTGCGGGAGCCTTGATACGATTGTTTGGTACAGCTAACCGCACGTCTGTGGTACCGATTTGATGTAAACAGCATCTTTATTCAGTTTTTTTTAAATCTACCATGCGATTATGTTTTAAGCAACAAGTAGTTTTACATTATAATTGTAAATAATGCAAATTAAATGTATTTAAATATAACTCTTTGTTTTTGTATCGTGCATCTAATGGCATTCAATTTTGCATGAATTCGAATCACGAATAAATGTTAATAGAACATCAATTTTAATTATCTGATTATGATAAAACTTAATGTTATTTTTCCCTCGTTATTAGCAAAGAAATAGGAGATTTAGGTCAGTAGTGTCTATGTGCCGACAACATGAGAAATTGCTTTTGCAATAACGAGTCATTTGCCAATACGTTCAGAAACATGCCTACTCGACACACCGATATACCGTGGAGGTTTATCTCTACGAAGATTGCTTATATCTTACCGATTCTCTAGAGGAATCGCTTTGGGGATGAAACTGGGTATAAAATATGTTGTCTCTTTAAGGGGGATGCGCTAAGGTAGCCCGTAAAATTATTATTTTATACGTTTTTTTGTAATTTGCAGGTCAATGTGTGTGAGGTTTTATAGTTGATAAAAATATGTATGATTTGCGACCGTAACAAATAAGACTTTAGAGAATATAATAATTAGCAATACAATTCCTTGTTAGAAAATAGGGTAGTTCAACTCAGATTCTCAGTTGATCAGGTGTGTTGATAATTTTTATGATTATAAAAATAAATTTTTGATACGCAATCATTTAGATTAACATACAACCTGATAAAGACTTGCAAATTGTAAAAACGTAAGAAAAGTTTAATTTCGCGGGCTACCCTGACGCTTTCGCCTTAAGTGTGAGTTAGGAAAGATACCTATACAACTATTACACAGTCACTGATTGGTATTTATACTTATTTTTTATGTTTACAAAGTGCTAATATAAATAAAAATGCTTATAAAGAAGTACTTACTAAAGTGTCAAGTAGTGAAAGTGAACCGCTGACTAGCGGACTGCAACGAACCAACACGATTACAAATCACAAGCGTACACGAACTCAGCGCAAACTAAACCCGAACATCTTTCGGCTTTCCGAACTCGACGCGGAACAGGACGAAGTATTGCTATTCTTTCTCGAGAGTACATTCTTCCGAACACTTTTTTCTCGAAATATTCTGTCTAGAACTTGTCTGATCGTCGAATGTTTTCTGTCAAACGGATTTGGGTACATGGTCGAGTCGTGCGTTCACCACGGCTTGTGTTTCGATATTGTTAGTGAGTGCAGTGGGCACCAGTGGGGGGTATTTTGCAAGCCTAGAGGTCAAGTTCAAAGACACCCTGTTATCTTGACTAAGTGTTATGAAACTTTTATTGACTTTGAAGGGGCGGCTTTTAGATAGTTATGAAATTATTGCGCTGATCTGCTGCGCTTGCGATGTGTCTTATTCATGTGCGACCGATAGTCTTTTGATTCTTAATTGAGTATGTTTGTTTTCAAGTTATAATCCTATTGCCAATTGTGGTAAAAAAGGTTATATTTTTTCAAAGTTTATCATGAGTTCATGGCCAAACTTAAAAAAAAGAATATTATGAAGTTTTCAACATCACTTTGAGCTAGAAAACGCCTCAGACCAAATAAAAAACCAAGACAGAGCGCTGCGAACAATACAGTGAAGCATGCCAAAACTACACCTCTGTGCAAACACGCTCACATGCACACGTTTACATCCATCTATATTTATAAAAATGAATCCCAATTTCCCTTGGTCACGCCATCCCGCATGAACGGCTGAACGGATTTGGATGAAATTTGGCACATACTGCCGTCCACTAACTAAAAAGCAGCTAAGCCCAAAAAGTAGTTTTCGAGAAAACGCAAAAATAAGTGGGAATTGATGTCTCTTGAAAAGTATGCTACCTAGGAACAAGGTTGCAAGTTATATACGTAGGCACAGTCTTTTTGCACAATATGTGATTTAGTTCATTCATTTATATTAATCACATTTTATTTAAATTCATTTTCTAACTTTTAGCTAAGCAATTTTTTTCATTTTTACATAATATACTGCACTATAAGGCCGCTAACCATACCTTAACTGCTTTATAGTAAAGCAATTTCTTGTAGCCGCCACGTCTTGTACTTATAGTAAAAGTTATCAAAATATACATAGTTATAAAGCAGTTAAAGGATTTTAAAAGACTTATAGCCTAGTAACTAACACTTGGAAGACTAACTTCGCTTATTTAGAAAGCAGTTACGGGATTTTAAACGCTTTTAAGCTCGGTATTGTAAAACATATTTTTATAATGGTTCTCCAATTGCTCAACTAGAAGGCAGTTAAAGACATCTCGCTCGCAATTAACTGCCTTTTAAATAAGCACTTGCGGGTAAAAAGTTGAAAAGTTAAAAACTATTTTATGAAAATCAGAACTTTATTTATAAATAAAAAATAATAGACAATCACTACGTTTAATTAAATTGTGTAGGAACTTAACAAATATCTTATTATTTAATTAAACAATATAAAATAAAAAAAAACAAGTTTAATCAAACTTTTACAAATCTTAGTCAGTAATGAGATCACAATTACATCTTTAATAATAATCAGTATTCGCGAAACCATAGGAAAAATTATATTATAATTATTTTATAAAAATACCCAAAACATGTAAGTATCGTTTTTGAAAGCTTTATGGCACATCATGACACTTGGTTTCAAATTCTTATGCACTTATGAAATAAACATATCACAATCAGAGATCAATAATTGCAAAGTTGAAATAATCTAAATGTGTCGTCATAATCAATTAAAATTATTAGACTTTATATAAAAAAATAATATATATAAATATTTGTACACTTCATATCACAGCCTGTTTTAACATTGTACTTGCTTCTGCGTTCCTTTTCCTTCTCAACTTATCTATCTTTCAAGCTGGTATCATATTTCTTTCTCTTGGTGGAAGATGGTGGCTAAATTTACTAAATCTGTAGAAATAGAGCAATCAAATATACATAAGGATGTACGTCTTTTCTTAGGTAACCGATGTCCAATAATCTCTTCTGTTCTTGTAAATTCTTGAGTATGTCGTCGCGTTATTAATTTTTTGGGAAACGTTTTAGTTATTGATGTTTTCCTTTTCAATATTGGTTTACTTTTAGGGTTTGAAACTGTATTTTGTCTTTGCATGTCATAACCATATTCAGTATCATTACTAAAAACTTCTTCACATGGTTGGTAGTCCTTATCCTTAACAGAGTCATCACTGTCATAATCTAATATTTCTGGTATAATGCAGTGAGAAGAAGATGGCATCGGGGAAGGAGGGGGCATCGATTCGTGGCAGTATATGGAATGTGTTTCACGCTGTTGAGTTAATGTTTCTACTGTAAGCTTCAGAGTTTCTTCTGGTTGGCTATAATTATATGTGGTTTGTGTTTCATTGAATTATTGAAACACTTGTGATGTCATCGAGTAAGATTCTTGGTAGAGAAGATTAATTAAATCGTTATTGTTTATGCGGGGGTACTTTGATTCTTTTTGGCTAATATTAGAGCAAGTGGAAATGCTTATAGATGGCATGCTGTTAGTGTCAAGGCGTTGTGCAGTTGGAAATTCCTGGTCCACCAACACACTATTCATCATAGTTTGGATCCTTGATGATACACAGGAACGTCTAGAATACAATGAAATATAATCAGTTAACTAATGAACCAATTATACGACACATCTCTTTCGCACTAGTAGGTATAAAACAATCAGCAATCGAAACAGATACCTACAACAACAATTACGGTGAACTTAGAAACAGTAGGTACTTTAAAACCCTCTTGCAATAGGTAGGTACATAATGAAAACTAGCAGCACGCGTTTTACCTGTGCAGGTATTGCGGAATACAGAAAAATATATGGTAACAAAAACAGGCATTTATAAAGTTAGATAAATTAAAAACCATTCATTCGTTTTTGCTTAAAAGATTTACAAACATCCAAACATACTTTCGTATTTATAATAATATTACAAATAGCTATTTATTACAATAAATGAAATAATAATGTCATATTTTGCGCCATTCTCGTAATTGTAGCGCCAAAAATCAAGAGACGCGCCGTACGTCCGTCCGCTAACGAGCACCCGAAGTAAAAAGGAAGGAGTTATAGCCTAAGCTGGTCAAACGCAAACGCAAATCACGAGCGTTTAACTGCTTTTTAGTCTAGTATTGTCGTTTAGCTGCTCTCTAGCGATTGATATTTAGCTAATACTAATTTCAATACATAACTTAAAGGCCGCTATTGGCGTAATAACTGCTTTCTAGTGTAGTTTTTCTTTATAACTGCTTTACAGTTAAGGCACGATGTTCAGATGGTTATTTGTCACACAATACATGAAGGTAGTTAAAGACGCTTAGCTGCTTTTTAGTCAAGCATGACTAGATAACGTACTTTTAGTGAAGTAAATTTAGAAAAAAATGATACATCAATTTGCCGTTAAAGTATGTTAACGTCTTTCTAGAGAAGTATTGTGGCTTAGCCGCTTTTTGATTAAGGGAGTAACGAAATTTATGTGGTTTAACTGCTCAGCAATGTTCTGTATCTCTAAAACTATAAATCATAGAAAAATGATTCTTACACCAAAAGATAGAGCATCGAAAGTTGTATAAGGCTACATCGCAAAGTGAAAAACGACCAACTGTGGCTTAACGGCCTTTTAGTTAGTGGACGGCAGCATAGGTAGACCACAAACTGGATAAGGACATAGGATCGAGACTTATGCGAGTGAGACCGCGTGGCGCAGCTAGTTTACAATAAAACTACACCTCACTAAGTATGTTTACGAAACCGGTCTCATGTCACTGTTGACAGCGCTTTGTCTTCGTTTTTTATTAGGGTTCCGTACGGAAAGGGTAAAACGGGACCCTATTACTAAGGCTCTGCTGTCCGTCCGGTCTGCCGTCTGTCTGTCTATCCATCTGTCACCAGGCTGTATCTCATGAACCGTGATAGTTAGACAGTTGAAATTTTCATAGCTGATGTATTTCTGTTGCCTCTATAACAACAAATACTAAAAAACAGAATAAAATAAATATTTAAGGGGGCTCCCATACAAACGTGATTTTTTTGCCGTTTTTATAGATAATGGTACGGAACCAATGACTATATAGCCTCTTGACTGCTCATGCGGGCGACTCGGGCTCACGACACATCAGTTTAATTGAACAGATACTAGAAGACGATATGAGTGGCCATTTTAGTTTTGACCAGTGGTTGGAACTCTGCACACGCGGTAATTTTGATCTTAAAAAACATAATAATAAACAATAATGAGTTATTGTTCGGTTAATTGGTGTGGAAAATCGTCTAGAACATCCACCTATATCCACCTAATAGCATTAGTTTTCATCGGTAAGTAGAATATATTTGTAATTTAATAATATTATGAATTTATTGCAGGGCTCAAGATAAACTGGTTGATACGTAAAGGGTCACAAAAAAAGTAAACCGCGTTGATGTCTTTTTGAAAAGTCCCTTTCTCTCACTAGGGTATTGCAATACGTCTGTCCCTTTCTATCTGCACTTATACTGGAGAGTGTTGTGATAACTTCATAATAAAGCAACTATATTATTGACGATAAAAATTACGATGTTTCCTAATGGTACAAAAATAATATTAAGTACTTAATGTTTACATTTTAGATTTCAAAATATTCTGTAACCTTAAGAAAAGTGGATTAATGCAGTTCACAGAGAAAATTTTATTCCAAATAAATATAGCGTTGTTTGTTCAAGGCATTTCACAGCAGATTAAAAATAAGTAATAGCAATGTCATTTCCTTTCGGATAGAACAATAAATTCTCATAAGTGAAATTCAAATTAATTATTGTTCAATTAGGAAATCGTCAAATCGACGTCGATTTTATCGATATCGATATTATTGTTGCAAAACTGACTTAAGCCTCACTATGTTTGGGACTTTCGTCCTGACATTGTTGCATCGGCCAATCACAACCGCTGTAATGTCTTCGTCCCCCGGCCCGCAGTGGTGAGTCGTGTGCCTAGACGAAATCGGTCTATCAGCTCTCATGTGGTTTAATACTCTTTGTACGGAACCCTTCGTGCGCGAGTCCGACTCACACTTGGCCGGTTTTTTATTTGGTATGAGGAAAACACCAAAACAAATATAATTAATTAATAAGGCGAATGAAAGGATGGAAGGAGGAGCGTGCCAAGCAAAACGCAATAATTAGAGCATAATAATATCATGCGGTAGGTAAAGTACCCAAGATTGTAACAAGAAACTTAGATCGCGTTAGGGACGTTGTAGAAGGTCACCGAGATTATGAACGAACGTTTTTGGTCGTTGAACTGTTACTAAAACTTACTGTTAGTGCCCTTGTATAATCTGACAACTGGATCAAATTACCGCAATCTTTTAGTTCAGCCGGCCCGAAATGTCACCGTGAAAACGTAGGTGAAGTGACCTTGAAGAAAAATTCAGCTGTTCCCTACATTTTGACGAGGTATGCGAACATAAATGTAGGGAACAGCAGATTTTTTTGCAATTTCTTCGTTAGTCCCATAGTGAAAGTTGTTCATAATGGTGAGTACAATGACCCCTTAAGAGGCTGACCTCAATTTCACCCTGTATTGATTGTTGTACTACTTTAGTATCTTAAAACCAAAAATATACGTGGAAACAATGTTTGAGTTTAGAATTGATGGGATCATTCTATTTTCGAAGTGTCGGTTCGAAAAAGATTATGTGGTATATTTGAGGGTATATTATTATTCGATTTATTTTCGTTGGATCCCACTTGAGATAAGCCCACGAGATGACTGAAAGTTACAGGTAGAATCCACCTACATTATAATGGACTGAAATTCCTTCAGTAATGAACGTGGGTTCCAACTTTAACCACGAGCTGACCATTAGTTGCGCGGTCACGTTCAACTTGTTTGATCTAATTTTAGTTATGGACTGTACTAAAAATCTGCCTAGCCTTTTCCCAACTATGTTGGGGTCGGCTTCCAGTTTAACCAGATGCAGCTGAATACCAGTATTTTACATGGAGCGACTGCCTATCTGACCTCCACAACCCAGTAACTGGGTAATACGATACCCCTTGGTAAGACTGCTCGTCAGACTATCGGGCTTCTGACGACCCGTAACGACTGTCTAAGATCTACAAATGACATCCGGGACCAACGGCTTTCCTAGGCACGGAGGAGTCTCGATATGTAAAGATGGTCACCCATCCACGGAGCAATCTCGGCAAGCGTAGCTTAACCTGATGGATCGACCCGTTCGGCTGTTATTACTTAGCTACGAGCTCCTCCCCCGGTGGGGTTCAAAAAAGGAAGAGGAATGTTAACTCTCTCACTACTCACATTTCATTTTCTAGGGTCCAATTCAGGTGTATCGGGCAGAAACACGCTAGCAAAATACTGAGCGAATACCTCGGCCGCTTTGACACCCGAACTCACGTCTCACCATCATACACCTTGTTTGGCTCGAAACTGAGAAGCACTTTGCCCTTTGAAGCCCTTTGATCGCGGGCTAGATACATGGTTTTTTCTTTTCGTCTATTAACTTGAGTTTGTCAAGTTACTTTTCCCGCTCTGGGCGGAGTGGGAGGGCGTGTCAGACTCTTACTGACTAATACCCACAAGTGTTGCTTCAGTTGCCGGAGGCCACGGTATCTCTTTCAGACTTTTCCGCGACTCCCGCAGAGGCTAGATACATGCTGCGGATAAAAAAAAAAATAACCTATGTTATTTTTTTAATTATTACAATACAATACTTCATACGCCATATCATACCTAAATAATTAGCATTTATCATTTTTTTTTTTTACCCCTCTGTTCTGTTCTCTGTCTATGTTTTAGTATATTTTTTATCTATATGTCGGTTTATCTATATTGTGTGGTTGTTATTTAACATTTTGGAGGTTCTGACTACTAAATATTTTGAATAGTCGGTACACTAAATGATATATTTTAAACATTTGTAGTCGCGTCTCAATTACGCACTAATATAAAAAATTAACACTAGGTAGACGAGTCATTAATCACTTATTTAAATATTAGCAAAAATTATAATTTAATATTTACTTTCAGTCAATATTAACTCAGTCTCGGAATAACGTCTACTATATTGCGTAAGCTGTGTTGCTAGAAACATTATTTTATAGCATTCTCATCGTCCATTCTGTACAAACATGTTTCATATTTTTAACCTGTAAATCGCTGTTATAAAAATTTAAGATCACACACACGCACACAGACTCATAGTCAACTGAATTTCAAGATAACATAAACAATTAAAAGACAAAAATAAGCATTACGTGAGGAGCTCTAAAATGGTTTTAGTTCAATCCGATTTTTTATGATGATTGATTGTTTACACGCCATTGCGGCGTAGTGGCGTCTCAGCGTCTACACGGCGTAGCAGCGTAGTAAAGTCTACGTGGCGTCAGCGCTACGATAGTGACTACGGCAAGGCCTACAGTGGATCTATGCTAAGTTTGAAGGAGCTTTAAAAGACCTTTAGGACAGAACCTATAAAATTTGCTCTTTTTCAATACCTAAAATATTTCGTACCTGCTTGCGTCAAAAACGGTTACATATTTCACTTCATAAAGATCTATACGACTGACCGATTCAAATAAAAAGAATTTCTGCAAACTCGTTTCATGGAAGGATACAAATAAAAGACATTGAAATGAATGCCAGACGTGATCTTTCTTCTTTGTTATAAAGGAAATGAAAAGATTTTTACTTGACTTTAGTATCTCGAATTTCATCGATGAATGTCTAGAAACTCTTTTCCTCATCGATACTTCTGTAATTCTTCTTTTATATTCATTTCTCGCAAAGAGGTTCGCGTATTTTTTCGCGCTTTATAAAGAAAACGTGGCGATCAACTGGCCAATGTAACCGCCTAACAGCAAGTTCAGAAACCAACTTTAACTTATAAAGCTGTCATTAAATATATGTACTAATCTTGCATTAACTTGTTTTAAGTTGTTGCAGAAACACATTAGACACGCTTTAATGGTTCTTTGATTAAATTAATGAAATAATTAGCGTTCATTATCCATTACGTAATGGAGCAATAGTGTTTGTCTTTGTCCAACTGGGTGTAAATATCAGTTAACTAAAGCTCGTTTTTAAATCTCAGATAGTAATTTGACAGGTGCAAAATTAAATGACAAACTCCAAATTGAAAAAAAACAAACAACAAAGATTTGAAATGTCTAACTACTATCTCAGATTAAAAAACGAACTTTACGTAATTTATTTATCTTTTTTCAGTCAACCAGCCAAGTTATTATTCAAAATGTCAATGCCAAGTTTTCATAAAGTTATTCAATCTAAACATCTTACATACCAAATACAATAGACGTAGATATATTTAGTAACCGCAGAGATTCTCTGCGTCCAGCGCTTGATTTGGCAAAACGTCGTATTCTGGTTTGCGACTGGTCAATCGTCATCCTGAGGATGCCTCGTTGAGACGTGAAACACGTGTCGATTTCTTTCAGGGCTTTTTATGACTCTTGGAGAATAGTAAAGCGGAATAAGTTACTAAATATATCTACGTCTATTGTATTTTACAATGGATTTCCGCAAAGTCACGCCTGAATCAATTAATTATCTTACATACCATTTAACACCTAGTTCCAAAGTACGTAGCACACACTTAATAAAGCTGCTGTTAGCAATTTACAGCGAAACTAGGTCGCTGGACGAAGCGCTGACAAATTAAGTTATTAGTATTCAAAGTTAACGAGAAAACTTTCTCGTTGTACCAGTCTTTAAAGATTTATAGCTTGCTGCTGTTCTCAGACGAAGTTTTGTGACTTTTTTAAACTGTTAGGCTGTGGGCTATTAGAGAATCTTGGTGCTTGGATCTTGGTTGAAAGGATTAACAATACTTGCATAGGTCCTACTTTTTTATTTCTGTTCGTAAAATATGAAAAATAGGTACCTACTTCTTCTAATTTTTGTGTTTTATTCGTTATTGTGACTGACATACCTAGTTACAAACCTAACTAATATTATAAATACAGAAGTGAGTTTGTTTGTTTTTTACGCTTTCACGGTAAAACGACAGAACGGATTTGGATGACCTCCTCCGATGATGACCGGAGGACTTGTCGGGACCGGGTGGCATCACTGGTGATGCCACCCAATTTAATTTAATTTTTAACTTTTTAATTTTTATTTTTACCATAATTGTTTATATTTTAATATTTTATATGTAAATGTTAACCTTGTTAGCTTAGTTGTACTTTATTTCTTTGCATGCTGTGGTCTCCTGTAAATGAGGGAGTACACATACGTAATACCTATGGTACTTATCATAATATTTGTCATGTTCTGTGTATATCTTTTGTTGGAGATCCTAATAAATAAATAAATAAATAAACAGGTTAACGAAAAAAAAATTGAGACTGGCTCCAGAGCTAGGTTAGAGTTTAGAGTATCTGTATTTCAGGAACCGGAGGAGGAGTTATAGATGACATAACATAGGTAATGTAACCGTTGTCCATGACGATAATGCCTTGATTAAAACGGGAACGATTTTAGAAACAAGAATGAGCGCCTGCACGATATAAGCTGTAATAAGTTTTAAGTAGATGAACTTTTTGCTATTAGTTTTATAAAAGGCGTCACTAAGTTACGCAGATTTTTGAAAGGGGCTTCTAGCTAAGTAATAACAGCCACACGGGTCGATTTATCAGGTGAACCTACGCTTGTCGCGGTTGGTCCATAGATGGGTGACCATCTTTTCATACCAAGACCTCACCGTGTCTCAGAAAGCACGTTAAACCGTTGGTCCCGTCTGTCATTCGTGGATCCTTGACAGCCGTTACGGGTCATCAGAAGCCCGAAAGTCTTACACCAGTCTTACCAAGTGGTATCGTGTTACTCAGTAACTGAGTTTCGTCACATAATACTTTTTAAATAAACATTTCCAGCCAAGATCTCATGCAGCTAATGCGTGTGTTTACAGAGACAAAGATGAAAGTCGATAGTGCCTTTACTAATCAAACGGCAATGGTTTGCAAGTTTGCAAAAGAAAATAATTCGTTAATATTAAATCGAATTTCCGCTACCACTAATCTCTGTCGGGATTAATAGGGCCCACACATCCGGCACGAAGGACCATGAGGGGATTTGTGTGTGCGTGGGCTTCCAGTAATAAAACAGCCAGTAACTTTTATACGGATATATATTCCATCAAGTAAGACTAGGCAAGATAATGAATGGCTAGAGCACGTAGTCGAAATGTCGACCGGTCGCGAACCCGATAGGTACTATATTTTTATGATGATGTTTATATACAGTCGGTCGATTCTGTAAAAGTCTCACCGTGAGAACTTAGGTGAAGTGAGCATGAATTAAGCGGTCATTCCACATGAGGGGCGATTCTCCAATTTTAAGAACGTTAGCATTCTAGTCTGTCAAAAACAGCTCTAATCTCCCTACATTTTGACAAGTTTTTGACATTGATTGTCGCAGAAATGAGATCGTAACTAGATTTTGAACGTTTTTAGTTACGGGAATTGGCCTCCAGAGGGAATTTGATGAAGTGAGCTGTCACTCCACCTGACGCTAGGGATTGACAGCTCACTTCACCAATTATTATGTTGACAGGTCTACGGTACAGGTGCTGCCAGGGTTGCGGGTTAGTCCGAAAGGGATACCGGGAACTTGGCAACAGGCAACTGAAGGAACAGGGGTGGGTTTTAGTCAGTAAAAGTTTGACACGCCCTTCCGCTCCGGCCAGAGCGGGAGAAATCATTGGATGATTTCCCACCCACAAACAAAAAAAAAACAAATGGTAATGAAGTGCTAGAACGATTGGCGTATTCAGGATACTGAAATAAAGGATGTTTATTTCGATATCGTGATGATTAAAAATCCCTTAATGCGACCTTCATGTCAGTGTGATACATTAATACTGTAAGAAACACTAAGGGACTCGCGGAACCCCACATATGATAGATAGCGCGGTTCGCCCCTTCTCTTGAGGTAAAACATTAGTCAATGTCATAATCATCCCTTTAAGAAATGAGTTAAAAGTATTGGAGCGTTTATAAACGAATACAAAGTTGTCACTTGCATGTCAAGTAAAACGTATTTTTAAGTTTGAAGTTAGAGTGGCTCCCTCTCTCTGCGAATGATTATTGGTGTTGTCATAATCATTTATTCCTATTGGAGCTGGTACCAGCTTCCATACATTTCGTGGCATCATCCCTTATCTGGGATTAAATATCTATTATAATCCTGGCTTCTGGTTTTTATTTCACCATAAAATCAATAAGAAATTCCGTGGAATCTGATACTTTCCAAGTCTCCATGGATTTTCTAAAATGGAATAGAAAATTAAGAATTTAAAACATGCTCATCTGCCGCCTTGGTATTCCCCAGCTATGCTGCGGATGGTACCCAGTATATATATATATGCATAAATTTTAAAAATACCTTACAAAAAAATAAACTTCTCTCAATTAATGAAAACTTCTTTTCAATCTTTGAAAAATTACAAAACATTTCAACCCTTTTTTGCCCAAGATAGGCTATTTACGAGCTGATATCACAGTCATGCTTAGGTTGTCTGCAAAGTTTTAGATAATTTCAAGAATTACTGAACATAGCATTTCAAATGACTTTGGAAAATGATTTAATTGGAATAACAAACTTCATAAATGCCAACAAATACAAATATCTGTATTAATCTAAATTATATAGAATTATTTTAGGGTAAATAACTGAAATTCATGAGTTAAATCACCTGTATATAATGGGGGCACCATTTATGAAGAAACTATAACTAACCCTTTTATTACTACTAAACTAAACGTGACCCTGATTTGTCTTATGGAAAGGTAAAAACAAACTATTAGTAAGGTGAAAATTAAGATCAGAAAATGGAAGAACAATGTCCAAGGCAAGCAATAAGGCTAAGCGTATACTGAGATGCAGGTGACGCAAGTCCACGCAGCGCAAGGCAGAGCAGATTTTGTAATGCATGAACGTACTGACAGCTGCGTACGCTGGCGCTGCGGCGCTGGCACGTGGGACGCAGACATGTGTCTGTCCTGAGGCTATAGACAAAATCCCTTTTCGGTAAGCGTTAACGCCAACGGAAAGATAAAATTGTATGGAGTTGACATTAGCGTTAGAGATGTCACGTGACTGCTGCTGTCAACTCCATACAATTTGATCTTTCCGTTGGCGTTAACGCTTACAGAAAAAGGATTTTGTCTAGGCCCCCTGTTCTGCGTCTGGTTTCTGCACGACGCGTGCTGTGCTGTGTCGCGTTACCTGCGTCTCAAAAACAAGTGACGACCAGCTTTGAGTACGTTCATGCATTACAAAATCAGCTCAGAGGGCTCTGCGTGGACCTACGTCTCAGCATATAATAGTAGCTATAAAGTAATAATAGACACATAACTTAAATCTAAAAATGTCTTACAATACCATGTTGATAAGCTGACGGCAAAGTATTCGAAGAATGTCCTTCATTTGCCTGTTCCTTTCATTGAGGGATCTGAGATGATTCATGTTTCCTTAAGGCCTGACTGAAGAGTCGGAATAAAAGCTACGTGATATCTAAAGAATAGTTTTTGTGGATGGCTTATTTTATGAAAAGGAATAGCGGGGATTGCCGGTTTCATATTTGGGTGCGAGAGAGGAAATTAAATTACAGTGATGCTGTCTGTGTTAGCAGTGGTAGCCTAGTGGTGTGACCGTCAGACTGCCAAGTCATAGGTCTCGAGTTCGAACCCAAGTCACGCACCTCTGACTTTTCGGATTCATGTGCGTATGTATAATTATCACTGTACAAAAACGGTAAAGGAAAACATCGTGACGAAACCGGCATGTCCTAGAACCAAAAATTTGAAGATGTGACATCTGCCCGCGTGGTGGATTACGGCCCGACGCCTGTGTTCCAGCAGTGGGAACATTATAGGCTGATAATGATGCTGTCTACTGAAGTGAATATACAACTAAGCAAGCATGGAAAGCAATAAAGCAGAAAGAAGCTGAGACATAGGAATATGATTTTTTCACTTTATATTGGGTTGTTAGTTAACATTCAGAGATACCTTTTGTCGGACAGTCGAATGCTACAGAACGATGATGGTAAAAATTCAATGCATGGTGAAGGATTTTTGAGTGAGGTACTAATACGAAAATTCTAATGTCAAAAAAACTATTTTAGGGGTATGAGGAACAAGGTGTAAAGTTCACTCATCCCCCATAGGAAAGGAAGGATCCTCCGACCAGTCGGGTGTTGTGTCTGGCGGGCAACTGACCAATGATTGATGTTTGGTTTTTGTATATATGTCCACTGCACGGTAAACTCTAATTGCGCGATGCAGGATTTTTGTGACGTCAGGATTTTTGTGTGACATCAGGTCTTTTGATGCGTAGTTCGCATGTGGCGATGTAGATACCGCCACACTATCCACCTAGCCTTTTCCCTAGTATGTTGGGTTCGGCTTCCAGTCTAACTGAATAACAGTATTTTACATGGAGCGACTGCGTATCTGACCTCCACAACCCAGTTACTGGGTAACACGATACCCTTCTATTTTTTTTTCGTTCAATTCTCTTATTGGAATCATTTCTCACTAACAACAATAAAAAAAATAGAATGAGCATACTACTGTGCGAAAATCGTGTTATCAGCAACGCATTGTGTACTGTTTATATGCCAGACATGTGACTTCTCATGTTGAAATATAGATCCGTACTATCCCGCGTATCTTCCGTACCAAAAATACGCCGTTTATATTCCACCCTATCATGATACAGTGATCACGAACAAAAGTTAACATATTCCTTCATAAAATATTCCCTCGAATAAAGAAACTTGATATTCACAAAAATACCTCTATCTGTCCAACCGACTGTCAAGAACAGGAGAATAAAATTGATCACTTTGTAAATGGTGCGATAGAGGAAGCAGAGAAATCTTTGTAAATCCGTGTGAGTACTCGTACTTTCAAAAATAAAATTAGGTCCTGATTTATTCGAATCCAAAGCCCAAATTCCGTACGACGTACTTCACAATTCGCAGAGGCGGCTCAATTTGAATATACGCTTAGTTAAACGAATTAATGCAACGTTGAGAGTCGCGCACTGCAGCCGCAAATTGTGTAACGCGAAGTCACACGAGCGCATCTAAATAGACCGAAAGGGAAATTAGGCTGCATGCTTTCGTGTGTGGCTTTTCTATATTTATAAATTACTAGCGACCCGCCCCGGCTTCGCACGGGTGCAATGCTGATACTTAATACTAGGATGTTATTATACACATAAACCTTCCTCTTCAATCACTCTATCTATAAAAAAAAAACCGCATCAAAATCCGTTGCGTAGTTTTAAAGATTTAAGCATACATAGGGATATAGGGTCAGAGAAAGCGACTTTGTTTTATACTATGTAGTGTTGAATTACGTGTAAATGATACCTACTGGCAAATATTTAAATCGTGGATTCGCCGCAGTCAACCGCGTGACAAGATGGTTGCGTTTGTTTAGTTTTGAAACATACAAAGTCGCACAAACTGGATTGTCATGAAAACGCCATTGTGTAAGCTCACTTTCACAGTTTGCGACTTCTTTCGGTGAGGGCAAATCTTACGATTTAAATCTTTGCCTACGGGCTTACATTGCTACATTCTTCTGACGATTTCGTGTCGAATTTGTTGTCGACGGATAACATGATGACGTCGTATTATTATGAAGATAAGACGAATCCTTTGCTTCCTTATAGTAAAATATAAGTAATCCAGAATGTCAAAGTTACAGAGTCACAGTCCGTGGTCGAATACAGAGAGTACTTTTGGCACACCAAAAGGCACACCAAAAGGCACACCTTTTTCTGGTACCGCTTCCGCTACCGCGAAGTGGTACCAAAAAAATGTGTCGAGTGTCGTATCGCTGTATCGTCGTGGCAAGCGGTGGTGTGCAAACCGCTTAAAGATTTTTATGTGATAAATAGCAGCATACTTAAGCATATAGTGATGAATTACGGTTCGTGTCATTGGAAACCTAAGTTTATTAGACTTTCAAAAATATAAGTGTTCTTATAATTTATAGAGTACCTACCTACACCACGGCTTAAAAGATGAGCAATGTTATTTCATTTATTTTTAAATTTCATTTTATTAATGTAGAGCACATTATCTATGTGAGACAAAATATTTGTAAAGAGGTTACAAAGTTATTAAACCTATTTATAACTAAATCATGCAAAATGGATAGATACTGAATTAAATTGGCCGTTGAAGATATTAAAAGGATCCAGTTTCTGAACTCATGTATTGATGGCGTGATCAACTATACCGTATCTGTAATTAAGATGTTGATCTTGGTCGAAAAAGGCCCTCAAAAGAAAAAAAAAACTGTTCGTAATAACTGGTTTCCCTAAACCACCGACATACTTATTTATCTATATACAACTCATGTTTGTCAAACAGTATTACGCCCATATCAATAGCTTATCGGCTCGCCGAGTTGACTGACATATGCCCTTTCTTTATTACTGCTCAAACTCGCGCGAATAACGTCGTTTTGTTAATTAATTTTATAGTAAAGTTATTAATTATGTATCCTAATCCATTTGAGAGAAGGCATTCTATTGTTTGGCAAATGTTTGAAAGGTTTTTCTTGAAGGATGTGCGTTGTAGAAGGAAGCGCAAGATCGGTTGATGGATTGTTTTGTTCCTATTTGTTTAGAGCAGGTATGTGTGCATTTGATTACTATTTGTTGGTTAAAGATAACCTCATGTTGTAGTGTGCGACGAACGATTTGTTTTGGAAAATTATCTGGATTTGGTGACTAATATTACATGTAGCAAAATATGGAACTAGATCATCATCATCTGCCTAGCCTTTTCCCAACTATGTTGGGGTCGCCTTCCAGTCTAACCGGATGCAGCTGAATACTGCTATTTTACATGGAGCGACTGCCTGTCTGACCTCCACAACCCAGTTACTGGGTAATTATGATACCCCTTGGTAAGACTGGTTGTCAGACTTTCGGGCTTCTGACGACCCGTAACGACTGTCAAAATATGGAACTAGATATGAATTTGATTTACTTTTGCCGTATTTAAGTTTGTAAGCCATCCCAAACTACTAACATAAGGTTGCCTTTGTACTTAATAAAAAGCTGAGTGTGTATTAACCGTTACCTTAGCATTATTCTGCAGCCTTTCCTATGTCTGCTGTAGTAGACCAGCAGAATAATGTATTGTGTTAATTCGTTTAGAGCCATAATACAATCCTCCACTGAGCCCGCGTGGTGGACTACGGTCTGCTCCCTTTCACATGGAGATGGCTTGAATCCCAGCAGTGGAAACAGCAATATGTTACATAAGTGTGTCAGAGTAGGTATATAGCTATAGTTAAATTCTGACACATCACATAACCTACAAATGTAACAATTCTAAGCCTGAGGTAGTAGTAAAATATCTGTGGCCTGAGCTTACCGGACATACCTGCTACCTTAATTTTTTTTTCGCCACAACCATTTAATTTTTTTTAAATATTTTTCTTTTGTTCACAGGTGAAAAATAATAAAATAATCTCATTTATTTGTGGATTTAAGTACCTAGTGTAAGATACAACAAAGAAGAGCTGAATACTCTATACTTAGTAACGTTGATTATACAAGACTGGGTCAAAAATAATGACGTTCAGAGTTCAAGGAACGGAGCTCAAAAGAAAATTAAAGTGAATAAGAAAAGATTTTTATTTTCTTGAAGAGAAAATTATTATGCGAAAACTAAATGAATGAATGAAGAATTATTACGAACTATTAAGTAATTTTAAAGAACTTTCTTTTTCTACTGAAACAAAAAATGCGCTGAAAGTGTATAAGTATTCTTACCATAAATTAATTATAGTAGGTACCTACTTAAGCACCTCGCCCACGAGATTAATGACAATCAGGGCACTTTTTCAGACACAATGTTGCAAAATTACTCTAGCTTTACATAGGTACAAGAAAATGAAATTACTTCTGAAGCTCTTTTGTTACATCGTGGACGATGTTTTATAATTTTTTAACTAATGTTTGTTGTATAACCATAAAACTGCTTTGTCACCATAAGGTTGAATGTCACCGGCACGTCAAAAACTGACAAGTTTTTATGATTACTGTTCAATCTTAGTTCGAATGAACGCGATCAACACATCTAAACCGCGTTCAAGAGATGCCAATGTCCATATTTCACATAAAATAATGACACTGGAGGGCTGTCCCTTAAACGTGGTTTGGAAGTTTCGATTTACTGGGAGTTTTGCTAAAACTGATTAAGCAATTATTATGGGATCAACTATACTTACCTAGCATATACCTACGGTGCATTTAGAATGCATAAGTCCATGCAACTGAGTAAGTTTTATGCATTGTGTAAACTACTTACCATGTAAATGTTCTTTAATTATTTTCTAGTGAATAATTAATTTGCTTAATATTTCTTATTAAACGAAATTATGTAAATATTGTGGAGTTTTAATCTTGAACCGCACAGCGCCTGTCAGATTTAAATTGGTTCCGTAGATGTATCCAGTATCATCGTCAGTGTCCTTAACTTGTCAGGCGCTTGAACTTCCCGTAGACCACCAAGACCACCATCTCATATTATAACAGTATTATTTTAATCTTAAGTCTGTGTAGGAAAGAGGGTATCTCTTTTCCACACTGAAGTAAGACAGAGGGCTTAGACAAGTGACAATCGCTTCCAAAGCGTTTCGTATTTCTACAACGACTTTCAACAGGATTGACATAAGCTTTTCGATAGCTTATGTCAGTCCTATACATTTTGCCTTTTCCATCATAGTTATCGCTCATAGAATGTCACTAGGCCTTCTGGACTAAGCCAAGGCTCTTCTTAAAACCCGTAATAATAGTGCTACTCATGCTCAAACTAGTGCCCTCATTTAGATAATGCTGACAATCAATTTATATTATCATTCTATTCGTTGACCTCCTGACCGGAAAGTGTGTGACTGATAGAATGCATAAGATACAACAAAGAAGAGCTGAATACTCTATACTTAGTAACGTTGATTATACAAGACTGGGTCAAAAATAATGACGTTCAGAGTTCAAGGAACGGAGCTCAAAAGAAAATTAAAGTGAATAAGAAAAGATTTTTATTTTCTTGAAGAGAAAATTATTATGCGAAAACTAAATGAATGAATGAAGAATTATTACGAACTATTAAGTAATTTTAAAGAACTTTCTTTTTCTACTGAAACAAAAAATGCGCTGAAAGTGTATAAGTATTCTTACCATAAATTAATTATAGTAGGTACCTACTTAAGCACCTCGCCCACGAGATTAATGACAATCAGGGCACTTTTTCAGACACAATGTTGCAAAATTACTCTAGCTTTACATAGGTACAAGAAAATGAAATTACTTCTGAAGCTCTTTTGTTACATCGTGGACGATGTTTTATAATTTTTTAACTAATGTTTGTTGTATAACCATAAAACTGCTTTGTCACCATAAGGTTGAATGTCACCGGCACGTCAAAAAATGACAAGTTTTTATGATTACTGTTCAATCTTAGTTCGAATGAACGCGATCAACACATCTAAACCGCGTTCAAGAGATGCCAATGTCCATATTTCACATAAAATAATGACACTGGAGGGCTGTCCCTTAAACGTGGTTTGGAAGTTTCGATTTACTGGGAGTTTTGCTAAAACTGATTAAGCAATTATTATGGGATCAACTATACTTACCTAGCATATACCTACGGTGCATTTAGAATGCATAAGTCCATGCAACTGAGTAAGTTTTATGCATTGTGTAAACTACTTACCATGTAAATGTTCTTTAATTATTTTCTAGTGAATAATTAATTTGCTTAATATTTCTTATTAAACGAAATTATGTAAATATTGTGGAGTTTTAATCTTGAACCGCACAGCGCCTGTCAGATTTAAATTGGTTCCGTAGATGTATCCAGTATCATCGTCAGTGTCCTTAACTTGTCAGGCGCTTGAACTTCCCGTAGACCACCAAGACCACCATCTCATATTATAACAGTATTATTTTAATCTTACGTCTGTGTAGGAAAGAGGGTATCTCTTTTCCACACTGAAGTAAGACAGAGGGCTTAGACAAGTGACAATCGCTTCCAAAGCGTTTCGTATTTCTACAACGACTTTCAACAGGATTGACATAAGCTTTTCGATAGCTTATGTCAGTCCTATACATTTTGCCTTTTCCATCATAGTTATCGCTCATAGAATGTCACTAGGCCTTCTGGACTAAGCCAAGGCTCTTCTTAAAACCCGTAATAATAGTGCTACTCATGCTCAAACTAGTGCCCTCATTTAGATAATGCTGACAATCAATTTATATTATCATTCTATTCGTTGACCTCCTGACCGGAAAGTGTGTGACTGATAGAATGCTCGGCTTGAACGGGTCTTGAAATACTGTATTGAATTGCTCATATTTACAGATACATAAATTATTATTTACTTTATTTCATTTTCAATACATATTCTAACTAATACTATAAATGCGAAAGTGAGTTTGTTTGTTACGCTTTCATGCTAAAACGGCTAAACGGATTTGGATGAAATTTGGCACAGGAGTAGACTTTGACCTGGAATAGGACATAGAATACTTTTTATCTCGATATTCTTACGGGATCGAGACTTACGAGGGTGAAACCGCGGGGGTAAATTATAATTTAAAATATTAGAATAAAATATAAACATTTAGAAATATGAAAAATAGCCCACCGGTATCGGGAACAGGGTCCAAGTTACGCCCGGTCAGGGCTCCAGAGAGCTTAATTATTAATACAATTGTTTATATTCAGATATAAATAATTGTATTATTTAAAAGCGATCTTTGATTGGACATCGTCGTCGTTGTCGTCGTGCAGCATTCCTACTTCTTAGAAACCTGTTTACGAATTAGTTTTCCGTATACTTGAATCCCTTACGACTGATTCCATATTTTATTTAAAAAATTAGATCTTGATGGACCTGCATGGTATTGCTAAGAAAGTTGGTCAATCCTTTCAGCTCGTGGCAGCTCGCTTTTTGCCAGGACTCTGATTGGCGACGAGCTTCTTTTTCCTGTGGTTACTGACTAACTTGGTGTCAGAGTTTGGTGATGAGCTGTTTATGTCAACAATGTGTTAGTTAGGAGTCAAGTAACCATGGCACAGCGAAGTAGCACCGTCAATGCTTCTAATGATGGTTTGACCAAAAAAACTCCAAAACTATCTAACGAGATAAGACGAAAATATAGGATACCGCATCGGCTTCAAAAAGATATGTCACCTTTCAGAATCCATAAATATCGGACATATCTTGCGTTAAAAATAAGAGCTCAGTTCAGTCACGTTCAGTTCAGAAGAGTCTGATACATTATTGTGATCAAAAATATCTGAACTTTGGCAATATAGAAACCTGACAGTACCAATAATATTTCGATTTTTCTTCTTTAACACAATCAGTGCCGCTCATATTGCAAAAATATGTGGTTCTCGCAAAAATATTGGTCTCGTGTAAAATAAAATAGTGTGTATGAGAAAGCAATAACATCATTTATTTTGCATCACGAGATAGCATTATGTAGTTGCAAGTCACAAAGATGCATTGTGTAACTCCTATCACAAGGAACTAAGGTTCAAATGAAAGTAGTTGAATAAGTTAGTGCCGGTTTCTTTTATCTAGTAGCTAAAACTGACAAGTCTTAACCTTATTTTTTATGAAAGCAGGGCGATAATTGAGTAACTGTATTTTTAAGATAAAATAATGTTTATATTTGGTGGAGGAATCCCCGTTTCCATATAGGTAAACATTGCTGGAACTCGATATGAGTTCGAGGGATTAGGGATCCGTAGTCAAAACAAAATACGTACAAAATAAACTCTCCTTCGGTGTTGATACAAATCCTTTGTTTATTGGTTTTAAATTCAATATATTGGCAACATTTTCGACTTTTTTTTTGCTGTTACGTTAAACTATAAAAATCCAAGTTATAGCAGATTGCCCAGCATTGGAATTGTCTCCAAAATGGAGATTGAAACGCATAAAACGGGGATCTAAAATGTTCATTGTAGAACATTTGTTCAGTGTTAAACCTCGATCCGAAATAGATATAAAAAGAGTTTGAAAAAATCCTAAAAGTATTTAACAATAACCAGACGATGAAACTGTAAATAATTAGGTATTAAAACACTCATGTGATACTGTGTTTAAATACCCCTTATTATATAATAGTTGCATAAATAACTATTCTGAGTTTTTATGTAAAAAGTGTTTTATTATGAAAGCGTTGGCTCAACCTTTCCTTTATAAAATATTTTATTTCTTTCTTTCTTTGTTATCCCGGAGGCTGTTCACAAAACAAATGATTGTGAGCTGTCGATTTACTATTTACCTTGACCTAAGTTCATACAATCTTAAGTTATTAACACGCTAAACGCCATGGGGGTCAACATATGGGCCTCACTTGTTTAGTAAAAGGAGCCAGGTTAAAAATTACCGATTGTAAAGTTTTACATGTAAGTTTTTATTGCTTTACGAAGCAATGTTGCTGCTTTACTCTTAGTTATCAATTCATAATAACGTGAACTTTTACCTATTGTAGTAAATTATACAAAGGTTATTCCACAGAGGAAACTATCTTTAATAGTTTTGAAATGCGCGGAACCTGAATGTCACCCGAGCAAAAATCTTCGCTGCGTGTGATTAATTTATAGCCAAACAACAAAGTTAAGTGAATGCGTCTCTATTACACACTATAGAGCAAGAAAGAGATGGCATGAGGATTCTCCTTTGCTTTACAAAGTTCATTGCTTAGGTCTCACCGTCTCACAGTGTCCTTTAGTGTTTGTCTAGAGTTTGAAGTGTAAAGTTGCATATAAAGTTATAAAATGAAGTTATTTTGTAGCATTTTTGCTTTATTTAATATCTTAGTAACTGTAAAAGGAGGTAGGTCTTTAATTTAATTTTATTTTGTGTAGGGTTTAGTTTGAATTAAACTAAAGTAAAAATAATTTGAGTATAAATCAAAATATGAGCAGAACTTTAATAATGGCACATGAATAAAGTGTTGTAGCTCGTAGTTAAGCTACGCTTGCCGCGGTTGGTCCGTGGATGGGTGACAATCTTTACATACCTAGTCTCCTCCGTGCCTCGGAAAGCACGTAAAGCCGTGGGGGCTGTCATTCGTGGATCTTTGACAGTCGTTAATGGTCGTCAGAAGCCCGAAAGTCTGACATGCAATCAGTCTTACCAAGGGGTATAGTATATTACCCAGTTACTGGGTTGTGCAGGTCAGATAGGCAGTTGCTCCATGTAAAATTCTGGTATTCAGCTGAATCAAAATAGACTGGAAGCCGACTCCAACGTAGTTGGGAAAAGGCTAGGCAGATTGATTTTGAATGAAGTGTTGTAGCATCAGGAATTTCTCAGTAGCAGCCCGGAGTCTGGATTTGCGCCCGGTTGATGGCAATAGGCTCGCCCCCAGTTACTTGGGACAAAATTAACTTTCTTTTATTTCCATTTTAAAAACAGTTTCCCTTACATACATTTTCCATTCTTTTTCAGACTGTGGCGTCGTTACTAAGCGAGAATGGGATGGTCTGAGTCCACTCCAAGTTGAATATCTTGCGAGGCCCGTGGACCTGGTCATCATCCAGCATACTGTCACACGCACATGCAGCACTGACGCGGGGTGTGCGGAGATTGTGAGAAATATACAGACCAATCACATGGATAACTTGAATTATGCGGATATTGGATCCTCGTGAGTATACTCATTTTAAGCGTTCCTTACCCAAAGGGTAAAACGGGACCCTATTACTAAGACTCCGCTGTCCGACCGTCTGTCTGTCTGTCTGTCTGTGCGTCTGTCACTAGGCTGTATCTCCTACTTTTTATTCTCATGAACCGTTCTTCTCTATTAGACAGTTGAAATTTTCACAGATGATGTATCTCTGTGCCGCTATAACAACAAATACAAAAAACCAGAATAAAATAAATATTTAAGGGGGCTCCTATACAACAAACGTGATTTTTTGCCGTTTTTATAGATAATGGTACGGAGCCCTTCGTGTGCGAGTCCGACTAGCACTTGGCCGGTTTTTTTTCTTTTTAATGTAGATACATACTCATGATTTACAGAGTATAAAGGTAACTAAAGTACAGTAAGTATCACGTTTCTCCTCTCTTTTATGCACCATGAGTAACGGGTTTAATAGCCCCAACAAAAATACCTGCAATCAACGAGTATTTAGCAGAATAGTATACTGAAATATACACGCTAACTTGATATGTACACTCTGTAACTGAAATGTACACACAGCTACACATCAAGCTATACATTTTCAGTATAAGCTGACCTCGCGTTGTACGGAAATCTAATACAATGCGAGATCAGCATAAACTGGAAATGTATAGCTTGATGTGTAGCCGTGTGTCTTAAACATGGCTCTAGCAATTTGTTTTAGTTTTGTCAAGAATTAATAAGAAAGTTTAGAGGTAACAGAACAGGGTGTAAAGTTCACTTATCCTCTATAGAATTGGGAGGATCCTCCGACCAGGCGGAGGCTGTGTCTGTTGTTGGAATCTTGTATATAATGTTGATCCCGCGGTAAACTCGAATAGTGCGATGCAGGATATTGTGTGACGTCAGATCTTTGATACGTAGTTCGCATGTGGTGATGTAGATGCCGGCCGGTACAAAAGAAAGAAAATAAAATTCGATCCAGATTAAATAACAGTTTTGTGTGCTTCACAAAAAACAGTACAATAAGAGCACAACTAAATTGGGGCGGAGGAAAATGGCTGCAACCTACATCATGTTACACAAGTTAACGAGGTAGTGGACGCAAAAGGTAGTGGACGCAAAATTAGTTTAAAAATAAAGTTTACCTCAAGCATCAGGTGTACTTAAAATAGAAAATTGCGTTTGGAAACACGAACTGCGGGGTAAACTAAACGCAGGGCATCTAAGTAGATACTTAGGGCGAATTTCACCTAAACTTAATCGCGGAGCTGTCAGTGTCAATATTCCATAGAAAATAATGAGACTGACAGCCCATAAACGTAATGATCGCGTTCAATTTCTTTGGTGAAATTCGCCCTTAATGTTCTAGAATTAGAAGTAAGAGCGTTTATTCGCTGATAAAAATATACTGTCATCGTCAATTCAATTGCCAAGTATGGAGATTTTATTTGGATATTATGGTTGCGTTCATTTTACAGTTTCTTTTATGTTTTTTTTTGTCTAGGTACGAAAGATGCCCATATTGCCCATGTGCTTTTTGTTCACTATTTTAACCGTCCGATGACAGTAACAATACTGCAGCAACTGACGGATCTATTCCATCCAAATACTGCAGCAACTGTCGGGTCTATTCCATACAAATCTCACAGTGAAAACGAAAGTGAAGTGAGCTTCAAGTGAGCTGTCACGCTGGTTGCGAGTCTGACCTTTCTGAAGAACATCACCAATAAGTTCACGGTCCTTCAAGGACGCCTCCCTTCCGAATTTTTCACTCACATCTGCCTCGTAAATACCTTTTATGAGTCACCTTTCATTTATCCTCCCAACATGCCCAGACAATATAAACCAACTTAGACAAAAACAAAAATTAGAATTATAACCATTTCTTATAATTCTAGGTTCGTTATAGGTGGTAATGGCAAGGTTTACGAAGGTGCTGGCTGGTTGCACGTCGGAGCACATACATATGGCTACAACAGGAAATCTATCGGCATCACTTTCATTGGAAACTATAACAGTGAGTATCGCTAAGTTCCTGTCCAAAACTTGCTTGCATGACTGCTTGATCACTACAATTTGTTTGCAGTACCTAAAGACTTGGACCAAATAAAAAACATATCGTATACATACTGAACCTCCTCCGTGTCTCGGAAATTGGTCCCGGCTGTCATTCGTAGATCTTTGACAGTCGTTACGGGTCGTCAGAAGCCCGAACGTCTGACAACCAGTCTTACCAAGTGTTATATATAACGTATTACCCAGCTACTGGGTTGTGGAGGTCAGATACTGGTAGTCAGCTGCATCCAGTTAGACTAGAAGCCGACTCCAACATAGTTGGGAAAAGGCTTGGCAGATTGATTATGTTCTCTTTGTATTTCCACTTCATGCAAGTGCTAGTTTTTTTTTTAAATAAACGATCAACTTACAAGCGATCCAGCATTTTCAGCGTCCGCGTTTCATAAATGAAACCATAAATTTTAATGCATGAACATGTTCACTCGACGTCGTAATTTAAATTGCAACTAGAATGAGAACTGAAAGTTCGCTAAGAGGTACCATTTTACAAAAGCTTGAAGTATAACCTAATGGGCACTTGGATTACCGATAAAAGAGGTTTACTTTAAATAAGTATAAGTGCCTTTTTTTTTTTTTTTGATGTTGGGAAATCATCCAATGACTTCTCCCGCTCTGGGCGGAGTGGAAAGGCGTGCCAGACTTTTACTGACTAAAACCGACCCATGTTCCTTCAGTTGCCTGTTGCCAAGGTCCCGGTATCCCTTTCGGACTAACCCGCAACCCTGCCAGGCATCGGTCCTAGCGGACCCCGCCAATTGTGCTGAAATCTCTTTGAGGCAGGCGTGGAACACGACGCGCCATCGACCCGGGCCTGGTCCTAATCGGACGGCGAGCAAGCCGTCCGCAAGCCCGCGCCTATGGTGGCCGGGAATCCACCTGGGATTCCCGACGCCCAGGGCGTCTCCAACGGCGGCAGTTAGGGGCGTGAGGGCGTAAACTTTGCCTCTTCCTCACGCGTTCCGCCTCCTCCTTCGCGAGCATTACTGCTTCGCAGAAGGAGGTGACTGCTTCCCATGTCCTCTCGCTCCGTACCATGGCCTGGACCAGAGCCGAACGCGAGAGGTCACCGCCACCAATCGCCTCCAAGAGGACACGGCGGGGCTCCGCGCAAGCAGGGCAGACCTCCACTGTATGCTCCACCGTGTCCTCCGGGCGATCCACACAGTGGTGACACCCAGGCGTTTCCTCCCGCCTTATCCGAAACAGGAACCTCCCGAAGCAACCGTGTCCGGTGAGGACCTGCGTCAGGCGGAAGGTGAGGACGCCGTGGCGCCTCTCTAGCCACTCCTCAAAGAGGGGACTTATCGCCGCAATTGTGGCGTACCCAGCACTGGGTTGCGACAATCGCACTCTCCATGCCGCCATGAGATCCTGCCGGAGCTCTGTCCGCTGTGCCGCGATTTCTCGCGGCAGCGGAGTTACGCCCCGGCGCTTCATCTCCTCGCACCACTCCCATATGTGCGCGAGGACTTTCGCCTCCAGATCCCATGGCGGTAATCCGGCAAGGAGGCTCGCCGCCTCACGGGAGACCGTGCGGTATCCCCGGGCCAGCCGTATGGCCATGACCCTTTGGGACACGTTCAACCGGCGGGCTGGCCGTAGCCTAAGGGAACGCGCCCACACCGGTGCCCCGTAAAGGGCCATGGACCGCACGACCCCCGCGTAGAGCCTCCGGCAGGAGGCGTTTGGACCCCCCAGATTAGGCAGGAGCCGCCCCAAGGCAGCTCCAGCCTGGTCCAGCCTGGGAGCCAAACGTCGGAAATGCATAAATTAGTGCCTGGAAGTGAATGTGAAAGGAATGACGTAGATATCAGGGGTACCTATAGGGCAACTGATTACGCATTAATCAATAGTAGTAAACATATTTTGAAAGAAAGAAAAGAAAAAGTTTTTATTGACTTACACAGGACTCACACAAGACACTAAAACACACTCTAAAAAAAAACAATGTAAAATTAAAATAAAGTCCTGTACCAGGACAAGAGGCTCCGATCTCAGCGAGATGCTGCGAGATAAACAAATAAATAATAATAATAGGGAATGTCGCAGCGCTGGTATTCTGATAGGGCCCGTTTTCTTGCTTATTTTGCATATGAATCTACTTCATCTTAATAGCATTATGAATCTACTTCATCTTACCCTTTTTTATTTATTAAGAGTTGGCATAACTATTATGAGTTAATCTTACTTCGGTAATTATACTTTCTGATTCAAAACAAATATTATTATGGATATCAATCTCATGGTGTTAAAATCATACACGGTTCTTTTTTGATGTCTCGTGCAAATGACGCAAATCACCAGAAAATTTTCCGAGTAGATTTGATTTACTTATCTAATTTCAGAACAATAACCCTTTATTTCTTATGGCGCAATTTCATTGGTCGATAACTCGTTCGGTATACAGCATACGGGGAGTCCCCGCAGGCGAGATAACAACCAATGAAAGTTAACAAGTCGATACGTGTTCGTCACCGTCTGCAGGGATTCCCCGCTTGCTTTATACCGATCGTGATATCGACCAATGAAATTCATCGGTCGATATACAGCTTGCGGGTTGTGAATCAAATTCTTTTTCGGTTCCCCGAATGCGGGCCCTGTGGCACGCGTTCCAGAAATCTCTCGCACCTGGCATGCGGGCCCTATCGACTAATGAAATTGCGCCATTAAAGACACTGGTATAATTTCATTAATCTTAACTAATATAAATTAAATCCTAGACAAAATTAACTATACCTACACGTTATGTATGTACAATATAACAAAATTAAAAAGAAAGAACAATAACTAATCCAAATATCAATCTCTACGAATTTTAAATTACCTGTAACTAACCCTGTTCCAGATGATACCCCAACTGAAGCATCATTAGAAGCATTGAAGGAGTTGCTCCGGTGTGGAGTTGAACGTGGTCACCTGACTGAAAACTACCATATCGTTGGACATAGACAGCTCGTAGCCACTGAGAGTCCCGGCAGGAAGCTGTACAATGAGATTAGAAGATGGCCCCAGTTTCTTAGGGATGTCACTTCCATCAAGAACTAATTAGTTGTTAACAATAATTATTAGGGGTTGAGTCCTGTATTCATAAATTCATTTTTCATTAAGTGTCGCGTCCTTGATGAACAGGCGTAAATTATCAGGAAAAAACGATATTAAGCTACCAAAGATGTAAAAAGCACAAGAAATTATACGTAAGCTAAACAAAGTAATGTGTACAATATTGTCTGGAATCGGGATAAATATTTCTTTTTTGACAATCAGGTTTGACTGCATATTCAACAATACATGTAAAATTAATATAATTATAATAACTAAATATATTTAAACTAAAATTAAATATTATATTTAATATTATATAGTTTTTTTACTGCGCAATTTGACAATTAAATATTTAAAAGTAAATCTTATGTTTTCTTCTTTGTTTTTCTTCCAATTTCTCGGGAATTAATGAAATTTGAAACATTTACATATTTCCTTTTGAATAATTTAAATTACAGTTAAACTTGTTCTGGAGTTCCGGCACGCGTGAACAGAAGGACTGTTCAGTGGGGCCTAACACCAGCGCTTACAGCAGTATTATTTTAATCTTACTCAGTGGGGGAAAGAGATGGAGCTTTACGTCCCGTAGAGCTTCATCTCTTTCCTAAACTGAAGTCCTACGATTGCTTCTGATAGTGCATCAATTTCAAAATCACGCCGCGAAGCCGACCCCGACATAATTGGGAAAAGGCCAGGCGGATGATGACATTTCGCCAAATGCCTGCAATATCTCTCCCTTGTGGCTTTACAGCGTGGATTGTAAGTTATGCATCAGTGAAACAGTTTTAATTAGTTTCCATCATTACAAAGTTCGTTTCGGTGGATTATTTCAAAGGGTTGGACATTTTTCATTTTTATATATCAAAAGACTATTACGCTGTTACAAATTTTTGGATTATGAAGCAATTTGAGACAAAGTTTTAAAATAAGAACGATCCTATGTATCAATCTACTTATGACCGAAGCAAGCCGAATAATTATCTATCAATGACATATTTTTCTATTTTGAAATTATATGGACATTCAGCCGCTTCATAGATCTTTCATAATGATGGCACCAAAACTTATCTAAAAAAGTTTAACTTTATCCTGAGATAAACCTTATACCTATATTTTTTGGGTGGGAGATAATTTCTCCCGCTCTGGGCGGAGCGGGAGGGCGTGTCAGATTCTTACCGACTAAAACCCACCCGTGTTCCTTCAGCTGCCTGTGTGTTGCCAGAGGCCACGGCTTCCCTGTCGGACTTTCCCGCGACTCAGGTAGGCATCGGCCCTAGCGGACCCCTTCAGTTGTGCTGACATCTCTTTGAGGCGCGCATGGAACACAACTCGCCGTCGACCCGGGCCCCCTATATAAAAATATACTCTTTGCCCGGGCCTGGTCCATATCGGACGGTGAGCTACCCACTGCTATTTATTTTTCTGACTGTGCCTACGGTTGCTTAAATTTTTTGATTTTATTTATTATTCTTCACCTTCGATCAATAATAGACTATAATAATAATAATAGTCTATTATTGATCGAAGTTCTTCACACTTGTTTTTCAATTCACTTTAGACATTGGCAGAATGGACGACATCGGATTTGCTGGTCATTATAAGAACTAGACTTCTCTGTCTGTATCTAATGGAAGGAGAAAACCTTTGGTTATACCTAATGTCAAAAATGAAGCAACACTTCATGAACTATTTCATTTAATCAGGCGTAAATTCATGAGCATACATTCTACAGTCGGCTATTTAGTTATTTGTTGAAAAACGAAATGTAGTTCCACTTTTTTAATTAATAAAAGCAATAATTTCTGGACTGATAATACCTATTTTATTATCACTTTGATTATGAGCTAAACATAATTATTATTTTGCGTACATAAGTTGACTATTATTAAAAAATAATTTAAATATAGTTGTGTTCTGATCATTCTTCGTTTTCTTGCAACTGGAGTCTCACTTCGTACTGAGAACGGTACCATATCCACCATCCGAGGGCGTGACGGGTCGCTGCAGAAACTATCCAGCAGTAGTAGCAAACCTGAACAAGGAAGAAGGCATTGATTAGGTATTATTAAGAACGTACCTACTGTAATATGACTTAAGTAAACTTAAGAAATTGTTCTACTAACTGCCTGGCCACGGGACGGGCGGCGCGAACGGCAGGTCGGCGGGCGGTGCGGCGGGTAGTACATTTTTATTTATTTGTTTTAGTCGCAAGACGCTTCGCCGATCGCACCGTGCGAAAATTCGCTACAGCGGAATGTCCCGTGGACAGGCGGTAAGAGTGGCGCGGCGTCGCGCTGTAACGTCACGCCTGACTGCGAGATATTCACTTCAGATTGGCACTCAACTTTGACACGTGTCAACACTCTCACTGAAATTATACCTATTCGTGAAGAAAATACGTTTGATAGGTAATTATTGTTAAAACGAGCGCGCAGCGTCGCGTCGCTTCACGCCGCGGTCTGAGCTGACCCTAACGTGGAAGTAGAGTATCCATATTTTTGTTGCTCACAAACAACCATAAATGAAGTTCTAACGCAACTTTCGGATATCATTTTCCTCCTTAAGCTGCTTTCAAGTTGATTACTTCTCCTGTCAAGTTATATCTTATTCTTTTGTGAGCATTCTATGAAATCTCATATTACTTAATTACGTCCCGTGGCTTAGTTAGTGAACAAAATGAAATTATCACCATGTTCAAGCCTCTCTCTCGGTACCCGACGCGTTGCCGGCGCAATATCCACTCTCGGTAATATAGACACTAGAAACAATCAAAATCTAGTCTCGGTAATTTAGACACTAAAAAAAATGACATTGGAATGCGCTAACTGACGGTTAGACATTACTATGGGCGGTAACGAGCGGTTACGGCGCGGCGGGCAGATATGTGAGGAGAGATACAGGCTGTACCCTACCTCAGATTTTATCTTGTTCGCACCATACTACTCGCGAGCGCGACCTGAGTGAGAGCGAAATGGAGTGGGGCGCTAGCGGCTCTCAATAATTGTCCAAAAGTTTAGGTAATTGCTTTTTACGGTAAAAATAATGATTAAAAATAAATAACAACATAAGACCTGCTTTATAGATAGTTCAAATATTATGCAAAATTTCATGATCTAATTTGAAGTATTTTTTGAATAGAGGTTATATAATATTAGAGGTAACTATTGGTTTTTTTTTTCTATCGAGAAAATTTTATGTAGGTAATCGTCTTTTCGTAACATAGGACCTAGCATCAATACTCAACTTTAACATTTATATTTATATAAAAATTAATGCTGCAGTATTTTCGGCATAACGGAGGATCATGCTAAGCAATTTGAGGTAGGGTAGGGCCTTAAACTTGGGTGTTAATGGTCTGGTAGGTCCTTGTGTTAATCGATTTTCCGGATCAACTTTCGTTGGCCAGACTCTTGCACTAGATCAACTCGCAATAAAATCACTTACTAGCGTCATGCATGCCAGTACGAATGTCGACGCTAAGGGCCAAGGAGTCACCGCGCTTTCTTGTGTCATGAGGCCAGCCAGTGTGCGTCCGGATAACCACGCCGCCAGCACAGCGAGAGGCGACATCAGCATTATGCCGAGACTGTCTACCATCAACTGGAACGAAAGAACAATAATATAAGGATCATTGAAGCTCTGGATGGGATCATTAAAGCAATGTAGTTCTGAAAAGGTTCGGAAAAGTTCTAGGTAGATGATGAAGCTCTGATAGTTAATTGATTCAGGCGTAACTTCAGCGCGGAAATCCTTATAAAATACAATGGACGTAGATTTAGTAACCTATTCCACGACGTGATGCCACACCGTTGTGGCAACACGTCGTGTTCTGGTTTGCAATTGGTCAATCGTCATCCTGAGGATGCCTCGTTAAGAGGTGAAACACGTGTCGATTTCTTACAGGTTTTTTTTAATTACTCTTGAAGAATAGTTAATAGGTATATGTTGTTGTGTTGGTTAATAGGTTATGGGAATAGGTATAAGTTACTAAATATATCTACGTCTATTGTTTTTTTATTATAAAGCTCTGGCCAAACTGAAGCGAATTCCAAACCAAAATTCGCGATGATTGTGTCAACTTTCCTGTATGGGGGTATTCAAACTAGCGCGATCAGTCGCGAGATTTCGTGCGCAATCCCATCCCGTGTCTTCCGTGAGATTCCCTTCACTGACTCACCCTATGTTCATAGGATTTGAGCATAATATATTATAACTGACGAAATGTCGTATGAAATGTGGAAATACTATATGTATAATAATATACAATATACCTCTAGATACAGGGAATACAATCGTCAAGTAAGATCTTCGTGATATATTTTGGCTACTGACTGGCCGTGATAGTATCTAGTACTTCATGAAGTATTATATCTGGCTCTAAATTGGACTTTGGACCTTATTGTGATGACACAAAAAGGTCCAATTTAGAGCCAGTCAAGTGGCTGAGAAGCGACTTAATTGATGGCTAGATAAGCACAGTGGCGCCTGCACTGCATGATGTGGGTCAGATTTATGTTCGGGATAAATATTTTTACGGCGAGTTCTGATTCTGACGTTCTGAGTATTGTGGTTGAAACGGCCACATACGGGTCATGTTCCGAGTCTGTTTTCGGAGTAAAGCATAAAACACACCCCGCACACCAATTATCATTAATGTGGCAATAAATTGAAGTCAGTATGAACATAGCTAATGGTACGTAAAAAACAAAAAACATTGCTTAGCTGATGATCATAAAGATCAGGCCTCGTTTAGACCACAAGCTCTGTGAAAGTGAGCTGATAGGCTTGTAGGTACAAATCGAACTGTGACTAATATGATTATAAATTTTATTAATGTGAATATGTTGTATTTAGCTTAACATTATTAAATAAAATAGCGGTTGCTTAATCACAAAGATCAGCGTCAAGTGAGCCATTGGAGCAAACTAGTCCTTTAGTGGTGACCGCGAAACGGTAAGGGTAGCGTAGGACGCTTCCAGATAACATGCAATTTTATTCATATTGACTGTTTTAAAATATAAATATTATAGTAAACATACCTGTTTAGCATTATGGCTCAGCACCCACATAACCAGTGCTCTAGGCACACCGTATTTATGCACGCGTCTTGTTGCATACCGGGTCCCACACAATTCGCATCTCGATTTCCCCGATTCTGTCAACCATCGCTCCAAACATTTCACATGGACCCTACCAACGGTTCCGCGACAAGAACATGCAGATATCAAGGGTCCAAGTTCTGGCGATAATGACTCCCCTCCATGGCAAATGCGACACATGTCGTCGAAAGAGTGAGTACTTATCTTCTCCTCATCCTCAGTTGTTTCAATGAAGTTAGCTATATCATCTACACTAAATATTTCAACTTCTACGCCCCAATCGATTGGTGTAGTACCAGTTGTTCGTCTATTATTGTCTAAAACTTTATTTTGTTGGTCTATAATTGCCATACGGCGCTTGGGACTTCTGACTTTGATGCGGTGTTGATGAGGATGCTTGTCTCTTCTCATTGGTGTTCTCTCCCTAGAAGTTGGTATTTCATCTCTTTTCTCTATGTCGATCCTTCTCTTAGGTATTTCGTACTCAGTTGCTGCAGATTTTGACACTGATCGTTCACTGTATACCAAATCATCAGTGGAACTTCCAAAATTATAAAGGTCTATATTAGTCGAGGTGGCTGTGACATCTCTATCCACTGTCGTATGTGAACGCTTTTTGACAGATGTCACTGATGAAGTAGTTGCAGTTTCAGGAACGATCTCTACGCCCGAATTTCTAGAGCGATTTGCGTAAACTTTGATTTTAGGTTTAGTGGATTTTGTTGCGGCTGAATTAGTGGCCATCAGTTTTAATTCGGGGTCGGGGTCTGAGTGGCTAAAATATAAAAAAAGGGTTAGTAAATAGGAAACTGTAGCGTATGTAGTTGTAGGAATATCAACCTTGCGGTGTTACTAATCTACTAAACTAATCGTAAAAAATATCAGTCAGATGAATCCTAGATTTTTTTTCAGTGGAGTTGTTGACCGCTAGTAATTTTAGAAAAATATCTATATAGATCGATATTTTTTTCTGTGTGGAAAAAGATTTGTTTCTTATATAAGTAGTACCCGTCACGACAAAAAATGCTCCTTCACCATCAACATTGAAAAAATTAGATGAAAGTAATGAGCAAGAAAAAAATGTAATGTTTTATTCTAAACTAGCTGTTCATGCCCGGCGTCGCCCGGGTGAAATCCGACATTTCCGGTGGATTATCAAAAAATTCATGTGTTAAATCCGTATTATCTTTTGATTCTGCGGGTAGATTTTGATGAAATAAAGGCTAAATGTTACTCACAATAATGCTTCTTATTTTTCAGTTATTTAATTTTGAATCCAATAAGTGGCTTTTACGTGATGCGCTCACAAACGAACAAACAGACAAAAATTTCAAAAAATGTTTTTTTCCTTTCTATTACTTATTTCTCGCGGCTTCCAATACTTTTTTTGCAAAAATCTTTAATGTACAGACAGGGACTGTTTACGATTTTATTATATGTATAGAAGATAGATAATTTCGCTTTGCTTTCAAAACCATATTCCTTGAAGCTATCTAAAATATACCTACTTACTCACCACCAGTTTTTTATATTTTATTTAATATATAAAAATATCCTGTTTGCCTTTGAATATAATTTTGTAATCATTTTAAGTAGGGCCCGAAAACATTTCTTAGGCCTCAAAGAGATATCAAAATGACTGACGGGTTCCGCTAGGGCCCATGCCTGCCGGGGTCGCAGGAAAGTCCGAAAGGGATACCGTGGCCTCTGGCAACATACAGGCAACTGAAGGAACACGGATGGGTTTTAGTCAGTAAGAGTCTGAATCGCCCTCACGCTCCGCTCAGAGCGGGAGAAGATATTTGAAAATTTCACAGCCAAAAAAAAAACAGGCCCAGACAACAATCTGATGTTTTAATCTGACGATTAATATCTAATAGAGTGAAATGAAATGAAATGAAATGAAATTGTTAATTCTGTAAATAGGATATTGGAATCACTTTTACACGTCATATTAAAAAGTTGTAAAAATAAGCTAGATGAGGTCGGCGTTTCCTATCTGACTACTCTGAGAAGAAAGGCCGAAACAAACTCAGAGGTCACCGTCTCCTTTAAAGTCCAGACATAATCTTGGTCAGGCCATATGAGGACCATGTAGATAAGAGTCTGAAGTGGTCTTTTGAGGAAAGAACCACACAGATTTGAGTGGACCTGTCCAGTCAGTGCAAGCATTTGTCAGTAATAGTGGAGCTCAACTCAGAACTAAAGGAGCTCAACGACTCGACGAACAATACCAAAGAAAGGACGTTTGGGTAGGTCGCATAAAGTTCTCAAATTGCCAGACCTTCCCTAAAACTAACAGAACGAAAAATATATATCCACATAGTCCTCACATTCACAATAAAACAATACTTATAAGTAATCATCATGTCATTTTGTATATAATATTCAATAATGTCAATTTGTATATAAAACTGGTAGGTATATTTTTATGGCTTTCCATAATATTCAAAATGTCACAATGCTTAGCAGAGCGAGCAGCTCAATCCCATGCATTTTTGTCTTCTAAATAATCTGTGATTTTATAGTACCCTTTTTTACAAAGTTTGGTTTTAATACAGCTTTTAAATCGTTTAATGGGTAAGTTTCGAATGTCAATGGGAAGTTTGTTATAAAAGCGTATACATTGACCCATGAACGAGTTGCCTACTCTGTGGAGACGAGTGCGATGTACAGCAAGATTGTGTTTATTCCTGGTATTTAAACTATGAATATCGGACATTTTCTTAAACTTTGATATGTTTTTGTGTACATACAATAGGTTTTCAAATATATATTGTGAGGCTACAGTCAAAATATCTATTTCTTTGAATTTTTCTCGAAGGGAATCTCTTGGACCTAGGTTGTAAATGGCTCGAACAGCCCTTTTCTGTAAAACAAAGATAGCATTAATGTCCGCACAGGCTCCCCAGAGAAGAATCCCATAAGACAGAAGACTATGAAAATAACTAAAATAAACAATTCTGGCTGTATCTACGTCAGTTATCTGTCTAATTTTTTTAACGGCATAGGCGGCCGAACTAAGCCTACCTGACAATATTTCTATGTGTGGGCCCCATTGTAATTTACCGTCAATGGTTATTCCAAGAAAAACTGTCGATTCGAGAGTTGTCCTCTGACCACCGCTATCTATGACCGAATAACTTTTGATGCAAAATACTATGATTCACCCTTAAATGTTGTTGTTAACTACTTCTGGTTATTTTGTTCAAAGAAGCGTGATTTCGTGACATATGAGAAGCATATAAGGCTCCTGAGACGAAGTCGTCAGTTCATAAGTCACGAAGACTTCTCACTGACGTGACTTAATATGGACTGTCTTCGAATCTATTCGTACACAAGGTTAAGGCAAGAGACTGAACTAACTTGCAAACTGGCCTCGTGTTCGGAGCCCATTAGTGTATTTCAGGTACTATCAGGCCTAACCATTTTATCTAAAATTTAAATCTCATGTACGCACCTGGATTGCAATCCATTTTGTAATTTATTGTCTCTTCCAGCGACCTCACAATCTCTAACGGAGAACCTCCGACGCCTCGTGTTGGGCATTTCACTTGAAATTTATCGAGAATTTTTAGTTTTGTAATTATTTCCAAAAATTTTTTGTTACAACATTTGACACATCATTTTGGTAACTGTCAGTTGCTATTGAGGATGTAGGTTGTAACATCATTGTGGCAATAAAAAAAAAATAGCTTCGTGGTTTTTGTAATGAAACTTTTTAAAGGTCGTGTCGTACATTAGACCCCACATTTCGCTGACTGTATAAATCCCAAGTAAAAGACAAGGAGCCTATTACTATAAACCAAGCAAAAATCCAAATACCAAACTTGTTTTTTTTTTAATAAAACACATTTATTTTGAAATAATCACTCAATTTATTTTCACTATTTACGTTTGGAATTGCGAATAAGCTCTTCTTTGAAATCTTTGATCTGCTTTCATTTGTGAGTATTTGAAATATTAATCTGACTATTATTTAATTTTTTATTTAATTTTTCATACACATAAATTATATTTTTAAATATTAGAATAAAAAAATATATAAAACATTTAAAAATATGAATCATTATTATCAAACTATGTGGGTATAGCCGACCTCGTAGATGCCTTATCACTTTGGACCACAATTCCAACTCAACACTGTACATAGTAAAAATGAACTTTATGTCAATCGTGTAACGTACAAACTAGGTACGAGCTTGTAACTGCAGGAATTACCCAGAATACACGAGAATTCTCCAGAAAACGCGTGACTTGTTGTTTGACTCGTATCTAGTTTGTATGTACGTTACACTTGTTCTGTATTTATCCCATGATTGGACGAATCCAATATTGATTGTCTATGTACGCTCGCCAAGGCGGCACGCGATTGGTCGGTTCCCATTTCCGCCAAAAAGCATGATTCGGCGACGCAGCGACTAGCGCGCCATCTAGAAGACGCCGTTGCTCGCCAGTGCCCGCTTGTTCCCGCTTGAACGACATTGAATTGGAGCTCCGTGAGTGAAAATCGCTAAATCAAGGACAAATTAGTGCATTACCGTGTTTTGTACTCGTGCCGTGGACTCTGTGTTCAATATTCCACTCAAAGGAACGACCACACTTGATAAGCGGCCGCAGCGGAGAAAAAGGTGAGTCGTACTTAGATTTTTCTCTGTTGAATTTGTAACCTTGATTGGGAGAACGAGCAGAACTCAGTTCATACAGAACTACCACCACCATCCTAATCTCTTTAAAACCAGCTCGCTTAAATACAGTCCACTCCTTTATCTCACATTCTGGTCATTCGAGCCCGAATTCTTTTTTTCATTGTTCTAAAATCACGCGTCCAAAATGGCGGAAGATTTAGAACGCAAACGTAAAATTTTAATAGTGAAAAAGGAATATTTATTCACTAAGATTCAAAAGCTTTATGATCATTCTAAAAAGTTGGGAACAGAACCAGAAAAATTGCAATTGTTTACGTTATTATTGTCGGAAATGGAAAGTGTCCGCTCGAAGTTTGAATCCACCATATTTGAATTGTACGAAACAGAAGTACAAATAAAACCTACTACAAAAATGTCGATTAGTGAACTCGAAACGTTTGACGAAATGTTAATTAAATGTCAATTAACCGCTAAGGAACATTCTAAATCAGAATCTGATTTTTTATCAGCCAGTTCTGCCGCAGATAAAAATGATTTAGTGGTACCCGCGTTACCAAAGATATCTCTATTTCAATTTGATGGTGAAATTGAAAATTGGATAACTTTTTATGATACGTTCTCATCATTGGTTCACGAGAGAAATTTCTCAGATATCGATAAATTCCATTATTTACTTTCATGCGTTAAAGGTCCAGCTTTAAATATTGTTAAAAATCTACCTATTACAGCCGCTAATTACTCATTAGTTTGGCAAAGTTTAGTCGATAAATATCACGACCACAGAACACTAGCATGTAGGTATTTCGATAAAATGTTGAACTTTTCTCCGTTAACCAAAGATTCTTGACGTCGAACTTAACTTCATTTATAGAAACCTTTGACCATTCACTTAAAGCGATTCAAGCATTAAAAATTAAGAACTTAGACGATTTCTTATTGTGTCATTTGGCATTACAAAGACTCGACCCTCATACGCGAAAATTATTCGAAGAAAGTAGGGATCAAAAGTTGATACCTACATTTGCGGATCTAGTTGATTTTGTAAACAAACAGATTAAAGTTCTAGAACATACTTTTACAAATAACTCTTCAAATAATGCGTCGAAATCTAGTAATACCCAAAATAAGAACCAAAATAAGTCTGCGTCAAAGTCAGTTCTCAATACAACACGATCTCCGCACAATAATAACAGCCGTAATAATAATAATTTTACTTGTGTGATTTGTAAACAAAATCACATGATTTATCGATGTGATCAATTTCGTAAATTATTAATCGATGAAAGGATGAACCGTGTTCATTCACTAAAACTGTGTCATAATTGTCTTAAATCTGACCATCAGTCTAAGGATTGTAAAAGTACAATGACTTGCGGAGTATGTGCAGCACCGCATCATTACTTATTACATAAAGATAACGTTAGAAAGGATTGCGAGGGAATATCGTCCGTGGCGAATACCCCGACCATGCAGCCGTCTCTTTCACACGCGCAGCAAGCGCTTGTGTCGACTCACTTCGTAAGTGACACAGCTGATTCACCCGTTCAGCAAGCATTGATAAGTAATAACTGCGAATACGGAGTAGTTTTAGGTACTACACTTACGCATGTTATTGATTGTGTTGGTCAATATCAAGACTGCCGTGCAGTCATCGATTCCGGAGCTCAGAGCTCTTTTATAACTACTGAATGTGCTCAGAAGTTAGGATTACAACGTAAAAAATGTCCTTTCACCATTCACGGTATAGGTGGGGGAATAGTAAAAAATCAAGGCATGGTTACTTGTACATTGAAACCAAGAAAGGCGGATAGTCCGACCTTTAGCGTTAATTTAGTGGTCGTTTCAAAGGTTTCCGCTGATATGCCTAATGTACCTTTCACAAAAAATGTTATTAACGAGTATGACACTTATAACTTAGCGGATCCACTATTTTTCAAGCGTTCGCGAATAGATATTTTGTTAGGTAACGACATCGTTCCAGATATTATCAGAGATAAACCGTTGGTAATTAAGAATGGTATTCCGAGTGTCATTAAAACGGTTTTCGGTTATGTTATTAGTGGAAAATTATATCCTACGAATAATAATAATAATTGTTCACAAAATTTTAATTTATCTGTTTCTTATGACGAAGAACAATCCATTGAAAAAACGTTACGCAGTTTTTGGGAAATTGAGGAAGTGCCGTGCACACCATCAATTAATCCTTTGGATCAGTTAGCCGAGGAGATATTTTCTAATGAACATTCGCGAGAGTCGAACGGACAATACGTCGTTCCGCTGCCGTTCGCGCCCGACCACTCGCCGCTCGGTGAAACACGCGCTGCGGCTGAGCGTAGGTTACTGTACACGGAACGCAAACTCGCGCGTACTACGGATTTAAATAACAAGTATAAGGAATTTATGCGGGAATATGAAGTCCTCGGTCATATGGAACTTTATCAGGGTAACAAGCCTAGCAAATACATTATTCCACATCACAGTATTTTGCGACCTAGTAGTACCTCCACTCCGCTACGTGTAGTGTTCGACGCGTCAGCGAAGAGTAGCAATAACGTGTCTTTAAACAATATTTTATTGGTCGGCCCTAAGCTGTATCCGGATATTGCGGCAATCATTTTGAAATTCCGACTATTTGAATTTTGTCTAGTAAGTGATGTTTGTAAAATGTATCGTGCTATCGCCTTAAGAAAAGAAGATCGCTTGTATCAACACATTTTATATCGGGAATCGCCTAACGACCCAATTAAATTATACGAATTAAAAACCGTGACGTACGGACTTAGTTGTTCACCGTTCTTAGCAATTCGGACGCTACTTCAATTAGCGAACGATGAAGGAAAACGTTTTTCTTTCGCTGCTCAGGTCCTCCGTGAGGGTGTTTACATGGACGATATTCTATACTCATGTAATACTTTTGAGCAAGCTTGCTTAGTACAGGATCAATTAATTGGTATTTTTGAAAGTGCTAACTTTACTTTAAAAAAGTGGATGAGTAACAATGAAAAGTTACTACAACGCGTCCCTTCTGAAAATAGGGAAAATTCCGTAACATTCGTTAAAGATGAAAACGATAGTACTATTAAGGTTTTAGGACTTAAATGGATTCCAAAATCCGATAATTTTATTTTCTCAGTTAATTTAACAGACAATGAGTCAACCAAACGATCGGTACTAAAATTACTAGCGTCGATTTACGATCCCGTGGGTTTTATCGCACCATGCACATTAGTAGCGAAGCAGATCATGCAAGAGCTGTGGAAACTAGGCATTGGATGGGATGAAAAGTTGCCGGCTAACATAAAAAAATCGTGGCAAACTTTTATTTTTGAACTTCCTCTGTTAAAAGAGTTACGTATCGAACGTCACATGCTATTACCAGGTGAGACAGAATGTGACTTAGTTGGATTTTGTGACGCTTCATTGCATGGCTACGCAGCATGCGTGTATGTGATCAGTCGCGGACAAACACGTGACGTAAAAGTTCGCCTAGTAACCGCCAAATCGAAAGTTTCACCAATAAAACCCGTAACGATTCCTCGTTTGGAATTAATGGGAGCTGTTTTGTTAAGTAAATTAATTAAGTTCGTAGTTGACACATTTACTCGCGTTAAAATTAACAAAATAACAGCTGCCTCAGACTCAACAGTCGTACTGTCGTGGCTTCAAACGGAACCTTATAAACTAAAAACCTTTGTCAGTCATCGCGTTACACAAATTATTGAAGTTTTACCTCCTCATTTTTGGCGGCATGTGTGTAGTGAACATAACTTAGCCGATATTTGTTCTCGCGGAGCGTCTCCGGCACAACTTGTTAGTTGTAATCAACGTTGGCTACGTGGTCCTGATTGGATGTATAAAAATTATAGCGATTGGCCTATGACGGTGTTTGTTAATGAAAGTAATAATAAACTACCGGAATTAAGAGCGTCGGTTAATCTATTGACTGAAAATCAGAATAATGATAATTTCAATGAATCTAAAAGAGAATTTTGCGAAAGAATCTTTAAACAATTTTCATCATTTTCCAAATTGCAAAGATCGTTTGCTTGGATTTTAAGATTTCGACGCAAAAGCAGTGATTTAATCACTACTCGCAAGTCAGGAATTTTATCAACCATCGAATTAGGTGAAGCTTGCGATAAATTAATAAAATTAGTTCAAAATGCTTACTTTGAAGCTGAAATTAAATTAATTAAAAATAAGAAACACGTACCATCCTTGCGAAAGTTGTCTCCATTTATTGAGGTTGATGACTTCCTCAGGGTAGGGGGTCGCATCAGTCATTCCGAACTTCCGTATAATGCTAAAAACCCGCGGCTTCTTCCGAAAACTAGTTTATTTACCAAACTATTGATCGATCATTTACATAAAAAATATTTACATGTAGGTCCGCGTACATTACAAAGTATTATCAATGAAAATTTTTGGATATTGTCGGCTCGTCGCGTCATTAGATCTGTTTTATCTAAATGTAAAACATGTTTTAAATGTAAACCGACTTTGCTACAACCCGAAATGGCACCTTTGCCACCAACTCGGTTAATACCTCATAAGGTATTTTCTAACGTCGGAGTTGACCTCGGAGGTCCATTTTTTATTAAAGAAAGCTTACGTCGTAACGCTAAAGTGACGAAAGCGTATTTAGCACTGTTCGTCTGCTTTTCGACAAAAGCAGTACATCTAGAGTGTTATCTTCTCTCTCCGCCGACTGTTTCCTTGCGTGCTTAGATAGATTCGTAGCGCGTAGAGGGCTATGCGCCGTTCTTTATTCTGACTGTGGCACAAATTTTATTGGCGCAAGTAAACATCTGTCTGAAATCCAAAAGTTCTTGCGTGAGAGTCAAAATGACATTTCCGATGGCTGTTCAAAAAGGCAAGTTGAATGGAAATTTAATGTACCCAGCGCTCCACAAATGGGCGGTCTCTGGGAAGCTGGTATAAAGTCAGCAAAATATCACTTAGTACGAAGTGTAGGAGAAAAATCCTTAACGTTTGAGAAACTTTCTACCATATTTTGTAAGGCAGAAGCCATATTAAATTCGCGTCCTTTATGTTCATTACCCGCGAGCGATAATCCCGACGAATTTAATGTTCTAACCGCCGGACACTTTCTCATTGGTCGAAGTTTGACCTCTATACCCGAGTATAACGTTCAAGAGGTGAATATTAATAGATTGTCACGTTGGCAGTATAGTCAGAGATGTTCCCAACTTTTCTGGAAACGATGGAGTCACGAGTATTTAAATACCCTTCAGCAGAGAGCTAAGTGGTTTACATCCTCCTCTAACCCAAAAGTTGGAGATTTAGTTATAATCAAAACTGATAATGTTCCCTCCTGTAATTGGCCTCTCGGCAAAATAGAAACATTACATCCAGGTCCAGACGGAATAGTTCGTTGTGTAACGCTGCGCACCGAAAAAAGTGTCTTACAGAGACCAACCAACAAACTCTGTCCATTACCTTATACCAATTAGATTCAAGCGTAAAAACGTTTTTGTTATAGATAGGTATCTAGCTTAGGGTTTATTTTAGGTTTTTTAAACTATTATAGGTATTAAGGTAATCTTAGTTTCCTAGAAACCATCATTATGGTTTCGGTAGGGGGTATGTTCTGTATTTATCCCATGATTGGACGAATCCAATATTGATTGTCTATGTACGCTCGCCAAGGCGGCACGCGATTGGTCGGTTCCCATTTCCGCCAAAAAGCATGATTCGGCGACGCAGCGACTAGCGCGCCATCTAGAAGACGCCGTTGCTCGCCAGTGCCCGCTTGTTCCCGCTTGAACGACATTGAATTGGAGCTCCGTGAGTGAAAATCGCTAAATCAAGGACAAATTAGTGCATTACCGTGTTTTGTACTCGTGCCGTGGACTCTGTGTTCAATATTCCACTCAAAGGAACGACCACACTTGATAAGCGGCCGCAGCGGAGAAAAAGGTGAGTCGTACTTAGATTTTTCTCTGTTGAATTTGTAACCTTGATTGGGAGAACGAGCAGAACTCAGTTCATACAGAACTACCACCACCATCCTAATCTCTTTAAAACCAGCTCGCTTAAATACAGTCCACTCCTTTATCTCACAACACTATTGACATAAAGATCATTAAACGTTGTAAAAAAAATCGCTTCCATTCCGTTCCGCGGCTATGTAAATTACACCTTAGGGTGCTTAGGGAATTACGAGGTTGACTATACCTGTAATCAAAAGTAAAGACTTGTTTATTCCATAAAAGTTTCAATGTTTTAATTTTTTTTTTAATACTATCTCATTATACTCAACTAATAAGGGAGCAGCGAAGCTCAATACTTTCTGTCTGCATTTAATAAAATAGGAGTCGTACGTGGGGAGTATAAAACTTTTCCAATATAAGTATTGAAGCAAAATAATGAATACTTGGGTAGGTATACTTCATTATTGATATTTTTGTTCGAGTGTGTACATATTGGTAGACGGCAGTGATTAAAACTTTTAAGGTGTGTCCAAAAATTGAGCGGTAATGGCGCGGCAGCATCACGCGTGTTGTTGTAAATAAACCGTTTTAATTAAACCAACATCCGTGGCAAATCCGTGGTAAAATAGTTTATTTACAACTATAATCACGCGGCGTTTGCAGGGCACATTTCTGCCGCGCTCTAATTAGGTAAAAATGTTTGTGCGTGACAGGTATATAGAAGCGTTCGCGCGCGGCAGTCGTCCAATCACAGTGCGGCAACCGCGCACGCTTTTATGGACACACAAAAAACAAAGCCGTTACGTGAAGACTCCATACAAAAAGTCATCATTCGAGGTTCGACTCTCGTCTATTTCCTCATCCAATAGAATATAGAATAGAATATAGAATAGAATATAGAATAGAGTATAGAATAGAATATAGAATAGAATAGAATATAGAATAGAATAGAATATAGAATAGAATATAGAATAGAATATAGAATAGAATATAGAATAGAATATAGAATAGAATATAGAATAGAATAGAATATAGGATAGAATATAGAATAGAATATAGAATATATTTATTGGTAAAATATATACATTGGGTAACATATTATTATACTAAATTAACTAAAAAACAATTACATATATAACAAAATTAAAAAGAAATAAAAACTTTTTACAAAAAAATTACAACCGACTTAAAAAAACAGACACAAAAAAAGTGAAAAATAACTTTAATTTCGGAAGTCGGTGTCTGCTTTTCAATTTTCGTTTTTTGCCACCGACTTCCGAAATTAAAGTTATTTTTCACTTTTTTTGTGTCTGTTTTTTGAAGTCGGTTGTTATTTTTTTGTAAAAAGTTTTTATTTTTCACTTTTTAGTTGTGGTACCTACCTCACACAAATTCGTATACCGTAATCTGCTATGTAAATAACAGTGACGGAGTGAAATAATTATATCGTCTACATAGCAAAGTGGGAAAAATACGTAATTATTGAAGCTAACTCAAAAACTACGCAAGCAAAGTTAATAAAATTTATATGGGACCACCTCTCAAGCATGATCTACCAAACAAAAAAAGAATCATCAAAATCGATTCATAATTGGCGGAGTAATCGCGTAACATACATACAAAAAAAAAAAAAAAAACATACAGACGAATTGAGAACCTCCTCCTTTTTGAAGAAGTCGGTTAAAAAGAAAAACATAGGGGCACGTAAATATCCTTCTTATTGAAGATCATGAAATATTAAAGCACCTACAAGTAAATGTGTTTTTGAAAATAACGTAACCAGAAATAAAAATAAGGTAATTTTTTCGTTTCACTAGAATCATTCTCGACACTTTTATAAAGCATTTTTACATTTTGACACAACTCTGCCTAACTCTTCGGGGATAACAGGCGTAATGTTATGTGTTTTAAAGAGGTGGAAAGTTGTTGCGATTGTTAATTGCGATCCCTTTTACTGACACTAAAATTGGAATGACTAGGTATCTAGGTATTTCATTAAAATGGTTATTAAAGGGACATTAGGTTTCACACAAAAGTTTTAGTACTAACACAGATAAGGTTTCACACAAAAGTTTTAGTACTAACATAGATAAATACAGATGGTTCATTCCGCAACATCATTTAAATAAAAAGCGACTCTTGCTACGACACAATAAATTGTCATTCAGGCTGCACAGCGCTAATTACCTACAGTTATATTCACCTAGAATTTGCCTCTCTTTCTATCGCGTAACTCATAGATCTTCTGACTACGTTACGCTCACTGAATTGGCCCGACAAGCCGAGCCCGCCGCGAACTTGTAGCTTCATACCTAAAATGGGGAGTGCGCCTTCTGTACTATTCTGTGGTACTAATTAGTCCACACACGCTACCAGAGTTGCGTCCATACTTAGTCTAATATAACATAGATGAAACAATCTACTAAAAGTTTTTTACTGACTAACGGACTAAGAAAACATTTTAACTCAATCAATTTCTTTTTGTATCAGTATAGTTTTTATTAAAAGCTTCTTCATTATTTGCAGAACTTCATTGTCAAAACGCAATCTTATCCCAAAGAAGTCAAAGTTTGGCTCTCGACTTTTTGACTTTGAAAAGTCAAAGTCAAAAAGAGAGACATTCCAACTTTTAGTCTGTATACTTTGAATAAGGATTTTGACAACAGTACAAAGAAAAAACAAATAATTATTAATACTAGTTATTAATATTATTAGTTTTAACTCTTTTTGGTACAATAAACTGGTGATCGAGACGTTATGACTTCGATCTTCATCTGGGGCTAATTGCGAGACACACTACAGTAGCAATGGTTTTAATTTTGACAGGCCAATAAAATTCATTGCATTATTTATGTTGTGAGGAGACAATTGTTGCGAAAATAATGAAGCAATGAATTAGCAATTTCCTTCAAAATTATTCGGATTGTGATTGTTATGGTGCAATTAGGGTGCTGTTGCATTGTTGACCTGAACAACCAACATAACCATTATTTTGGCTAAAGTTTGGTTTTCCTAAGAAAGCGGTGAGCGGTCACATAAAAGCGGCTGTTGTGGTCGGGGTGGGTCGGATAAAAGGAAACTGCTTCCATTGAGGTACATTTTTATATATTCTCTCTTCTCTGTTTAGCATAAGTGCAGGGCCCTGTTTATCAAAAGTTAAAAGTCTACACGTTCACAAGTTACCTAGATTGTTAATTTTCGTTAAATTCATAGCTCATCTCCATATTCATTATCAGCCTTAATGTTCCCATTGCTGAAACACGGGCATCTCATCTCTCCCTTTTGAACACATTTGAAAAAATAAAATCGAATATAAACATTTATAGCGGTACTAAGCAAGACACTTGTAAACTTGTAAGACGGAATCTGAGGACGGAATAGAGAGTCGTCGCCGGACACTATGATTTTCTACAAGTTGTAACTTACAAATAACTTTTTTATATAAACAAAACCGTATCGTATTACCCAGTTACTGGGTTGTGGAGGTCAGATAGGCAGTCGCTCCATGTAAAATACTGGTATTCAGCTGCATCCGGTTAGACTGGAAGCCGACCCCAATATAGTTGGGAAAAGGCTAGGCAGATGAAACAAGATCACGAATAAAAGTGTCAAAATATAAGTATTTGTGAACTAAATAATGACATTAGGTACTACAAGGCTTGTAAGTTTTGATAAACAGGGCACTCGTTTCTCTTGGCTCGCTGTTTCCATGACGTCTGTCACAGTCACAGCCCGCCACAGAGCTCCGTATCGACGGAGGAGTTGGTACACCGCCAGCTGTACCTACAGTCCAAATACAGAGCGTTTTTTGGCATCTTACATCCATCTGACTAGCCTTTTTTTTTAAATCAGCTGTTCCCTACTTTTGTGTTCACTTAAATCGACAAAATGTATGGAACAGCAGATTTTTTTTTCGCGATTTCCTTGTTGGTCCGATAGAAAAAGTTGTTCAAAATGATGAGTACAATGACCCCTTTTCGGGTTTAGCATAAACAAAAAATAATGTTGTATAGACTCTCAGTATGATTTTTAACTTTCCCTTCATCAGACGAGATCAGACAGAGTTTTTACTTATAATAAAGAAGAGGAGTTTTTATGTACATCTTTAAATTGGAAAAAATCTGATTGAGAGAGAGAGAGAAAGTCAGATTTGAAAAAATATTTTTGCATTTGATACCTCAATTCTCGAGGCAGCGTTATAAGCTATTTATCATCATGCTACGACCCTGAGGAGGCGAACAAAAAGAAAAAAAATAACACATTGGTTGTTCTTGCCCGGATTTAAGCCCTCAACCAAGTACATGAGGGGCGAGACCTGATTGAGCCCTCAACCAAGTACCTACATGAGGGGCGAGACCTGAATCACTGAGCCATCACGCCATTTTGATAATGATTATTAATTTGTCTAATATGATAAATTACTAATAATATTACGTACTTAATTACCAAGAGACCACTGACCAAGACACATTTTGCGTCACTGAGCCAAGTAATTACAGCGTACTTAGTAACAATAATTTTCGCTAGAGATTATATTATTCGGAGAAATTTCATAGTTATATAACAGTCACTTGGGACGATCAGTTTGCAAGGTTGTTCCTAACCGGTCACACAGAGGATAAGTAAAACTAATAATATCAGGCCACATCTTATTTGAAAGTTATCGGGCGAATTCGTGATCGGTCGCGTGCATTGTGTCAATTTTTGTTCGGAAAACCGGAAACGCGTTCAAACCGAGCAAAAGGTTCGAATGATCGTGTAATCGCGCGACGATTGCGTTTAATTAGGACACGGGGTCAGAGGCCCTAGTAAAAACACGCGACGTGAACGTAATGTAAATTCGAACGATTTAGGATCGAAAATACATTTTGTTTTATTTTTTTGCGACAAGCACAGTATCGCTCATTGTAAAAAAATGAAACACCTAAAAAAAAGTCTTAAAACTAATTAAGTAAATATAATATGCGAAACGAGAATTTTACGTGATAGGTTTACCGTTTATTATGTTATCTATACCCATGCTATAAATCCTCTATAAAAGTATCTGAAACAGTTAGCTTATAGCCAACATTAAAACATCCAGTGCCATAGTAACCATAATATCATCCAAACGGGTGTTATAATCTTGTACTGAATTTCATTAAACAACTCATATAAAAAAAAGAACATTGTCATTCACGAGCGTTTCACTAACAAAGCACCGTAATTTAAAAACAAAACACATTCGAATTCGAAAAGTTCGAATTCACGTTGTACCGCGCCATTTTTGTTCGATATTGGTATTGCAAAGAAACTTTTATAGAAGATTCATAGGATTCGGGTGTAGATAAAAAATCTTGTATGCAACTGTATATAATTAGGTATTAAAACACTCATGTGATAAACCCACATTCGTGTTTTAATACCCTTTATTATATAACAGTTGCTTAGATAACTATAAATTCATTCCAATTCACCCTTCATTGTGCGTGGACCGACACGCACTGGGCCGGTTTTTATTGATTGCTTTTACTTACAAAAACAAGAGCATTATCATTTTACTTAGCAAGTAACCACATGTATGTTACCAGAATGATAACAATTTTATTGATCACAAAAGCCTCCCTAAGCTGTGTCGTAGATAATAATTAAGTCTTTGCCAAAAAAAAATTAGTAAGAACATAAGCCGGTAGCGAAACAAAGGATATTAACAAAAGGGAATTGACTTAGTACTGTAATCTGCGGCTGGATTTAGGTCCTAGTAACAATGTATGTAATAATCCTTGTATGATGTGTGATATTGATGTGCGGCTTTATTGGACCGAAATAATCCGTATTCTACTTTCAGTAGAAATATACATTTTGAATAAAGGTGCCGCTCCACAAGGGCCATGGCAAAGCTACTCAAGTTTCAGCTTCGCTTTATACGTATAAAAATGTAGGCGGGATCGTCCAATGCAACCCACGGCCACGAAACAAAACAAAATAAAATTCTGGTAAACAAATGAACCGTGGGAAACCTCTCCGTGCATTTCCTACGTAGCAGTGGACGGTCGACTTTTTGCTGTACCAGATAGGCATCGGTACTAATTAGAAGCAAGTTCGGAAGTTAGGTGCAGTCACGGACTTTAATTGATGAGCCACCTTCAAACTTTTCAATTTTGCAGTTTCATACATTCATTTAGATTACACGATTAAACACGAATTCAAATCGCACGCTCGTAAACAAGATGACAAATAAATTACTTTTAATCGGAAATAGTCTTATCTATAGAGGTTGACTAATAAGTTCTCAATGATAAAAATAAATACAATGTTGCATTAAGTTTATCCAATCTATTTGATACCGACCTCCTTTGAATCATAGCTCATTAACTCGATAATTCTGAAAATTTAACTGAAGACAGTGACAGTTTAAATATCGATGTCAGAGACGTTACTTTCGAACTTGTTGAAATGACTATTATTATTTCTCCGTACGCTAACGTTACTATCGCAACAGTAACCTAGCAACGATTGTTTATCGTTGCTAGGTTACTGTTGCTAGACCTGCAATTGGTTGACTTTGGGTAGTCACTCTGCTGTCAAGTTTGTATTTCTGGCTCTCAGGTTAGCCAACCGGTAAAGTATGAAATATAATTTTCTTCTTCTAATACGAAGACATATGACTTTGCGTGTCGGGAACCGAATAAACCCGATTAGCATTACACGGCTAAAATACGAACAGTGCCAGGTGGCTCATCAATTAAAGTCCGTGACTGTACCTATTAGGAGAACACCACGTTTTTATGAAGTTATGGAACTTCATAAAAACGTGGTGTTCACGTTTTTAAATATGACCCATTTAAAATGTACTATCGCGGTCTAAAAATGTTTATCAGTTTTCAAACTAGCTTCTTTACCACACTGTGTGCAGTAAAGTCTAAAATGCAATATCTGCTTCTTATTACTTTTATTTCTTAATTTTAAAGTTGACACTTTACCATAATGACATAAAATGCTACACCTCCTTCGTATTACTTTTATTTCTTAATTTTAAAGTTGACACCTGTTGACATATTACCGTAACCATAATGACATTTTAACAAAGAAAATAGGTTTGAATTTTAGTAAATATAGATTAATAGAAATAAAATGGTATAACCCCGCAACAAAGGGCTGAAATATTATTTCTCCACGAAGATGGCTTGAATATTAGTGTGATATCGAGAGCTCAATATATCTCGATTCACCGTGAGATTTTGGATTCGGCGTCATGGCGAAGAAGGGCAAATAACAGATCATAGAAGCAATTCAGGACGACGGGCGATACTAACCACCGCGCAAATAACTGATATGGTTAAACATTACGAAGAGCGCGGCTTCACACCAACTAGTCGTTTTGCTGCTTTATATGATGTGGGTCCTCGGACGATTCGACGAGCTTTGCACGGAGCAGGGCTACACTACAGACGTCATGCTATAAAAGTGGAACTCAAAGCTCACCACAAAACTGCCCGACTTAATTTTGCGCGACAATATCTTGATTTTGATTGGTCGAATGTTATATTTACCGACGAAAAAACTTTTAAATCGAGTCAAATTGGAAGATTGACTTTATGGCATTATAATCGCACTCGGTATGATGAAGCTCATATGAATCTGGTCGCATAACAGTCAACTTATGGGGGTGGATGAGCCACGATGACGTCGGAGAACTGACGTCGTTAGAAAAAAGGGCTACTGCGAATAATTATGTGGCACTTTTGGAAGAGGTGATGCTGCCTACTGTGCGCGTTGTGTATCCTGCAGCAGAATTCCCACAAATTGATTACGTTCAGGATAATGCACCGATACACAAGGCCCGGGCTACTATGGCGTGGTTCAACATGCACCGTGACATTCGTCTCATTCAATGGCCTGCTCGTTCAGCAGATATGAACCCGATTGAAAATCTGTGGGGCATAATGGTTCAACGCTGGGACTGTCAGAACGAAAGAAACCCTGAAGCTCTTAGATCACATTGTGCACTGGTATGGGATGATATCAGGGGGACAGATTTATGCGCGCGGCTTGTCTCATCTATGAGAGATAGACTACGTGCCGTCATAGCTGCTGATGGAGGCTATACTAGTTATTAAAACTATAAATTATTGATAATTTCCATAAAAAAATAAAAATGTTTACTATAAAATTGTCTATTTTTGCATTTTTAGTAAGAAGTTCAACCTCGCTTGGTTAAAAAAGATTTGTTTGACAAAAAATATTAAATGATAAATGATTTATTTCTGTAAGTAGGTTTGTACAAACACTTTTAAACGTCAATCACATTTTTAAAACTAAATGAGGTCGGCGTTTAATATCTGACTACTCTGAGAAGAAAGGCCGAAATCACTATATTGTCATCGACCTTGTGACATAGATGTGTGCATACAATTATAAACCTTAAGGTGGTAAACATTCTCAGACCGCGACCGTACTGTAACAACACGCCATCTATTAAAAGAAAAAGAAAAAATGATTACAGGTTTATTTCACTGCTCAAGGCCAAAATATTGTTAACTTCAATAGACTAGTTGATCCTTTTTGAGAAACCGATTTTAATGTTCCTTGTGTTCTATTTCCTTCAAAATATGAATATTTCAGCTGAAATAGCAATTCTGTTGTGATGGCTCTAGTGACTTCAGCTATTGCATTCTGTCAAATCTGTGAGTTTTTACAAATAATACTATGGTTTTCATAGTGTTCCGTACACAAACTTTATTTATTGTTTATGTCGGAATATTATAATATTCGACAACGTTTTTATTAATTATTAAAACAAGTATGTTAAAAGCAGACAAACAATAATTTGTGTTAATGTTAATTTTAGCAGTAGTAGGCAGACGATTTATATTTCACTAGCTGTGCCCCGCGGTTTCATCCGCGTAGGTCTCGATCCCATGAGAATATAGGGATAAAACGTGTCCTATGTCCTATTCCAGGTCATGGTCTACCCGTGTGCCCATCTTCTCCTCTCTAGAGCTCTCTTTTTTATGGTAATCAAATTTGTTCGAAATTAATGCATTATTTGCGAAGGAGTTTTATCAAAATAATATTAATTCTTATTCAAATAAATAGTTTTAACATCAAGGGTATTTATGTAGCAGTAAAATACTTTTCAATTCATTTGAATCGGACATTTAATTTCGAAGTTATCACGAGTATGAAAATGCAATACGCGAACCGTTCGACGCCGGCGCCGCGCCGCCGCGATGTTCCCTACTCTAGAGAGGAGAGGATGGGTACACGGGTAGATCATAACCTTGAATAGGACATAGGACACGTTTTATCCCTATATTCCCACGGGATCGAGACCTACGCGGGTGAAACCGCGGGGCACAGCTAGTATAAAATAATAATAATAATAATAAAGAAAGCTGTACTCCTGGATACGGCTCGCATTGTTAGGAGGTTCCTCTCTCTGGAGCCCTGACCGCCGGTAGCTTGGACCCTGTTCCCGATACCGGTGGGCTACTATTTTTTATATTTTTAAATGTTTTATATATTTTTTTATTCTACTATTTAAAAATATAATTTATATGTATGAAAAATGAAATAAAGAATAATAATAATATCCCCACCGCCGTATCTCTACGTTGACGTCGTGGTGGGGCTTGCGCGCTCCGTACTCTAGGTCTGTGCCGGTAGAGTTTAATTTGCCAAAATAGGTCTAGGGTGAGGAGCCAGACCAAACGAGATACAGAAACCCACAGGGCAGCATGTGGCGAGCTGTTGGGCAGTAGCGACCCCACGGACCCTACCTCCCGGGAGAAGTCTTGTTCCTCACCTCTGGCTTGCCTTTATCGGCCGGCTGGAGTGAACACTGACGAGGAACAGAGCTCCCACCTCATTCTTGCCTTTATCGGCCGGCTGGAGTGAACACTGACGAGGAACAGAGCTCCCACCTCATTCTTGCCTTTATCGGCCGGCTGGAGTGAACACTGACGAGGAATAGAGCTCCCACCTCATTCTTGCCTTGATTGGCCGGCTTGAGTGGAGAGTCGCAAGAGCAAACGTGCTCGGAGGAAGGAAGTATTCCAGTAAGTGCTCGTAGGGATCTTGACCATCTTCCGGGCTCTGGGATTGTTCTGAAAGCCGTGGAATACGTCTCCACTCCTCAAGCACCTCAGGAAGTGTTTTCCCCTTGTCGCTACGTTACTTTGTGCTAGCGACTGTGTTCGGGGGCCCATTATTGAGTGTGCAAGTCACCCCTTGCCATTTAATCCGTGTGTACCATAACATTGATCAGGCAGGGGACATATTCCTTCAATAGTTATAGGTAACCAATCCACTAAACCACCCAAACCCACAGCCCAATATGTTCTGGTTCCATGTTCTGCAATAATCCTACACCAACCGGGGGTTGTCCTTGGGTGCACTTTTATAGTGCATACAGGGATAATCGTCGGTTGGTGCCTCATCCCATATAAAATTGTCTAAGGGGCCTCTGCGAGTTGGTTTCGGCCCCTCGTACGCCTTCCAAAGGTCCGGGACCCTAGGGTCCCGAGCATGGTCAAAGACAAAATTATAATATTATTATATTATATACAGGGTGTTAGGGTAAACACTGTTATCCTTGCAACCAGTGGTTTGGTTTCATTTATAGAACGTAAAATCAATGGAAAATTACAAATTATTTTTTAATTTTTATAGACCTAAATTTTGACCCACAAGAGACGCAAGTTCGTTGCCCTATGCGCTAGGGCAACGAACTTGCGTCTCAACACGGGCGGGGGGTACGGGATGTGACCTGACCGGCAGTGAGCGCGACCCCTCCCTTAGTCAGTCAGCTGTTTCGCTAGCAAGCACGGTGTCAGATAGAAACTTTTTAAAATCTTTTAATTTATTTATTTAGGCAAACCAACTAAATACACACAAGGACATTCAAAGTTAATATCATTAACTAATACAATAGAATTGCATGCATCTAAATTATAGGTAAGCACAGCATATTAATTAGACCTCAACAATAATAATTAGTATAAAGATGGATAACAATGTAATTAGAACCAAAATATCATTAGTCTTTTATAAGTACTTAAAATTAACTTGAATTGAAATTAAAATTAAAATTAACTTGAATTGAAATTAAAATTGAAATTGAAATTAAATTGATTTAAAATGAATTGAATGAATGAATGAATTAAATAATATTGAATAAAGATTTATTTAAGATTGAATTAACTAACAAACTAAAAACATATCTAACTAAAATTATTATAATCAAAGCACACACACAAAACTAAACGAAATAAAATAAACAGACACAAAATAAAATATAAAATAAAATAAAAAGATAAAACGAGAAACATTATTGAGCAAGAATTACATATTATTGAGCAAAGCTCTTTTAAACTTTGTGATGCTGCCTGAAAATATGTCAAGGTCACAATCGTGAAAAATTTCGTTACATTTCCTGAGAATATAGGAAAGAAAATAACGTTTTTTTTTTGTTGTGTTCGGTCATTTATTTTTATATTATCTCAACTCACCCCTGGTTTGAATGACAAGAGTGTTTACCCTTACATCCTGTATTATAATAATATTATATTTTATATTATATATTACTCTTTATTTCACTTTTCACACATATAAATTATATTTTTAAATATTAGAATAATTTTTTTTTATATATTATTATTATATTATATATATTATAGTTTAGATAATATTAGTATTAGTATAGATAATGTTTCATGTTCATACAAAAAATATGTCTGAATACTACTAATTTAGTAGATTTATAATGAACACTGCCACATTATGCCAGGGACACACATAGCTAATCAGGTTATTTCTTTCGTATGTCTATCCGTAATTAATCTAAAATCAGTTAGGAAATAAAGTTGATGTTCGATATTTTTTGCTCGGTACTTTCATTGTACGACACAAAATTCTTAGGGCAATTTTTTTAACTGCCTATTCTGTTAAACAAGAAAAAAAAACAGTATTCATAAGTAGGTACTGTTTTTTTTCATGTTTTATCATTCACAGAACATTCAGCCTAGACCTATTTGTCTTCCAATCAAAGGCAAACAAAACACTGAAATTTTGAATCCAATAGTGTTTTGATTTTTAGATTGACTTCCCAGAAATAAAGCCCTATAACGTGCCTTTAACGGAGATTGGGGCTGCGAAAAAAAAAAAAGTCAGATTCGATCAACTTTTCGTTCGAACTTCTAAAAGGCTGACCTTTTGGAAATACCAAATATCCGGCAACGATGTACCAGTTAGGTCATTCTCACAATAGTTGACCAAAATAAAACCAGTTCTCAACGCCGACTCAACCAATCACGTTAGCATAAACATTTCTATGGCGGTTCTCACACGACGCAACTGTCGAAAACTAGTTTTCAACGGCGACGCAATCAGCCACAGAATGTGCAGGTCGCTCGGTCGTTGCCAACGCAATTCATACTAATAATATTATAAATTCGAAAGTTTATCTATCTGTATGTTACCTTTTCACACCTAAACCACTGAAAGGATTTCGAAAAAATTTGGGAAGGAGATAGATAGAGATCCTTCTTTTTTTAAGACTGGGAAATCATCAAATGAATTCTCCCGCTTTTGGGCGGAGCGCGCGGGCGTGTCAGACTTTTACTGACTCAAACCCATCCGTGTTCCTTCAGTTGCCTGAAGCCAAGGGCCCCGGTATCCCTTTCGGACTTTTCCGCAACCCTGGCAGATTCCCGCAACTCTGGCAGTTTCCCGCAACTCTGGCAGTTTCCCGCAAACCTGGTAGTTTCCCGCAACCCTGGCAGTTTCCCGCAACCCTGGCAGATAGATAGCATCCTGATTAAGGACATAGGCTACCTTTTATCGAGATACCACGCGGGCGAAGCCGCGGGACTATTAAAAAACTGAAGTAGGTACATAAAATCAAATTGTATAATGTTAAAAAGCTAAATCGCAATCATTTTTAAATACATTAAAATTCAATCTTTAAATGAATATCAATTAAAATCACGAAACGATGCTGAACAATGTTTCCAAGATTTAATTTTTCTGAATAAATTCGATGTTATGAAACTCCGTTAAAATAAATGCGTAACTGAGAAAACCAGCGGTTCATTTATTAGAAACTGAGACGACTACTTAAATGAAACAAATTACTGTCAATTAACAAACTGTCTCTGTTAATTGCCCACGGTGAAATGACGGCTCACTATTAATTAATGTTTTTAGGGTTCCATAAGTCCAAATGAAAAAACGGAACCCTTATAGGATCACTAGTGTGTCTGTCTCTCTATTTGGTCTCAACTGGACCAATGTTGTTGTAATTTGGTACACATTATGAATTTCTGTGACCAAAACACGGACGTGTAACGTAAATGAATGAATTTTGAAAGTGACCCACTTTTAGGAAGTGAACAGGAACCAAAAAAAAAGTTTTGTAGACCATGTGACATATCAAATAAAAGGGCTTGATGAATGAAAATGACAATTGGCGGTTATCTCCAACACTATTGAGCTTCAAATTTTGAAAAAAAATGTTTTACTGCTCAACTGTCGATTGGCCTTCTAATGGCCGATAACAAAATTCTATTGTGTCTTGTTAATGACAGTTGGAGGTTTATTATGGTTCTTTACTGATAGATTACAAGAACACATAAGAGAAGTCTATGGCATTAAAATAACATGGTAATATCTCTCAATAATGTGCGTAAAAACTTAAATTTGCAGTTTAATACATTTTATAAAATACTACTCGACTACAATGTTAAGTTTGTTCTTGTGATAAAAAACACGCTAGATAACATATTTATCGTACGGAACTCTCACCATGCGAGTTCAACTCGCACTTGTCCGTTTTTTAAAAGAATGAAACAATTATTTCTTTTATAACAGTATAATGAGCCAAATAATAAATAAAAAGCGTCATTCATAATTGCAGGTTTTATAGTGCCACGCAGAGCTTCAAAGACTTCCAACAAACTGTTATGCAGTTTGGCAGACTTTAGGTATGTTATTGTTAATACAGATTATGGAATAAATAAAAAAAATGTGGTTTGAATAATTCGATATTTGCCCGTTAACATCTTTCGATAAACAATAGTGCTAATTATAACCGTCAGGCTTTTTAAAATGAATATACACCAAAAAAAATACAGAATCATATTTATAATATATTATGTAGATCATTTAATTATAATACAATTATTTATTACGATAATTCAATAATATACATCAAATACTAAAATAATAATAATAATATATTGTACAAGTATATAAAAAAGAGGAGAAATACTCACTATAGTGCATCAGAAAATTCGTCCGCATTGCTGTCAGCAGGAAAAGTACCCAAAATAAACCAGCAAACAAAATAGGCCTATTTTGTTTGCTGGTTTATTTTGGGTACCCGACTCTTCATGTGACGACAGGGCTGGCCAGCCCTGTCGTCACATGAGACTCTTCATGTGACGACAGGGCTGGCCTATATTACAATTCATTACAAGTTGCCCATCACGTCTACGTCTGCTAATTTAATTTACCCTGTATTTATTATCACATAAAGCGGGCACAAGCCAGTTACTTACATTAGCTAAAGACGAGTGATCGTAGTAGATTGGTACTTAGGCCGCACGTCATTGTTGGTATCAAAACCATTGCTATTCTGTAACCATCTCACCGTGAAAACTTAGGTGAAGTCATTGTCATCGATACCTACTGATACCAAGGTAGTGACAGTTCACTTCAAGCTCACTTCACCTAAGTTTTCATGGTGAGATGGTTACAGAATAGCAATGCAGTATAACCAGTATAGTCCGATAATTTGAAGGCACAGGCCTTGATTCTCGTGGAGATGGCGCCTTAAGAACATCAACAATAACAAAACAAAACAAAATCAATATTACAAAATAATAACACGACGAAAAACGTTGAAATAACAAAATGTAAATGATACTTTAAAAGAAATAAAATACTCGTTAAAATAATTGGCACCCAACGTGAGACAATTATAACGACAAACGCTCACTGAGCTAGTCACCGTAATAAGCAATTAAAATCTATAAACTTTTTTATTTTATTTTTTTGGGTGGGAAATCATCAAATGACTTCTCCCGCTCTGGGCGGAGCGGAAGGGCGTGTCAGACTCTTACTGACTAAAACCCACCCGTGTTCCTTCAGTTGCCTGTTGCCAGGGTCCCGGTATCCCTTTCGGACTATTCCGCAACCCTGGCAGGCATCGGTCCTAACGGACCCCGTCAGGCATCGGTCCTAACGGACCCCGTCAGGTGTGCTGACATCTCTTTGAGGCGCGCGTGGAACACGACGCGCCATCGACCCGGGCCTGGTCCTTATCGGACGGCGAGCTACCCATTGCTCGCCGTCCGCTAGCCCGCGCCTATGGTGGCCGGGAATCCGCCTGGGATTTCCGCCGCCCAGGGTGTCTCCAGCGGCGGCGGTTAGGGGCGTGAGGGCGCAGGCTTTGCCTCTCCCTCACGCGTTCCGCCTCCTCCTTCGCGAGCATCACTGCTTCGCAGAAGGAGGTGACCGCCTCAAAATCTATACATTGGATTTGCTTTTCTATCTTTTAATTAACAGTGTTAAGTTAAAATACAATAAACGTTGTTATATTTAGTAACCTATTCCGCTTAACTATTCTTCAAGAGTCATAAAAAACCCTGTTAAGCTAGTGATATAATGTAGTACAGAGTATAATAAATAGTTAATTGCGTAATATATTGAACTAAGAGAATTAAAAAAAAAAAACAAGGGTCGACTAAACTAAGTCTTGCAAAAACCAGCCCTAATTTAATAAAGAACGAAAAAGCAGCGGATTCCAATATAATAACGATTACAACTGACATTAACATTTTTGATCAAAATTTAGCAATTTAAATACAACTTTTATCTCGATTAAAGATTTTTGATCAAATCAAATCTACTATACTGGTTAGTTTAATTGGCGCCCAGCATGGGACCATCAAAACGAGACGTCGCGCCGAAACAAGCAATCAAAAGCCGAATGCAAGCAAAAGTTCGATTGAATTGAAAAATAAAGTCAAAAGAAAATTAACTGATATTTTTATAACGGGTGTAAATAAATTTTACATATTATATCGAAACTTTATATAATAACGCTACATAATATAAGCACAATGTTTTGCGTGCGTTATAATTACTACGCGCTGCTTTAAATCGCAAATTTTTCACTTAAAAAAATAAAAGTTGTTTCCTTTGCTCAATGTTAGGTACTTGAGTTTGATGTACAGAATGCGTAGGTAACGGCTATGTCATAGGTCATTTTACACCTTGTATAAAGCTTTTAATAAAAATTACCAATTCATTAAGTGTCGCTTATCATAAATGGTTAACGGTCGCGTCGAACAGAGTGGGAGGCTCTAAAATTTCCACGCTTCCTAATTAAAAAGGTACAATGACCTATTACACTGCAGAAGAAGTTATTAAGGCAGCCATTTTATGAAACTTTACAGGCGAATAACATTTTCAGTTTCATTTAATTTAACAGCCAGATGATCGTTTTGTGTGAAAATTAGTCGTAAATGATTTAATGTTTGATAAGTAATTACTACAATAGAATAATTCAAGCAAGTGTTTGAAATAGGTACCTGAGATTCATATTAAATTAATCAGATATTCTAATTATTTGGTTCGACAAACTAATATAAAGAAAATATATTATTTTAAGAAATCTATTCAACGACGCAAATATTCTTGAAATACTCGAGTCAAGAATAATTGCGTTTGAAATGCAGAAAACCAAAAAGTAGCATAAAAATAATGAGAAGTGAAAGAGCATCAACAAACAAAACTGAAAACATTAGTACCGCAGTTACGGAAAAAAAAATGTTTTGTACATTCCATTTAACCTGAAGACTCACAAGTACTAATTGGTTAAAAACAATCAATGATAAACAGCCAATATTGAATAAGCTCGTTCAACCGTTGAATTAATAGAGAAAACAATATCAATTCGGTTATTGGCTTGTTTGTTTTTTCAAATTAGGAACGGGAAAGGTTTGGCAGGAAAGGCTTCAACCAGCCAGTCTATGCGTAGAGCATGGGAGGTACGGTCGTGTTCGCGCGAGCCGTCCCCAGACCACTTACGATAACTTTAAAATATTTTGAACTGTATGAAAACTGGTGTTTATTCGAAAATATTATTTGGATGGTTTGTGCTTTGAGTGAAATAGGAACAGCTTACTGAAAAATAAACTAAATTGGAATTTTGTTTCGAAACAAAGTTTGGAATTTTTTGGAGATAAAGTAAGTACAACTTTGGATAAGTGTGATTACTATAAGGTTAATAACACCTGTTAATAATATTGATAAATAACTGCATTTTAAATTAATTTTGGTAATTATTTTATGGTAAAAATTATTGTGAAAATTCACCTCACCCACTGATGTTTACAAAATAATCTTATTTTTTATCTACAAAATATAAAATAAAAATAAAAAAATCAAAAGCACGAGTTTAGCAAGACAATAAAAGTTTTCAAAAAGAATGAACAAAAGTTTTTTAACTGTATTATTTGTACCCAGGGTTTCATTGGATAACGGGATGTTTTATAATTTACCAGCTTCCGCCAGCGACTTCGCCCGCCTTATATCTTTATAAATTATAGTCTATGTTACTCAGTTATAATATAGCATCCTGCTGGTGAGAGATTTTTTAAATCGGTTCAGTAGTTTTTTTGTTTAATCATTACAAACAAAAATACATTTTTTTTCTCTTTATTATATTAATCCGTTTATTTATTTTGTTTCTTATATAATTACATGTTTAAATATTTTTATTAATAACATTTAAAATTAATTTTACTATCCTTTATTTTATTTTAAATACGTAATCTTTACATTTTTAAATATTTTTATAACGAAAAAAAAAAAAAAAAAAAAAATTTTTTATTATTATTTACTAGCTGTTCGTGCCCGGCGTCGCGCGGGTGTAATTCCGACTTTTCCGGTGGATTAAAAAAAAGGATAAAAAGTGTTAAATCCATACCTATATCTTTTAATTCTGCAAGTCGATTTTGATGAAATAAAGACTAAATGATACTCAAAATAAAGCTTCTTATTGTTCAGTAATTCAATTTGGAATTCAATGAGTGGCTTTTACGTGATGCGCTCACAAACGAACAAACAAACAGACAAAAATGTCATAAAATGTGTTTTTACTTTCTATTACTTATTTCTCGAGGCTTCCAGTACTTTTTTTGCAAAAATCGTTAATGTACAGACACGGACCGTTTATGATTTTATTATATGTATAGATTATTGTTCAGTAATTCAATTCGGAATTCAATGAGTGGCTTTTACGTGATGCGGTCACAAACGAACAAACAAACAGACAAAAATGTCATAAAATGTTTTTTTACTTTCTATTACTTATTTCTCGAGGCTTCCAGTACTTTTTTGGCAAAAATCTTTAATGTACAGACACGGACTGTTATAGTACTGGATATGTGTCCAGCACTATTATAGTATAGGGGCAGCACTAGCGCCGCCATCGGCCATGTTGGCATTCGAAAAAGTAATCCTTGTATGCACGTTGTATTATTTCAATAAATAATAGATAAATTCTAATATTGGTATAAATTAATTACCTTGTTAGAGATATAACATTTTGGCGACGAGAGTGAAACGAATCAAAACACGTTTACTGTGAAAACAATAATAAAAAAAAACGAAATTCGAAGTGTGTGTGCACGCTGTTAATGGATTCTATAAAGGAATTGATCGCAGAAAGAAAAAAATCTTGGATACAAACCAAAACAAAGGTAGAACTCATAGAAATTGCAAACAACTTAGAAAAAAAAACATTATTTACGAGTGAAAACAGTATAAGTGAGGTTAGAAAATACTTACGTGATTACATTGAAAAAAGTGAAATAAAGAATCGAGTCATGGCGTCTATCACCAATATGGAAGTGTTCACAGGAGAAAATTGGAATGCATATCAACAACAATTCGAATGTTTATTACTAGTGAATGACATACCGGAAGATAAAAAAGTGCCATTGTTGGTTACGAAATTAAGCACAAAAGTTTATGATTTACTATCTACACTATGCACTCCTACACCCCCTGTTAAGGTAAAATATGCCGAAATTTGTGAAAAACTGAAAAAGTACTACCACCCTGTTCAAAACTATGTATTAAACCAAGCGGAGTTTCGAAAGAGATGTCAAAAACCCACTGAAAGTATTGAGCAGTACATAGTGGAACTTAAAAAAATATCAAAGAACTGCAATTTTACAAATTTGGATAATGAATTAAAAGAAAGATTATTGAATGGTTCTCATTGTGATTCAGTTAAATTTGAACTATTGAAACAGGCGGAACAACCTTTGGAAAGTTTGATTTACATTGGAAAAACAGCAGAAACTGCTTTTAATTTAGTATTTAATCAAGAGAAACAAGAAGAAAAATCAAACATGTTTAAAGTTCAGGAAAGGAATGTCACAAGAAATAAAAATAATAACTATGGGCCAAAATCAACACCAACAAACAAGCAAAACAATACATGTTTTTGTTGTGGAAAAAATGGACATATGAGACAGCAATGTTACCTGCGTGAAAAATTCTGTAGTGAATGCGGAAACAAAGGTCATATTTATAAAATGTGTCGAAGAAATAAAGAGTTGAGAGCAAAGAAGATGAATCTTGTGGAAACTACAGAAAATGAAGAAGTTAACACTACTAAAGAGGGGAAAGAAACGGACACAGAATATTTCGATATTTTCTACTTCAGTGGTAAAAGTAAAATTCCAACAGCTACATTGAAGGTATGTGTAGAGGGAAAGTTAATAGAGTTTGAAGTTGACACCGGAGCTGATGTAAGTACAATCACACTGGCAGATAAACTACAACATTTTCCAAATGTAGAAATAAAACATAGAAATGTAATTTTCACAAATTTTGACCAATCAACTTCGACCCCTCTAGGGGTAATTGAAAACTTAACTGTGAGTTATGAATCAGTGATAGCAAGTAAGCAAAGATTATTTGTTGTGAAAGAAGGTCTACCAAGGATAATTGGAAAGGACTGGCTCTCTTTATTACAATTATGGCCCCCAAAATTTGTACAAAAAACTCTTGAAAACACAACTAGAGACAAATTAATGGAATATTTACAAAATGAATACAAAGAAGTTTTTGAACCGGGAATGGGTGTGTATAAAGGAGAGCCAATCCATTTGTCAATTGAACCAGGAGTTAAACCAATATTTATGCCTGTCAGAACTGTTCCATTTGCATTAAAAAATAAAGTTAAAGAGGAAATACATAGATTGATCAAAAATAAACGTATTGAGCCTGTAGAATATACTGAGTGGGGTACCCCGGTGGTACCTGTATTAAAACCGGATGGAGCAGTTCGTTTATGTGGAGATTATCGTATAACCATAAACAAATATTTGAAAATTGATCATTATCCGTTTCCAACTATAGATAAAATAATGATTAAATTACAAGGTAACAAATATTTTTGTGAACTAGACTTATGTGAAGCTTACTTACAAGCACCATTAGATGCTGACTCTCAAAAACTAGTTACAATAGTTACAGAGGAGGGGATATTCAAATACTTGTATTTGCCATTTGGTGTGAGCACTGGTCCAGGTTCATTCCAGAGGTTAATCACACAAAAACTAAATGGTTTAGACATAGTTGTTTATATAGACAATATATATATATATGGAAAAACATTATCAGAAACAAATGAAAAAGTAAAAATGGTACTACAAAGGTTAAAAGACTCTGGTTTAAAATTAAAAGTAAATAAATGTACATTTTTCGAAGAAAAGTTAATTGTTTTTGGATTTGAAGTAAATAAAACAGGAATAAAAATAATTAAAAGTAAAATTGAACCATTACTGTCATTACCACGCCCAGAAAATATCAAGATGCTAAGATCATTTTTAGGCAAAGTTAATTACTACAATAGGTTTTTACAAAACATGGCAATGAAACTAAAACCACTATATGATTGTTTAAAAAAAAAAAATTTCAGTGGACAGAGGAATGTGATAATTCATTCAAAGAAATAAAAAAAGCACTTGCAAACACATCATCCTTATCACATTTTAACAAAGATTCAACCATAGTTTTAACTTGTGATTCGGCAGATGGTGGTGTTGCGGCTATATTGTCCATAAAAGATAAGAATAATGTTATAAAACCAGTAGCATTTGCAAGTAAAAAACTTAATGAGACACAAATGAAATACCCTATCTTGGAGAAAGAGGCATACGCCATCATATTTGGAGTAAACAAATTTTATGAGTATTTATTTGGGACAAAATTTATTTTACAAACAGATAATGAAGCATTAAGTAAAATCCTTGGGCCAAAATATGGAATACCAAAAATGGCTGCAAAACGTTTGCAGTATTGGTCAATTTTTTTGAGTGGGTTTGATTATGAAATTCAACACATTAAATCAAAAAATAACCCAGCCGATTACCTGTCACGCGTAATTACTAGTGGAAAATGTGAAAAAAATAATATTAATAATGCAGAGATAATAGAGAAATCTTATGAAACAAGTATAGTTAATTATATAAATAAATCTAACTTAAATACATTGAATTGGCAAACTATTCAACATGAAACAAAGAAGGATAAAGTAACATGCGATATTCTGAGATATTGTATTGATGGCTGGCCATTAAAAAATGATCAGAGTGAAGAATATGAGCCATATTTTACTCGAAAAAATGAAATAACAATTGAAAAGGACTGTTTATTGTGGGGTTACAGGATAATAATTCCGAAAAATATTAGGGATGAAGTAATGTTAGAATTACACAAGAGTCATTTGGGCATTACCCGAATGAAAGAAATATCAAGGTCATATTTTTGGTGGCCAGACATGGATAAGGAAATTGAAAACATAACCAAGAATTGTATAGTATGCTTACAGAATCATAGGAACCCCGAAAAAACTAAATTAACTGTTTGGCCACAGCCTCCTACTGTCTGGCACAGATTACATGCAGATTTTTTGGGACCGCTATATTCAAAAATGTATTTAGTAATTATTGATGCATATTCAAAGTGGCCAGAAGCATTTGTCATGCACAATATAACGGCCCAGAAAACAATACAAGTATTTAAAAGTATTTTTGTAAGGTATGGTTATCCATTACATTTAGTTACTGACAATGGTCCCACATGGACTAGTGAAGAATTTAGGCTTTTCTGTAAAATGGTGGGATTAAAACATAGCTTTACCCCACCATATTATCCACCTACCAATGGGTTGGCTGAGCGGTTTGTGGAATCATTTAAGTCACATGTGGTAAAAATAGTAGAGAGTGGACATACAGTAGAATATGCTTGTAATTTATTTCTTTTTGATTATAGAAGTACAGTGCATAAAACAACAGGGCAGAGCCCTGCAAAATTAATGTTAAATAGAGAGTTGAGATGCCGTTTTTCACTTCTAAGACCAAATCCAATCAACAACAAAATTGATATTGATCAAATAAAACAAACAATAAGCAGTAAAGACACATTTAAAAGATTTAATGTTGGAGACAAGGTAATGGTAAAAGATCAAAGAAAGAACAAAAAGAGGTGGTCACTTGAAAAATTATTGAAATCATAGTTCCTGGTGTGACTTATACTGTTGAGGTGGATGGTCTAAAGTGGAAGCGACATGTTAATCAATTATTAGAATGTGGACAAAATTTGTAATAGTTTACTAAGTACAATACTAATATATTTAGATATATAAATTCTAAAAAAAAAAAAAAATGTTTATATTTTTTTATTATAAGTAGGGAAGAGTGTTATAGTACTGGATATGTGTCCAGCACTATTATAGTATAGGGGCAGCACTAGCGCCGCCATCGGCCATGTTGGCATTCGAAAAAGTAATCCTTGTATGCACGTTGTATTATTTCAATAAATAATAGATAAATTCTAATATTGGTATTAATTAATTACCTTGTTAGAGATATAACACGGACCGTTTATGATTTTATTATATGTATAGATTTATTTCAATCAACTTTGGATCATACAATTAAAACTAAGTTACAAATTAATTAATTACAAACAAAATTAGATTAAATTAAAATATTACATATCTTAACATTACGTGGCTGCGCCTGCCAAATTCCATATGTTTTTTTTAATTTTTTGGCTTTTTCGCTAAACGTAATCTCCGTTTCATTCTCTATGTGTTGATAAAATCATTTTTGGGATATTCGAACTGGAAACTAGATTTCAACATTCCATATGTGTTACACAAATTAAAAAAAAAATCGTTTGTGCAGAAATATGTATGCACATAAAGGATTTGTGTTCCGTCCTCAGTCGCACGCCAACTATGTCAGAGACGTCAGTGTGATGTGTAAGTTTGTAGAAGTTAAAATACAGTAAAGGTGGTAATTTCATAGTTAATTTACTTCATAGTTGTTGTTTCTCATTTAATCTCCTCAAGTTCTAGATAAGTTATATCATTCATAACATGTGAATTTTAATAATTAATGTTCTAAACTAAAATTTGTGTACCTATCGCATCTTTATGACAATGTTAAAAAAGTATAGTAAATTGTCTGTTTATTATTATTTGAATATCACTACTATTTAGGATGATAATTGCAATGCTTGTAAAAAGCTGCTAAGTCATAAATACTAACATATCATAACACCAACATTGTACACTTAGTTCGCAATAAACGTTTGGCCTTTGACTTTGACACTATAATGTTCATCATCATCATCATCATCCAGGGGATTCTTGCAGCCTTCACAAGGTCATCGGTCTGTGGCGGTATCTACATCGCCACATGCGAACTACGCATCAAAGACCTGACGTCATAGAAAAAACCTGACGTCACAAAAATCCTGCATCGCGCAATTAGAGTTTGCCGTGCAGTGGACATATATACAAAAACCAAACATCAATCAATGGGCAGTTGCCCGCCAGACACAACACCCGTCTGGTAGGAGGATCCTCCCTTTTCTATGGTGGATGAGTGAACTTTACACCCTGTTCCTCATACTCCTAAAGGTCCACCTCGTGGTCTTCCAACGCTACGTCTTCCGGTACGCGGTCGCCAATCCAGAATCTTTCGGCCCCATCGGCCATCTGTTCTGCGAGCAATGTGCCGTGCCCTTTGCCATTTAAGTCTGACAACTCTTCGCCGGGTTATTTCGGTTACCCTGATTCTCTTGCGGATCTCTTCATTTCTGATTTAATCACGTAAGGAAACTCCAAGCATAGCCCTCTCCATTACTCTTTGGGTGACTTTTAACCTTCTAATAAGGCCCATTGTGAGTGATCACGTATCAGTGCCATAGATCATCACTGGCAACACGCACTGGTCAAAGACTTTCGTCTTGAGACACTGCAGTATGTGGGAAGAGAAGATATTGCGTAACTTCCCGAACGCTGTTCAGCCAAGTCGGATTAAACGATTAATCTCTTTCTCGAAGTTGAACCTACCTAACTGGACAGTTTGTGCTATGCAAATATCGTCCATAACTTCGAGTGTAACCTCTCCGATCTTCATGAGACGGGGTGTTACATGGGCATTTAGCATGGCCTTTGTCTTGTCCTTGGTGACTCTAGAAAACAGCATAAAGACATGGCTCAAAAGTGAGCTGGGCTAATTATTTCCTAAAGATTATGTCGCCTTTTTAAAGAAAAGTATCAGCAGGTGTTCCATGTCTGTGGCGTTTTGCCTTCGAGTATGACGGAATCAAACAACTTCTGAATGGGTTTTCCGCCGGCCATTAGGAGTTCGGCCTTAATTCAGTCATCACCTTATTGTATTTGAGCTGCTTCAGAGCCATCCTAATCTCGTACAAGCTGTCGTACGGGAAGTCTCGATAAAATGTCAGGTCAATCTAGCTCTTGGATCGTTTGCCAGATTCGTAACGGGCTTACTTTCTAACGTGTATAACTGTTAGAACCTCTCGATCTCTCTCAACAGCTCAGGTTTGGCGGATACGATCCTAGGATCATCGGTCTTCAGTTCCGCAAGCTGGCTCTGCCCAATAGGCAGATCGCTTGCAAAGAACTTGGAGTCTGTATTCCGATCGATTGCTTCCTTAATGTAGTCTGCATGGTTGCTTTTCAAGGACTTAAGAGATCCGTCTATTGAGCTGAGTACTTGAGTTCATTCGTCTGAAGACTGCAGAAACATCTCGCGACTCTCCTCCTTGAGCTGTATAGTAGGATCAATGAAGTTCTTGTTTCTATTTTCACCTCGGGTCTTGAAGATCTTCGAAAATTGTATGGACACTTTCCACGAACCTATCGGTATAATCATTCGCGGAGCTCTCTAGGCACTTGAAACGGTTTTGAAGTTCGAGCTGATAGCTCTTGAGGTTTTGGACTTGGATCGGTGCTGAGCGGAGCGTAGACTTCATTTGTCGAGATCTTTCCAGCTTGATATTTAAGTTCAATGTGCCTCTTACCATGCGGTGACCACGTCCGGTTTTCACCGCGTTGATCTCAGATATATCATTGAAAACTTGCTTCTTCGTCGACACAATGAAGTCAATCTCATTTTTTGTTGCACCATCAGGGCTTTGCCAGGTTCACTTTCTGTGCTCTCATTTTCTGAAGAGGGAATTCATCATAGAGGCCTTCTTTTTCCATAAAACTGGCCAGTAGGTGACCCCGGTGGTTCCGACGTTCAACTCCAAATTACCCCAGTCACAACTCATCATGGCTTCGTTTGCCCAGTTTCAAGTTGAAGTCCTCCATATCAACGGTGAAGTGAGTTTTAGAGCCATGCATGGCACTAAAACATGGTCTCTATAAATGAGGATATTTAAAAATGCATAGAAAACGCTGCTGCCCATTCTCTACTCAGTCCCTTAGTCGCCATTTACGACACCCACAGGAAAAAATAGCACCACATGGAAATTAATATAAAAAGACTGATTATTTTATAGTTCTAGTAGTTACTAATAATTTTATTTTAGTTTGTAAAAGAAACCATAATGGAAAACCTTAAAATAACAAAAAGTGTCACATTGCCAAATCCTTCATATGCAATAATGCACATACATTATTTTCTTAGACGGTTCTAAACCAGTTATGTGCAGTTTTTTGCAAAATAAAAAAATCTAGCTCCTTAAATAACTAATATTTGTGGCGAATTTTGTATGCCTAATATGTCTCAAATAAATGTCTTTGATACTGCATTAATAATTTTGCAGTGTTTCCGTTTGTTTATTTAATAACACGTATTTTGTTGTTTCCCAAAACCTTACAAAAATCACATATGGAACTTGACAGGCGCAGCGACGTAGTTAGTATGTGAACCATACGGCAGTGGTTCACGTACGTCATTATTATTAGATTCTGATGAGGAAAGCTTTTACTTTGGTGATTGATAAGCAATTACTGAGATAATCAGTTTTTTGAAACTCAATAAAACTGTTACGATTTGTAAAACTAATGTATTTTGCGGAATTGAAAAAACGTGGGTAGGTCATTAAAGGTAAATGACCGCTCAACTGTTGATTGGCCTTTACAAGGCCGGTAACAAATTAAAATGATTAATTATGTCGTGTCTTATTATGTACTTCTTTTTTTTCATTTAGGTAATATGCTTTCGTTTTCATACTCCGATATCACTTCGTCGACAATAGTGTGGGTTATACGTTTTTTCGACTGTACTTTAATTACTTTTTAGTAAATGCTGTAATGTATAACTGTTTTTTGTCCCAAACAAATGAAATAAAATCGTTATGTGTAGGTACATAAATAATAAAATAAACAAAATTCTATTGTGTCTCGTTAGAGACAGTTGAAGGTTTATTTGTGCACGGACATATATAGTTATATTTATAATACCTTATTGAAATCCAAGAGCCCTTGAACATGACAGTTTATTTATGGATCTTTTTGCTATTTCTAGGACTACAAACATTGATATGTTTGTAGTCCTAGAAATACCGTACCGTAATAGTTGGTTCCTTCCTGTTATATTTCTTATCTGATAATACATCGCTGGTCATTTCCTTTTGTACTAAACTGCGTTTCCGAGTCGTAAGGAAGAATAATTGAGGCATAAGTGCAGGCTATGCGTCTTCGAGAGTGTAAGCGTAATGGCTTAGTACCTACGGAAGTTTAGTTAGATTATTTTTTCTTTACTATTAGGTATTAGAACTTTTTGGTAGAGCCCGAGAAGGGGTTTTTTTATGGAAAGTAGTACCACCAAATCTAATTCTGCACCCTAATTGCGTAATTCACGATCAATCGCAATCCGAATCGGTTTTAAACAAATGTCTAAGGCGGCGTCCTAATTGGGAGAGATCGTACGATGGCGCGATGCGTTTTTCATCTCACGATCAAAGTGGTCGTGCGATGACCTAACAGGTGTCCTAATAGATCGAGCGATGTCCATCGTGTGATGCCGTCGCGCGATGGCTGCCGTCGCGCTCACGCCACTTTATCGATGGCTCTTTACAGAGATCGTCGACGCATCACGTAGGTAACCGATTAGGACACTCAAAATAGATCTGTTGCTTTCATTACATGATCGCACGATCAAACGCATAGTACGATCGTTATTAAGCATTTCATGTGCTCGCACGATTACTTGCGAGGTTCAAATAGGACACTCTGATGAAATCTGCAGGCGTAGCATGAGCACTGTTTTGTCGACGGAAGAGTAGACAAAAATGACGTTTCCTATAGACAGTAGACAGAACGAGACGGCAGCAAAATAGAAAGAGTCAACTGCACTTTTTACGAAATTCACTCTTTTACATAATTCGACTCAGAATTCTTTGTTTTATCATAGGATTTATCGGTTGTCAGTTTGATTTTGACAGTAAGGATAGAAAACTTTCTTCCGAAATAGTCTACATATAAAAAGACCTAGACAAAGATCGTTAGAAATGATAGACAAAATGACAGATTGTAGAAAGATTTCTACCGTGGATGTCAAAAATGAAGAAACGAACTGTCACTTTGTATAGAAAAAGCTATGTCTATTCTTCGTAGAGATAGAAAGCGCCATGCTACGCGTGCTGTATGTTTGAACTCATCGCACGACGAGAACGCATCGTGTCATCGTGCGATCTTCGCCAAATAGGACGACGCCTTATACATTGCTTCATAAGTTCGAAAAAAAAATCGGCTCAACAACGTAAATAAGGCAATGAATGTTGTTGAACTGTCAAAATGAAACAGGTTAGTCTTTGGCTACGAACATAAGCTACGCAATTAGATTCAGAGCTGTTTCAAGGAAAGAAAGAATAAATAAAAATTGTTTTATTGTTGTTGTTCAAATCAGCATTATTGTTTTGGGGTTTGAAGGACATACACATACCCACCATACCCGTCTCTGTAATTACAATGGGACCCATAGGTACCATTGTAATTACAGAGACTAACTCATTTAAGACTAAAAATTTAAATTTGGTCGAATTCATTTGCGATGTCTCAGACATGATATCGCGACCCGCTTCTTAAAATTGTACGCACTTGAAATTCAGCGATAAAGCTCTTATTAAAGTAAAAATAAGTTTTAAAAGTTATTAACTAGTAACTATAAATTTTGAATGAAAAGCTGTTTATTTAAATTGACTTAAAGGTATTTCATGAACTTTTGTATAAAATTATTTAAATTATAACAACTCTGAAAGGTTTCGCAGTGACTAAGATGTAGGTACAAACTTTTCATGACTAAAAAAGTTTTGACTACTACAAATCTAAAACGAGAGTTTATGGTCTTTTAATTTAAAAAGTTAGATTGAAAATATTTCCGAACTATCCAGTGTTTATTTCTTTCAGCTTACAATTAACTAAAATATACTGCTAAGATTTGAAATAACAATCATTAAGTTCTATTTGATAAACATTTTTGAGTTGTCATCAACATCTTTGAGTTGTATGTACAGTCACGGACTTTAATTGATGAGCCACCTGGTACTGTTCGCATTTTAGCCGTGTAATGCAAATCGGGTTTATTCGGTTCCCGACACGCAAAGTCATATGTCTTCGTATTAGAAGAAGAAAATTATATTTCATATCTTTACCGGTTGGCTAACCTGAGACCAGAACTACAAACTTGACAGCAGTGACTACTCAAAGTCAACCAATTGCAGGTCTAGCAACAGTAACCTAGCAATGATAAACAATTGTTACTAGGTTACTGCTGCATAGTAACGTTAGCGTACGGAGAAATTCTCTGACATCGATATTTCAACTATCACTGTCTTCAGTTAAGTTTTCTGAATTATTGAGTTAATGAGCTATGATTCAAAGGAGGTCAGTATCAAATAGATTGGATAAACTTAATGCAACATTGTATTTATTTTTATCATTAAGAACTTATTAGTCAACCTCTATGGATGAGACTATTTCCGATTAAAAGTAATTTATTTGTCATCTTGATATTTCAACTGTCACTGTCTTCAGATATGTTTTCATAAATATCGAGTTAATGAGCTATGATTCAAAGGTGGTCGGTATCAAATAGATTGGATAACCTTAATGCAACAATGTATTTATTTTTATTATTGAGAACTTATTAGTCAACCTCTATGGATAAGACTATTTCCGATTAAAAGTAATTTATTTGTCATCTTGATATTTCAAATGTCACTGTCTTCAGTTATGTTTTCATAATTATCGAGTTAATGAGCTATGATTCAAAGGAGGTCGGTATCAAATAGATTGGATAAACTTAATGCAACATTGTATTTATTTTTATCATTGAGAACTTATTAGTCAACCTCTATGGATATTTCCGATTAAAAGTAATTTATTTGTCATCTTGTTTACGAGCGTGCGATTTGAGTTCGTGTTTAATCGTGTAATATCGTGAATGTATGAAACTGCAAAATTGAAAAGTTTGAAGGTGGCTCATCAATTAAAGTCCGTGACTGTACCTACAGAAAAAAACATGAAATAAACGAAAGTATATTATTCTTATATTTAGCTGTAAAATGAAAACAACTTAATACGACACATTAAAATAACACTGTGTGTATATTCTGTGCCTTAACCTAGGTTAAATTAATTATTATTATTTATTTCTTTGCTAAATAATTATTTTATATTTGTTTAACACAACTAACTATTTACATTATTAATTCACTCATTCTGTTTTTTCAATAGCTTGATAGATTTCAGTCGTCACCTTTTTTTATTGCTTCTGTTTTTTTATAAATGAAAACTTATTTATGTCGAATTCGGCTATTTGTTTGTGTAGAGTTTCACACTTCAATGGTTTTAAAATTGGACCAGTGCCATGAACCATTGTAACAAACAACTCATTGTTATAACGAATAAGTACCAGGGTCAGAAACCTGTTGGTGTCGGTGAAATATGATTAGAAGTCTCAAAGCTTTGTAGTCATAGATGGCGGGCATCTATTTTAAAGATCGATTTTGAAGATTTGATTCGTACGGTCTTATTCCAGAGCCGAATTGACCCCAATATACTCAAAATTTTCGAAATTAAACCCGTAAATAACCAATGTAAAAGGTACGAACACTCACTCCAAATGTACTACGCTATTGCGGCTACGAGCTAGGGCTACGCGCTACGAGGCTACGCGCTACGCCATTCTGACAAAATCGTTTCTTGAAGCTCTCACCGTAATGAATTCTGTGGACGTCCAAGTTTTTAAAGCTTTTATGCTCAAAGATCGGTTAGGTACTGCAATCATCATCAGTTGACAGCGATGCGGAGGATTTTTTCTACGTCATATTTTTGAATCATCATCATCATTTCAGCTAAAAGACGTCCACTGCTGGACATAGGCCTTTCCCAAGCACCGCCACTTCGACCAGTTCTGTGCTTCTCGCATCCAGTGCATTCCCGCGCGGCCTTTACCAGGTCATCGGTCCACCTTGTGTTAAGTAGTAAAATTACGCCCTCCGGTACGTAGTCGCCACTCCAGTACCTTTTGGCCCTAATGGTCATCTATTCTGCGAGCAGTGTGCCCTGCCCACGTAGAAGTAGTACTTTAAGTACTAGTAGAAGTTTGTTAATAATTTTAGTTAAATATATTTTATTTTATTTATTAATAAGGTACGTCATCATTATCTGTCTAGCCGTTTTCAAACTGGATGCAGCTGAATACCAGTATTTTACATAGAGCGCTCCACAACTCAGTTACTGGGTACTACTACGATACCACCTGCTAAGTCCTGCTAACACCTATGTCCAGCAGTGGACGTCTTTCGGCTGAAATGATGATGATGATGATTTATTAATTTATTTAAAAAAAATTAAAAAAGCATCTTGGAGAGATCATTTTCCAGGGTCACGGATCATAAAATCCTATCAATGAAATTAAAACGAATAACGTGCAAAGAGTAGATGTATTAAAGGAAAGAGCCATAGGTCAGCGAGCGTTTGAAAATTATAATTTTTCTAATTACTTACGAATTATTTTATCTTATTATAATTTTTATGATAACTGGCCACTAGCGACTGTAGCGGCACTTTGTATATCTACGAACCGACTTAGTTCTAGTTGGAGTATCCTCTTCCCCTTAGGAAGTAAAACGGATTTAAGCCAAAGTTTTGTACAAACAATGAATCTACAAATTGTTTGAATGAACATTGAATTTGAAAAGGTGTGTAATTATATGTTGGGAACACAATCTAGAACTTCTGAAGTTGAGTCAGCAGTTCGCAAATACGTCTCATTTTAGAATACGCAAATTCTTGTTTGTGAAGTTAGTTTGATTGGAGCACAAAGTAAAATATATTATTATCCGTTTAGAGTTATCAGGAATTAAATTAGATTGCTTCGAAATTCGGCTCGTTATTCAACTTATCTGAATGTCAACATGGCAACGATACAATTCATCTAGACAAATTGTAATCGCTTTCAAAGTACATAATTATCTTTTACTATAAGTTGTCCCTTGCCGCCATGTTGGCACCATTGTTTGTCAAGCCATTTTGAACTCTATAACTATTGAAACAAGCAATTATGAAGCGTGTGTGTGCAAACAACATGAAGGCAAGGGACAGTTACAGTGAACGGTCTATATTTCTGAAACGACTTTCAACAGGATTGACATAAGGATTTCAGTGGCTTATGTCAGTCCTATGGGACTTTTCTATCATCGTTATCGCTGATAGAATGTCACTTTGTCGACCCCTTGGCAGTTGCATATGGAAGGTTTGGTGCGTTTTTTTAGATACCGGAAAAGGACATATTTTATGAGAAATAAAAAAGAAAGTAGCATTAGATTAAAACATTTTTTCCACGATTTAGTTAAACAAAACTGATACTTAATAATTTCAATCATCAATAAAGAGTCTAACATTTTTTTGGTCAGTTTTTTAAAATTTAGACGATGGAAATAAGATGACTGCCTCGTTGGTCTAGTTTTCACAAGTGCTACTGCTGAGCATGAGGTTCGATTTCCAGGTCGTGTTTTTTCATCAGGAATTTCTCTGTAGCAGCCCGAATCTGAATTTGTGCCCGGTTGATGGCAATAGGCACGCCTCTATTACATGAGACTTAAACATAACTGGCGAAATGTGTGTGTTCTATAGGTACACCTCTCGCTCACCCTTCGGGGATTACAGGCGTGAAGTTATGTTATGTTATAAAAGATAGTTAATTGATTCAGGCGTGACTGCGGAAATCCATTATAAAATACTATTAGACGATAGAATAGAAATAGAAATAGAAAATTGTTTATTGTCCAGGTAATACAGTCAGCAGGTTTACAGGCTATACAATATTACCTATAAGCAAAATTTACAAGGTTACAATTATTTAGCAGGTTTGCAGATTACAATATTACCTATAGCTAGGTTACACAAATTGTTTGACAGTGAGCCCCAAACTAGACAGTTAGTCTGTATCTTGGGGCTCGGGGTACGACTTACAAAGTGGAATTTAAACAATAGTGATTTCAGGTTTTGTATGGTATTTTGTTTGTTTAAGTGTGATGTGGGTGTGGTGTGTTGTGTATGTGAGTGTGTGTGTATGTTTGCGTGTTTGTTCCCATTGTGTATCATTAATTTAGTGTTAGGTCAGGGCATATATATTAATTGTTCCGAGTCGATATTTAGTAACCTATTCCGCTCAACTGGCGCTCTGGCGCTTAGTTAAGGCTCTTACATACTGGGGCGATTCGTCGCGCGACGCGAGTTTTGACAAAACAATTTCTGAGAAAACTTTACGGCGAACAATGCGGCGGCGTCGCGTCGCGCGACCAATCACCCCAGTATGTAAGAGCCTTTACGTACGTCCATTGTATTTTGTTATGTTAGACTAATATTATTATTTTTTAAAGAGAGAAATAATAAAATGACTTGGTTTGTAATGTTAATGGCGATCCTCGGCAACAGCTGTTGGTAATCGTTTGTATTCTGGGTACCCAGGTGCCCGGACGTTGATTGGGCAATATTGCTTTAGAAACTAATTTCGCTTTATGTGTGGGCCGACTATCGTTTTTCTTATTTAACTATATTTTTCGGGCGTAGACCTATTATTTTGATCATTGTAATTTGTCGACACAAAAACGTCTTACTTTGTCATGGAAATAGCCTTCCTTTTTATCATAATTGATCGTTTCTAAGCTAAGGTTTTGTTATTTTTCTCAGATGTCTCAAAAGTAGTCTATCACTAGCTTAATTTTAACTTTATTCGTTCCTAATCGTGTCCTTAAATTAGTGCAAAAAATTGCTTTTAACTATGGCGTTCACAAATTATTCTTTGTTTCTCCGAGTGAGAAAAGGCAGGATACATCCAAAAAATTCTCAATTTTTTTGGCATGTTAAATTCTTTAAAAGCTACTTGAATTTCAGCAATAAATCCTTTACTGAAAGAAACTCATTGGTGTGTGAACTCAAGCGTTTGGATGAGTGTTCTCTACAATTTTTTGTAGAAAAGTTTTCTTTACAAAATCTATTCTATCCGTCGACAGATACTAGAAAATTCTGTCGAATATGTCTTATCGTACGGTTTACCTACAGAATGTTGATTTAGGTAGTCGATGTTTTATGGTGATTTGTTTTTCCCACAAAGAAAATCTTTTGTTTCGATCGACCTCTGAAAATCTTTTGAAAACCGTCTTTTATTTGGCTCATCAACACAATTTCCTTGACCTGCTATTTCTAGAGGATAATAGTTTATATTTATATTAATTAAAATATTATCATCATAAATGATCATCACGTAAGACACGTAGACATTTGGTTTCCATAGATTTTGGTTAAAATACCCTGTTAATTATCACTTGAATACATACAATTCGCCTCATAATAATCTTAATATTTACGCCAGAAACACTTAATTACCTTCTAGTTTATATTTTATTTATATAATATATAATGTATTTATTTATATAATATATTCCCAAATGTAATAATTAAACATGAAAATGTAACTTATGCATAATTTAAAACGTGTAACGTGTATTCATAATTAGGGTGTATTGTATCATAATTATTTACGTTTCGTGTTGAATAATTTTGCAGTACTAAAGATAAATTATATAATAAATTAGTAAATATAATAAATTAGGAAAATTAGTTTATTTTGTGTTGTTAATTAAGCTACTTTATTTGGACACAGTTCGTCAAACACAAAATAAAAAATAAAAACAGTGAATAATGTTTTTACAATAATGTGTGCCTCACGGCTGCGCCAAAATGGTTCATTTCAGCATTAATGCTAGACAAATGCTGTCTGACGCTGGTTTTCTAAAGAACCCGTAGGGACAAGTAACGGAGAGTACATACAGTTTCACATTAACACTTTCCTTCAAAATCTTTAAGATTGTGATTCACGCAATTAAAAGCGCTGGTCTATGAGGGAATACCACAAGTTCCTCTGGGAAACGAGTGTAGCGCGGCGCAGCTGCCACCACTTTATAATATAATTGAGTTGTAAAGACAAGCTTTCAAATAATTCAAAAGATTATCTCGTACATATTCGAATCGACTTTACCGCGTAAGCGTGTAGTAAATCTTAGTCTTCATAAGATTAACTGGAGCTTAAATCCATACCTAATGCACATATTAAAACAATGAAATTTTATTATTTCTAGCTAGAATAGAAATTGGCTCTTCGAGTTAAGTAATTGGCTCTTTTTGAGCCTTTGTTGTTATTTACATGATAGGTACCTACAATCAAGGTTCACGCGGACAGGCACGTTACAACGGCGCGACGCTACACCGGTAGAACAATTACTGTGAAGTTTTCATAGAAATTGTTCCACCAGAGTAAAGACGCGCCGCGCCGTCACGTCGCGCCTGTCTGAGCCTTCAGATTGCTATTGACACACTAGGATAAGCCGTTATTCAGCTAATACAATGCATTCAAACTAACTTTTCACTTATCCAGCTTTTTCTTTCAGGTTTTCACTACATCCATTCTATATAAATCTTATACACAGTCATTTTTTCATAATACGATGTTTTGGATAAAATTAAACTTATTGGTTCGTCTTTGGTCCAACAAATTCTTTTGAATAGATTTTCAATGAAAGTCTTCTAATAGGATTAAAATAGTCGTGAATGTAAAGGAAATTTTATAGAAAGTAGAAACCACAGAAACGCATGCGTGGAGTTATTTGATTCAGAACTGGCTCTGATGAAATGAACATGAAATGTTTTTTATTTTTATTTAACTGAGTCGGTACTCCGTTAAAAAACATTTTTCATTTCAAAGAATCAAAACGTGTGTTTTTGATTCTTTGCTTATTCGGGACATTGTTATGAAATAATATATTGTCTTTATTTTCGCATACAATGATAATAAAAGAAAATAATTAGTTATTTCGAAGTGGTGCTAAAAGATTTTTGGATAGAAGGAATGAATGGAAAATTCTAAAGATACCTAATTAGAATTATTAAAAATTGTGATGACCGAGTCGTTGGCTGATTGTAATATACAGTATGTAAAATTGTGATGACCGAGTCGTTGGCTGATTGTAATATACAGTTTAAAGAAAGACGTTCCAGTATCGCAAAAAAAAAATTAACATTTAAAAAACAAAATGTTAATTCACAAAAAATATAAAATTTATACGTAAATACCTTGGAGGTACAGCCGGTTGGGCAACGCCAGTACGCTAGGTACTATTCCGCGCTATTAATTTGATTTTAAACGTTTCGAATTTATTGTAATTTAATTAATTTGTTGAATTTGGATTTTATATACCTGGGTACTTATTTTTCTATACTTACTGATATTTTTATTTTAATCTATTAATGATATAGATTAACGAGTATAAGGGAACGTCCTCTGTAATTTAACATGTTTTATGGAAGACGATAATCGCTGCGTCGATCCCAAATAATTGAGAAAAAGACAGGAACAGGATCATGACTTTAAACCGGCACGGCACAATTAAACATAGATCTATAATAATTAATTTTTTGTTTGTAATTTATGGCTCCGTCACAAGTTTTCCATTCTTTAATTCCAACAATAAATTAATTGCGCTACTAAACGAAAAAACGCATTTCCTGTTAGTTTCAACTGTAATAATAACAGAGAAAATGTAAGATGACAGCTTGCACACTCGACTTATTTCATAAAGTTATAACAAGTCCTCTGCATTGGACATAACGACCGCCGCTTGCAGGCCATTTAACATTGCGTTCGTATGATAATGCGGACTAAGCCAGAACGACATCTGGTGTAGTACCAATAAGAACGCTGATATACACAATCATGCTAATTTCTATTTTGTTCACATATAGTAGCAAATAATTATGCTTATTTCGAGAAAATGCTTCCTAGTACCACACAATGAACAATGTTTATTATTGCGTAGGTATACGACAAGAGTATAATTTTTTAGTATCATTTTAATACACGGAGAGTATTTCATTTACAAGTTTATATAAAATATAAAGGAACAACACTCATAGGGCGTCAAATAATTCTTCCGCATCGCTGTCAGTGGGAAAGTGCCCAAAATGCTGGCCGCATTGCCACGTTGGATGGAAATGCTGATTCCTTGACCTAGAAATTGGCCATTCCTCTGGTCACGTGAAGAATCGACCAACCGCTGGGCGATGTTGCGAAATACTCGATGAGCACTCGGACCCCACGGCCCTAGTGTTTCAACCCCAAACGGCTCAAAAATATAGCTACCAATAAAGTTAGGTTAGCTACACCTTCCAGCGTAAGGATTATACTTAGGTACACCTTTTTTTTTGTAAATAGACGGGTTGGCAAAAACAATGATTTTTATTAGTCACTCTCATAATAAAATTGTTTTACGTACTTGTTTCAAAAACACCATATCAAAAATTACAGTAAAAAAAATAATCTTTTTTTTGTGTTGTGTAGCAAAAATCTAAATAAAGTATACATAATAATATATCTCATAGGCCGTTGTTGTGACTTAGATAACTAACGAATGGAGCAACTTGCTGGGGCGGGGGGTGCGGCGAGGGGTACACTTCACAATTTGACTAGCCGACACGAAACACGCTACACAATTCTCAAAACTTGTATCACAGACATTAAGTACAGAAAGCCAATAACAGTTAACTAGCCAATTAAAGATAACACAAAACAAATTTCAGGACCTGAATCTATTCACCAGTCTGTACAGGTTACACAATACTATTGTTGAATTGAATACTGAATTCTCCTTAGAACCCTCTAGCTAAACTACCTTTTTAACAACAAAGGGACGCTCGTTAGTTGTGGACCTAATTTCACTAAACAGGAGTTTTTAAAGACCTTGGAGCTTCCAAATGTCAACCACAAGTAGCACCCGAGATACCTAAAGTCAGATTACGACCTATTATTACGGTACAACTATAGTTTTCTCCAAACAAAGGGTAAATGCAGCTGGTTCTCAGAATAGCATAGAGATAATGAGTAGAATTCTAGATAGGAACAGAAAGAAAGAAATAAAAAACACGCTGTGTCCTACATCTGTCAGTGTCGAGCATATTTGTTGAAATGAAATTATGTCAACAGATGAAATTAAAAGTTTGTGGTTTTTCCAAGTTACTCAAGTTTTAATGCTATGAAAGGTTTGGGTTAGTATCTACTTGCGGGAAAGTCCGAAAGGGATACCCTTGGCAACAGTCAACTGAAGGAACACGGGTCGGTTTTAGTCAGTAAAAGTCTGACACGCCCTCCTGCTGCACCCAGAGCGGGAGAAGTTATTTGATGATATCCCACGCTCAAAAAAAAAAAAGGGTTATTCCGGGTTACTCGCAAAGTGATGTGGTTGTATTTTCAATGATTCGGGATACCAAAACGCGTTGGGGACTGATCTTTGGGGGTCAGTGAGCCTTTTCGTGTCTTACAGTTGATCGTTATATCTAACTAGCTTCTGCCCGGGATTTCTATCCGCGTGGAAGTCAACTTTACCACAAAATATATCCTACTAGCTGCGCCCCGTGGTTTCACCCGGGTAAGTCTCGATCCCGTAGGAATATCGGGATAAAAAGTATCCTATTTCCTATTCCAAGTCATGGTCTACCCCTGTCCAAAATTTCTTCCAAATCCGTTCAGCCGTTTTAGCGTGAAAGCGTACAAACCCACAGGTCCTGGGTTTCATTACCACTGGGGGCAAAATTGTCTGCTTGGTTGGTTGGTGGTAGGGCTTGTTCTAAGTCCCTATTGGCTAGCTACCACCATCTTATCTAAGTCTGTCGTCATGACAGCAATGTTAACAGCATTGTGGTGTTTCGGCAGTTAGAGGAAGATAGCCAGTTCTTCTGTGGTTGAGGATTCCGGTTGAAGCTCGTTTCCATCTTCGGTCTGATCATCACTTACCATCAGGTGAGAAGCGGGTCAAGAGAATCAACGTTGTGGATAAAAAAAAATCTCTCTAAATAGCATTAGAGGACAAGAAAATTGCAAAAGACAAAATTATTTGCACGAAAATTCTTATCTAAGTTATTTTCTAAGTCCCAAGTTAGCTATCAAAATATTGAGTGCTGTTCCACTTGTTCTTGATACTTACGTAATGTCGAGAGGCTAATTTCTTAAGTATTTATAAGTCTTATGTTTTGCTAAACTTAACTAATAATAAGCTAAAATTTGATAAAAACAAGCTCCCGATGGAATAATGTCCATATTATGTAGGTAATAAATGAAAAGTTGTTTAGTTTAGTAAATGATGTTGATTAGACTAACTAATCTAAATATCCAATTCTTTGGATTAGTATAGTCGTTTTAGTCAATTTTTTTAAATTGTTATTTTTTGTAGTCAAGGTGAAGTGGTGTCGTTTTAGTCTATTTTTTTTATTGTCTTTTTTTGTTTCTGGTGAAGACCGTGGGAATGCGCTGGATACGAAAAGCACGGAACCGATCGGAGTGGCGGTGCTTGGTGGAGGCCTATGTCCAGCATTGGACGTCTTTCGGCTGAAATGATGTAGTCAAAGGTTACTGTGCCAAAATAGGCCATTACGTGAACATCTACAGGATGAAATTTGATTCATGGGCATACTCTTAAGAGCCATAGTTTTGTCAGTGACCTTCCGCATGTGGGCGGAGCTATAGGGCGTTTGTGCACTACAAGGAATTTTACTGTCCGGCAGTAAAAATGTGAACGCAGCTGAATTACTTGAAGTTCGAAAACCGACCTTACTGCTTCGAAATAAAGGTGCTATCAACATCGGACCGTAAAAAATCGGACTGCCGGACAGTAAAATTCCTTGTAGTGCACAAACGCCCAAACTCCCTACTCCCCGAATAGGTACGTAAAACGCGCGCGGTGGCGCGCTGAACTAAAACGACGATCAAAGAAAATGCACGGACGCAGACTTGCGCGCATAGGCCGACAATTTTGCCTACGACTCCAGAAAGGAATGGCGCAGATGCAAGGCTGATATTTGTATAGATAGATACATAAGTTACGTATAGCTATTTTAAGTTTTTACTGGACATTATTTTTTTGCATGTGTTTGGAAGAAAATATAAGGTGTATCTTTTCATACACGAAATATTTTAAGGGGTCATTGTACTCATCATTATGAACAACTTTCACTATGGGAGGAAAAAAGGAAATCGCGAAATCAGATGTTCCCTACATTATAACGAGCTATGCGAACATAAATGTATTGTGCGGGGCGTTTTGGGGCTAACAAAAACATAAACAAAACTAAACTAATGTTTATGTTTGTGTGTGTTGTACTAAACTGTACAAGACACACATAAACATGACGTATCTTTGTTGCTTATCCACTCCCGCAGCTAAATATGACTTACGAAACATTTAAAGTAAACTTATAAAGTCATACGATAAAAAAAACTTGACGTATTTATCAAACCTCCAACAGAAATTGACGAGCAGAAAAAATGGGCCATTCCCTACTGCGAGTGCCTTTTTGTACATAAAATATACCAAAATATACATAAATAGCAGTTTTTATTAGACCCCAAGTCGCGTGCTTCACGGTACTTACCCTAAACTGATAAATGACAATACATACACCGGGATCACAATCCGTTCTATTTTACAAGAGGATTTATTGAGCTGGTAAAAGGGCACCCCTTTTTTTTTTCATCTACATCTATCATTACAGGGTAACCTATTGCGATAGTGTAGTTATCCAACTCTTATCCGAATTTATTATTAATAATATACCTAATTATAATTAAATTTTGTAACTTATCCGAACTATTTATTAATAGTCCTCCAGACCGTATTTCGGCCATGGCGGCCAATCTCAAGGGAGACTAGCCATCGGCGCGGGAGATATTAAAGTGCACAAGTGTTTGCGCAGACACAGGTGCACTCTCTCAACCCTTACTCTCATGGCATGCATGCATGGCATGGGAAGCAGTCACCTCCTTCTGCGAAGCAGTAATGCTCGCGAAGGAGGAGGCGGAACGCGTGAGGGAGAGGCAAAGTTTGCGCCCTCACGCCCCTAACCGCCGCCGCCGCTGGAGACGCCCTGGGCGTCGGGAATCCCAGGCGGATTCCCGGCCACCATAGGCGCGGGCGCTTGCGGACGGCGAGCAATGGGTAGCTCGCCGTCTGATCAGGACCAGGCCCGGGTCGATGGCGCGTCGTGTTCCACGCGCGCCTCAAAGATGTCAGCACAATTGGCGGGGTTCGCTAGGACCGATGCCTGCCAGGGTTGCGGGTTAGTCCGAAAGGGATACCGGGACCTTGGCAACAGGCAACTGAAGGAACACGGGTGGGTTTTAGTCAGTAAAAGTCTGACACGCCCTTCCGCTCCACCCAGAGCGGGAGAAGTCATTGGATGATTTCCCACCCTCAAAAAAAAAAAAAAAAGACCAACGGCTTATCATGCTTTCCGAGGCACGGGGGTATTACACCGCCAACTTCCAAACTCCGGGCTGTTACTACGAAATTCCTAATGGAAAAACTCAATAACACTTTGCTCGACTCGGGAATCGAACCCAGGACCCCACGCTCTGCAGTCGCGCTTGCGACCACGAGACCAACGGGGCAGTAACTACAGAACTATTTATTATTTAAATGCGAAAATGAGTTTGTTTGTTTCTTACGCTTTCACGCTAAACTGGCTGAACGGATTTGGATGAAATTAGGCACAGGGTAGACCATGACCCGGATAATTATTTTGGTGTATGATGTTACATGGGTATACTTTTTATCATTTTATGTGCCAAAGGGACTAGAGCGCTATCAAAATACCTTAACAGTTACCCTAATCCTACTAATATTATAAACGCGAAAGTTTGTAAGTATGGATGGATGGATGTTTGTTACTCTTTCACGTAAAAACTACTGAATGGATTTGGATGAAATTTGGCAAACAGATAGTTTATAACCTGAATTAACACATAGGATACTTTTTATCTCGATATTCCCACGGGGTCGAAACTTACGCGGGTGAAACCGCAGGGCGCAGCTAGTCACAAATAAAGCATTCTTTGTGAACTCACTCAGAGAACAACAGAATAGATCCGTGTTATTAGCTATGAGGTTGAGAAGTGAGGGTGAGAGTTCATTAGGTACGTTATCACTTTTGGGGGTAGCGAGCGTTACAATATACTGTTTTAAAGAACAGCAACTGACTTCTTGTTAGATTAACTATGCTATTGTTTGTTCAGGGGTAGTTAGATAGGAAATGTCGACTCCGTCTAGCTTATTTTATTATATGACTAGTACTAAAAATGATTCCGTTATCCAACACATGAAAATAACATCACACCTTGTTTCCCCGAAGGGTTGGGCAGAGGTGTACCTGTAGTTCACCCACAGATATCCACTTTACAGAATTAACAATTTAATTTTAAATGAACGTCACAATTATTATTTTTAGCGTGCAATATCGAAAACGGTCACCCATTTTCCATTCAACATTTTCCTGTGCCAATATGAGGCAGTCCTATAATTAGAGATAAATTTCATCCCTTTGACATTTGGAGAGGCCAAACGGGTGATTATTTTTGACACAGCTGTTGTTGAGTGACGTCAGAGTTGTGTATTTTAAGTACAGAAAGATATTTTAGTTACCTTTTGCGTGGTTGGGAAAATAGAACGTTTAGGGATTGTAATTTTTTGATCGTTACTTTATAAATAGCTAGCTGCGCCCCGCAGTTTCACCCATGTAAGTCTCGATCCCGTGGAAATGTCGGGATAAAAAGTATCCTATGTGTTAATCCAGGTTATAAACGATCTGTTTGCCAAATTTCATTCAAATCTATTCTGCCGTTTTTGCGCAATTGAATAACAAACACACAAACTTTCACATTTATAATATTAGTAGGATTAATTAATGATTTTCTGGCTTCAAAAAATTACAATATGTCTGTCTAATAATATAAACTTTTTTTTGTATTTTTATTTCGTGGTTGCTAACTACTTGTTGTTAAATCAGGGAAGTAAATATGACGTTTTGTCTTTTTTTTCAAATAATCTCAATGGATTTTACAGAAGATAAGATCAGTCTACAAGTAGGTATTATTAGGTTCCCTATCCATTTGCATAAAATTTTAAGACATAATATAACATGGCATACTTTTGTTTATCCTAACAATATTTACGCATAATATTATTTTCGCATATCAGCAAACGCATAATTATTTTAAGCATAATTTCAACAATCATAATAGTGTATAAGCATAACATTCAAAAGCATAAATATATTTACGCATAATGACTTACATAATTTTTAAACGCATAAGAAATACGCATAATAATTGTCTCCAACAAAATTAGACATTACAACATATATAATAACAAGTACAATGACCACTTGAGAAATTTCGTGTATGAATAGATACACCTTATATAGCTTCTAGTCGTTTATGGCACTTCACCGGCCACTGCCGCGGCACCGCTCGCTTCGCTCGCTCGGCTCGTGCGTAGGGGGTCACAGTTCTAACCTAACCTAAACCACCTAACATTAATTTTGTAATATCTACGTAAAAACAACTTAACTTTGTGTCCGTTATTCCAATATTTTTTTATGCCTTAAGACTATTATGCTAATAGTCATTGCCTAGTAACATTATGCGAATTCAAATTATGGCAAAACAAATTATGCAACAAAATAATTACGACAAAAAAAAAATATGGCAAAAAAAATATGGCAAATCATTATTAGATCAAAAAAAAATATGCCAAAATCGTTATGCCAAAGAATATTAGGAAAAAATACATTATGCGAAAAAAAGGGGTCCCGTATTGTAACGGTTTAATAAAATGCTCTTCGCTTTAAAAAATGACATTGGAAACCTCATAAATATCATCGTTCAAAAATAACCGCTAAAAACCTAACATGTATGCATCACTACGTGAATGATTATGTAAACCGCAAATTACAGGCGACCAGCGTTCACTCGCTCAGTGTACATGTGCCGGAAAATAGCCAGCCAGGCTTGCAATATCCTATTACACTTTAGCTTGAAACTTGCATCTGAATAACCTAAACACATAAACTTTACACACATACATACATACTATAAACTCACGCCTTTTTAAACTTAATACTCCATTTCAAATAAAATTAGACATTTAAAAAAACCTTTTTGCAGTCCGTTCAACCGATTTTGACTTTTATACCGTAGGCATAGGGATGGCATTAAAAGCAAAGAAGGTTACAGTCAAAGACAGTGTGACTTTCGAATTTATAATATGAGTACGGAAATATGGATTAGTATGTATCAAACTAAAGTGAGAGCAGTGGCGGCCCAGTAGTAGTTAGGTACCAGCTAAAGATTCTTAAGGCGACGCTGCCGCATTGTTCGCCGTGTAGTTTTCTCAGAAATTGTTTTGGTAAAATTCGCGTCGCGCGGCGAATCGTGCCAGTATGGCCCCGACTTACGAGTTGTATGTCGTGGGTTCGAATTTAGACAGGCGCTCTACATTGTGTAAATATTTTCATCACCACTGCTCTCAAAACGGTGAAAGAAAACATCGTGAAGAAACCGGCATGTCCTAGAACCAAAAAATTCGAAGACATGTGACATCTACCAACCCGCACTGGGCCCGCGTGGCAGATTACAGCCCACTCCCACTCGAAGAGAGGAGGCCTGTGGCCAGCAGTGGAATCATTATGGCCTGATAATGCTAAACTAAAGTGTATTTTCTATTGTTCCAGGTATCCTCGACTGTTTCAAACCTTTAGTGATAATGTGGTCCTTTAAAGAGTCTATAACATAAACTTCAGAATTTGTGAACCATGCTTTATTTTGTGGTTAAAAAGTGATTTGTACTATGGAGAGTGTTATAATAGTACAGAATGGACGTTATGTATAACATAAGTTTGGAAAGGCAAAAGTTCTACGCGACACACAATTTTAACACATATCCTGAGTCTCAAGACGTGGAAGTAAGTTTGACATTGAGATATTTTTGCTTTATTTCTGCTTAGCAATGTGTGTGCGCATCTTTAACAAAATACCGAGGCACTTCAAAACATTAAATACAAGTTTATTTAAAATTAAGTTTTATAAATGGTTACTGGAATGTAGTTTTTATAGTTTAAAAGAATTTATTGACAAAAAATGTTAATGTTTTAAAAAAAATAATATTGATGGCTTTTTCACCCAATTTTATAATTTTGCATGCTATGTTTTTATTCTAGCTAAACATGTTTGTGCCTGTATTTAACACCATTTTATACCATGTTTTACGCAAATAAATATTTTTATTTATTATTCTTTTGAACACCAGATTTCTTTAGACAGCATTATCCTGTATCTAAGGACGTGGAATTAACGTTTGACGTTTAAATATTTTCGCTTTCTTTTAAACTGCAAATTTCTTTGGACAGTAGGTACTGCAGTTCTTTATTTAGCTTAGGATGCGATGGATTGAAGTAACACGACGTTTTAATAATTCAGAGAGAATCATAAAAATCGGGTTTTATTAGATAAGGTGCCTCGAATAAGTATATAATAAAAATGAAAAATAATCTGAAATAATTAAGATGGCGCATCTGTTTCAAATCAGACATGAATGTGTCTGAATGTGTTAATTACATTTTATTTATCAAGAACACACACAAACAGTCATATTTTGACAGTACCTACATTTGATGTTGCACAGGGTTTTCGTTCTGTGTAATTCGTGTTCGGTAGAAAGATCGACACAATTTTTCTAGGGATAGGGGGTGTCATTTGCTATCCCAAAATTGTTTTTTTTTTCGTTTTAAAAAATGAATTTAAATAATTTATTAACATAATTTTAAGACTGGAAACACATTGCACTTAAGCCATTTTCTAAAACCAATCGTACATAAATTGTGAAAATTTACACCAAACATTATTGCATCCTATTACAACCACAGACAAAAAAGTTGTGACAGCATTTCGGGTAACAAAAAACAAAAAAAAAAGTATTAGGTATCTCAATTACCTACCGAGACACATACGACACAGGTTTTATGCGTGAAAACTAGGATAATAATATGGGTTCCCTATCCATTTGCATAAAACACTATTATGCTACCTAATAGTCATTACGCCTAGTAACATTATGCGAATTCAAATTATGGCAAAACAAATTATGCAACAAAATTATTATGATAAAAAAAAATTATGGCAAAAAAAAATATGGCAAATCATTATTAGACCAAAAAAAAATATGCCAAAATCGTTATGCCAAAGAATATTAGGAAAAAATACATTATGCGAAAAAAAGGGGTCCCAATAATATGATGCTCTCTATCCCTAAGAATTTTTTTTCGGTCCGTCTACCAAACAGCCTGTTATGTAAACCAAATCCATATAAACATTGTGAGCCATTGTACGTCTACATAAAAAAAACCTAACTACAAGTGATGGAATTTTCTTCCACGTCAAACTTCAAAACTTGAATTACTTCTACCCACATTACGGTCCAGCTTGCACAGAATTTCTGAACAGACTGTCAAACATTCTGAACTTTATAGATTAACGTCGATTTACTATTCAGCGGTTCCAAGAAATTCGGAGCTTGAAACTTGCACAAAGCATTCGATTGTATGATAAATTGATGAGCGGGGTCTATTATTAGCGTACCAATGATCATAATCAATACCTTGAATGCTTCATTTACTTTACATTATTGAAAACTGATATTATTTGAAATGTGGGTAGATGATTGGCGCCAAACGTTGAAGAGCCTAATATTAAATAAATAAATAAATAAAACGTGGTACTTACTTCAAGTTGTTACAAATGGCCGAGCAAGCGAAATATTTCTGAATAAACCATATTTTAAACTTGATAGATTAGCGTAATTAACAGTTTTTTTTTTCATTTTAAATGTTAAGAAGAAATTCGCCTATAAGCTATGACGCAACACCTATGTAGAATCGATACGCTAGGTCTATTAATACTGATACCACTATCGGCTAATCAATGCAATGAACCATCGTGTATCATCAAACTTGAAACTGTTTTTTTTTTAATAAAATTTGGGTAGGTGATTGGCGCCCAACGCGGTAATAGTACCTACCTAAAAGTTATTATTCTTTAGTGGAACTACAGATAAAACTACAGATATAAGGTTTGGCGAAACACTAGATGTTATACTAAAGGATAAAATTTTAATATTTCATTATTTTTGATTTCACACTTGACTACTACGTAAATCCCTGTTACCATTAATTGACCACTCGGGTAGTGGTCTGACCGAAACCTTAAACACGTGGATTGACATTACATTTTTCCCACATTAATAACCTTAATTGAATAAGGCACGTGTATTCAACGTGGTCGTGTGAGCTATAAGTCAGGTAATAAAATTACTGCGTTTTAATGTCAATGGCTGTGAGTTTAAAATAAGGTTTTTATTATTAACAACCAAGCCGTTCTACATTCACGTTACTAATTTGCTGATAAAGGATTTTCTCAACGTCATATATCTTTTCTCCGTGGAATAAAATTGGCGTTTAACAGTTGTTATAAAGTCGTCTAGATAGACAGTCAAAGCTGAGAACTCGTTGAAAAAAATATCGTCCAACTATTAGCCGCTAAATGCACGTACACTAGAAAAGCACTATGACGTCTGTGCGAGTGTATGTCGTAGCTGCCATGCACACCAGCTTATAAAAGTTGGCTTGTTGGTTTTAGTTCTTTTGCAGCGCGAGACTATCTCTCGACATAATAAAAAAATCAAGTAATAAAAACTAAAACCCAACTACGACTTAAAGGTATAAACAAGACACCACAGACAGACAAATTAAAAATCCGGAGTCACACGTGTTAGGGCATAAATCGAAAAGATTACGTGTGACTCCGGATTTTTAATTTGTCTGTCTGTGGTGTCTTGTTTATACCTTTAAGTCGTAGTTGGGTTTTATTTATTTTATTTATTTATTTAACTATTTATGTACACACATAATAAACAGACAAGAAGAAAAGAACAGAAAAAAACGTACAAAGGTGATGCTTATTTCTAAAGAAATCTCTTCCAGCACACCTGCGATAGAAAAGTAGATAAGAGATGTTTTTGGTTTTAGTTTTTATTACTTACTTGTTTTTTTTTTAAATTCTTTTGGGGTTATAATATATATATTTTTGAAATGTGCTCATTAAGCCCTTTCATTTGATACCCAACATGGTACGATTAAACCATTTTTTTTTAAGTTCCCCCTGTTATGTCCTCTAGAGGGCGCCATTTTTAATTTAATGTGACTTCACATAGCCTATAAGCAGCGGACAATCACGACGCTTCTAACGATACCTCATTTGTCAAATTGTGATAAGTGGTTTGGAAGATAGGAGGGAACAGATGAACATACATACATACATACTATCGCGGTCTAAAAATGTTTATCAGTTTTCAAACTAGCTTCTTTACCACACTGTGTGCAGTAAAGTCTAAAATGCTATATCTGCTTCTTATTACTTTTATTTCATAATTTTAAAGTTGACATTTTACCATAATGACATAAAATGCTATACCTCCTTCGTATTACTTTTATTTCTTAATTTTAAAGTTGACACCTGTTGACATATTATCGTAACCATAATGACATTTTAACAAAGAAAATAGGTTTGAATTTTAGTAAATATAGATTGATAGAAATACAATGGCTAGTATAACCCCGCAACAAAGGGCTGAAATATTATTTCTCCACGAAGATGGCTTGAATATTAGTGCGATATCACGAGAGCTCAATATATCTCGATTCACCGTGAGATTTTGGATTCGGCGTCATGGCGAAGAAGGGCAAATAACAGATCATAGAAGCAATTCAGGACGACGGGCGATACTAACCACCGCGCAAATAACTGATATGGTTCGACATTACGAAGAGCGCGGCTTCACACCAACTAGTCGTTTTGCTGCTTTGTATGATGTGGGTCCTCGGACGATTCGACGAGCTTTGCACGGAGCAGGGCTACACTACAGACGTCATGCTATAAAAGTGGAACTCAAAGCTCACCACAAAACTGCCCGACTTAATTTTGCGCGACAATATCTTGATTTTGATTGGTCGAATGTTATATTTACCGACGAAAAAACTTTTAAATCGAGTCAAATTGGAAGATTGACTTTATGGCGTTATAATCGCACTCGGTATGATGAAGCTCATATCGTGCCTCAAAATGAATCTGGTCGCATAACAGTCAACTTATGGGGGTGGATGAGCCACGATGACGTCGGAGAACTGACGTCGTTAGAAAAAAGGGCTACTGCGAATAATTATGTGTCACTTTTGGAAGAGGTGATGCTGCCTACTGTGCGCGTTGTGTATCCTGCAGCAGAATTCCCACAAATTGATTACGTTCAAGATAATGCACCGATACACAAGGCCCGGGCTACTATGGCGTGGTTCAACATGCACCGTGACATTCGTCTCATTCAATGGCCTGCTCGTTCAGCAGATATGAACCCGATTGAAAATCTGTGGGGCATAATGGTTCAACGCTGGGACTGTCAGAATGAAAGAAACCCTGAAGCTCTTAGATCACATTGTGCACGGGTATGGGATGATATCAGGGGGACAGATTTATGCGCGCGGCTTGTCTCATCTATGAGAGATAGACTACGTGCCGTCATAGCTGCTGATGGAGGCTATACTAGTTATTAAAACTATAAATTATTGATAATTTCCATAAAAAAATAAAAATGTTTACTATAAAATTGTCTATTTTTGCATTTTTAGTAAGAAGTTCAACCTCGCTTGGTTAAAAAAGATTTGTTTGAGAAAAAATATTAAATGATTTATTTCTGTAAGTAGGTTTGTACAAACACTTTTAAACGTCAATCACATTTTTAAAACTAAATGAGGTCGGCGTTTAATATCTGACTACTCTGAGAAGAAAGGCCGAAATCACTATTATTGTCATGGACCTTGTGACATAGATGTGTGCATGCAACTCTAAACCTTAAGGTGGTAAACATTCTCAGACCGCGACCGTACATACCGGTCAAAATCATAACCCTCCTTTATTCTTCGCCGTAGTCGGGTAAAAATATTCTAAATGTCAAACATTCAAAATTATCCCGGATAAAGATATTTGGCGCGGAGGACCTGTCTTGTCAGTTCATAGTTTAAGTTTTAAAGGAGTGCACGAACCTCTTTTTTATGATGTTTTGAGACATTATTATTATTATTTACCATCTAAAGTAAGCCTACCTACTCAAAATGAAGGCACCTAGCAACACCAAAATAAACGTACACACCGAAGGTGATGAAATCTTATTAATTTGTGAAAATGATACAATGAGTACTTATGACCCATCGATGACGTCCTACTCATCATTATCTACCTAGCCTTCTCCCAACGATGTTGTGGTCGGCTTCCAGTCTAACCGGATGCAGATGAAAACCAGTATTTTACATGGAGCGACTGCTTATCTGACCCAGTTACCAATTATTACCCATTATTCAAATAATTTAGGTGATAATTAATTTAAACTTTAACACACTCAGACAATTGTTATTAAGTAAATGAAGTGAAATGTTAGATATAAATATAATTAATTTAATATTTAATTCCTAATGATATTTATGTGATATTGGATAAATCTAGATACCTCTTCTGCAATATTAGTTTTAAGTTATCTTGCTGCGCCCTAACAGGGTCATGTACTCACTAGTTTAAGTTTAGCGTGTAAAATTGGTTGTGTACATTGTGCATTAAATTAAATAAATAATTAAGTACAGCTACTAATTAGGGACCCTAATTCCTTATTATTCTGTCTGTTATAATAAGGATGAGACCGTAAAATAATACGCCTGTTAAATAAAATTAATAATGTTTTGCAAACACGCCCTGGAACACGCGTTTGGTTTTGCTTTCATTACTCACATCGTTCTATTGTTTATAATATGTGAAACGTACCTATGGTTCTTTAAAAGACGGTTGTTCCTAAGGGCCAGTTCAGACCGCGACTTCAAGCGATGCGACGCTGCGCGCGCTTTTTAACAATTATCAAACTTATTTTCTTCACGAAAAGGTATAACTTCAGTGCGAGGGTTAACACGACCGTGTCAAAGTACGCTGAGATGCGCGGTACTGCGCAGCGCGTGTACCTTACTGTGTAGTTAATAAATTCGATATTTTATCAGATCAGAAAAAAGTGCGCGTCGCGGGACATCTCGGTGTGAAATGACCGTATTCGTAAAGCTCCATTGAGAGATGATTTTATACGAACCTTTATCATCCGACTGTTGTTTCCTTCCGCGTCATAAAAGAAAACCGGCCAAGTGCGATTTGGAATACCTATTACGGTTCATAAGATACAGCCCGACAGACAGACGGCTTGACGGACGGACAGCGGAGGTTTTAGTGTTCCGGTTGGCACCCTCTACATCGCCACATGTGAACTACGCATCAAAGACCTGACGTCACACAAAAATCCTGACGTCACATAAAGTCCTGCATCGCGCAATTAGAGTTTACCACGCGATGGACATATACACCACAGATTCCAACGTCCATCGTTGGGCAATTACCCGCCAGACACTACCTATACCCGTCTGGTAGGAGGATGAGGATCCCCCGACCAGACGGGTGTAGGTAGTGTCTTCCTTTCTGTCTGCCTTTTCTATAGAGGATGAGTGAACTTAACGCCCTGTTCCTCATACCTCTAAACTCTAAACACATGATGAGCACAGCAGGTAATTACGTAACACATAATGTATGTATGGCGGAGAGGGTACTTCTCTCTCTCGTTATGCTAATGAAATCCACGACATCAATTTAGGTATTTACCTATTCTTAGCGAAACCTCCTTCTTCAAAACCTGGCTCAAGCGGTGCGCTATAAAACACAGCGCGCGCTTAGTAACGGGTTCACTCGATCATCGGTCGGCAACGGTTGAACATCGCCTTCGTTTGTATTTTCATTTTGCTATATTGTTCTTTTGCTAATTAATTTATATCATTTGCAGTAATTAGAGTTCGGATTTCTTATTTTTAAATTATCGTTTGTTGTGATTTCTGATTTGTGAAACTTTGATTGTTGATTAAATAATTTAGGAAGTAATTGTGCGTTATTTTTAAAAAAACTATCCTCACTTCTGGTTTCTAAGATCAGAAGTGGGATAGACCACGTGCTTAGTGCTGTGTGCCATCTGTTTTAAGTTAAAGTAAAAGTCCGTTAGTGTTTGAAATTTAACCTAATTACTGCAAGTTTTATGTTTTGTGGGTACGCGAGGAGTATCGGTGAGTGTTGAATTTTATTTCTGATCATTTAATTTCTGAGATATGCCGGGACGTTCGACAAGTGTTGAAAAACAAAACGATTCGCGTCGATCGCATCGTAATCGTTCTCGAACGTTGAGAAGTAGATCGCGTAATCGTAGCCATGGTTCCGGAAGGAGCAATCACACTCCTTCACCACGTAGATACCGTGAGCATTCTCATAATCGCGAGCGTACCTCTTCTAGACGTCGTCATGTGTCCCGTAGTTCACGAAATGGTCATAGACGTCGTGACACCTCATATAGCCGCCGTGATTCTCCGCGTGATCAGGCTTTAGGTCAAATATTAGCTCGCTTGAACTCTATTGAGAGCCGTTTGCCGACTTCGCCAACGTGTCGCGCGTCTACGCCTGTTGCGGAGCATGGCTCGCGGGGACAGGACAATTTCACTGGGCAGAGGTCGCGAACGCTCGACCAGGATAAAGACGTGACAGATAAGCTCGTTGGCGCATTATCTTGTTTAGTTAAAGAGAGATCGCATAATTTTTATATTTCTCCCTTCGATCCTAACCTACACGACTTTGACGTTTGGTGTTCAGAGGTAGACCGCGCTCGTAATTTAAATAAATGGGACGATCGCGAGTGTCTGGGGCGCATAGGAAGTTGTTTGCGTGGTGACGCAAAGTCATGGCTTAACGATTGGGTAACAAGTGATCGTTCGTGGAGCACCTTCAAGTTAGAGTTTCGTTCACTGTGCCCACGTAATGTAGACGTTGCTACAATTTTATTTGAGGTTATGTGTAACAATTCAAATAAATTCCCGACATACGCCGAATATGCTCGCAAGTCTCTTTTGCGTCTGAATATTGTAAAAGGCTTGTCTGATGAGCTGAAAGTTGCAATAATTGTCAGAGGTATCACTGATGCTCAAGTAAAGGCTGCGGCAACGAATGCGAAACTTAAAATAAAAGATTTAGTCGAATTTCTGTCAGTATATATCAAACCAAAAACCGAGACACGCAGTTCAAACAATCCTTCCCACTCAAACAATGTAGGACCGTCATCATCGCGTAAACGCGAAGCAGCCAAATCGGGAGATAGTAAAATAGTTTGTCATTATTGTCATAAAGTCGGCCATACGAAATATAACTGCAGGAAAAGACCGAAAGTTGATACTAACGCGCCACCATCAGCAGATACCGTGACGTCAACATCGGGTGATAAATCGGTCAAGTTTTGCACATATTGTAAACGTAACGGTCACGTAATTGATACATGCTTTTCGAAACAAAAGTCTGAAACTGATCGCAATGAGAAGAAATCGGCTAAGATAAATTTTTGCTCAAGTGTCAATCGAAACGAGACAACATAATGCCTGCTGTCATTCAAAAGTTGCCTATAGATACTTTGATTGATAGTGGGTCTGATATCTCGTTAATTTTAGAATCGGTTCTTAAATATTTTAATCTCAATCGAATCCCAACGTATCGTTTGTTGAGAGGTATAGGCAGCCAGGAGATTGAATCGACGTCATATGTTGTGACGACGATTGAATTTCCGGAAGTGTCTTTGGAAGTTGATTTGTATGTGGTCCCAGTTGGGTGCATTACGGCGCCTATTTTGATTGGCACGGATGTATTAGATAGAGAGGGAATTACATACACGCGTAGTAATAACTTACACCGGCTCACGAGATTAGACAGTATGCCCTCCGTACTGCACGTATCTACCGTTGAGTATGAAAACATTAAAACGCCGTTAGTCGGCAATGACAGGAATCTTTTGCTTGATATTATCCGCGAGTTTTCGAGTTCTTTCATTACGGGGACTGCTACATCAACGGTGAATACGGGTAGTATGGAAATAAAATTAACCTCGAGTGCCCCGGTAGTTCATAGGCCTTATAAGCTTTCTTGTGACGAAAAAAATAGAGTTCGGGATATTATTAATGACTTGCTCTCAAAGGGAATTATTCGTGAGTCACAGTCCGACTACGCCAGTCCTATCATCCTCGTCAAGAAGAAGGACGGGAGTGATAGGATGTGCGTCGATTATCGGGCACTTAATGTTATAACGGTCAAAGAACGATTTCCTTTGCCTTTGATCGATGACCACATCGATAAGCTTGGTTGTTTCAAGTTTTTCACAAGTTTAGACATGGCAACTGGATTTCACCAGGTGCCATTAAAGGATGACGATTCGATTTCCAAAACCGCCTTCGTAACGCCTGAAGGGCATTTCGAATACTTGAAAATGCCCTATGGGTTAGCTAACGCCCCTATAGTTTATCAAAGGATAATTTCGAAAACCTTAAAACCCCATATTGAAAGTGGGCGAGTGTTGACGTATATCGACGATGTGCTTCTTATGTCAAACGGAATTCCTGAGGGACTCGACTTGCTGCGTCAAGTTTTGAGTACTCTCACGAATGCCGGTTTTTCGGTTAATTTAAAAAAGTGTACCTTCTTAGATACCGAAATAGAGTACTTGGGACGGGTAGTTGGTAATGGTCAGGTGCGGCCGAGCCCAAGAAAAATAGAGGCGCTGGTAAATTCACCAAAACCTACCAATGTTAAGGGGGTTCGCCAATTTTTGGGTCTTGCCGGGTATTTTAGGCGTTATGTCGCGGGTTACGCTTCTAAAACAGCCTGCATCGCCAGATTGTTAAGAAAGGGAGAATCTTTCAAATGGGGTTCAGAACAAGATGTGGCACGCGACTATATTATTCATTGTCTGACCCATGAACCAGTTTTAGCAATCTTTGACCCAAGTTTGCCCACGGAGCTTCATACCGATGCCAGCTCTATCGGTGTCGGTGCGGTGTTGTTGCAGGAGCATGCCCGTAAACGAAAGAGAGTAGTCAGTTACTATAGTAGGTCCACACACGGCGCAGAGAGTCGCTATCACAGCTACGAGTTGGAAACCCTAGCCATTGTACGCGCACTTCAGAATTTCCGTCATTATTTAATTGGCATCAATTTCAAAATAGTGACGGATTGTAATTCGTTGAAATTAACCGAAACAAAAAAAGATTTGTTGCCTCGTGTCGCGCGTTGGTGGGTGTACCTACAAGACTTTACCTTTACTTTGGAGTATAGAAAAGGATCCATGATGCAACACGCTGATTTTCTAAGCCGGCACCCTCCTGAAACCGCAAACGTATCACACATTCGCAATCCTAATAATTGGGCAAAGGTCGCTCAGACTGCGGATGAGGAAACCCAAAATTTAATTGTTAAGTTAAGAGAGGGCCAATTAGATTCTTCAAGGTATTTTATTAAAAATGAACTTTTGTATTATAAATATACACCAACCGGGGAAGAACAAAGATTGTTGTGTTACATCCCTAAAGGTTACCGACTTAGCCTTTTAAGAGCTTTCCATGATGAGCATGATCATGTTGGAGCCGACCGAACGACGGATCTTATATTACGTCACTTTTGGTTTCCTAGTGTTAGGCAATTCGTTAGAAAATATGTTAGCCATTGCCTTGTATGTTTAGCTCATAAGAAAGTACCTAAAGCACCCCAACAACCGATTCAGTCTTGGTCGAAGCCTGACGACCCATTCTGTGTTATTCACGCCGACATATTGGGCCCGCTTCCAGAATCTAACGGGTTTAAGTACGTTTTAATTGTAATTGACAGCTTTTCAAAATTTTGTCTGCTGTACTCCATGTATCGTCAAGACTCGGACGAATTAAAACGGGTGTTCACTAATGTGATATCTTTGTTCGGGTCTCCAAGTACCTTAATATGTGACAGAGGGAGAATGTTTGAAAGCGTAGCCTTCCGAGACTGGGTTAGTAGCTTGGGTTGCTCCGTTCATTTCATCACACCTGGAATGCATCGAGAAAACGGGCAAGCAGAGAGGTACTGCAGAACTGTTTTAAACATGTTACGGGTAGAGGTGGGACATAAAGGTTCCCAGTGGGCTGACGCTTTATGGAAGGTGCAGCTCAATTTAAATGTCACCAGGCAGGCTACTACGCAAGCCTCGCCATTACAACTCCTCGTTGGGATTGATGCAGCTACCCCAGTAATAAGATCTCTAGTGCGTGACGTCGCACTTGAGAACCGTAACCCTAATCGAGAAGCACTTATGACGCTCAGGAGACAGCGTGCCTCAGACTTACTTACAGCTAATCAGCGGCGTCAAGACGACTACACCAACCAGAACCGGCGACAACCACGAGCCTACGCTGCTGGGGACTATGTCTTTGTCAACAAGGCATCGCAGAGCACAGGAAAGCTGGACTCTGGCATGCGGGGGCCCTATAAGGTCCTACGTGTATTGCCACATCATCGTTACGAGCTGGAACTACTGGCTGGCTCGTATGGTAAAAAAACCCAGGCAGCTGCCGAGCATATGGTGCTCTGGCGCGGCGAGTGGACGCCTGACGCATGCTCCGCTTTCTTCGAGGCTGGTAAGCAACCGGATGGCTTCTGTTTGGTCTGAGCTTCTGGCTTATGACTTCTGTTTGGCCTGAACCTATGGTTCATGGCTTCTGTTTGGTCTGAGCTTCTGGCTTATGACTTCGGTTTGGCCTGAACCTATGGTTCATGGCTTCTGTTTGGTCTGAGCTTCTGGCTTATGACTTCTGTTCGGCCTGAACCTATGGTTCATGGCTTCTGTTTGTTCTGAGCTGCTGGCTTGTGACTTCTGTTTGGCCTGAACCTATGGTTCATGGCTTCTGTTTGGTCTGAGCTGCTGGCTTGTGACTTCTGTTTGGCCTGAACCTATGGTTCATGGCTTCTGTTCTGGTTAAGTATATTAGCTTCACTACTATCTATTTATCTTGGCTAGTATTCTACCCAATGGGAGTCCGGAATGCCATTGCTTGGAATGCTATTTAGTTCCATTTACGTTTTAATGCTTAGAATCACTGATTTTGCTTTGTAATTTTTAGTCTGAAGCTTTTAATTTTACATTTCAATTACCTAAGAAAACTTCATGTGAGTTGGTTGGGTACCTGATGGTGGGAGTGCACGCTCACTATCGCGTACTTGACAACATCAGTTCAAGTGTTTGCTATTCCTTAGCTTCAGACACATAAGTGACGCAAGAAAACAAATGTACTGTATGTGTTGTTGTTACTTTGCAGATGATTATGACCAGTCTGAGGATGACGGGCAGTCTGGTGATGGTGGACCTGGTGATGACACAAGGCAAGATGCGGTCGAGGACGCCTCGCTGTCAGGAACGGCCGTCTTAGCGAAACCTCCTTCTTCAAAACCTGGCTCAAGCGGTGCGCTATAAAACACAGCGCGCGCTTAGTAACGGGTTCACTCGATCATCGGTCGGCAACGGTTGAACATCGCCTTCGTTTGTATTTTCATTTTGCTATATTGTTCTTTTGCTAATTAATTTATATCATTTGCAGTAATTAGAGTTCGGATTTCTTATTTTTAAATTATCGTTTGTTGTGATTTCTGATTTGTGAAACTTTGATTGTTGATTAAATAATTTAGGAAGTAATTGTGCGTTATTTTTAAAAAAACTATCCTCACTTCTGGTTTCTAAGACTATATATATTTTATATTTACGGCACTACTAGTTTCCGCCTGCAGCTTGCGTTGTAGGTTGATAAAAAGGATGTCATCCTTCCCCAGGATGCATCTATCTCCTTGCCAAATTTTATTTAAATCGGTTCAGTAGTTTTGGCGTGACAGCGCGACAGATACACAGAGTTACTTTCGCATTTATAATATAAGTAAGGATAATACTACGTTAGAGCTAAATCTCTTAATTAACGTGTATTTTTCGGAAAAAACTTATTCAACAATTTAAATAGTACGACATAAATAAACATTCCGAATGGTCGAAAAAACTTTTAATAGCTGAATGTTCTGCATGCGAAAGCGTTGTGCCTACATTCAAAGTTGTGCAACGACTGTAAACTTGACATCCCTAACGATATACGACTCGCGAAAATAAAAAAAATCCAGAAAATAAAACAAAAGTTAAAGAGCTGCTATTGGTGCAAAACTTTAAAAGTTTCACACGATTAATACGTAGTAGGAGTGAATAAATCATCAATCGATCTATTATTCTAGAAAAGACCTTTAGAATAATAGATCAGAAACAGTAGACCGCAGGTTGGTGGTGCATATTACAATAGGCTAGCTCAAGGTTTCAATATAATGCAAGGTCAACTTAATAATGGCTTTGTTACCACAGACGTAATTACCGAAACCAAATATTCATGGCAATAAAGTCCATCTCGTTGCAGTACGACGAACAGAGCTACAATGATCTTTTGGCGCCAGAATGACATTGACAGGACAACGTTGTTGGTAAACATTTGTGAAACTGTCACTCTCATTGCGTATCGAGAAAGTTATAAAAACTAAAACTCTACTACGACAAAAAAGCCAAATTAAAAGGTATAAATAAGACATCACAGACAGACTAATTAAAAATCTGGAGTCACACGTCATGTAAGGAAATAATTCGAACAGATTACGTGTGACCAAGCTTCGGAACCGGTTTAAAGAATACCGGTTCATTTCGTTTTTCCTCCGAACTTTTCTAAAAAACGCGAACGTTCAGAGAACTTTATATTAACCTAAATTAATCGGTTTATTCGACGAGCGGCATGTCGGTAAAAGCGTTGCAACTTGTGACTACTTGTGAGGATGCCGCTCTGAATAAAAACTGGGGTATTAACCGGTTTTGATTGCCCTATAACGGTAAATCCGAAAAAACCTTTTTATAATACTCTTCCAAATACCTGTTTAAAAAACCGCTGCTTCAAGTACAGTCACGGACTTTAATTGATGAGCCACCTGGCACTGTTCGCATTTTAGCCGTGTAATGCAAATCGGGTTTATTTGGTTCCCGACACGCAGTCATATGTCTTCGTAATAAAAGAAGGAAATTATATTTCATATCTTTACCGGTTGGCTAACCTGAAAGCAGAACTACAAACTTGACAGCAGTGACTACTCAAAGTCAACCAATTGCAGGTCTAGCAACAGTAACCTAGCAACGATAAACAATTGTTGCTAGTTTACTGTTGCATAGTAACGTTAGCGTACGGAGAAATTCTCTGACATCGATATTTCAACTATCACTGTCTTCAGTTAAGTTTTCTGAATTATTGAGTTAATGAGCTATGATTCAAAGGAGGTCAGTATCAAATAGTTTGGATAAACTTAATGCAACATTGTATTTATTTTTATCATTAAGAACTTATTAGTCAACCTCTATGGATGAGACTATTTCCGATTAAAAGTAATTTATTTGTCATCTTGATATTTCAACTGTCACTGTCTTCAGATATGTTTTCTTAAATATCGATCTAATGAGCTATGATTCAAAGGTGGTCGGTATCAAATAGATTGGATAACCTTAATGCAACAATGTATTTATTTTTATCATTGAGAACTTATTAGTCAACCTCTATGGATAAGACTATTTCCGATTAAAAGTAATTTATTTGTCATCTTGATATTTCAAATGTCACTGTCTTCAGTTATGTTTTCATAATTATCGAGTTAATGAGCTATGATTCAAAGGAGGTCGGTATCAAATAGATTGGATAAACTTAATGCAATATTGTATTTATTTTTATCATTGAGAACTTATTAGTCAACCTCTATGGATATTTCCGATTAAAAGTAATTTATTTGTCATCTTGTTTACGAGCTTGCGATTTGAGTTCGTGTTTAATCGTGTAATCTCGTGAATGTATGAAAGTAAACAAGATGGCAAATAAATTACGATTTTAATCGGAAATATCCATAGAGGTTGACTTTATTAGTCAACATCTATGGATATTTCCGATTAAAAGTAATTTATTTGTCTTCTTGTTTACTAGCTTGCGATTTGAGTTCGTGTTTAATCGTGTAATATCGTGAATGTATGAAACTGCAAAATTGAAAAGTTTGAAGGTGGCTCATCAATTAAAGTCCGTGACTGTACATCATAAAGGTTTGAAAATTTTACCGGTATCCGAGCTTTGCGTAGTGTGGCACTGGTTATTTAATTTAGATGTCTGTGGTGACTAAAACTTACCTGTCAGAATCATAACCATCCGCCGTAGTTGGGTAAAAAAAAGATGGCGGCGTTAGTTCCGATGTTGACCACGCGCCAATACGCGCGGTGTGGGGAGTCTGATACCGTAGTAAAAAAGATTATCCATTCAGTAAGGTTGGTAGAGGAGCCGTTAAGTCACAGACTCAGGTGCCCACTTAAATGATGAATTCTCAAAGTCCTCAGTGTTTGAATAGAGAAAGTTTGAGAAATTTTGGCAACAGCTACAGAAATCAACCCTCGCTTAACAAAGTTTTTTGAGAGCTACTCGATGTAAGTTTTTAATGAGCAGAATTCAATATTATAAACTTCACTAACTGTAGTACATTGGCAGCAAGCCAGGTGGTTCCCACAGTAATTAATTTAATTTGTCGAAGAATTGCTTGAGAATCTTCTAATTTTAAGCTTCAGTGCTCTCTATTTCCTATTGTAGAAATGGCTCGCGGATCCAAGGACCAAAATGAAATAAAATAAGACCTCTATTCAAATTATTTTTTTTTTAAATAAAATATTAAATAAGCCGTTGGATGGCTGTGCTTTTGATTCTTTCTTATGGTGGATTTGTACTTTTGAGGAGCTCGTGGCTAAGTAATAACAGCCGCACGGGTCGATCCATCACGTTAAGCTACGCTTGCTGGGGTTGGTCCGTGGATGGGTGACCATCTTTACATATTGAGACTCCTCCGTGCCTCGGAAATCACGTTAAGCCGTTGGTCCCGGCTGTCATTCGTGGATCTTTGACAGTCGTTACGGGTCGTCAGAAGCCCGAAAGTCTGACAACCAGTCTTACCAAGGGGTATCGTATTACCCAGTTCTTGGGTTGTGGCAGTCGCTCCATGTAAAATACTGGTATTCAGCTGCATCCGGTTAGACTGGAAGCCGACCCCAACATAGTTGGGAAAAGGCTAGGCAGATGATGGTGGATTTTTACTTTTAGTCATAAGGTAGATCTCTAAAATCATCAATCTGGGAATATAAATAATATTTATATTACTTGGAGTCGCCGCAACACGGTTTTTTCTTTCATTCCCTGTCAGCTGTCACTCTATCGTTCACTCTTTTGTCTGTCATATCGTTCCTCACACAATTTATCCTTTTTTTGGTTTCCTCTCTCTCATAATTCATGAACTGATATAATAGTTATTATTTTATTATAAATGTACACATAGTAAAATACATAGAGATACGAAATAATTATAATATGAGTACAAAGATACTGCTTATTTCTTAAGAAATTTCTTCCAGCAGACCTACGAAAGGAGAAATGAGAAAGAAATGTATGAGTGTGTGACAATAGTGTGTGAGAACAAGAAAAGAAAACAAAAAAAGAACAAAACAAAATAAAAGCAAACAAAATACAAGGAAACAAAATATAGGTACACAATTGGGCATAGTCAACTACGTTACGTACCTAAATAAGATTGTCATCCAGACATAATAATTAACTTCTATGCCCCAGAGACAAGTTCAAAAGTCACGTGCGCCTACAGTAGTTACTCTTTAAAATTAAACCAAATCAAAGATTTTTGATGGTAAACACAAGTTTAATTCTTGCCATTCTTGAATTATCAGCTTTTCTCATGCTGCGGTTCTACGGTCTGCTTTTTCACCGCCAGCCGCGCGTCGATCCGATGAGGCCTGTGGTGGGAATGCTCAAAACGGACCGCGACAGGCCTCGTAAGGAGTGGCCGCTCGCCAGGCCGCACCAGGCCTCGACAGGCCGTGGGACCGCGGCTTAAGAAGGCTGGATTAATAAAACTAAGACTCGAAAATTTGTTAAACCAATAGATACCCCAGTTAATAAACTTAGTTAATTTTGCTAACAAACCTCTTAAAATAATTTGTTCTACGAATGGAGTTTAAAGTCTAAAGTAACTAATTTCAATAACAAAGGATTCATAACATTAATATTATTTCAAAGATATTACAATAACAGAGGTTAATTAATATTATTTAAAATATTAACGTTCTAAAAATAAAGAAGAATCTTTTTACTAAGAATTGCTAAGTTAGCAATTCTACAGCTACTGACATAGATGTTTTATTTAGAAAAGGAAAACGTTTCGTCAATTTCACTTCGCTACCAATGCAAAATGGTTTATTTATTTATTTAATACTTCAAAAATAGAAATGCAGAGGCGGACTTAATGCTATAGGGCACACGTCACACCAATCACTAGGGCAAACAATTTTTCTGTATGCGTTGCTTCTAAATTATTTATGACATCTCTAACTAAAAAAACACACACAAATCTTTTAATTTGTTCACTTTTAAAAATTAAGATGTTTTATGATAAAAATATTCTCAATTTTAATCACTCCTTCCTATTAGGAAATTCGCATGAGATCATCATAACAGTGCACGAAATATCTAAAGTAATAGTTAGGATCGTAGTACCTATCTACATCGTTCTCCTTAATTTGGCAAATATTTAATTCAAATTATCACAAAGCGGTTTCCAATAAAGCACCTTTCAATCTGCACCTTCATTTGTTTCATATAACCTTTTGCCCGCACTTCGAAACAGTTCGCCGAATATTAAACGAATATCGATACAAATATTGACACCTTTTCTTCTGTTCGTTCCAATTTAGTGTTCGTTTCCAATTTAGAGGTTTTGTGGATTTTGCACGAAGCATATTCTTTTGAATGGAATTTAAATATCTTTCATGTTTGAAGTAGCAAAAATAATTGCTGAAGAATCATAGACGTTAATTGGGGTTTCATATTTAAACTTTTTTTAGGGTGATTAAAGATATGGTAGCGCAACTGTGGTTAATATTGGGCCCCTACCTATGAATTTGGTGTTTTTTTCTTACAAATAGATATATATAGAATCATAGAAGTGACGAGATAGATAGAACCTCGTCACTTCTATGATTTAAAATATTCATCAATTTCTTGGTATTATATCGAATAATGACCATCATAGACAACTACCAATAGTAAAAATACCTTATTACTTATAGTTTACCAAACATAAAAAATACATTAAAGAAGCTAACAGAATGAGGAGTCATCATTTTGTTTGCAGAAACGACCACAATTTTTTTTTAACTTAGCCTATCTTATTTTTGTTGCTTAATCTAAGTGGCATGTTATTTTAGTTTTTAAACATTAGTGCAATAAAAGTTTTAAAACATTCGTGTTCATGGTTGTTATATAAATGAAGAAAATGTTAGTATGAAAAATGCAACTTCTTTGAAATTCCCCATACAAAACACCGATTCCATAAGTGGGGGACCTAATATAATCCAAAGTAATCGGTGCAATAAAAATACAAAAAATGCCTTCGTGATATATTTGGTATTTGTTAAACAATTCATGTTGCCTGGTAGAAGCGCTCCGCCGAGCGTGAATTCCGATATTATTGGATGTTCCCGTCACCATATTATCAGTTGCAACCCTCAGAATTTGCTGTCCGATACATGCCAACAGGTTCGACCCGAATTACATTGAGTGCTCGCCTTTGTAGAAAGCTTTTTCATAAAATTTGTATAATGGTGCTTTTATACAGTTAGATATAGGTAATTTTTTTATCACACTGAGTGTGAGTACCAAAATACAGTATGTTAACTAACAAAGGGCGTTCCCGTTAACCTGCAATAGTATAGCGTGTATACATGCTAAAAAAAATATTACCAATCAAAAAAAAAAAAAAAAATATTTATGTATTGAAATGTTCACAAAAAGATTAAATTTAAACGTAAAAGAAACATTCTGTACACGCACACTTGTATTTCAACGTAGAAAAACAAGTCTGACAAGTGGGCGTGTACAGAGAGTTTATTTTCCGTAACAATTTAATATTTTTTGTGAATATTTTTCTATACAAAAATAAAAAAAACTCTTGTTTTTTAACGGTAATATTTTTTTTTGCATTTATAGACGCTATACTATTGCAGCAGGCGTAGCATGAGCACCGTTTTGTCGACGGAAGAGTAGACAAAAATGACGTTTCCTGTAGACAGTAGACAGTACGAGACGGCAGCAAAGAAGAGTCAACTGCACTTTTTACGAAATTCACTCTTTTACGTAATTCGACTCAGAATTCTTTGTTTTGACATAGGATTTATCGGTTGTCAGTGTGATTTTGACAGTAAGGATAGAAAACTTTCTTCCGAAATAGTCTACATACAAAAAGACCTAGACAAAGATCGTTAGAAATGAAAGATAAAATGACAGATTGTAGAAAGATTTCTACGGTGGATGTCAAAAATGAAGAAACGAACTGTCACTTTGTATAGAAAAAGCTATGTCTATTCTTCGTAGAGATAGAAAGCGCCATGCTACGCCTGCAGGTTAACGGGAACGCCCTTTGTTAGTTAACATACTGTATATCTTGGTCAAGGTAAAGTTATAAGCTTGATCAGTTTCACTAGTTGTTAAAACTTGTGACCAATTTGACTGAACTGATGAACCCATTTTCTCGAGGAAAATATTAAAACTGGCCAAGTGCGAGTCGGACTCGTGCAAATCCATAAAAACGCAAAAAAAACACGTTTGTTGCATGGGAGCCCCCTTAAAATAAAATAAATAAAAAATAAAATAAAAATAAAATCTTTTTAATTCAGACATATTTGGTCCATAAAATTGTTAGTGGTACAAAACTTAAAAAAAATATGTTAGTTACATTAAAAAAAACTAAAAACTAATTTAAGTATTTGCCGCCCTCTGGGGCCCCTGGCACACGCACTTGTGCTTGAACCCAGTGTCCCAGAAGGGGGCTGTCCAGCTTGTGGCTGAGCACGTTCGTTCAACCCCCATTTCATGAGATACAGCCTGGTGACAGACGGACAGACAGACAGACAGACAGACGGACGGACAGCGGAGCCTTAGTAATAGGGTCCCGTTTTACCGTTTGGGTACGGAACCCTAAAAACTATTCAACCTGAAAACGAACGAAAATCATGATTGTATTTGCTAATCAGTTATCTACCCCACAGGTGGTGTATACATGGAATATGGACTTCAACCGCAGTATACTGAACGCGGCCACCATCTTGGTTCCGAAGACCACGGCCACTCCATCATCCAACACCATGCCAACATGGGCACACAACTCTTGGGTGTGTCTGTTCACGGCCATGCTGGCAGTCGCTATTGGAGGGAATGTTATCGTCATTTGGATAGTTACAGGTAAGAAGCCGCGTTGTTTTTGGTTAACGATCTGTTTTTAACCGATTTAAAAAAGTAGGAGGTTCTCAATTCGACTGTATGTTTTTTTTTTCGTGTTTGTGATGGTTCTTTTTGTAGGTCATGCTTCAGAGGTGGTCCCACATAAATTTTACTAACTTTGCTTACGTAGTTTTTGAGTAAAGGCCTCTGTCTTACATACTGGCGCGATTAGCCGCGCGACGTGAATTTTCACAAAACAATTTCTGAGAAAACTTTGCGGCGAACAATGCGGTGGCGTCGCGTCGCGGGACGAATCGCCCCAGTTTGTAAGAGCCTTTAGCTTCAATAATAGGTACCTACGTATTTTTCACACAATCTATATGGATGATGTTTTAAGTTCCCGTCACTGTTATTTACATAGCAGTTAGTGGTAGTGGCAGATAGGTACCAGAACTAAAAAGTGGAAAATATCTTTAATTTCGGAAGACACCACCAGTAGGTGTACCATAGTACACCCACATTTCGCCAGTTATGTATAAGTCCTAAAAAGTCTTGGAAATCGAACCCTAGAACCTCATGCCAAGCAGATTTTTTTATTCTAATTTTTTTTACTTTACTACTACTACACATTATGAAAAGTCTCCAAGAATATTTTTAAATGTCACTGTATAAAAAACCTATAAACATTTTCTTGCACTCTTACACCAGCAAGTCATTTGACCGCAGCAGTCGCTATTGTGCCTAAAAGCCGCATAATGACTGCCACAAGGCTAAATTAAAACAATAAACTAAACAGACAAAACTTAGGGCAACGCCGGATTTCAGCTTCACTCGCAGAAAATCCTGTTAATAAACTTGGTTGGAATAGCGGGCGATAGAAGTTATAAAGTTCATTCTCAAGGCTGACTCCGAAAATGTAATAATACTAGTACGGATGTACCGTAAGACTGAAGGAAAAAAAATTATGAGAGTACTGAAGGAGACTTACTTCAATAATTAATAATAATGATATACCTAATAATTATCAATATATTAATAATTATTATTATATAATAATTCATTTATTAATTTATAATTAATCGTATTTTTTTTTCTTCTTAATTATAAAACACTTTACGGAATCGTCTTTTACGGATAAACATCTAATTCATGACCTAAGTTCGTTTAAGGGGGAGTGGTTTGACAGCAAAAAATCATATTTCACCCGCGCAACCCTTACCTACCCCTCTCATTAAACACGACGAAAACAAAACACAATGCCTTCCTGCCAGCAGAAACTTTTCTTCTGGCGTTTATAGAATTCGAATTTCAATCTTCTGTAGTTTATTTTGCTTATACGATACGCTAAGCTTGAATTCAGAACTATAGATCATGTTCATGTTTTGGAACTAGAAACTCAATGTTGACGTGAAAAAGTTCAAATTTAAATGTTACCAAATTTTATTTAGGACCTTGTACAATTTGTACCTAATGACGTCTTTGTGGAAAACTGTGTTACCAAGTAATAAATATAATGCTATATCGTGGATTTCTCTCTTTGGAGGATCGTGCAAAGTGATACCCAAGTAAAAAATAATATTCGTATAATGAATTTTGCACTGTATTGTGCAACGAATATGGCATGTGTCATGAAAACCTTTCCTGCGCCAAACGCGAACAATCCCCTTCGAAAACATTTGAAACATGTGAAAAAGAGGCCGAGTTCTGTACAAAAGAAATAAATGTAGGATTGTCGGCTTCACCACTAAAAGAATTGACATCTATTCATCTATGTAAATGGGTGCCAAAGTACCAAAGGGACTAATTATAACAAAGGCCCGAGGTACGCGCTCAGTACCTGCGCTGTGTTTTGGGCGCGCGCCCGGCGCGTTTTGGACGCTCGTCAAACGCAACAAGATTTCCACATTTAGTTGTAATTTTTGAACCGTGTTTCTTTTAAGTTTATTACTAATGCGGAGAAAATGACAAGGAAAAATAGTGAAAAAGGAACTCGCGTCCAAGCGTCAAGGGCACGGTTAGGCTTCATTTACGGAGACGCGAGGAGTCGCGCGTGGCTTTGGGCGGCGCGGCTCGCACTGAATTCAAACATATGGCGTTGTATGAGTGCGTTTACGGGAGACGCGATTTTACACGCGTTTGTTTGAAATGGAGCGTTTATTGCGGCGGAGCCCGCGAATGGCATAGCCGCGTCACACGCGGCGTTTCATCACGGCGGCACACGCAGCAGAAATGCCCGCGGCAAACCTTCTCCCAGTCTTATTTGTAAATCGTACAACGGAGATGCAAGTTGAGAGTGGCAAGTTGCGACATGTGCAGGCCTAACGGCGCCGGCGCCCGGCATGGGCGCTCGCTTAGACTGCAGCGCTTGATATAATTCGTTACATAGGAATTCATACAATTTTATTGAGCGCCCGAAACGCAGCGTACAAAATGCGCGTCTCGGGCGCTTGTTATAACTAGTCCCTTAGTAGAAAGTTTAGTATGGTCCCTCTTTGTAACTGTTGAAGTTGTAGCTTTGAAAACATGCCAAGTTGCATTATAACTTTAGGCCCCATTTACGGAGACGCGGGGCGTGGCGCGTCGCGTGCAGTGTGGCGTCACGCGGCGCGTCTGACGTTTTTTCTGTTTACGGTGCTGCGGCGCGTGAAGCAGCAGTTATCATCCCACGCGTTAACATAAACATGTGGCAATATACGTCTTGATTGTCGCGATTTTTTTTGGGGTTATAATATATATTTTTGAAATGTGCTAATTAAAACCTTTCATTTGATACCCAAAATGTTATGATTAAAAAATATTTTTTGTTGTTCATGATATGTCACCTAGAGGGCGCCATTTTCAATTTAATGTGTCATATAGCCTATGACCAGTGGACGATCAAGAAGCTTCCAACGATACCTCATTTGTCAAATTGTGATGAGTCTTTTTGAAGATAACATGTGGGAACAGACATAGATAAATACATAGAAACCGGTCAAAATTATAACCCTCCTTTTTGCTTCGCCGTAGTCAGGTAAAAACTAAAACCCAACTACGACAAAAAGTCAACTAAAGAGATATAAACAAGACATCACGGACAGACAAATTAAAAATCCGGAGTCATACGGAATCTGTTCGAGTTCGTTCGTTATACCAAATAACCGAAGAATAAAGGTATTATTCTAAACAAGTTTTATTTAGGGGCGGTCAGTCGCTCCAATTGTTCGTCTAAGGGTCACCTTACAAGAAGTTTGTCAAAAAAAGTGGGAGTAAACGAATTTGGATCCTGAGTAAATCGCAATAAGATTTAATCTCCAGTGCGAACTTTCAAATGAACGTGGAATGGGCTCGTTGGCTATGTTGTAAATTTTCTCCGCAAGAAAATTCACCGCAATACAGAGCAATGGCGCTAGTTGTACCTACTTCTTTCTATACTCCGTGCTACTATACCAGTCAAAAATCTGTCAAATAAAATGTATGTCATCTTGAGTTTTCAAATATCAACATTGAATTTTATATGTTTATTTAGACTCGGTATTTATTTATTTATCAATCAATAACACTTGTAATATTCGTTTTGGAAGTGGTTTTAGTGTTTTTTTCATGTTTTCTATGTCTCAGTTTCTTTTGTGGAATGTGATAAATTACGAAAATATTATTTACGAAAATAAATAATATCTCAGCGCAGCTAAAAATTTGAGCGTAGTCCTCTCGTCTCAACAGAGCGACGCCGACTGATTTGTGAAACAAAAATATGCTTGAAGTTCCCGTAATGTGCGACGGAAGATGGCTTCTTCCACGAACTAAGAACGTCGTAAGTCCTACAAGCTTTGATTCGTAATAAAACCAAAAATAAAAGGAATAAAAAAAAAAGCCTACACAATTTTTTTTGCCTTGTTTTAATACATATAATCATCTAATTTTTATCATAATAGGCATTAGCATTTTAAGTACAAATCGAAAATACGTGAAAAATAGAGGTAACTTCGTGATATTTTTTTATCGAGAAAATTTTAATATTTTGTGTTTCTGTTCCACAAAAAGTTTGGAAATATCATGTAGTTACTCATACTATTTTTATTTTACACCTAAGTCTTATCAATTTCATGAAAAATCTAATTGAAGACAGGCAATTTTGCTTCCTACCCGCCCTTACCTAATTCTTTTTGCCTTCTAAATTCATATAGCGTTCTTCTCATAATTTTATGCCATTATCTCATAATTACTGGAGGAGGAGCTCGTGGCTAAGTAAAAACAGCCGCACGGGTCGATCCATCAGGTTAAGCTACGCTTGCCGGGGTTGGTGTGTGGATGGGTAACCATCTTTACATACCTACCGAGACTCTTCCGTGCCGTCAGAAGCCCGAAAGTCTGACAACAAGTCTTACCAAAGGGTATTGTATTACCCAGGTACTGGGTTGTGGAGGCCAGACAGGCAGTCGCTTCATGTAAAATACTGATATTCAGCAGCATCCGGTAAGACTGTAAGACGACCCCAACATAATTGGGAAAAGTCTAGACAGATTGATTTTTCTCATAATTACTAGAAAAGGTTGCATGCCACAGAAGATGCAGATCTCGCGTGATCTCCACAGTACGTCATTTAGGAAAAACATTTACCTTATTACTTACCAAAAAACCGTGTTTATCAGTTGCCCTAAACAACGACAAACAACGACAAACACGACATTCATGTATGAAGTTTTACGTAAGACTGGCATTAGACGCACGTTGAACAAGCGTCTAAAGTAACACCTCTAACAAATAAACACAGAACAAATGAATATAAAGTAGAATACTAGGTTGGTATTATTCAATGTAATAATACTGTGGATGTAAAGACCAAAGCAATAATGAGAGAAGGTACCTAACTACGTTATGGACCAACCATAAACAAAACAAAATGAATATACATAGATGATTACGACATTTATTTTAACTCGTATTCCGAAGGATTAGGCAGATATATAAATACATAATTATTTTATATATTTCACCTACATTTGCCAGTAACGCAATTCGCCGGTTAATTTGATTAGTGGGTCCTTAATGTGGACCATGAGAGAAAGATGGTGTCAGTTTGTGCGAAAAAGTTGTATAGTTTAATTTAATTTAAAACTACGTGGACTGGTCCTGCCATATTAATAGTTTTATTTGATACTAGCTGTTGCCCAGACTTCGTCTGCGATCCGGAATGAAAAGTAGACTATGTCCTTCTCCAGGTCACGGTCTACCCATGTGCCAAATTTCATCCAAATCCGTTCAGCTGTTTTAGCGTGAAAGCTTAGCAAACAAACAAACTTACTTTCGCATTTATAATGTTATAAAGTTAGGATTTGGGAGAGCTCTGCAAATAAACAGTCTTTCAAAATTATTGTTTAGATTTCGGGTGGAACCACATTATGTAGACACGCGGCCGCGTGTTAAGCCAAGTTCAAGAAAAGAACTGGCGACGCAGCAGCCGTGTGTTATATTACACGAACCATTTGGAGCTACTTTTCACCCCTCAATAACTCAAAATCTATTTAACATACACACATGAAACTTGGTTTACGTATTAATACCCCCTAGATTAACTAGAACCCTAAATTTCATAAATACAGCTCAAACGGTTGTTGAGATATCAACGTCTAAAAATCGTCATTTTTATCACTGACTGACATACCTATAGATCAAAAACCTAACCCACTTCCGGATGACCTAGAAAGTTGAAATTTGGCGTCCAGCTTGGTAATTGTGTGTCATCATCATTCTCCTGCCCTTATCCCAATTTATTTGGGGTCGGCGCAACATGTCCCTTTCTTCCATACTTCTCTATTAGCCGTCATCTCGATAGTCACCCCCTTTCTAGCCATATCATCTTTCACACAGTCCATCCATCGTTTCTTTGGTCTTCCCCTACTCTTATAGCCATCGACATTCATACCCAAAACTTTCCTCACGACATTTTCCTCATTCCTTCGCATCACGTGCCCATACCATGACAACCGATTTCCGCACAATTTTTCAGTCACCGGTGCCACTTTCAGACTTCCTCTTATGTACTCATTTCTTATTCTATCCATTCCTGTAACACCACACATCCCTCTTAACATTCTCATCTCAGCTGCATGCAATTGCCTTTCATTCATCCCTTTTGTGGCCCAACATTCTGATCCATACAAGACAATATACTTGGTAATTGTGTGTATACAAAGGAAAAAATCAGAAAACAGATTTTTTTTACGATTTAAAAAAAATTTCAAGTTATCGATTTTTAACACCAAGCGCCTATCTAAATTATAATAGCAAAAATATTTTCTTTTGTAGGAGAATTGATTCCAATAAGAAAGGTCGCTTTTATCGTTTTGTATATAGGTACCAGATTATTTAATATAACTTAGACAGCCAATAATTAATAATAATTGTTAATCATTGGCTGTTTAAGTTTTCTGCGAGGCGGGCAACAGGAGTGCGGCGCGTCCGGGGTCTCAGGGATTTCAGGGTTTGGAAATATAGTCATAGTCCGTATCTTGAGGTGATATTTAGGCTTCCTGTACATGATGTCGGAGCCGCACCAGAGCCGGACAAAATCGTAGTGCGGCGCCGCGCGCCGCCCGCACCAGTGAGGTTCCGGTGCATATCGCCCTTGCGCCATGTGGGCGATATTCATTCGTATATACCGGTAATCTGTATAATTCAGGTATTCTATACAATACCTAGGCAATGTATAGAATACATTTTCCACAGTAGCTAGAAGCCCATAAATAAAAAAAAAAAAAAAAAATTCGTACTTATTATACCGATTCGTACCTACAGACGTTACGTATGTTTTTGAGTGTGTCAAAGCGGATAGTGAGGTCAAAATGTATATGCAAAATAGTGGCTGCGAAAATTAATTAATTAAAGCATACGTGGGTTAGGAACCGACAGGGTCCATGTGAACTTTATAATTATCATTTTAAGAGTTTGTATACACATGAGACATGCAATAAAGATTTGAATTCAATTGAATTGAACTTGTTCCTGACATAGTTTCCCCGACGGCACACGTTTTTTTATAGAACTTCGACAAAACTACAACGCCGGGCTCAGCGATCTGACATCACTGCGGATAAGTGTAACTGAAATACATTCTAACACAATCTTGCTACTTATGTTTGAAAATAAATTTTACGGATCACTTTTAGTTGACGAATAATAATAATTTATTTACAAAAAGTAATGATATCCAACCAAAAACATAAATGTGAAATGGGAGCCAAATTCAAAGTGTGGTTATCGACTTCGCCGACAAAAGAATTGAGATCTAAATGGGTGCCAAGTTCTATGGATAATCCTGTTTATAAAGAACATACAACATTCTCAAATAAATTTAAAACAAAATTTCTTGTTTTTTCTGTTATAACAATGTTTGCTATTTAAAAATATAACTTCATTGAATAGTCGAATTATTTACACAAAGCACTTAGGATGAATTCAAGCTGAACATTTTACTTGGCTAGTTTTTATCAGTTAGCCAACATCTGAGAGGAGTAAGATAATATGCTGGCCTTACAATAAAGAAATGGTAAAGATATAAATATGCGTAAGTAGACGGTCAAAACTGAGAATTTGTCGAAAATAAAAGAAAATAGCGCCCAATTGTTAGCCGCTAAATGTACGCACAATAACAACAGCTAGAAAAGCACAATGACGTGGCGCGAGTGTAAGATGTAGCTGTCACGCACACCAGAATAACTAAGTTACCCTGTTTATTTTAGTTCTTTTGCAGCGCAATACTATAGACATAGAAATTATCAAAGATAAAGAAGATAAGTTGATTAGCCAAATATAAGTGTTAAGACTTGTATGTAAAAACTAGCCAAGTAAAATGTTCAGCTTGAATTCATCCTAAGTGCTTTGTGTAAATAATTCGACTATTCAATGAAGTTATATTTTTAAATAGCAAACATTGTTATAACAGAAAAAACAAGAAATTTTGTTTTAAATTTATTTGAGAATGTTGTATGTTCTTTATAAACAGGATTATCCATAGAACTTGGCACCCATTTAGATCTCAATTCTTTTGTCGGCGAAGTCGATAACCACACTTTGAATTTGGCTCCCATTTCACATTTATGTTTTTGGTTGGATAAATAGTACAGGTGGAACTTAACGATAATTTACAAACTTAACAAATAACGTAAAATAAATTATTTTGTGTGATAAAAAAATTGTGTAAAAGTAAGATATAGGTAGTTTTTTTCATAACCTAGAAATCGCTAATGCTGTAACTGTACTTTACTTTTGGCCCTATTTATTTCAGCACGCGACTAAACCGTAAAAATAATATTCTGTTTACGCAATATATACTTTACCTACTACCATTAACCAACAAACAATAATGTTTTGCGAGTGATTCGTCAACTCGTCCTACGTGCCTAAGGCCAATTTAGGACGACTTGAAGAAAATCAAAATAAATAATATTTTCATTCTGCAACTCGTCTCACGTTACTATCAAAATGAGAAAGGTACAATCAGCAGCAAAAGTGTTATTGTGGGAATAATAATAAAAAAAGAATTTGTTATAAAATATTTATTTTCGGGGTATTCCTCGAAGCGCACCAACTTTGAAACTTATAGAAGAGAATGAAGGATTCGTATTATATGATATGACGAATATATTATGATATGACATTTTAAAATTCAACTCTCCTAATTTTTTATTAATTAAAACTACCAGGAAAGCAGAAATGAACTGGAACTAGGTAAATAATTACTACTCAGACTTCCGACTTACCGATTTTTACCATTATTAAAGCTAAATATGCAGTGCTAATGGTAAAAATCGGGTTAAAGGTTTTGAAATTAAATTATTTGTTGTTTTGAAACGTACCAGGGTGACAGAAATGAACTGAAAAAAGCCGTTTATTCCATTAAGTGGAGGGACCACGGGGATATTTTTTCCCCGTGGTCCCTTTGTGAAGTGTAATACTGCCAAATTACAATAAGTACTAACGATTTTAATACGATCTTGAATTCATGCAAGCCCAGTACTTTTTGTTAGTTATAAACTATTTATGTGCCTTTCATCCAAATCTTATTGGATAATAGTTATGATTGTAATACTATCTTGAATTTATGCAAGCCTAGTAGTTTTTGTTAAGTTTTGATTGAAGTTTTAAGAAAACAAAATTTATTAAATAATTAAAATTTAGTGCTGACAGTACTTTTAACTTACTAACAATCGGGGGCAACTTGATCTAATATTCAAAGAGGCGATTAGATACACTTAGGGAATCCATAAATGTTGCCTTATATTAGATACCCCAAGTCGCCCCTGATTGTAGGCTTGCATGAATTCAAGATAGTAAAATCGTTAGTAACTATTGTAATTTAGCAGCATTATAATTCATGAAGGGACCACGGGGAATAAACGAAAAAGGCGCCTAAACGATCAAACTAAGTTGTGCAACAATGATTAAACAGAAAGAGGAATATAAAGTATTCGTTATTATTCACTATATCGATATAAGTCTTAAAACTGTCCTATATCTTACCTATAACTGTCTCTATGCCTATAACTATCAGGAAAACAGAAATGAACCGGAAGTATTGCTAGTAAAATATTATTTGTCTTTTTAGGGGTTTTTCGCCATAGACTGGTATACAAATAAAAGTAAAACTAAAAATTCTTTAAAAAGTATTGTTATTATCTTGTCTTACTGACTGTACCAAACGTTGATAAAGTTTAAAGTTCCACACAAAAAAAACGTGGGACGACTTGCAGAATGAAAATATTATAAATTGATTTTCTTCAAGTCGTCCTAAATGGGCCGTAGGCATGGAGGACGAGTTGACGAATCACTCTGTTTTGCGTGATGATAGACTTGGTTTTCTTTTTCGGAGATTCAGATAAAAGTATATTTAGTCACTTTTATTCGTTTACCGAAATAGCAGATATCGTTAGTATAACAACACTCAAGCACGCAAGTACCAACTTGAGTAAAATGTGGGCCTACTACTAACTCAGTGATAAATTAGTTCAATCTGCGTACTTGCAAAAAGGTTGAGAAAATTAAATCTATTTTTATATCGAGACTAACGAGCCTTAAAACTTTTTGCAACAGAAAAAAGTAAAATGGTTTCTCAAAAATCCTATTATTATCTACGTTCAGAGACAAGAAAATTGCGTCTATATTTTACTAAGCATGAATATTAGACTATGTTTTTGACGTGTAGTAAATATCTTAGTATTTCTGTGGTAACAGCCGTTATATAATGTTAAAACAGGTCATGTTTGCGAATGACTCGTAATAAGCTTTTGAGAGACTCACTCATAATATTCTGGGTGCTAAGAACATGACGTACCTGTATCTATTTTAAGTCCCACGAAAGAATCTGTGTAATTCAGAATCAAATATAAGGGAGACAGAATATTTAAAAGGCAAAACATTTCACATTTAGTGAGGAGCTCGTGGCTAAGTAATAACAGCCGCTCGGGTCGATACATCAGGTTAAGCTACGCTTGCCGGGGTTGGTCCGTGGATGGGTGACCATTTTCATATATCGAGACTCCTCCGTGCCTCGGAAAGCACGTTAAGCCGTTGGTCCCGGCTGTCATTTGTGTCAGTCGTTACGAGTCGTCAGAAGCACGAATGTCTGACAACCAGTCTAACCAAGGGGTATCGTATTACCCAGTTACTGGGTTGTGGAGGTCAGATAGGCAGTCGCTCCATGTAAAATACTGGTACTCAGCTGCATCCGGTTAGACTGGAAGCCGACCCCAACATAGTTGGGAAAAGGCTAAGCAGATGATGATTTAGTGAAAGCTAAAACATGTAACGAATTTATGAAAATTAGAACAAGAAAAATACTACACGTGTTCTACAAGGATCTATTCTGGATCCCATTTTGTTACCTGATATAATATGAGTAACTTTTGATTTCTACAATATTATTTTTGTGTTCCTCACTATGCAAAGAACGCCTGTCAGATATACCATGTTACAGATTTACTTACATTGTGTCGGGCTTCCTGTTGTTGAGAATATTATCGTGTCGTATGCTATTTGCGATGTGGGAAGGAAAACGTAAAAAATAAACCTTATTACATAGACGTTTAAGCGATTACAGGAAACTCGAATAACTGCTTAACGTCGACAATCGTAATCGTCTTTACTATTTTGGCTGTGCTTGGCAAAATTGGTAAATGAGTACCGATGCTAAGTGATGCTAATAATAATATAAAAAAAGACTTCCGGTTGAAACTTGAGAATCGATAGTTAATTGATTTAGGCGTGGTAACACGTCGTGTTCGGGTTCGCGACAAGTCAATCGTCATCCTGAGGATGCCTCGTTCAAAGGTGAAATACGTGTCGATTTCTTACAGGGTTTTTTTATGACTCTACAGGAATAGTTAACTGGAATTAATAGGTTACTAAATATATCTACGTCTATTGTATTTTTCGAACCAAGAATATTACGTACAGTTACGCAATTGTCCTTAGCTTTTGTACAAAACCTGTTTTCAGTACGAATACCCTCGTTAATAATTTTATTGTTTACAGCTCATCGACGCATGAGGACTGTCACCAACTATTTCCTGGTGAACCTCTCCTTCGCCGACCTGATGATGGCATCCCTCAACTGTCTCTTCAACTTCATTTACATGTTACACAGGTTAGTATTATTGTTTTTTTAATTATTGTTGTTTATTTGAAATATATTTTCTACTAGCCTCCGCCAGCGGCTTTGCCCGCGTGGCATGTCGATAAAAAGTAGCCTATGTTCTTTCTCAGGCTCTAGATTATCTGTGTACCAAATTTCATTTAAATCGGTTCAGTAGTTTAGGCGTGAATGCGCGACAGACCGACAGACAGACAGACGGATAGACAGTTACTTTCGCATTTATAATATTAGTAAGAACTAGCTGCGCCCCGCGGTTTCATCCGCATAAGTTTCGATCCCGTGGGAATATTGGGACACTTTCGCATTTATAATATTTGTTAGGATTCGATGTTTGAAAGGTTCAAGGCATTTGATTATCTAGTTACGCCTTTGCGTCTGGCTTTGCACTAGCGTATTTGTCAAACATAGACGTACAAATAAATTTTTAGCCGTTTCGTTGCGGTTAATGTGCACATTAGCCGGCTAAAGATGGAATATCACGACACAAACTAACATGATATCGAACTTTAGCTGCTTCTCGAAGATATACCAAAGGTTAGCCGGCTAATCTTAAGTTTATGTTCACACCCACCTTTAGCCGTAACATATAGGTATAATATGAATAATAAAACATAATATAATGTGAATAGTCGGGTAACAATAATGAATGGTAATTTAGATGTATGAGAGACTAATAAGAATACTAAGGATCACTAGGGTGTCGCTTGTGTAATAAAATCCAATGTCAATTACGTCATGAATATGGGATAACCTCCATTTTCTTAGGAATGGTATTCCAGACGTAGGAATGGTATTCCAGACATAGTGATTAACACCGTGGCGGACAGTGAATGAGACACAATTGAAGTTTTATTGCTATTACGTCTATGTGCGTTTACTGTCCGCTAAAGTGTTAAGTGCTGATTTATCTAACGTCAGTTAGCTTTTAATACTGCATCCGGTTAGACTGGAAGCCGTACCCAGCATAGTTGGGAAAAGGCTAGGCAGATTGATTGAGTTGCGGAAATGAGATTGCGACTTGAATTTGAACCTTTTTTAAGTAGGTATGACAAATTGTTCTTCAAGTGGTACTCTTCAAAATAAATACAATTAGTTATGTCCTTTAAAATGGTCAAGTAGTAGCTAGTAAGGCTGATTTACGTAGAACAATTTAATTTAGATTAATTACCTTGTCGATCCCAGATGGACAATGATTACATGTCTCTCTATGCTTCAGAACCACACACATTACGCCCTCAGTGCATCGTCCAATTACCATGAACGTTTCTAGATTAAACCTCTACCTAATGTACTACTTGACAATATGTACATACCTACATGAATCCACGTAATTAGTCGAGGAGTAATGTAGCGGTGAGATTAATAGTTTCTCGGAATAGATGGTTATTGTTAAAGTACCTGAGAGGTCGTAAGAGAATGAGTATTGATACTCGTATTACGTAACCTACATTAAAGTTTATTCGCAACAAAAAAATTCGACCTCCACATAAAAAGGTACATATCCCGATTGTACCATTTTCCATTTTGTAGAAGGTCGGTTTTTTAAATTAAATTTGATGGGTAGAACACCCCCTTAAATTTTGTCGATTGTTTTAGTCACCCTGTATATTTTACTGTCAACTACACGGAATGACCTTTCAATTTTGATCTTCAACATTTTTGTCTGGTGATATTTTTGCCGAAGTTTAGAGAAAAGGTCTCTGTAAAAGAAACTAGGAGTGTTCCAGAATTTAATTTAAATTATACCTAAGCGCGAGTCCCATTGAGTTAAATTTTTAGAATTTTAGAATTCGTCAAAAGAAAGATCTTTTTATATTACTAAGAGCCTTAAAATGGTGCTCGTATTTTCATCTTTTTTTATATATCTTTTTTTATATCTTATGATATTTGCGTAACTTAAGGCCACCATATTCCTGCGTAGTGGGCATTTAGCGCTACCTCAATCCCTGCGAGCCAGTCGCGCGAACACGTAGTTTAAATGAACTGGCTGACCCCGCTGTGCAAAAATTTTGCGTCACAGTGTAAAATTGTAGCAGTAAGTACAATTAACTTTGTTTTACGGAATTCATGTTAATGTTTCGGGTGTTTAGTTTTTAGGGAAATATAAGCAACACAATTTATTTTATTACCTACCTACCATTGCTTTTTTTTAATGTCACTAACAGTTTCCTTTTCTTTCATGACTGTTACAGCGCTTCCGCACTACGCTTACGCTTACTACCGCACTACGCTTACTTATAATAATAAAACCGGCCAAGATGTCATTTTTTACACAATTCAGACCGGAGTGAAAAGAACCGGCCAAGTGCGAGTCGGACTCGCGCACGAAGGGTTCCGTACCATTATCTATACAAACGGCAAAAAAAATTACGTTTATTGTATGGGAGCCCCCTAAAATATTTATTTTATTCTGGTTTTTAGTATTTGTTGTTATAGCGGCAACAGAAATACATCATCTCTGAAAATTTCAACTGTCTAGGTATCACAGTTCATGAGATACAGCCTGGTGACAGACGGACAGACAGACAGACTGCAGAGCCTTAGTAATAGGGTCCCATTTTACCCTTTGGGTATGGAACCCTAAAAACAAGCATTATAATCTATAGAATTTTGGTATGACAGGCAATTTCCCGCAGGAAGTCAGCCAGTAAGTCGGTAAGTCAGCCGCAGCCGGTAAGTCAGTCGGTATATTATGAGATAACAGATATCTAGTCACTATTTTGTGTGAAAGTACAACAACAACAACAACCTTGCATTATTATTATAATTTGTACAATAGATACCTACAGTAGGCGCGCGAGTTGAATTGATGCAGTAGGTACACTAGGTACATGCTGACGCTCACGTAATAGAATCTACCTATTGAGCCTGAGCGAGAAGCAAATTCTGCCGTCGCATCGTCGCGTCGCCATTCTAAATCCCATTCAAAAAATCGAGTTGTAGGTCAGTTCAACTGCAAAGATAAAAAGTTTTATTTGCAAAAATGATTTTTGGTGTAGTTGTGCTACTGTTCTTTCTGTAAACTGTAATATTAAAAACGAGTAGGTAGTTATAATATACGTAGAAAAATTATAATCAAACTCACTCTATTGTTTATACAGACTGATTTTTAAAACTAACACACGGAAAATAACAATAATTTCACGTATATTTTGCGGGGAACGCAGCGAGCTAGCAACAGCGACACAGGTCCTACCTCAAAGACGCCTGGCCGGCTACTGAAACGAAGCGCGCGGGCCACCTTGTTATATAATATCTTGTTAACACAATAAAAAACTGTTTTGAGAAAATAAACCACACAATATTCTTCGTAATTTCATTGCCTATTTTTTGACATGTTTTTCGGGAGTAAAAGTTGGTTCTACTACAAGTAAAAATAAAAAAACGATCAAAAAATCGCGAAAAAAGGGAGATTTCTCGATTTTTTTTGATCGAGTGAAATTGTATAAATCGTGTTTTGAACTATAGAATAATCAAGAATATTTATTAAACTACAACATGTATTTTTATCAGATCAAAACAAATAATATTTGATTGTTTAATTTTGAATCAAAAATAGGTCGATTCTGAGAGTCCTGCCCTTAAACCGGTTACGCAGCGCACGCAACAGAAGCTCTCAAAAAGGAATAATTTTTCCCGATTTTGCAATATTTTTCATTTATGCTCCGCTCTTATTGGCCGTAGCGTGATGTTATATAGCCTTTCTCGATAAATGGACTATCCAACACAAAAATATTTTTTCAATTCCAACCAGTAGTTTCTGAGATTAGCGCGTTGAAACAAACAAACTCTTCAGCTTTATAATATAAGTATAGATTAATGCAGAGCCATCCAGTCAAATTTCAAGTGTCAAAAGTTTTTGTTTTTTTTTAAACCATGTCGGGTTTATCGCTTTTTTTACGTGACGATTTTTACTAGTTTACTCTTGCCCCAAGTCGCGTTAAGATACAATTCTGCAGCCGACTGCAGGCAGCAACTTTTATGTTTGATAATTAATTATAAAAGCCTGTATTATTTCAGGTGATTAAATTGTAGTTACGGTAGTTTTATAAAATTGTCATCAGTTATTTAAAGGTACATGTTCGTAGCCGACTGCAGGCAGCAGCAGTAGGCGACGTGTCGCTGCGACACTACTGGTTTTTAGGGTTCCGTACCCAAAGGGTAAAACGGGTCCCGTTTTACCCTTTATTACTAAGACTCCGCTGTCTGTCTCTCTGTCCGTCTATCACCAGGCTGTATCTCATGAACCGTGATAGTTAGACAGTTGAAATATTCACAGATGATGTATTTCTGTTGCCGCTATAACAACAAATACTAAAAACCAGAATAAAATAAATATTTAAGGGAGCTTACATTCAAAAAACGTGATTTATTTGCCGTTTTTATAGATAATGGTACGGAACCCTTCGTGCGCGAGTCCGACTTGCACTTGGCCGGTTTTTTATGTATTTCATGGAATCAACGTATCGTTGTCTATGGAAGGTCTTCATATAAATACATAGAAACCAGTCGTGTCGCGGCAACACGTCGCCTGCGAATCTGCGATAAAGAACTTTGATCCAATAATTCAATTTTATGAAACTATCGTAACTACAATTTAATTACCTGAATTAAGACAGGCTTTTCTAATTAATTACTAGACATAAATGTCATCCAACAATTTACCTTACTACAGACAAGCGGTCTTGTAGGCTCAAGTTTATTGGCGATTTATTTCGGTACTCCCATTTACCTAGCTTTATTAAGCGTAAAATTAAGTGTAAGACATTGCCTACGTCTTATATAGGAATAACAATCTAATTAAGTATTTGTTTGGTTAAATTCGCAGGTTTTCAGTTAATTATGCTAGTTTTTTTTACAGCACGTAGAGCTTTTTATAATAGATCGACTGAACTTTATAAGTGTTGGAGCACATATTTGGAAACTAGATCGCGAACGAAGTATAGGTAGAAACTATACTCTAAAGGTTTAGGTAGTTAAAAAAAGGTAAACAAATCGTAAAAAGGGTTTTTTATAGTTGACACTTTCTTGTTTAAAAATACGTCATAACAAAATTACATTTATTTTCGATCACAGGATAGTTTCCTCTTATATTATAGTATGTTAAACTTTATCTTTTATTCTTAAACTACTCTTCATAGATGTAACTGCTTGAGCACGTTGTTTTGTTAGATTTAATAAAAATGATATAATATTTTGTAATCTGTCTATTGTAAAGAACCCAAAAAGACAGGTTCCCCAAACCTTTTAGAAAATACAACGAATTAGATAACTTCGCTAAATTTAAGAGTACAACTGTGACGTAGTTTAGCAACTGAAGTCGCAGGTATTACGTTTAGTCGGTTTACCAGACGCCTTTGTTGACAGCGCTAAAAGAACAGAAAATGTTTAAATTAGACAGAATGATTGATGATACCACTGAACGCTTTATTATTAATGTGACAGATAGTTCATCAGATTCAGATTCAGAATAGAGCCTCTATTTATTATGATTTTAACATTTGTAATAAAAGGTTTAGAATCTATGAGTCACGTGGTTTTTTTTGTTTACCCTTTTTTAACTACCTAAACCTATGGAGTATAATTAGGTACTGGGTCATCCACAAAAAAAAATTGCAACGCTTCCTTGCAAGACGTTGGCCTAGTAAAAAAACAGTTTCTTCGCGAAGCTCCTTAGCCTAATTTGTTCAAGAAATAAATTTTGTTTAAGTCTGGGTTACTTCAGTTAATTTAGGTCTTATTACTTCAAGAGGAAGTTTCTTGAAAGGTATTAAAGCTTGCGTGGATAACAAACAACGTTTTCTTTTTTACAAGGTATGTTTTTTTAAAGGTTATAAAAGTGATCTTTTCTTGAAGTGAAGTCCTGGGTTTGATTTGTAGGTCTTGGGAAATGTAATTGGGGTTTTTCATCCCGAATGAAAAACCACAATACTCTGGTTGGATGGATGGATGAATGTTGACTCACCCAGAAAATTATAAGTTTCGAAATGTGGGTGTACTATACCCCTCCGCCTAACCCTTCGGGGAATACAGGCGAGATGTTATGTTAAGCGATGTATTTGATAGCTAAATTGTCAATTTTAGACGAGATAAATGGCTCAGGGTTTCCCTAAATTAGATACAGCTTGGCAAAAAAGAGTTTGGAAAAAATGAGGGCGCCACTACCGCATATAGGTCACTTCAAATGGGAAATGAGTAAAAGAATTTAAACAAATAGTTAAAAACGCTGCTCGTACTGACTCAAAAACCTACTAGCACTTGTCGGCAAAGTAGTGCCAACATCATAGGTCTGCATTACATAAGTAAAATATTTAGTTTCATCTGTCACCGCATCATACTCTTTTTTGCCAAGCTGTATCTAATTTAGGGAAACACTGAGCCATTTATCTCGTCTAAAATTGACAATTTAGCTATCAAATACATCGCTTAACATAACATCTCGCATATATAGATAAAACGATTATTTGGTGCACACAAAAGACAGCACAACATACAAAAATACGGTTAAATAATAACTAATTAGGTACATCAATAAATAGCTACGAGGTGGCAATATACAAAAAAAAAACGAAACAAAGTGCGGTGTGCCTCAAATTACACATTATAGTCGGACGTGGTTGACATTTTTGAATGACTATTCTATTCAATATACAGTATGTTAACTAACAAAGGACGTACCCGTTAACCTGCAATAGTATAGCGTGTATACATGCTAAAAAAAAAATTACAAGTAAAAAAAAAAAGTAAGTACTTTAAAGCTACCATTTACTAGGTACGTCTTTCATTGACTTGAATGTGCCCTGGCGGCTGAAAGCATGTCATGCTCACTTTAATGTCGCGCTGGTGGTGGCGTGTGTGTTGGATCATTAAGTTCCCTTCAAAATGGTTGAGCTGAATGGTGCTGATCCATGCGTCATGTTCGTGAACGGGCGCCATCAGTAGGGACTGGTCATCTCTTAGCTGCCACGGCATATTTTGATTTATTTTAATTTTTGAATTGTTTTGTATCGTTTTATCTTTTATTTACGGATTCTTTTAACCTGCACGTTTTTCTACATTGTACTCACATATATGATTCCAACATGAATGATGTAAACAACATATTGTAACAATATTCTGATTTAAAAGAGTGTCCGTGGAGTTTCTTGCCCTTTCTTCTCCATAGGAACCTACTACGCTTTGGAATGGGCAACTAGCTTCATATTTTCTGACTGACCGACCCTTTGACAATTCAAAAGTGCCTGTAATTGGTTTATTTGAAATAAATGCTTTGAGTTTGAGTTTGAGTTACGTTTACGAAAAATTTAAAATAAAAAATAGCAAAATCGGTTCAGCCGGTCTCAAGGGATGCGCTTACCAATGAACATCATTTCATTTTTATTATTATATAGATTAATTGAACAGTTTTTTTATTAATCTTATCTTCAGGTGTAATGCCCCATAAGTCGTGGAGATCAATCCTTGCGGACCACGGATTGATCGCAGATTAAGGTCACGCAAAGTAGTATTAAGTTTTTTCATTAGGAATATATCTCAGTAGTAATCCGGAGTCTGGCTCCGGTCAAGATTTGCCTGATATTTCATGCGATTTAAAAGTAACGGGCGATATGTGGGTCCGTGGATGCTTAAATCTCTGCTCACTCTCCTTTCGGGGATAGGCGTAAAACTATCTACAAGTAGTTGCTAACAAGGGCCGAATTTTCAATCTTTAGATAACTTTAACTTGAGAAATAAATTTTGGTTGTATACAAAATATGTCAAACCGCAATATTTATTCATCTAATATAATCGTCACTTTACATTTTGCTCACATATCTCTAATCTAGACTGTACCTATAGTATATACTCATGTTTTCACTACATCACTATCACTACATATTTATATTATAATTTATTATTATAAAACAAAGTCGCCGCCGCGTCTCTGTCTGTCTGAACGATAAACTCAAAAAATACCGAATGGATTTTCATACAGTTTTCACCAATGTACGGTGTGATGCATAAGGAAGGTTTAAATGTATAATTTATAAAGTTTTTGTGTAAATTGGCTGACATTATGGTGATGATTGTTGAAGATGTCGGAAAAAATCATGCCGACTGGCTGGCGTGCGCGTTACGGTAGTACGTTTCCGCGGGATAATTTCCGACCTCCACCCAGGCGAAGCCGCGAGCAAAAGCTAGTTATAAATAAATTATCTTTAATCTTTTAAGAGACATGCAAATTAAGGTCAAACCAATTAAAATTAGAATTAAAACAGTAGGTCTGTACCCTCCATTTTTAAGTACTAATTCCCTTGAATCCATTTAGTTATACAGGCTTTAACTAAATGGATTAATAATAATAATAATGGATTGGATTTTTAGATTTGAGTACAGATGGTTAAAGTTTGAGTGCAAAGGATTATTGCTGGCAGTAATAGGTAGGTGATTAAATATTTAGTGGGAATGATGTTTTGTTACGTATTAAATGAGATAAAGAAATTATGAGATGGATGCGGTTAGTCCCCCTATGCTCTAGTCCCGCTATGCTCTACTCGAAAAATACCTACAAAAAAGTTTCGCTATGCACGAAATTCTTCGACTCTTCGTAAACAAGTTGGAAAGAAAATTGTTTGAATACAAATTATTTTTTTTTATAGCGCTAGTCGTATATGCGTAAGCGTCTGTAAGTTGAGACTTCGTTACATATACTATCTCACTAACTAGTACTGTATGTATTACAAATATAATGTAAGCAGAAAACTAGTAAAATATAAAAGAGCGTAAATAAAAAGTCCGTTCTCAACTCAGACCAACAAAAAAGGAAGACGGATCACCTGTATTCATAAAATTTCAGCCTTATTAATTACACAAATAATAATACAAATAATCAAAAATTTAAAAAGCTAGGGTTTCTGTCAATAGATCTGTTAAATCTACCAATCCAAGATTCAGCCAAGTTAGTTGTTCTGTGGTGCTTAAATGGTAATAAAATATTACACTGTAACAGTTTTCTTCATCACTGCCCGCGAATGTGATTTCGTGCATAGCGAAACTTTTTAGTAGGTATTTTACGAGTCGAGCATAGCGGGACTAGAGCATAGGGGGACTAACCGGATGGATGAGACTCGCACAGACCGGGGCTTCACTTTGGTAGAATCGTAATACGAAAATATTATGAATCATCGTAAAATGTCACAAACTGAGAATTCATAATATGATGCTACGTGCGATTCCTATTACGAAATAATTCATCTGTTTGACAGTTTTCTGTGGAGATTCGTAAAATGGTCCACATAGTATATGTATAAGCTGGAAATTCAGGAAATGAAATGCTTTTAGAGGAATTGCTAAAGTGGCCGTTTTAGGCCCACAGGGATGCATGTCACAAAAGCGAAGAGGTCTGTATACAGTAGTGAGTGAACCAAGGCTCCCAAGATGAGGCCCTTCAATGCGGAGGGTTCCTTCAATGCGGAGATATGCGGAGATGTCCGAAGCGAAGACGAGAAGAGATATTAGGCGTAAAATAGAGAAAATCATGACCATTTTTAAAGTTTTAGTTCGTTAGCGAAAAGTACTGAATCACGGGTAGATTGACTGAATGATGATTTATACAAACATAAATTCACGCATTTTGCGCAAGGGAAGCGTTGAACATAATATATCACGTTATAAGCTACTGTACCTACTATTTCTGCGAATATCAATGATAACTTTGATTATTGTATAATCAAAATGATCATTGATTGTTGCATTAAAAAAAAAATTGTATAATAAAAATGATTTGATTGATTTGATTTGATTGCATAAATAGGATATTGATATACTATTCATGTTCAGGCGTTTGAAGAGAGGGTTGCGGAAAGTCCGAAAGGGATACCGGAACCCTTGGCAACAGACAACTGAAGGAACACGGGTGGGTTTTAGTCAGTAAAAGTCTGACTCGCCCTTCCGCTCCGCCCAAAACGGGAGAAGTCATTCGACGATTACCCAACATAAAAAAAAATGCCTTTGAAGAGGCATCGTTAAACTATTCAACAAGCTTCTACTCAACGTGCGTCCTTTGATGACCTCTGAATACAAAATTGGAAACAAAAAAACGAAGCAATACAACCTATTTATTTTACCCAGAGGTGAAACAGGCCAGCCCTAAACCGTGTCATCCACCCACCGAGATGGTAAATACCTACTTAGGTACCTACAACGACAAAAGTTCGCTACTCAAACTTAGCTTAACTTGAACCAGTTCATGCTTATCACAATGTAAACTAAACACTTTGAACACGGATGTATTCGGTAACGAAGTTTCTGCAGCATATCTTAGGGCTTTGAGCATATCATTAGTTGATATTGATTGAAATAACAGACAAGGCTGATGAGGTTAAATTGGGTTTCCCTTTTAAGAGGGCCGTTTGGAAAGGGTCTTGAGAAATACCGGTTCGTGCCGTCGTCGTGTTGAAAGGATTAGTCATCTTTTTTTCTTTTTTTTTTTGGCGGGTTGGAAATCATCCAATGACTTCTTCCGCTCTGGGCGGAGCGGAAGGGCGTTTCAGACTTTGACTGACTAAAACCCACCCGTGTTCCTTCAGTTGCCTGTTGCCAAGGTCCCGGTATCCCTTTCGGACTTTCCCGCAACCCTGGCAGGAAGGATTAGTCATCTAGTCTTTGCTTTACCGAGTGCTAGGTGCTACGTGTGTCGGACGTTTCAGCGATTGGGTACCGATTTTAACGTCGTTCGGGGAGGCTCCTTTCATGCAACCCAAATCTCCCAAAATAACCTCTGTGCTGCCACCGATAACGCCGTAGAAGTGGCGAAGTTTTGGGCCAACATTTGAATAACTATCGTGTTAGCAATACGAAGAAGAAGAGATAAGTTTATAAAGTTCAACATACTGGTATGTTTCGGTATAAGCTCCTTGTGAAACATTACCTACGCGTAGGTATAAGAGCAATAGCGGTAATGTTTTTTTTGCGAGAAGATTGAAACGGTTTAGGCGGCGTCCTAATTGGGAGCGATCGTACGATGGCGCGATGCGTCCTAACAGGTGTCCTAATAGATCGCGCGATGTCCATCGTGTGATGCCCTCGCGCGTCGACGCATCGCGTAGGTAACCGATTAGGACACTCAAAAGAGATCTGTTGCTTTGATTACATGATCGCACGATCAAACGCATCGTACGATCGTTATAAGCATTTCATGTGCTCGCACGATTACTTGCGAGGTTCAAATAGGACACTCTGATGAAATCTGTATGTTTGAACTCATCGCATGACGAGAACGCATCGTGTCATCGTGCGATCTTCGCCAAAAAGGACGACGCCTTAAGTTCGAAAGTCGAGTGAATAGCGCTTTCAATGTGTGCGTGTGCGTAATGTTGTTGTGTTGCGACTCAAATGCCTAAACTTGACCGAGTCAAAACTGCGATAGCGTCCTTAATGTTATTTGCGTACAAAATTAAATTGTATTGAAGTAAGTAGTAAATTACGAATTTATTTATTTATTTTAGTAAGTAGTAAATTATAAATTATGAATACCTGCTTAGTTTGTATCAAGTTCGTAATACAATATTTTAAGTTATAAAAATGTTCTCAAGTAAGTGAAATCCTTGTCATGTCTTTTTGAGAAATCCATTATATTTGCACACGAATTGCGTCAAAAGGTATCGTTTTGTCCGACTCATAATATTCAAATAAATATGTATAATAGTTTAATCGAAAGAAATATTATGAAATTGTATGTCATAATTTAAAATCAGACATTCGAAAAAAAAAGTGACAAAAATATGGCGATTGTGAAAATCACTTATATCATAAATAAAGCGGTATAATGAAACGAATGAAGAAAATGATCTGAAGGAGTTTTAAGCATATTATAGGACAACGAAGTTTTTCTCTATGTGTATTTATATCCATAGATATCAATTTTTTAATTAATAAATATTGATTTTGATTCAAATATAGTCTATTTATGAAGCAACTCCTTTAAAAGATAATGTTGTCACAATTTATTTTTAAATAATACTGTCTACGAAACTCATGTAATACAAGCATCAAAGAAGACATTTTTAATGGTCTTGTGCACATAAAATAAAGATATCAATTTTTAAAAATAACGCAAGCAATGTCTTTTCACAAAGTTTTTGAGACAGCATAAAGCTAAATTCGTTTTGTACTTTGTTTCGCTCACGAAGGGTTCCGTACGATTATCTATAAAAACGGCACAAAAATCACGTTTGTTATAAGGGAGCCCCCTTAAATATTTATTTTATTTATTTGTTGTTATAGTGGCAACAGAAATACATCATCTGTGATTTCAACTGTCTAACTATCACGGTTCATGAGATACAGCCTGGTGACAGACGGACAGACAGAGAGTCCCGTTTTACCCTTTGGGTACGGAACCCTTAAAAACGATCTCTACTTCAATAATTTGAATACTTATTTCATCTTGTGTTAAAATCGCTTTTCGTGTTTATCTGTATGTCCACGTTGTTCTTCTAAAACACGCAACAGAGAATTTAGTCCGGAAGGTTTATGTGTATAATACGTTGATATTAAGGGGGATGCGCTAGGGTGGCCCGCGAAATTCAAATTTTCTTACGTTTTTTGCAATTTGCCGGTCACTATCAGGTTGTATGTTGATCTAAATATTATTAGCGCTCGTAACCAATATGGATTTACAGAATTATAAACATTAAAATCAGCAATACAACTCTCTAAGCTCATGAAAGTGTATTGAATGACTATTTCATGAAATCATGACATTTGGCACTTTCATGAACTTAGAGAGTTGTATTGCTGATTCTAATGTTTATAATTCTGTAAATTCATATTTGTTACGAGTGCTAATAATATTTAGATCAACACTGACCTGTAAATTGCAAAAAACGTAAGAAAATTTGAATTTCGCGGGCTACCCTAGCGCATCAACCTTAAAGTTACATATTATAACTAAGAAATCTCGATATTTTGTCAAGTCGCAATCCGTGCGAAGCAGGGGCCGCTAGTCCTACTAATATTATAAATGTGAAAGTTGTGTGTTTGGATGTTTGTTACTCAATCAGGCAAAAACGGCTGAATGGATTTGGATGAAATTTGGCAAACAGATAGCTTATAATCTGGATTAACACTTTAACAATAGGATACTTTTTATCCCGATATTCCCACGGGATCGAGACTTACGCGGGTGAAACCGCGGGGCGCAGCTAGTAGATAATAATTGAAAGAAACTAGTGATGTAATCATGTCGTGTAGAAATGTGGTAGTAAATGACGACCTTTATTTCAATCATTTGATTTTTTATTCTTTTAGCGACTACGTCATTTTTTAATTGCAAGATGTAAAACCATAACAATAATAACTCCTTGTTATCAAATACATAGACTTCAGACATAATGAAATCAAAACTAGTTTCTGATCGCATATTGATGAATCATTACGAAATATGTCCCTCCAACAACGGCAACCCTCAGGGAAATTAGTGGTAGTATATTGTTATCTGAAGACTGCAACTTTGTTTTTGTTGCCAATGTATCAGCGACAACCATGATGGAAAAGTCGAAAATTTATCAAAATCAAAATCAAAAGTCTTTTATTCAAACTAGGCTGAGAATCAGCACTTTTCGAACGTCAAAATTACATAAGACAGTCCCCCCAAAACGCCCACCCTTCACCACTTCCTAGTGCTTTAGCTGGGAAGAAGAAGTGGCGCAACAAACTCCCCAGCAGCACAGCTGTCGTCTGTTCAGTTAGAAAAATTTAATTTCAAAAGTTTGCAAAACCATTTACATTACGCAACATAAAACATAAATCTAATTAGCCATATATGTCAGCTAGCACACGCCAATATATCAACCAAAAAAAAAAAAAAAGAATAATATAAAAAAAAACGAGAACTATAGGAGAAAAAAAGGAGAAATATAGGAATGACAAAAACTACCGAAAAGCTTATATCAGCATTATCAATCCTGTTGAAAGTCGTTGTTAAGTAAGGAGCTTGTGGCTAAGTAATAACAGCCGCGCGGGTCAATCTATCAGGTTAAGCTACACTTGCCGGGGTTGGTCCGTGGATGGGTGACCATCTTTACATACCGAGATCCTCTGTGCCTCGGAAAACACGTTTGAAAGTCGTTACGGGTCGTCAGAAGCCCGAATGTCTGACAACCAGTCTTACCAAGGGGTATCGTATTACCCAATTACTGGGTTGTAGAGGTCAGATAGGCAGTCGCTCCATGTAAAATACTGGTATTCAGCTGCATCCGGTTAGACTGGAAGCAGACCCCAACATAGTTGGAAAAAGGTTAAGCAGATTGATTTATTGAAAGTCGTTGTAGAAATACTAAACGCTTTGAAAGCGATTGCCACTTATCTTAGGCCTCTGCTGCTTTTTTTCTTAGCCTATGCTGGGTCCCACTGCTGGGCAAAGGCCTCTTTTTCTCTGGCCAAGCTGCTACTTTGATAAAAGAAGAAAATACTTGGCTGCATTTGTCAAACACTCTTTTACTACTGAATGCTCACCATTTTTCTCAACTTTATCAACAATAGAATTTAACCGACAAAGTTTTATATTAGAAACGAAATAAGCATCAAAACGCAATTTGTCTTTGTTTTATTATAAAATAAACAGAGATAAAACATGATTGATGTGCTATAATAATACCCATGGCTCAAATTCGTGCATCTCGTGTGTCACGAAATCTTTCATAGTTTCGTCTAATGGCATATCATAATTTACTGTTTATTGCAGATTATAGTTTGTCTTCATAGTTGACCTTTTTGTTCTACACAAACAGATAGCTGAAGGGAATTTTAAAAAGAATGTTCCGATGACCTTTACGCGACGAATTTATATTGTAGTGTTTGTCAAAACAGTTTTGACAGACAAGCACGACGGCTACAGAATGTTCGTGCTTGTTTTAATTTTTTTTGGAAACACCAAACCGAAAATCTAATGACTATCGACTTATTAAAGTTCAAAATAAAGTATGTTGTACCTAGTTAGCTACTGCTGCTTCAATATTAATCTTGGCAGACAAACACATTCTAACTGCAAGTTATACAATAACTATATTGGCCGTTTCGCAGACGAAGCAACTTTGGTCCTCAAAGTACGGCAACTGGCAAACCGTGCTGCTCCTAAACCAAATCTTATATAATACTTCAATCAGGTTTGTCTATTGCAGTCCACTGCTGGACATAGGCCTCTCTGGCTGTCGCAACTTGAACCACAAAGCCCGCTTCTCCGTCTTCCGCATCCAGTCTGTCCCAGCCTTCCTTTTATGACCGTTGGTCCATCAAGCTGGGGTACGCTACCCTTGCAGATATATGCTCTCAACTCAAGTACTTGTCTGCTGTAATTGCGTAATATCATCATCATCAGCTTCAGTGCAGCCTGGAATTCCTCATTACTGGGTATAGGCCACCTCTTTCTTTCACCAAGCCTTCCGGTTCTGTGCGTCTCTCATCCAGATGCTTCCCGTGACTTGACGATATCGTGAACCAACGTGCTTTTGGATGGCGCTGGACTTTTTGGCATAACCTTAGCCACCATTTGGCCAAAGCTTTAGGTATACCATCGGCATCTGCGCTCTTCATATTTTTTGCGTTCAAAGTATATTTGTTTACAGGAAAAATATCGCTTCCAATCCTGACAAGGTCAGAAAGATTTTATTTATAACCACGGACCGCTAGTTTAAAATATTTTCGTTAATCATTAATAAGCTTGAAACTTAATTTAGCCGAAATTCAATTTCTGTTCCGGGATAGGCTTCGTTTAAAGCAATTTTCATGTTGCCTCTATTAATACATCGTGGATCGGGATCGGTTGGATTTAATAGTCGACTGAACTTTGAATTTCCGTTCATTAGGCGCAAATAAATACTGAATAGGGGTTGTTTGTTTACGTGTCATATTCGTTTGCAAATACTGTAAATCTTGGGAGCTTTTATTGATAACTAGCTGCGCTCCACGGTTTCAGCCGCGTAAGTCTCGATCCCGTGGGAATATCGGGATAAAAAGTATCATAAGTCCTATTCCAGATCATGGTCTACCCCTGTGCCAAATCCCAGCCAAATCCATTCAGTCATTTTAGCGTGAAAGCCTAAGAAACACACAAACTGACTTTCGCATGTTGCGTTGTGTCGTTGCGTTGGTCCCGGCTGTCATTTGTGGATCTTTGATAGTCGTTATGGGTCGTCAGAAGCCCGAAAGTGTGACAATCAGTCCTACCAAGGGGTATCGTATTACCCAGTATTTATATAATTGATGTATACCAAATATTGTAAAACATTTTTTAAAAAGAGTAACAGTGGAGTTTCTTGCCCATTCTTCTCCATAAGAAAACTACCTTTTGGAAGGGGCAAGTAGAATCAGTTCTATTTCTACTTCTATGTATTTGACGTTCAAAAGTGCCTTTAATGTGCCTTGAAATAAATTATTTGACTTTGACTTTGACCAGTTACTGGATTGTGGAGGTCAGATAGGCAGTCGCTCCATGTAAAATACTTGTATTCAGCTACATCCGGTTAGACTGGGAGTCGACCCCAACATAGTTGGTAAAAGTTTAGGCAGATTTTTTATATTTAATACGTAAGGTGCCCACCCACAAGTCGTTGTAGAAACACGAAAAGATTTGAACTTGCATTTAAACATACCCTGGTCGATTCGAGATCATAGTGACTCATGTATGAATGTTCATCTGTTCCCTCCTATCTTCTAAACCACACATCACAATTTGACAAATGAGGTATCGTTGGAAGCGTCTTGATTGTCCGCTGGTTATAGGCTATGTGACGTCACATTTAATTAATAATGGCGCCCTCTAGAGGAAATAAAGTCACGAACTAAAAAAAAAAAATTGTTTAATCGTACTATGTTGGGTATTAAATGAAAGGGCTTAATGAGCACATTTCAAAAATATATATATCATAACCCCAAAATAATTTAAAAAAAATTAAGTAATAAAAACTAAAACCCAACTACGACTGAAAAGGTATAAACAAGACACCACAGACAGACAAATTAAAAATCCGGAGTCACACGTAATCTGTTCGATTTATGCCGCCCTAACACGTGTGACTCCGGATTTTTAATTTGTCTGTCTGTGGTGTCTTGTTTATACCTTTTAAGTCGTAGTTGGGTTTTAGTTTTTACCCGACTACGGCGAAGAAAAAGGAGGGTTATGATTTTGACCGGTATGTATGTATGTATGTATGTATGTATGTATGTTCATCTGTTCCCTTGTATCTTCTAAACCACTCATCACAATTTGACAAATAAGGTATCGTTAGAAGCGTCTTGATTGTCCGCTGGTTATAGGCTATGTGACGTCACATTAAATTAAAAATGGCGCCCTCTAGAGGAAATAAAGTCACGAACTAAAAAAAAAAAATTGTTTAATCGTACTATGTTGGGTATTAAATGAAAGGGCTTAATGAGCACATTTCAAAAATATATATATCATAACCCCAAAATAATTTAAAAAAAATTAAGTAATAAAAACTAAAACCCAACTACGACTGAAAAGGTATAAACAAGACACCACAGACAGACAAATTAAAAATCCGGAGTCACACGTAATCTGTTCGATTTATGCCGCCCTAACACGTGTGACTCCGGATTTTTAATTTGTCTGTCTGTGGTGTCTTGTTTATACCTTTTCAGTCGTAGTTGGGTTTTAGTTTTTATTACTTAATTTTTTTATTACTTTAATTTTTTTAATATAAAATTATTGACAGTTAGTTAATTGATTCAGGACAAAGGACAAAGGTTCAGGATAAAGGACTACATTTACGTATTGAAGTATAAATATGTATCGTCTAGACCCCTTTTTGATTGGCTGTCTCGTCTTTAATATTTCGACTCAATAGGTTTGTTACATTAAAGTTAGGTGTATTGCATATAACTTGTTTCATCAAAACTTATAATTGGAGGAGCCTCTACCACAGGTGACCCCTGCGTCATGTCTTGATGACGCCATCTTTATGAACACATTTTAGAAATATGTTGAGAAAATGTTTGAAAGAGGTTCTTTCTGGAAGAACTGATGCGATTATAAAAAATCTTTCACTGATCGAAAGCTACATTATTGCCGAGTGGTAGGTAGTTGTGTTATGTTAAGACACACGGACGAATTCGCGGGCAGAAGCTAGTAGTTAATGTATTTATTTTATTTATTATTTTGTTATTGTCCACTCATTATGTGCTGCACCGATTGACGTCATGACGTCAACGCCGGCTGTCACTGAAAACCAGCGCTGGGGCTCTGTCTCGCATAGGGTCGCAGCATTATGCTGAGTGATGGCCGTTTTACGTGAATGTGACGCATATTTTCCCGCAACTTGTTATTTTCGTATATTTGTCCTTTCTTGGCGTCATGTTTGCCGCAAATAAACATATTTACTTTCTTTCTTTCTTAGTATACAATAAATGGCCGAAATTAAAACGTCGTTTTCCGAGGTGTCTTTATTTAAAAAAAAAAACTTTACATACTTTAGGAGGTGGTTAAGCCCATTAGACTGAACTTTTACTATAGGACCAACTTTGAAATCGCGAAAGACAAATCAGCTGTTCCATATTAAAGTTTAATGCCTACCTACTCTTCTAAACTGTATGGGACATAAATTTTTTTTATTCAGTCGATTTTGACATAATTCGAATGCCATAGTTTGTTTAAAAAAATCACTTGTTTTAATTTCATTGCTAGGATTTATTTGATAATTCAAAAATATTCTTATTTATTAGTATTGCCAGTGTTTTTATTTAGTATCTCGTTGATGTCTTCACATTTTAGCCTTTAGGCTGCCATCAGACGGACTGCATTCTTGCAGTTTGAATACAGTTTAGTACGACTGCAACTCGTAAGTATTATTTAGTAAGTAGTTTATATTATAAGTAAGAACTGGTGACTGCATTAAAACTGCAAATTTGCAGTTGGAGTGCAGTTGAAACAGTTAATATGCAGTCCGTCTGATGGAAGCCTTATTCACATTACATAACGCCTGTTATTCCCGAAAGAGCATGGTGTTAAGTACCTACACCTTCGGCAGTGTAGGTAAGATTAATATTTTGTACGCAAACTGACAGATTACGTCGATTTGCTGTGATAAAGCAATTTCATAAAACTGTCAAAAAGGACAGTTGTGATTTGAATAGGCTGTTTGTTGAAAGTTAACTTGATATCAAGACTTTACCACGTCAAATATGCATTCTGAAAACGATGTCACTGTTACTTTTAGAATCTTGAAGTTGTTTAATAAAAAGTCAACGCATTTTATCGAAATTGTTTTAAAACTACGTCCTTGTAAAATTTATTCATGCAGAAAAATTGTTTAACAAAGTTAAATGAAAAGCTAACTTAATTTAAAGTAAAACTTTCAGTCTCTATAGACTTCCAATAAGTACTTTTGATGTCAGGGGTCATTGACGTACCTACGTTTTTCACTACATCTGGTTGTTTTGAAGAAAGATGACCATTCTATCCAGAAAAACCTAGGGAGGTTTGAGAATTGGTGTGTTTGTGCTACCACACCATATGCTTCTAGCAATACCATGCACTCAATATAATATGACAAAAAACAGGTCAATATCCTAACTAATACTTTTGCATATCATCATCTGCCTAGCCTTTTCCCAACTATGTTGGGGTCGGCTTCCAGTCTAACCGGATGCAGCTGAATACCAGTATTTTACATGGAGCGACTGCCTACCGGACTTTTGCATATAATAAATATAATATTTATAATAAATATAAGTTAGGATAGTTAGGATTACTGTGTTTCTACATTGCTAAGATTTGTTGTTTGTTGCAGCGACTGGGTGTTCGGCGTCCGCTACTGTCAGCTAAGCAACTTCATAGCGAACGTGACGGTCGCAGCCAGTGTGTTCACACTCACCGGCATATCGTTTGACAGGTAAATATTACTTGTGCTGTTTCCCAGTACAGCATGACCAGTTTAAGTGTGCAGTTCACGGTGGCGCTGCTTGTCAAGGAAAAAATGCAACAGCATGACAAATTCGGTACATTAAGTTTTAGTTCTGTGTTTTGCCGCCTGCACAGATATGTTTGACGCACTTTACGGTAAGCCACATGTCACTATTAACAACACCAGCATAAGCTGGCCTCGTAGTCTATTGGAAACTCCGTACTATACTAGGCCAGCTCAAGGTCTAAGTGTTACCACTGACGTGCAGCATAATCAGCCTATAATGTTCCCACTGCTGGGATACAGGCCTCCTCTCGGTGAGATGAGTAAGCCGCATTCACCACACGGACCCAGTGCGGTTTGGTAGATGTCATTATATGTCTTCAAATTCTTGTTTCTAGGACATGCCTGTTTCCTCACGATATTTTCCTTCATCGTTTTGAGAGCACTAGTTATGAAATAATTTACCAAAGTAAAGCTTCTATCTGGCTTCGAACCTACGACCTATAACTTGTAAGTCGCAGCCGTTACCACTGGGCCACCACTGACGTGAAGCCTAATGTAAAAATATTAAAATACCAAATATACATTTTGTTCTAATTATACACACGTATTAAGGTAAGAACTTTCCAGGTTTTGGCCGTAAGGTTTTGTATGATGAACTTGTGTGTTTGCAAATGTCCTGAATCTGGACCGTCTGGTAATCTGGAACCTCTGTGTTTCTCTTTGACTGTTGAATGAATTGGCTATAACACGGCAAATTGTCATATTTCCATTATTGGTCATTAATATTAGAGCAAATTCTCACACTACCTCAATTTCCCGTGTCAATATCCGGTTATCCAGTATTCATGTAACGTAATTTTAGAGTACTGAGCTCAACCAAAATTACGATCAAAATTCTAGAACCTTCGTCAGGAGTCTTCTGCTATAAAAGCCTTTATAGCTAAGGGCTAAAGTGCTAGGCAACGCTGTATAAAAAAATTATGATGATGAAATTCGGAAAAAAAAGGTGAGGAAATATTTTTATATGGCAGATTTCGTAGAATAAATTATGTAGCACTTCTTTTAGGTTATTTAATGAACAAAATGTTTTAAAGTGGGTATTCGGATAATGTTAGACTCTGGGGAATCACAGCTAAAAGTCAGATGCAGTCTTACCAGAGAGTATCGTGTTACACTTTCGAGCTTCTAACTAAAAATGATATATTAAAGACATGAATCACCTTTTCTCAAAAGAATCAATTGAATTCTGAGTCATGAATTTGATCATATCAATCAATGAAAAATTCATAACGTATCGGCACTTTCAAATATCTAAGGAATGTCCAATCAAAATGTCAAAGTGTCATAACGAATTGTTTTACTTATCTTTGCAATATTGGAAAAGAATTTTTAATTTGGGAATCAATTTATAACCTACATTCGATTTTCCCTTACTTCTTCTATGAGAAAAACGCACACACTTTCGCAACTGACTTTCGCATTTATATTATTAGTTAGGTTAATAGTTCCACGCGAATGAAGTCACGGGCAGAAGCTAGTAATCCTAAATAAGATATTTGAATAAATCCTACTAATATTATAAATGTGAAAGTTTGTGTGTTTGTGTGTTTGGATGTTTGTTACTCAATCACGCAAAAACGGCTGAATAGATTTGGATGAAATTTGGCAAACAGATAGTTTATAACCTGGATTGACATATAGCATACTTTTTATCCCGATATTCCCACGGGATCGAGACTTACGCGGGTGAAACCGCGGGGCGCAGCTAGTTGTATAATAATACACGAAAGAGCTAAACACATTATATTAGACCCAGGTTACCCGAATTTAGTACTGGCCATAATATATTGTCCACTTAACCGGACAATATTATATACCACAGCTTACAGCATTTTATTCGTCTAACAGGGTCAAGCAGTATCCAAGAGAGTGGTCTTAGGTTTTTCAATCCTGAATTATGTGACGTAAAAATGTCAACATTTGTTATAAGCTGAGAATTTATTTTACGGCCTCTAAACAGCTGGGATTTCACATAAACGCTTGAAAGAAATTGTGTAATTTTTTACAATTAGTCGGGACCTACAAATATTTGTAGTTTATTGATAGATTTTCATTACTTATTTGCCCACATCTTTTATGTTGCTAACGGGGTAAGTACATCTACGAATGTTGCTAACGTTAGCTGAATCGGAAAAAACCTTCGAACGGCTTTGCTCCCACTTACTTTGTGCTGAAGATTTTATTTCGGTATAGGACTTTGATATTACGCTTTTATTTGGGATTTGCCTATACTTTCTGGTCAGACTGGAAGTTGGATACAAAATGATTACTTACCTATAAATAAAGTGTAAATGACATGTTATGTTAATGACACTTTTATTAAAACTTGTCGCAAATTGTTATACCTACCGATAATGTGACCAAAAAAGGTTATTTTTAACCGACTTCTTCAAAAAGGAGGAGGTTCTCAATTCGTCTGTATGTTTTTTTTTTTTTTTTTTTTTTGTGTGTATGTTACCCGATTACTCCGCCAATTATGAATCGATTTTGATGATTCGTTTTTTGTTTGGCAGGTCATGCTTCAGAGGTGGTCCCATATAAATTTTATTAATTTTGCTTGCGTAGTTTTTGAGTTAGCTTCAATAATTACGTAGTTTTCCCACTTTGCGATGTTGATGACATGTTAATTGACTCCGTCACATAGCAGACAACGGTATACGAATTTGTGTGGGGTAGTTACCACAACTAAAAAGTGAAAAATAAAAACTTTTTACAAAAAAAAAAACAACCGACTTCCAAAAAAAAAGTGAAAAATAACTTTAATTTCGGAAGTCGGTGGCAAAAAACGAAAATTGAAAACCAAAGACACCGACTTACGAAATTAAAGTTATTTTTCACATTTTTTTTGGAAGTCGGTTGTTTTTTTTTTTGTAAAAAGTTTTTATCGTATCCACACGTTCGGTACAACGATTCACCTTCGCCTATGCTTTTTCAGTCATATTATGTCTTTTATGGAACTTTAGGCAGCTAATAATAATACCAGCCTTTATTTTCCCACTGCAGGGTAATGCCCTCTCCTCGTAAAGAAAAGGCATGAACATTGATGATGCTTAATCAAGGTGGATTGACGATTTCATACTTGTATTAATTCTAAGTCCAGGTCTCATCACGATATCTTCCTTCACTAATGTTATTGAAGGTTAACTCATAAAATAGGCAAGTAAATAATTTTTATTTTACTGGAAGTCGCGACATCGTTAGCAAAAAAAGTGTTTTATTATAGATAAACAGGAAGCGTTCTTAAGACGCCCCCTTATTTGATTGAATTGACACAGCGTATCATAAAAACCGCGAATCGGCAAACGTAAGGAAGGACGTCCTCAGGCTAGGTGGAGTGATGATCTACACAGTTGGATGAGAGTTGCCGAGAATCGAGCTAAATGGCGTGCAATTGGAGAGGCCTATGTCCAGCAGTGGACTGCTATAGGCTGATGATAATGATGATGAACATAAAAGTGCTTGATGTGTACAATATATCATTAGAATATGAAGAATTATTTAGGTTTGCATTAATAAAGGTCTTTTTAAGATGGCATCTATGAAAAATTGCATTGACGATGAATACGTGATTCGTGGGATGGATTCATCAAAGGACACACATGGGGCCCCCCGATAATTAAGGAACAGTTGACAATTGCTTGGCAGATGGGTTGGAATCTAATGAAAGTTTGAGGTCCATAAGGTAGAGTAATCCGCTCGTCAGTATAAGCAGGCCTTTTATTCTATTGAAAAATCTTACTAACTCAGCTCAAGGTCAAAATGGTTCCACAGACGTGACGTCCACTGTACCAAGCTCTAAAGCGACTGTGGGTTCCTCATAAAAATAATAGAAGAGGAAAATAGGTTTTAATTCCATTTGTTTGAAGATTTCTATTTCAAGACCGATCGAATCAATCAAACAAAATCCTTTAAAATAAAAAATAAAACCCTTTCATCAAAGCAATCCTTGGATTTGATACTAAGCTTATTTGGTTAAAGGTTCTTGTTTTGTAAAGCATTGTATTGTTATTTCTTTTGAATTCAGTAATCTTTAGAAATGGGATTCACGAAAGCAAAATGATTTTGAAAACATTCTCAAAAATGTTTCATTAGTTTCGATTCAAAAAAATTATCAAACACTAATAAAATAGGTGTAATTGTTACAAAAGACACCTACAGTGCGTTCATTATAACTTGACCTGTGACGCAATTGGCAGCAATTAATTTTGGAGTCTTTGTTTCAATAAAATTAGGGTTCAAAATGGATACTGACAGAACAGTATCAATCACTGCAAAATTCAGTGCTAGTACCAATCGTGTTATGGGTCAAGTTATAATGAACGCACTGTAGGTCCACTTGCGATTTGAAAACATCGTTCTATTTCTGTCAATCGTTTGAAGATGACAGAGACAGAATCATGTTTTAAATATGTTTAGAGTTAAATGCGTTTAATGATTTATAGTGCAAGTGGCCCTAAATTGATAACAATTTTAATTTATCTTAAGCTCATTTTAAAATCAAAAAGTTTTGGACAATATAACCTTACTGCAGATTCATCATAATATGGAGAATCTTCCTCAAATTGGTCGCTACTGAAGTCCAAGCTTTTCAGGCGATAAGTGAAAGGAATCGCATTTTCATCTACTTCTACGCCGGGTTCGTCATGATAAGGTGCTGGTGTAGGAATCCGTAGTGGGTAGAATAAATCTTCTGAAATAACTTTTACCCCTAAAATATTTAAAAAAAAATAAGTACATAAGATTTTAACTCTCGGGACCCACGAGAGATGAATTACAACTATTTTCGTTCGTTCATACACTAATCAAGTTTTAGTTTAAATTAAGAAATCAGCTGATGATAAAGATTATAATTTCCTTACGAATATACTATATATAACTTTAACAGCTAAAAAGGACATAAGATTGACCATTTACCAGGTAAAATTTAATTGAGGCTTATGTCAGAAAAACGAGTGAGCCTTACAGTATTCTCATATGATGTGTAACATCAGACATCTTGGCTGACGATAGACAATATTCATCATCATCACCATTACCACCATCGTCATCATCAGTTACCGTCTGACGGCCAAATCTAGCACCGCGCGAGCTCATTGGTCAAATCTAGCACCGCGCGCGCTCATTGGTCAAATCTTGCACCGCGCGAGCTCATTGGTCAAATCTAGCACCGCGCGAGCTCATTGGTCAAATCTAGCACCGCGCGAGCTCATTGATCAAATCTAGCACCACGCGAGCTCATTGGTCAAATCTAGCACCGCACGAGCTCATTCGTCAAATCAAGCACCGCGAGCGCTCATTGGTCAAATCTAGCACCGCGCACGCTCATTGGTCAAATCTAGCACCGCGCGGGCTCATTGGTCAAATCTAGCACCGCGCGCGCTCATTGGTCAAATCAAATAACATGCTCTTCCCCGGCTGCCTGTTACACATTTCCGTCCCTTTTCAAGAAATCACTCCCGTAGATTTGAGCGAAAGCAAAATAAGATTACAGAAAAGCGGGAGGAAAGATATTATACATCAAAAACGTTAGCAGTATTCCATACTAAAGTACCTAGCGAAGTATTAAGCATATAAGGTTTTGCGATAAAGGAAATAAAACGTGATAACAAAACTAATTAAAAAACTCTTACCATTACATACTCCATATAAGGACGTTAATACATGAGGACACATTCGTTTCAGTACCCGAATTATTATATTCTCTAGATGGTTAAAATGCCTTGATTTAGGCTCGTAGGTCACCGCAAGTTCTCTGTCAACAAGCAAAATATATTTTCACCTCTATAATCAGGACTATTAAGTCTGGTTTAAAGAAACGAAACGTACTTCAGTATTTCACTGGTCATTTTACTACCATCATCATCTTTTGCAAAAGATAAAACTCCTGTTGATAATCCTTTAGCTTGTTTTGAAACCCAATTCTCTGGTAGATCATCAAACGGTTTAAGAGCTATCATATTGCTGTCCAAAAATATACCACCCCACTTGTGTAGAGTAACAATTTTTAATATATCTGATATTATGTCGCCTATTACGTGTTTGCTTTTATTTGCTAGTATTGATTCCACTGCGGTGCCTTTCGCAAATTCAGCGATGTGTATCCTTGCAAAATAAATGTTAGGATATGTAAGAAGTTCTGCAATGAATCTTTTACTTAGTGAATCCGTAATAGGAAAGCTGAGCAGTACGTATATGTGCCAATCTGGATTAGTTAGAGCTGCTGACTCTGCAACACATGCTTGCATCATCGTCAGTTTTCCTACACAAGTAGAGTCAATAAAGAATATCGAATCATCTTTTGGAGAAAATATTGGGTCTTCAGTTGATGGTAAAACGTCTCCGTCTTTCTTATAATAACACGATGTCTCTTCAAATTCAGTTTTTACAAACATTTTGTCAACACTTTTGATAATAGTTTCAACTTCCACATAAGTAACTAGTATACAGTAGAGAAACACGAAAACACAACACGTGAGCAATCGAATGCGACGAAATCGAATTATCCTAGTAATAATATTGTGCATGTTTTTCTGTTTGAAACTAGGTAACAATTTCACTTGAACCGCTTATGTGATTTAAAATTCTGTTTGAAAAAGTCCCTCTCGTCTCTCCTCACACAATGGAATTTGATTACAGCCGTCCGCAGCATTCACAATACTCGTTGTTGAAAGGGATACCAAGGCCTAGCAACGTAGCTAAATAAAATGAACCTTATCGCTGAAAATTGGAAACGATTAACTGAAAAATATAATGATGTTTAATGTGTATGTAGCCTGTGTGTTAAACTCTGACTTATCCAAAAGCAACTGAGGGCCTAGACAAGTGACAATCGCTTCGAAAGCGTTTCCTATTTCTACATCGACTTTCAACAGGATTGACATAAGCATTTCGATAGCTTATGCCAGTCGTATACATTTTTGCCTTTTCCATCATCTTTATCTTTATCTTTAGGGATAGAATGTCACTTGTCTAGGGCCTCTGGACTACGTCCAAAAGTGTGGCAAAGATTTAAATGTTTGCAAATAGGTAATTGTTTTTGCATATTCGTTTCGACATTTTCTCACATGATTTACCTTAAGACAATAGATTATTCAGGCATTGAAAACTGTACTAGGTACTTCAGTACTTCTGGGACAAAAGCACTGGAAGTACCTAGTACAGTTTAACGATTTAAAGGCAAGTAAACCAATATAAAGTAAGTACATACTCACATACACACTATCCAGACTCTAAATCCTTTTTCTCCAGAAAATTAATATCGAAATATTTCGTCGATAGCTTGCCCTGTTTTTTGATGTTCAATTTAGCGTTCTACAAAGTAAATACTTCTATTATATCTCGGCTTTTTTTTATTACGGAGATTTTTCTCGATACTAATCGGTTTTAGGAGTCGGTTGGGAAAACGATAACGATGTCTGGCTTACCGGGTACTTTAGAGAAATTCCTGATGAAAAAACCCTAACACGTTGTCTGGCAAATAGATTTCAAGACCCGGTGCTCTGCTCAGATCGTACGGATATGCGTAAGCAGCGACTAGGCGCCTTGCGTGCGAAATTTGTGCTAAGCGCAAGTTTCAGCTGAGTGTGATGAGTAAACGGTGACAGCCACTGATACGTTTGTATGGAAAATGTTGAAAATATCGTCTGAAGTGTCGTAACATAAACTATAGTACTAAAACAAATATGATGGCATAAGGAATGCCTTATAAGAAATATATTTATAGAACAAAGATATTTTTCTTTTGTTTAGGTACCAAGCAATCGTGCGACCAATGCGGCCGAGGATGTCCAAGACTTGTTCACTCGTCATGATCGCCTGCATATGGATCAGTGGCATGCTACTAGCGATACCCTGCTTATTATATTCAACAACCAAGGAATATAGGTAAGTTTGACAAACATAATGTTTCTAGTTATTAATGTTTTATTAGTCTTCTTTTCGTGTGGTTAGGGATTATGGGCCTCTGACTTGGCTTCACATACCGTCGAGAAATATCTCTCAGGGATGCCGGTTTCTTCACGATAATTATACAATACGCACATGAATCCGAAAAGTCAGAGGTGTGTGTCTTGGGTTCGAACTCGAGACCTGTGACTTGGCGGTCTGACGGTCACACCACTAGGCTATTACCGCTCGTATCGTAACTGGCTATAAAATCTTGTAATGCAATTTCACGGGAGTGTGGTCATAAAAAAATAATTAGTACCTACACACGGCTACACATCAAGCTATACATTTCCAGTATAAGCAGACCCCGCATTGTACAGAAATCCTATACAATGCTAGCTCAGCATAAACTGGAAATGTATGGTTTGATGTGTACCGGTGTGTACCTAAGAAAATAATTACCTAAGTATTTTATATTCTGAGGCTACACCTACTCATAGCGAAAGGATAATAGAATATAACCCGTATTTCTGCTGACATACATTGTACTGAAAACCCAACTCTCGATGACGTCGGCAAATCCTAAATTGGTAATCTCGTACTCCCGACAGGGTACGGTGCGGCAAGGATTAATTATATTTCAGGCCCTCCATCCACCTGTTTGATAAGATATACGGCTCGAACGAAAATTATACATAAAAATGATCGAACAAATCGTCATGCACACTTGCACTGCTGTGATTGGTTTATGGTATTATCAACAACCAATCCGATTAAAGGCTCTTGCATACTGGCGGGATTCGCCGCGTGACGCGAATTTTAACAAAACAATTTCTGAGAAAACTTCACGGCGAACAATGCGGCGGCGTCGCGTCGCGCGGCGAATCGCGCCAGTATGTAAGAGCTTTAAAGCGATCCGATTTATTTTGACACGTCGCGTCGCGTCGTTGATAATTTTCCTTCTAGAACAGGATGGTATCCTCCCAATTTAATCGGGGGAAATAATCTTTGTAACCTAGTTAGGTAAGGTAGGTAGGGAATCGTCTAAAAAGGTGCAAATGCCAACGTAGATCGAAAAAATGTTGAGCCATTTGTCAATTTTGTTTTAGGCATGTTTACGCACGTTTTCTGTCTCCTAGTTTTTGAACGTCGTTCATAAATTGATCCTGCCATATTCTTTTTCTGCTGCGGACCAATGTGAATGAGCCACTACGGAGAAATTTAAATAGAACTCAACAGTCAGGCGACAACAGTGTTATAAAAAAAATGTCGTCGGACAATTCAAATATTTCTATGGTTTACAGACTTTAAATAAAATAATACTTGGCAATAGGCACCTAATTTTTTTTATGTTCAACCTAACAATCATAAATCTTTTTCATTAATTATTCCTTATTCCGATAAATATTCGTCACTTGAGACGAAAAATATTTCATAGGATTATTATAGCAATTCGGAAAATTCCAGCAATTCAAATCCATTTTGCAATGTTTGATTGTCACTTTATTTCAATCAGAAATTCAATACGCTGTAAATTGTTTTATTGGCTTCGGTTAATGAACGTAAAATGGGGAACAGTGTTTGGATTTCAAGAATCGTAAACAGAAAATAAAATGGAAATGTAACACATTAAAATACACAGTCCATTATATAAATTTATAATATGTGATGGCCCAGTGGTTAATCACTGAAGAATTGATTTATATTAATTACTAGCCTTTTCCCGCGGCTTCGCCTGCTTGGATGTCGGAAAATATCCCACGGGGACGTACCTACTACCAGGATTAAAAGTACCCTATGTGTTAATACAGGCCCATCCAAATCCGTTCAGTCGTGTATGCGCTTATCCGGAAAATACATTCAGACGACTTAAAAGAACAGTCACTTTGGCAGAATCATAATAGGAAAATATTATGAATCATCCTAAAATGTCACTATCTGACAATTCATAATATGATCTGTGTCCGATTCATATTACGAAATAATTCATCAGTTTAACAGTTTTCTATGGAGATTCGTAAAATGGTCCACACATTAAGAATTGCTTTTGTTTCAAATTAGAAGAATTGCTACTGACGGCTGGAAATTCAGGAAATGAAATCCTTATAGAGGAATTGCTAATGTGGCCGTTTTAGGCCCGCAGAGATTTTTCGTAAAGATTTGCTTAATAATTAAAATTAAAAAACGGATTTGGCATTCGATTGAATAAGAAGAACGTTGAATGCTTAGTGGACTGTAGACAGAAAAAATTCTATTTTGTTATGTACACACGGCTACACATCAAGCTATACATTTCCAGTATAAGCTGACCTCGCATTGTACGAAAATCCTACACAATGCGAGATCAGCATAAACTGGAAATGTATAGCTCGATGTGTAGCCGTGTGTATCTACCTAGTACTTGTTGAAAGGCCTACTAACCTACTAGCCTATTAACACTGTAATTCGAAAATATTGTAAAAGCCAATTATTTAAAAAAAGTAACCGTGGATTTTCTTGCCGGCTCTTCTCCGTAGGAAATGACCAATTGGAATCGTGCACCTAGCTTCTGACGTTTAATAGGTGTATATTTTGATTGATTTTTTGTACTTCATTATTTTAGGAACTATCTGGTGCAAAAACATTTCAAAACTCCTTTGTCATTTGAAGCTTATTCGTGCTTTTTAATTAACGTGTGGTTTTGTCTGTGGCAGGTCGAAAGGCATCCTCAAAACTGCTTGCCTGCTGTCGTGGCCCGATGGATTACCTGATGTGTCATACATGGATTTTGTGTAAGTATCCAGCCCAACTTTCTGACTCTGTCTGGGGCCGTATTATGAAGTTATTTCACTACGAAAAAAGGATGATACTGTCGGCCTTGTATAGCTACAGAATAGTATGAAAGGCGCACTCCGCATTTAAGGTATGAAGCTACAAGTACGCGGTGGGCTCGTCTTGTCGGGCCAGGACTTTCGGCTTTAGGAACACATTTGCTGCGCCCCGCGGTTTTACCCGCGTAAGTCTCGATCCCGTGCAAATATAGGGATAAAAGGTATCCTATGGCCTATTCCAGGTCATGGTTTACCCATGTGCCAAATTTCATTTAAATCAGTTTAGCCGTTTTAGCGTAAAAGTGTAACAAATAAACGAACTCACTTTTGCATTTATAATATTAGCTTCCGCTCGCGGCTTCGCCGATAAAAAGTAGCCTAACTAGCCTATGTTCTACCCCAGGGTGCCATCTATCTACTTGCCAAATTTTGTCGACTTCCGTTCTACAATGAGTGATGGTTCAGGCGTGAAAAGGTAACATACAGACAGACAGACAAAAAGACAGACAGATAGAGTTACTTTCGAATGTACAATATTAGTATAGTTAGGATTAAAGACAACTAACTTGCTTATAGATTTCATAAAAATCCCAAATCCAGTTACTTATCTTCCTAACTAAAATTCAGAACGCTTTTAAAATTAAGTTACCCGCCATCCATCAAATTATCGAGATTTACCTACATATTTAAGCTAGATAAATCAATCTGCCTAGCCTTTTCCCAACTATGTTGGGGTCGGCTTCCAGTTTAACCGGATGCAGCTGAATACCAGTATTTTACATGGAGCGACTGCCTATCTGACCTCCACAACCTAGTAACTGGATAATACGATACCCCTTGGTTAAACTGGTTGTCAGACTTTCGTGCTTCTGACGACTCGTAACGACTGTCAAAGATCCACAAATGACAGCCGGGACCAACGGCTTAACGTGCTTTCCGAGGCACGGAGGAGTCTCGATATGTGAAAATGTTCACCCATCCACGGACCAACCCCGGCAAGCGTAGCTTAACCTGTTGGATCGACCCGAGCGGCTGTTATTACTTAGCCACGAGCTCCTCATATTTAAGCTAGATAAATGAAATGAAATGAAATTGTTTATTCTGTAAATAGGATATTGGAATCACTTTTACACGTCATATTAAAAACTTGTAAAAATAAGCTAGATGAGGTCGGCGTTTCCTATCTGACTACTCTGAGAAGAAAGGCCGAAACAAACTCAGAGGTCACCGTCTCCTTTAAAGTCCAGACATAATCTTGGTCAGGCCATATGAGGACCATGTAGATAAGAGTCTGAAATGGTCTTTTGAAGAAAGAACCACACAGATTTGTCAGTAATAGTGGAGCTCAACTCAGAACTAAAGGAGCTCAACGACTCGACGAACAATACCAAAGAAAGGACGTTTGGGTAGGTCGCATAAAGTTCTCAAATTGCCAGACCTTCCCTAAAACTAACGGAACGAAAAATAAATATCCACATAGTCCTCACATTCACAATAAAACAATACTTATAAGTAATCATCATGTCATTTTGTATATAATATTCAATAATGTCAATTTGTATATAAAACTGGTAGGTATATTTTTATGGCTTTCCATAATATTCAAAATGTCACAATGCTTAGCAGAGCGAGCAGCTCAATCCCATGCATTTTTGTCTTCTAAATAATCTGTGATTTTATAGTACCCTTTTTTACAAAGTGTAGTACCTTTTTTTACAAAATGTCACGCTATTATTAGATAGGACCTAAAAGTCTCCGCTTTAATAATCTAAGGCTAATCTTCTACTTTAGCCCTACTAAAGTGCGAACCCTGAAAAAATGTAACCCTAAAATATACAATCATACTATTTATAAACAGGTTTATCAATCAACAAGTCTATCGCAGAGGAGTTCTCATTTCGTCTACATGTTTTTTTTTTTTTGTATGTTTGTTACGCGATTACTCCGCCAATTATGAATCTATTTTGATGATTCAATTTTTGTTTGGTAGATCATGCTTCAGAGGTGGTCCCATATAAATTATAAATATTAACTTTGCTTGCGCAGTTTTTGAGTTATCTTCAATAATTACGTATTTTTCCCATTTAGTCTATGTAGACGAAATCTTAGTTCTCCGTCACTGTTATTTACATAGCAGGTAGTGGTATTCGAATTTGTGTGGGATAGGTACCACAACTAAAAAGTGAAAAATAAGTCGGTGTCTTTGCTTTTCAATATTCGTTTTTTGCCACCGACTTCCGAAATTAAAATTATTTTTCACTTTTTTAGTGTTTTTTTTGGAAGACGATTTTTTTTGTAAAAACTTTTTTCTATGTACGGCTGCGGCTTTAGGAATCTCACGCACTAGACGGCCACTACACTATACACTTTGAAAAGACTGAAGCACTCGTTTGAATCCGTCAAATATTTGTGGAGGACGTCGCGACAGACAGTTAGCTATTTAACTTCGGCGGTTAGTTTACTAAAATACTTTGGATTGTATTTTAACCACTTGTTTGTTGTTTACCGTTTGCAGAGTGATACTTATTAACTTATGGAAATTCCTAATGACCTGTAGAATTATGCTACAACAACGAAAACGGTTTTATAAGACTTCTCAATGTTGATTGGCTTTTGTTTTTTCATTTTTATTATTATGAAAGTTACCTTGTTTTTACCCGACTACGGCGAAGAAAAAAGGAGGGTTATGATTTTGACCGGTATGTATGTATGTATGTATGTATGTATGTATGTTCATCTGTTCCCTCCTATCTTCCAAACCACTTATCATAATTTGACAAATGAGGTATCGTTAGAAGCGTCGTGATTGTCCGCTGGTTATAGGCTATGTGAAGTAACATTCAATTAAAAATGGCGCCCTCTAGAGGATATAAAGTGAGGAACTTAAAAAAAAAAATGGTTTAGTCGTACCATGTTGGGTATCAAATGAAAGGGCTTAATGAGCACATTTCAAAAATATATATACTATAACCCCAAAAGAATAAAAAAAAAATCAAGTAATAAAAACTAAAACCCAACTACGACTTAAAAGGTATAAACAAGACACCACAGGCAGACAAATTAAAAATCCGGAGTCACACGTAATCTGTTCGATTTATGCCCTAACACGTGTGACTCCGGATTTTTAATTTGTCTGTCTGTGGTGTCTTGTTTATACCTTTTAAGTCGTAGTTGGGTTTTAGTTTTTATTACTTGATTTTTTTTCAAATAATTAGATGTAAACAATTACGTTTTTTCAGAATAGGTAATATGGCTTGTTTTTTAATTTTTCACAAAAGCAGCGGGTAAGGTCTAAAGCTACCTCATTTGGTGTTGATTATTAGATTTCTGACAGTTCTAGAGTTCAATTCACATTGTGAACAAAATGTTATTATGTCTGTACACCTGTCACACGTCCATCGTCCACTACTGGACATTCCCTCTCCCAAGCATCGCTACCAGTCCTGTGTTTGTCGTTTTCAGTGGATTCCCGCGATATCCAGGTCATCAGTCCACCGGGCTTACACCCGGTTTCTGAATTGAGAATTTGAACTTGATATCTCGTCAAACCCTACTTTAGCATAACATATAATAAGGATTCCTTCAATGTAGCAAGCAAAATAAAAACATTATGACAGTTTGAAAAGTTATCAACTTCAAATTCTCAATTCAGAAACCGGGTGTTACCCACCCTAGAACCACACCTTCCAATACCGATCACCATTCTCAATATCGTAATGAACTGTATCAACTTCGAACTTAGTTATGTCTATAAGGTAGTTAGTCCGATCAGTATCTCAAATGAACCTAAGTTATGCTAATGGCGACTGACTTCAGTCAAGCGGCAGTAAGTTTATTAGTCTTTCAAATTGATATTCCGCCTGGAGTCTCGTTTCTCTAGTTTCCATGGATCCACTATTAATTTGAAGAGTCGGTAGTTGTGAGATTCTTGTTAAGAAGTATCATGTACCTACATGAGTTACTGTATAGAACATAGCAAAGGGTAGGTATCTTATAAAAAGGGTAACGTGCACCCTCGTTTAACCAAATAGATCATGTACCATGTAATAGAGGGCGAGCCTAATCTGACTGGGACTGTTACAAACAACTTTTGTCAAAAGTTTTTGGTTTCGTTTTTTAAAACAGAGCCATCTAAAACTTATACAATAACACTTGAAACAGATTTTTTATGGCCATAACGCTTTTTCCTATTACTATCCCACTATAGCAAATAATAACAGCCGCACGGGTTGATCGATCAGGCAGGCCGGGGTTGGTCCGTGGACCATCTTTACATACCGAGACTCCTCCGTGCCTCGGAAAACACGTTAGGCCGTTGGTCCCGGCTGTCATTTGTGGATCTTAGACAGTCGTTACGGGTCGCCGAAAGTCTGACAAACAGTCTTGCCAGGGGGTATTGTATTATACAGTTACTAGGCTGTAGAGGTCAGATACGCAGTCACTCTATGTAAAATACTGGTATTCAACTGCATCCGGTTAGACTGGAAGCCGACCCCAGTATATTCGGAAATGTATATTGTTCGGAAAAGGCTAGGCAGATATTGATTATCCCGCTGCAAGGCAAAGGTCTCTTCTCATACAGAGAAGGCACGAGCATTTGTTCAACACGCTTGGTCAAGACGGTTGGCGATTTCAGATTTATAATAATATTATACTAGTTTCCGCTCGCGGCTTCGCCCGCGTGGTATGTCGATAAAAAGTAGCCAATGTCCTTTCACAGCCTCTAGACTATCTGTGTACCAAAAATTTCATTTAAATCGGTTCAGTAGTTTTGGCGTGAAAGCGCGACAGACAGACAGACAGAGTTACTTTCGCATTTATAATATTAGTAAGGATTCCAGGTTTCCTCGCGATGTTTTTTTTTCACCGAAGTCATGTAAGCCAGTAATGTCTAAGATAAACTCAAAAAGTTCATTATGAATTGAAAAACTCATAAAAGTAACGTCATAGTTTGCATATTTGAATCAATATCAGAAAATACTACTGTCATTAGGAAAAAGATTTTTCAAAGAAAAAGGTCACGTTTCCAATTATCCTGTCAACTCAGGAATAAAATCGAAAATAACAACTTTCTGTGACTGTCATACCCTTTTGGAATAAAGTTAAACATTTCCTTATTCCATATTAATTCTTGTTACATCAACTTGAGGAACCGCTCGTTTCCTTGCAAATGAAGTGAAATGAAGTTAAGATATCATTTTATTAGGCGCTGCCTAGGATAATGTTGGAGTGCAAACGGAGATTAGTCCTAATACGGCTACTACTTTTCATGAGATACTTGGAAGACGGTATCTTTTCTTACATTATTCTATTTAGGCGATAACAATTAAAGTTATATCGTGTCTCATTAGTGAAAGTTGGAGGTATGAGCATAGCGTATTCCGCCTATAATGTTGCCACTGCTGGGACACAGGCCTCCTCTCTGGGAAAGGGCGTGGGCCATGATCCACCACGCGGGCCCAGTGCGGGTTGGTGGATATGACATATCTTCGATTTTTTTGGTTCTAGGACGTGCTTGTTCCCTCACGATGTTTTTCTTCACAGTTTTGAGAGCAATAATGATGAAATTAAATACACTGTTTGTGTGTTGTACAGAAATTAATTTGACTTTATGTTTTATTCTGTGGCGGTATCTATCGACCTGACGTCACATAAATCCTGCATCGCGCAATTAAAGTTTACTGTGCAATGTACATAATATACCAACAAGAACCCGACATCGATCGTTGGGCAGTTGCCCGACACAACGCCCGCCTGGTCGGAGGATCCTCCCTTTTCTATGGTGGATGAGTGAACTTTACACCCTGTTCCTCATACCCCTAAAATTCCATTTAGCTGACTAAAACTTTTGTCCTCATTCTGTCAGTCTATTTCCTCATTAGTATTATTATCCAATAGCCACCCTATTGGATAATAATACTAATGAGGAAAGGAGCGTCAATTTTGTTTATTCTTTTTCAATATTGAATAGCACTAGAATGTTGCATTGCAATCTCAATTACATAAAAAAAATAATCAAAAAAATATTGGAACCTATTTTTAGCCCTCTACTACCGCTTGAAGATTATGAAAAATCAATAATGAGCAATTTATAAAACATCACATAATCTTTTTTTTATTGTTATTGTAACTTATAATACCCTAAATATGACAAATTTTATATAAAAAAGGTCAATTTACTGATAAACGGCACACAAAGGTACGTTAATTCGGATGTCAATGTGAAGAAAATGAACAAATATTGCGGGTATCTTTGTAAGTTGAGTTTTAGATTTTAGTTCATAAAATGAGTGTTTTAGTGTTAATCGTACGCTGAAATATAATAGTATTTTTATTTTTATAACATTCTGTATGTGCTTAAAGATATGCCTAATTTCCTTAAATTATGGCAACTTTGAGCTAAAGTAGAGGGCTAAAATATATGTCCAAAAAATAAACAAAAATATATTCTCTTATAATTTAGCCAAATGCAACTTTGTGCAGGTATTCAAAATCGATTCGATGTCATTTTTTTTTCTCCATACATTGACGCTCCACCCTATTATCCAACTCAGAATATATTAATTTAATTCTAATACACTGCCTAAATCCACACAATACATTAATTTCTTCAACCTACAGAAACATCTCTGATATCAACTCCATTAGGTATTCCTGTTAATTAATCTATTGAATTCTGGATAACCACCAATGGCTTTTACACTATCGTTTAGATATCTCTGCGAGCAAGCTTTAATAGTTTATCCAACCCTCACAAATGTGTCGGTTTAAAGTCCCAAAATCGTATAGATTCCTATTGTCTGATTTAAGGCCCTACCCTACCTCAAATTACTTAGAATGATCCTTCGTTATGCCGAAAATACTGCAGCATTAATTTTGAAATAAATATTTATTTTAAAATTAACAAAAAAAAAAAAACTAAAACTAAAAGGACTTACTAATAGATATAAAAACAAAGGGGCGTCGATATAACAACAAATTATTAATTCCATAAAATATAATGTTATAGTGTACTTGAATATATATATGAACCCTTTTTAAAATCGAGGATTGATGGTTCAATCGGCGAATTCGATTGGTCCCATAGTAAAACTTGTTTATAATTAACTAGCTTCCGCCCACGGCTTCGCCCGCGTGGTAAGTCGACGAATAGTAGCCTATTTCCTTTCCCGGGATGCCATCTATCTCCTTGCCAAATTTAATCTAAATCCGTTCAGTGGTTTAGGCATGAAAAGATAACATACAAACAGACAGACAGAGGTACTTTCGAATTTATAATATTAGTATGGATTGATGGGTAGAACACCCCCTTAAAGTTTGTCGATTGTTTTCAATATATAGAGCACAAGTGGTGTAATTGGTAGGAGTTGCTGACTTTTTGTGTACAAATAAATCAATTCAAAACATCTTCACAATATCTTTAACTCCCACAGTAAGGAGATTACAAACTCATTGATGCATGAAGTTCTGATTGAAATGATTACTATTCAACCCACATCTGTCCCTTGAGTGGGAACCTCCCTCAATTTCCTCTGCTTCTCACGATCATGTAGTATTTCACGCCAATTCTCATGGAGATGAGACCCTTATCACCCTTTCGTCTTTCACGTAATTTTCTACTTCCTTAATGACCCAGGACGAATATCCCGGTATAAAATCACAATCCACAGAAAAAATGTGACTCAGTAAAGTAAAATGGGAATTTGTACACACAACTTTCCGCTGCATTGCACCACACATACACTCAATGCACAGAGAGTGGTGAATCATTAATTCATTTATAAAATAGGTCTGAGCTTTTGCCTGTTAGTATACTAAATTAATTCTATCCGTCTGTTTTCTACAATCAGCAAAAATTCTAACAATATCGTCTTCCATTCATCAGAAAAAAAATCCAATCCTCGATTCTTGTACACGACTGCATTGAGCATTATATGGGTCATGCCAAAAGAAGTTAGAAATGAAATTGTTTATTCTGTAAATAGGATATTGGAATCTCTTTTACACGTCATATTAAACAGTTGTAAAAGTAAGCTAGATGAGGTCGGCATTTCCTATCTGACTACTCTGAGAAGAAAGGCCGAAACAAACTCAGAGGTCACAGTCTAGATATTCTTTACTCATTTGTTTGACACTGGCAAGTTATTCATTATCATATAGGCTGGTTATTTATTGACATATTTCAAATAGTTTGTCTTCAAACAGTAATATTAGCTTGGTGTGACAAGCAACCGCAGTCAGAAACCCCACACGTCTACCAGAACACTCGACTTTTTAACTAAAAAAACGTGTGTATCCTCACTCACCCCCTGACCTAGCTCCTTATGATTTGTACATGTTTCCAAGAAACAAAGAAAACTAAAGGGGAAAAGTTTGAAAGCAAAGAATGCACCGACTACCTATAATTTCGAGATTGCTGAGATGTCTAAAGAAGAGTGGTCAGAGGTATTTTCCACTTTGAAAAGATCAATACTTGTAATAAATAATAAATTTTATAATATTTGAGTACCTATCTAATTTCTTTTGACATGACCTTCGTATCAACAGGTTGGGTACTTTGGCTTATAATGTCCAATGTCAAAAGTTCAAAGGCATTGAAGCAAGTTCAGGTTGAAAACATACGAGTCACATCGTATCAATTTGTAACGTGTCATTTGTCAGCCAAGTGAAAGACGACGTGCCTTTTACAGCGTTATCACAGTGACGATTTGCTAGCGTGTTTCCAGCGAAGCGATTTGTGAACGTGCTCTCCGCGGGTGCGAAGCGAGCTAGCCGCGAACACGCGACGTGCTCGTCGCGATTTCATAATATTGTACACTCGCTCTCTCTTGTGCACTCAGGTCAATCGTTTTCGTTCCGCAAACATGGCGAAGTCGTTGCGCCCACGTGGAGTGCTTGCTACACACATTCACGAGACACAATAGAAGTTTTATTGTTATAACGCCTCCTTCTGGGGCAGTCGGGTAAAAAGAACTTGGAAGCACAGAATGCTTGAAAACTAGATGAAAATGTCATAAAAGGTTTTTTATGTAATCTAATGTTGGAGAACCAAATATATTATAACACGAGCGTGTTGGTTTTTTGACAAATGAGAGTTTTATGATATTCATAAAATACTTGCTTGATTATTTTTCTTGTATATGATTCCCAATGGGTTCCCAAGTTTTTGCCTTCTTAATTTTATTTCTCCTTGTTTTTTTCGGGCTAATGACATAGTCGAGTTTTGAACCATATACATGTATCCTTACCCAGTCAGATGTTGTCGAAATAGGAGACTAGGAAACTAAACGAAAAAGAGGATAGATTTTTGGGCACAAATAACACAAATTGAGTTGAAAAGTCAGACAACAACGTCCAAATTTTCAACAGCTAGTGTAATAAACTCTAGCAAGTATAGTGAGCAGCGGTGACTCAATGGTAACGACCCCGACTTATGAGTTGTAGGTCGTGGGTTCAAACCCAGGCAGGCGCTTTACTTTGTGTTAATAATTTCATCACCACTGCTCTCTAAACGGTGAAGGAACATATCGTGGGGAAACCGCCATGTCCTAGAACCAAAAATTCGAAGACATGTGACGTCTACCAACTTGCACTGGCCACTGGGCCACTACAGCCTACTTCCTCGAAGAGAGGAATTCTGTATACCAGCAGTGGGAAACATAATGGGTCAACCATGCCTGGCTGGTCAAACCATCTAATAGCATTAATTGTAGCCTTTGTGCCTCGTGCCCTTATTCTGTAGGGACATTTTGGGTTCATAAGACAATATTGATACACGACCTAATTACTAGTTAGTAATTAGTTCGTGTACACACGTGTGTTCTTGTACAGTAAGCTTCAGAGAAAAGGACCCCCCTTCGGTAAAGACATCAAACCGTTTTAGTTTTTCGTTACCTAACGTAAATGGCGTGTTGGTCTAGTGCTTTAGGCCGCGGCTCACCAATGCTCTGGTCACGAGTTCAAATCCACGGATGAGAAGGACTTTTTCCTTTTTTAGTTTCTTACGTTTACGTTAATTATTATTTACTATTTAATTATTATTTAATTTTACTGTTATTTATTATTTAAGAAATCAAATGTTAAATTAGGCATGAGGTTTGTAAGAAAAGCTAGGCATGTTGCATAAAAAATATTTATTTATTTCTTTAATTACATTTCTAGGACTACAGTTTTCTATCTGTGTAAAATTGGAGTTATTTACTTGGATTATTAACTAAACATAAAATAGATACCCTGGGTGAGGTTTACAACGTTTAACATTAGATAACGGTTCGTTTATAGATATTTCTAGAAACATAACTACAATATTTATTTATTTAATGTCGTGAAAACATTAATTTTTTATGCTCGGTATGATCTTATCAAAAAAAGCCTGGTTAGAAAATTAAATGTTGTTATTTGTGCCTGTGAATTACAGAGGAAGAACCAACATGCTTAACTATAACAGTATAGCAATATACATCTTTCTCTTTTATCACATTTTCTGATAATCCTTTTAAAACAACATTAGAAAAATATGTGGAGTCAGATGGTGCATCGTTAACACATTACGAGACTACTTGTAAACAGGAGTAACTGGATTGATAATAATAAAGGTTGTTTATTTCTGATTAACGACGAGATAATGATCCCACAAATATTGGGAATTATCAACACTTGCTTTTAAGTTCCAATGCAATTTTATCAGATAAGTTACACAATATCAATCTGCTGAGTAAAATGCCTATTAATAACGGAGAGGATGACCGTCACTAACTATCACTTCTTGAAGTCGACTTTTCATGCCCGAAACCATATTGAAGCATGCAGCACTATTTCGCATTAATTCCCAAGTTTTGTTTACCTCTTCATACAATTTTTTTTTGGACTTTATTTCACTGGAGTCCCAGTTCAAAACCATCTGACCCCACAAGTTTTCGATAGGATTTAGATCCGGACTTTTAGCCGGCCACTCAAACACCGTTATGTCTTCTTGGGCCTTCAGCCAGTCTTGCACGATACGGGACCGATGCACCGAAGAATTATCCTGCACCAGGTAAATTTGACCCTCTGGATATGCGACCCGCACTGACGGCAGCATTACCTCCTTCAACACTTCAAGGTATAGCTCACTGTTCATGCGGCCGCTTATTTCCACAAGCTCGCCTGGACCCATTGAAGACATCCATCCCCAGTAACCTAAAACAGTCAACCTTTTAATATCTGTTGCAATATGTAATCCAAGTAAATATCAACAAAAATAATTAGAAATAAATATAATTTCAATAACAATGTTATTTACCTAGTGTTAACCGCCCACTTGTTCTCAAGTCTAATACGTTTTTACGGCTAAACCTCTGCCCAGGTCTTCTCCATAAAATTTTTCTTCCATCCTTATCTGACTTAAAGCACTTTTCGTCGGTAAATATAACAATTTCGTTTTCCCAGTCGAAATTTAAATAACGAGTAGCAAAATTTACTCTGTTAGTGCGGTGATGGTCAGTAAGCTTAATTTTTCTGGCTGGTTTATAATTATGGATGTTCGCAGCGTGTAGATGTCGCCGAACAGTGCTAAGCGACACTCCAAAAGTTTCAGCACTTGAACGGGTAGTTTTAAAGGGTGCCACTGAGTGAACTTCCACAATATTACGGTGTCGCTCCGATTCATCAGTGTAAGCAATTGGGCGAGGGCCTTGGCGATCACATTTCACATCACCCGTCGCTTGATACCTTTGTATCCATCTACGCACTGTTTTTCTCTATAATGAAAATTATAATGTATTAGAAATAAATTAAAAAATCCAACTTATAAGTAATAGTGCAACATGATTACAACAAATATATTATGTGTGTAACGTAAATCTTACCGTTATGCCCATATCCCGTGCTATTTTCTTTATGCTTTGTTCCTGTTCCCAGAGAACAACAATTTTAGCCTTCAAAAAAGTTGTTAATCGAACCATAATATCGGTTAATAGATTCAACTGTTCAAAAACTTAATAAATTGGATAATATTACGACGAAGATATTACGCACAAGCGGATCGACATGAAAACGAAACGATTTGAAAAGTAATTATACCCTCAATCACAGTTTAGTAAATAAGGCGAAGAAGTATTCTAAATTCAACCTTAACTCGTAGTTCATACAGCAGTTAAGTTTCTGAAGTAAAATGACGGTAGTGCAACAATCGGAATCAAGCACATTCTATTCAACCAAACATAAAATCTATGCTAATTTCAACCTTATCTTTTAGTTAATTGAGGAGTTAAGTATCACACGTGATGGAAGTTGAAATATAAACCTTAATGTTTAGAAGATAAGACTTAAATCAAAATTGTTCGATGAATGGAGTAATGCTATTCAAATTTTCGTTGTGATTGATAACTGAGCCTATGGCCTAGTGGTGTATGGCACGGTTTAGATTATCGGCTAGCGCCTGATGATGCGGGTTCGTGTTCTCAACCGCATGTAAAGTGTCTTTTTGTAAGTTATTCTTGGTATACGGTTCGGTCAGAAGCCGACAAAATACCATATTAATAAAAACACGCAAATAATATTTGAGTGAGATCGATGGATGCTCGGGGCCAGTCACGTGACGCGCCCGCCGTCACACGGGCGATAATCTTTAAAAGTCTTGGGGGGTTCCTTTTCTCTGACGCAGACTGTACGTGTACGTGTGTAATTCACGTACAGTTGCACGTGAATACGTACAGTTAGTAATTAAGCACGTGTTTCAACCTATTTTTATTTCTTACTTTCTAGATGCTCAAATGTATTGCTATAAACCTTTTCCCGCTGCATTTTACTATATCATCAATATACATAGGTAAGGCTTTTCATAAACGCTACATAAATCATTTCTAGCTACGAATGTAAACGTTACTTTACCGAAATATTGCTTACATAAAATTGTAAACATGTCTAAAATGCTCGAGTCAGCTCCACCAATAGAAGGCAGGTAAATATATATGCCAATTTATATAAAAGCGGAGGACCACTAGAAATATTTTCCGCCATTTTGAAATTGAATTTCATGGATCGTTCTAGACCGTGGAACGTAACTATTTTGGAGTCACGTTCGAAGCTGCAGTCTTAGTTTATTTTTGCCTACAAACAACAGTGGATGAGAAGTGAACATTCTGAATAATAGTTTAGATCAAATGCTACGTGGATACTGAGAATAACTTTGACGGACAGAGAAGTTACGTTATTATCTGTGGGTATCTTAATGGCAACAGAATGGTCTTAAAAATCAGGATTAATGCTTTCTAAAATGTCTGAATTTTATTTAATTTAATTGGGAAGTGCCCACATAATAACAATTATTATATAAAATTTTCTTACTACGCCAATTTTTCTATAATCTCGAATCTATATGTGTAAAAGTTATTTTATTTTTGAAAAACTTGAACCTTAGGCTTGATTCAAGCTATACGATGCTTGAAATGTTGATTCCTTGCCAGAATTTGCATGTTCATGTTTAATGCTGATAATATTAAAATTTTATTCACGGTAATTTTCGGTCTTTCCATTGTTGTCTGCTGTGGATGCATATAATATATGTAAATTTGAAATGTCTAGCCTAAATTACTGGAAGATAATTCTTGCATGAATTTCATGCAGTTGAAAATCTTTGACACTGGGAGATGAAATAGGATTCTTTGTAAATTGTTCAGAAATTACAAAAAAACTTCAAAAGAAAAAAAATAGTTTTAAAAATACTAGGTACAGTCGAAAAAATCGAATTCTGACCCACCATAAGCTTATTTTCTTACAGACATTCAAATACAATTAGGTCGACATACATACATTTCCTTGGTAACGAACTTGTCATCTGCCATCTTTGTTATTTTGACGGTTTCAAATGATTTATCGTCAAAGTGGGTCATGATTCACTTAGGCTGACCGTACCTACTACTTAATAAAAATTGCAGTTTTATGGGTAGGTATGCTCTTTTATTTAAGTTATGATTTAATTTAAGACATGACGCATAAAAAGTAAAAGATTACAAAAAGTAAACACCGAAAAAGGCAGTAATAATATATTATGCGTCATTTGCGAATGTCTGGCAAAAAATTGCTGCATTTTTTTCATCTGCCTCGTAACGTAACGTTAACGTTTAGAGAATGAATTGCTTTGTTTTTGTTCAATTAGTGATGTACTAAGTAAGACTGATAGATAAGAAAGACATGGCTCTTGCAAATACGGTTTATTTACATATTGTAAGCAGTTTTTTTCCACCGTTTTACATTATTATAATAATTCAATTGATTTAGAAAGCAACGTACAGTGAGGATGTTCCTATCTCTCACAGCATGCAGATTGGACCCTTTTGTTTTTTTAATAAAATTCTTTAAACATAAAGTGTCAAAATGAAATAAAGAGAATAATTATTTCTTTACTACAAGAAATCTGTGTAGCCCTGATTCTCGTTCGAAGAGTTCCTGTATCACAAGAGCCAGATATCTCCATTTACAGGGAATACCTGTGTTATAGAAGCGCGATAAACAAAAATGAAATATTATAGTTACAGATATGAATTGACCTCTTCTTTTGTCACAGGTACCAAGTATTGTTCTTCGTAGTGACATACGCCATCCCTATGCTTGGGATGACGTTCTTCTACTCAGCCATGGGAAAAGTGCTGTGGGGTTCCGGGTCTATCGGCGAGCTGACGCAGCGACAAGTCGACTCAATTCGTTCAAAACGAAAGGTATGTATTGTATATGCTGTCAAAAATATAAACAATTTAGAATTGTGTGATAATTTGTATGCCGAACATCATAAATATTTAGGCCGCTTGTACACGCTAAGAAAAGTCGCCGGGCCTATGCAAAGATTCGTGTCGTTTCTACACACGAACTGTGTACAAAGCATTGGCGCTGACCAAGAAAAAAATCTTGTCTGCGCTAGAACCGACGCGGCGAAGTTGCTGCGGTTCGGAAGGGGGGCGGGAGGTTTTCGTGCCTGCTGCACTGCACTATGCACAACTTTGCACTATTCTATTGTCAATCCTCGGCGCTGAGACGAGGGTTGTAAATCCAAAAGCCGGAAGAACAGTCGACTGTTACTTTTGATGAAGAAACTGGCCGTAAATCTGACAAAATTATTGTCGTGTACATGATGCATTGGTCCCATCTGCAGCAGACACGGTGAAATTTCTTAGCGTGTACAAGCGCCCTTAGGAGTAACTAGGTTTAACATTCAGAGGTATGTTTTTAGGAATAGCTGACTTGTTTCAGTTTACGTAGATTCTAAAGCCCGTATCACAGAACCTTACTCAAGACTCAAGCATTACTTAAAACTAATTCAACCAATCAAAAGACTTTAAAAGAGTTTTAAGTTAGTAGTTATGTTTGAGTTTTGACTGAAGTTCTGAAATACGGGCCTCTTTTATAAATACATTCATCATCATCATCAAACATCGTATACAGTTATTGCAACAAAATAATATTGAACGTGTAAGCTATCTTGGATTTAACGAGTCGCCTTTTCAGCTCCAATTCCTACATCAACAAATTGTTATCGACAGTTTTCTCCCAAACTGTTACTCACCTCGCAGATTTTCGATACAACAACACGTCTTCTCGAAGCAACGTTGTTGCCAAACCAATGTTTTATTCAATTTCTTTCGCTCACGTCGTGTTTGTTCACGTTCAGAACACGGAAATGAAGACAATGTGGCTTTATTGGAAATTCGCCAAGAGTTCCGAAATTGGAACTGAAAATGGCTGGTCGAGCTATTACTTTTAAATAAAGGGGTGCAATAATTTTGGAAGGAATTTTGTTTGGTGAATAACTAAATTTCTTTCGTGCCAACGAACGTTGAGCTTTTTGGGAATACTATAGCATACTATGTAGGTACCAAATTGGAGGGGTCAGCAAAAAAGTGTCTCAGATAGAATACAACTCAATTGACGTGAACGCACTTTATTCACAAGCATATTTTGATTAGTTAAAGGACTCAACAAAAATACTGTGTATACAAGTGTTCATACTCAACTATGATGGCGTCAGTTTTCATTAAAGATAAAGATAAAGATATATTTATTGCATAACTGTGTACATTATCAGTTCTTATTATATAACGTAAAAGGCTCAACAGTCTACCCATGTCGGATATGCAATCGTGTTACATTTCAAATAAATTTCAAATACATTATACAAATAGGTTAAAAACAGATTACAAATAAATTACATACTAGCATAATTTTTCCTCAAAAAACTCCTGCAGATTATAAAATACATTATCAATTAATATTTTTTTAAATTTTGTTTTAAACATATTTCCATTTAATTGCTTAATGGCTGGTGGTAACTGGTTGTATACACGAATAGCAGTTACATGGGTACTTTTATAATAAATCATATTATTAATAACAGGTAAATTAATGTCATATTTATATTTCTTGCGAATGTTTCTCTTAGAATTTGATTTGAAATTAATATATTGCATATTATTTTTGCCAAATAAACATAACTCAAGTATATAAATGCCAGTCAGTGTTAGGAAATCTCTATCAATCTAACCAGATTCAGCTGAGTTCCAGTGTTTTACATGAAGCGACTGCCTATCCGACCTCCACAATTTAGTTACTGGGTAACACGAGGCCTACAAGTGTTCATACTGTGGATTTCTACATCTTACCAATTTGACCATGATTAGTTATCGGAGTAGGAAAGAAATCTACTACGTCGGGCAAAGGGTTACTGGGTTTTTTCATTAGGAATCTCTCAGCAGCAGCCCCGAGTTTGGAAGTTGGTGGTGTGATACTCCCGTGCATCAGGATGCACGTAAACCCGTTCAATCGTAAAATCAGATGCAGGACCACCTGCATCTGATTTCTCCCCGGCCGTCTTATTGCCGTCCTATCGGACTACGATAGTGAGGGGAGAGAGTGTGCAGCCGTGTTCGTACACGCACTTGTGCACTATATTATTTCCTGCGTTGATGGCTAGTCTCCGCTGAGATTGAACGCTGATTGGGAGTCTAGATAATAATAGTATAGTCTAGAGCAGCGGTTCTCAAACTTTATTGGAGACGGAACCCTTTTGGAAAACGAAATTTTTGACGGAACCTTAGAATAATCAAAACCGTTTGTCGTCTTTTCAGATGTTGCAAAACTTGTTTCACAGGGTCCAAGTTTCATTTTTTTTAGACGTAGGAGCAGTGTCGCATATAGAAAGTAAAGCGCTTATTTGTAGTTCCATTGTATCTTGCATAGATACGTGACTAAGCAAATGCTGCCAAATCTTAAATATTAGTTCTTGAACTGGGCTCCTCAAAGCCTCTGTGGGAGCTCCGCAAAAATACTGGTTTATTGTGACCAGTAATTTCGCGAAACCCCACAGAGTCTTTGTGGAGCCCAGGGGCTCCGCTCTCACTTTGAGTAACACTGGTCTAGAGGATTATTACTATTATTAAAAATTACTTTGACATATCTGGGGTCCCTGGGGTCCCGGTTCTTTGTACGGGGGGCCGAAGCAAACTCGCAGAGGTCTCTTATACATTTTTAAATATTATTATTATAAGTAATTTTTCTTTTAACAGGTGGTGAAAATGTTCATCCTAGTGATAGTTATCTTCGGGATCTGCTGGCTGCCCTACCACTCGTACTTCATATACACGCACTTCAACCCATCCATACTGTACATGAAGTATGTGCAGCACATGTACCTTGGCTTCTACTGGTTAGCGATGGCAAACGCTATGGTCAACCCCATCATCTATTACTGGATGAATGCCAAGTAAGTTTTTTGGTAGTGAATTAGTTTTAGTCAGTTTCTTTTGGTATTTTAGTTTTATTTTTTATAACCACTACGGGTAAGCTTCTGTTATATTATTACATTCCTCTTTAGATTTGAAATACCTTTTTTTCTGACAACATCCGAAGCTTTGGTAGTATAGCTTCATTTAAATCGTTGACTTTCTGCAATCAATCGTTTGCCCAGTGGTTGTTTACTATTGTAAAAACAATGTCATAAAATGGTAGATAATAAATCACCTAAGCTGCCAGTCTATTCTTCAATAATCTTGCCGTGAAAACTTGGGTGAAGTGAGCTTGAAGTAAACTGTCAATCTCCAGCGTGAGATAGGATCGGGATGACAGTTTACTTCAAGCTCATTTCACCTATGGATCAAAGCTCGTGATCTTGAGAGTTAGGATCTCTTGGAAATTATAAAATGGTAACAAATGGCTTAGAAAGTGTTTTTGGTGTAATTCCAGAGACCCGTTGTTTTTTTTTTCTTCCTAATCAGTTCAGATTTTTATTAAAAAGTATGTGTTTTTTTATTACTAGATTTAGTAGCTTTTACAAACCCCAAACCTTTTCTGAACAATCTATTACATATTAAAGTCGATTTTCATGTTTCTCTATATAGGTATGCGTTGTTCTTCTAAACCACGCAACAGATTATGACGAGGTTTTCACCATCGTTTAGAGAATGAATTCCAGAAGATTTATGTGTATAATACGTTACTATTAAAGTTACAATATAACTAAGAAATTTCAATGTTCAAAACCGTCGGGTCGCTAGTAGACAATAAATAAATACATAATTACATATTTGTAACGATACAGTAAGTGTTGGATCCCTTACAAATAACCTGAACACGCCTTTTGGTAAATAAAATTTATTGAATCGTAAACAAACCTATAAAATTTTGATTCATATGTTGATTTGCGGTAAAGAAGCTAAAGCTATTATTTGTCCATTGTTTAAAATCTGGGATCCGTTGAAGGGTCATTTTGACCTTATATCAGGGACTTACGACGGATTCAGAGGCTATACAATGGATCCCAAAAGGGTTGGTATGACTAATGAATCATTCTTAGAATAATGTACGTATAGGTATAGGCTTTAATTCAAAATTGACAAATGATGTGGTAAACCGATAGCATTGTAATAATAAATAATAATAATATTATATCCGAATGAACAATTATTCTATTTCAATAGAAACATTAGTATTTGAATAGTTTTCAATTATTCATACAGGGTTTAATATAAAGTTAACAAAAAAGTGAAATGATATAGGTAGCCAGTACACATAAATTTATTTTATGGAACCCAATAGGAATATTTTGTTCTAATTTAAATAGGGTAAATATTTGGGTTTATGTGTAGGCGTTTTCATTATATTAAAAGTATGTAAAACATATATGTAACCGCTTCTGTTCCCCGTTATAAATAAACCTTTTACTTTACTGTGTATAGGTATGTGTGCACAAAAACTAGCTTTAGCTATCTCTTGAGGCGCGTCCCCGAGCAATGATGCGCTAGCCGTTTTTTGGATAGTTTTTTGGAGTTACCTACTAGTTATTTAAAAGAATTATTAATTTATAAGAATATTAATGGTTTATTCCATTTTTTTTAAAGGAGTAAATGTTTCGTATATCTCTTTACAATAAAACCACAACAATGAGAAATAATGAACGATAACATCTCTTCGTAACGTAAGCACTTTCATATTTTTGTGACTGACACTAATGGAAAGACAATTTAATAATTAACATTTCGCACAATTGTTTTTTTTTTTCATAAAACCAAAATATTATTTTATAAATAAATTATTCTAAAATCTGTGCGTACTCATGCGCATGTTATGGTACGGCAAAAAGAGAACAAATGCTCAAGGTTATTTGCTCAGAATAGGATGTACTTATAAAGCGCCAGCACTTTAGAAACATTAATTTGTGCTATGGAGGAATTTAATTTTCAGAAATATAGAGTAGGTCATTACCACCAGCCTGAACTGGAAAGTCATTAAGGCACACGCCTACGGTTTACGTTATAAATTATGGCAGAAGCACGTGCAGGAGACATTTACGGGCCGATGTGAAAAATAATCATGATTTCCCTATTAAGCTTCGGTCACACTAAGCGAATCCAGAGCGGGATGCAGGACACGACTGCACGCGTCTTTTGTTTTAATGATCAGGAAATCACTAGTCTCACATCAGTTTGAACACCTACTTATTTACAAGTTAGTTGACATAATTGGAGTTATCGAATTTCGTCCCGAATCCCACGTTGGATTCGCTACAGTTTTTCCAGAGCTTTATATTTCCCGGTAGCTTAAAATGTTTATTATTGGATATATAGAAGGAATGTGATGTACGAAGGTGCTGCATTGTATAATGAACTACCAAAGAATATAAAAAAACTCAAAATCTATGGCAATATTTAAGAAACACTTAAAACTAAATTTGATTAATAAAAAATAAAGAGAGCGCACCTTTGTACATTACATACCACATCTAGACGCGCGCGTTCCGTGTATGTTTACATTTTAGCCGAGTTAAAATTATTGGCGATTACCCTACTTTTAGAATGTTTTGTGTGTACAAATTGTTTTCTTTCTTTTGACAAACTGTACGTTAAATCATGTTTTTTTTTTTAGAATAAGTTAATTATTTCTCATGTAAGTGAATTTTCTTATGGGAAATAAAGATATCTCTAATCCGATTATTTAAAGGGTTGGAAAACAGGCTAATGCCCCACTTATTTATATAATCACCATCACCAATTAGTGGCCTAATTGGTGATGTTCTTTAGAAAGATCAGGTGTATACTCGCAACCGGTGTGCGTGAAAATGATTGCCACTTCATCTGTAACAGTACTTACGTTGAACTGTAACTAACCGGTATACATCATTTACATCTTGAATTTCCAGACGGTTGGGTATCAAAGGGTGTCAATTTGTAACGATGGGAGGGTGTGAATTTGCGTCGAAGCGTTATATTGGACAAGCATTGTTGTGTTCGAACTCGCTCAATCGGTCTATCGAATATTTACTGTCAGACGTATGAACCTGAATTGATGGCCCGCGGCTTGAACAATTGCATCGACGAGTCTCGTGTCTGCAGACAGCTACCAATGTTTGGTAGACATTGGGAGCTGTTTGTTTCAATATTTGGTTAAGTACAACAATACTTACCGTATGTAGAAAACCTGCTAAAAAGCAATTCTGCAAGTACTGCAAGCAAATCTTCAAGTACTATATAAAATATATAGCTCAACTTGAAAAAACATGTTCGCACTTATTTTAGCATTAAAATTAAAAGGAATCAATCAACTAAGCCTATCGCACTCCACTGCTGGACATGGGCCTCTCCCAGGCTGCGCCACAACGGCAACGCTCGTTCCGAATTGAGTTTATCCCAGCCACCGTTTAGGGCTCTTACATACTGGCACGAATAGTCGCGCGACGCGAATTTTAACAAAACAATTTCTGAGAAAACTTCACGGCGAACAATGCGGCGGCGGCGTCGCGTCGCGCGACGAATCGCCCCATTATGTAAGAGCCTTAAGACGATAGATTGTTGAGGCATTGAAAACTGTACGCGCGACAAGTCGCGCAAGTATGTAAGAGCCTTTATGGTCGCTAGTGCATCTAACTGTAAAAAAAAATAGTCTCAGTATCAACACTGCATGCCGTTTCGCCAATCAATTTTCTCACAACTCTTTGCAGTGTAAAAAAATCTATACCGGTTGTTCAAAATAAAAAATACAACTGTTGGCAGAGTGCTAAAAATATACGGTTTCCCATAAACTATTCATACCTACTTTCGATCACTCAACCCAAACCAGAGTACCAACTCAAATGCTTTGAGTAACTTATCTTAATAATTAAGACATTACCTGCACCTACACTTCGTTATTACATCCACGTGCCTCTCATTCATTATTACTTTATGACAAAATGTATGAATAGAGCTTGAATCTAGTAAGAGTACAAAACATAAAATTTTGTTGTTGGTGTAAAAAGGGCTTAGGGAAACATTAACTTTTGTAAAAATATGTTTTTATAAAAATATATTTATCTACATATTTTCGTTTTTACACCGGTAAAAATGTAGGCAGTGCTAACATAAAACCTATCGCCCCCAAACATTAACGGCTTATCCTGTGAATTTTTTAAGAGTGTTTTCAGGCACTCCGACCTATCCTTATCTATCAGTTTGTGAATATTGGAAACGTAAGCTTCTGTGACAGCTGTCAGTTGGAATTTTGAAATATACCTACTAACCTTTGTTCTACATTTAAAAAGAAAACATAATGTTATTACCCATGACTAGAGATAGGCAATGTGTTTCTGCCCGGCAGGAAAATATAGAAAAAACCCGGCATTTTGGGCATAAAATAACTTTCCAATATAATAAATGCCCAACCGCAGGACATAAAAATATGGGGTCGTTAAACGTGATTTCATATAGTTCTTCATGTAAAATAGTACTTATTAAGGTTGATGCGCTAGGGTAGCCCGCGAAATTCAAATTTTCTTACGTTTTTTGCAATTTGCAGGTCAGTATCAAGTTGTATGTTGATCTAAATATTATTAGCGCTCGTAACAAATATGGATTTACGGAATTATAAACATTAGAATCAGCAATACAACTCTCTAAGTGCATGAAAGTGCCAAATGTCATGATTTCACGAAATAGTCATTCAATACACTTTCATGAGCTTAGAGAGTGAAATAAAACTTTATGGATTAAACAAACAATAAAATAAAAATTTTGGCATTATTAGGAACAGCATTGTAAAATTTTTAATAATCACCATAATCATAATCAATATTTAGTTGAAACAGCCTAGAAAGTCTGTTTTAAAAATTTAATTTTAATTTGCCCAGTAGAAACTGGGAAAAATAAATAAAATTTAAAAATAATATATACCCACCATGGGTGTTCTACCATTACTAGAGGCGTTCCTGTAATTATTAATAGAGCCTGTAGTGCTTTTGAAAATTGTGTAGTTTCGGGGCTTTGTCGCAGGGTGATGCCATTATTGGTTTTCGTTTGATCGCATCTTCCTTTACGCGTGTATACTTGCTGATGTTTAGTTAGTAAGTAATCTTGGGGCAAACCCCCCAGTTTCTGCCAAGCAGTCGTAGTCGCTTGCACTGCCGCAGGAATATGCTGACTTTTGTGATGTATGAAGTTGGTATGTTTTGCCCAATCCAGCTGTTTGTTCAAAAACATGCCCAGGGATTTGGTTTCATACGCTTTAGGGTTTTTCAAAGAATAGTGATAGTTTTAGTGTTGCCAATTTCCGCGTTTTTGTGAAAAGAATCAGTTCGGTTTTTTTAGGGAATAATACTCAACATAAGGGAAGTCAACGCAGACAGGCGCAACGCGACACCGCGGTAGAATTATTTCCGTGAAGTTTTCATAGGAATTGTTCAACCAAATTCGCGTTGCGCTTGTCTACGAAAGTCTTTATGCTTGCATTATCAGGTATAATCATTATGATTCGTTTGTTTTGTTATTCTTAAAGTAACACGTAATGTTTTAGTATGTTATTTCTGTAACGAATGATTTTTTTTGTCAAAATGACACAGGTTCTTTTGTTCGTTCTTTCAGCTGTAACTTTTTTCCCAAAATGATTTGAGACTGACCGCCATAGTAACTAATGATAGGCATAAAAGTAGCTTTTCAACGACATACGTCCAGTCCTTATTGGTCAGTGGGGACATATTGTCCCATCATCTTTTAAATAAAATGGGCAAATTCATAAAAATACAGTTCTATAGAATTAACCATAACTAAACTCAACAAATTAAGCCAGCTTCCAAGTTAATATCAATTTTGTAAATGAATTTTGAAACAAAAAATATATGCCCAGATAAATGTCCAAGAGCAGAAATTTATGGGCACTTAATAGGAATTTTCCCAATTTTCCAAACATGCCCAGCATTTGCCCATCTCTACCCATGACCTGTAACTTCTCAATAACTTGTTTTTTTTTTTAATCTTGTACCTTATCAATATTTTTTCTCCCCAGGTTCAGGACATACTTCCGAACAGCGATCCTGTGCCGCTGGCGCGACGTCCTGCGCCGGCGCAAGCGGCCGCTGCCAGAATCACCGCCGGACTGTATCTCGCAGTCCGGCAGTCGATCCCGATCAGGTTTTTACTCGTTAACGTAATTATTAAAAGTGATCTTTGGTATCATTTATTTTCGTCAGCAGTCATTTGTCAAAAATATTATAAAATAAAAAAGATTTAACTTGCTCGAAATGTTATGAATAGAATAGAATATATTAATATTTATTTTCATTAAAACCTGGTACAGTGATGGTCTTTAAGGCACGATGCGACGGTGCAACGCAATTCTGTTAGAATAATGTTCATGAAGTTTTCATAGAAATTGATCTACTAGAGTCGCCTCGGGCTATCGTGTCGTGTCGTATCATGTTAGACATGTCTAGGGACGTTTGTCGTACGTTTCGCCTTAGGCGCGCCCGCGCTCAGCTGCCACATCGCGCGTCGCCACGCCCGCACCACTTGCCTTTTGTGTATGTCCCGCGCCTTAGTCACATGAAAAAGTGTACTTACTGAGAAGAGTGAGGTCATACATGATTAAATAGCGTTTCCATGATAATCAAGTCTAGTCACAGCGTCATTCTGTCTCAGAGGTGTCAGAAATGAATCAGAAATGCGACTATCTTTTTACCTGGTAGGGCGAATTTAACGATTTAAATCTTTGCAACTGCCATTATGTTCACGACAGCCGTCACTGCGGCCGTTAGTGACAGCCACCGCTCTTTTACAAAACCGTAGCATTATACATTACTGGGCTGGAAAGAAAAAACGGAGCGATAAACCACCCGATAACAGTAAAACCATAGATACAAAAAGAGATGAATTAAAAAGGAGTGTTCGCATCAGCGCGGATTGGTTATGGCATTATCTCCTAAGATTATTTATACTAGCGATGAGAGTGAAAGGCCCGTATCCAGTTGATGACATGAAGGGGCTGAAAAATATGATGAGGGTCGAGAGAACCTTTCGTACGGATGATTTATTCCGAGTTCCGTATGTCCGAATGAAAAAACGGAACCCTTGTAGGATCACTCGTCTGTCTGTCCGTCTGTCACAGCTAGTTTTTTTCCGAATCGAATGAATAGATTAAGTTGAAAGGTAAACATATCAATTTTCGTGACCCAAACACGAACGTGTCACGTAAATAAAATGAATTTTGAATATGGACCCGTTACTTTTGAGCGACAATTAAGAAAAAAAAAAAGTTTTGGTCATTGTACCTTGAGATACATCAAATGAAAAGGCTTAACTGTGAAGGCCTCAAGTAACCATTTTTTTATAACTTTTAAATAAATAGTTTTTATTTAAGAAAAAAGTAGAAAATTGACCATTAGATGCATTATCACCAAAACTACTGAGCCTACAATTTTGAAAAAAAATACTGAAAATAGTTATTAATCACAGGAAAATCTATAAGAAGTCTATGGTTTTAAAATAATATGGTAAATCTGGAATGGGAGAACATGTTTTTCAACTATAATATTAAGTTTATTCTTGGGGTAAATTCACCACAACTGTGGAACCCTTCATGGAGGGTTAGCATTAAAACGTTTGCCTTAAGGGGGATGCGCTAGGGTGGCCCGTCGAGAGAATCCGGCAATTGGGACTCGAGGTGGCCTTGCACAAGTCCGAGGTTATAGGTTTTCATGGTCCTCGGAACGCGCCACCGTCGGGTTCCCAAATTACGGTAGGAGGGGTTCACATCGGCGTCGAGTCGACGATGAAGTACCTAGGACTCGTCCTCGACAGCCGGTGGAACTTCGTGGAGCATTTTAGACGTTTGGCTCCCAGGCTGGACCAGGCTGGAGCTGCCTTGGGGCGGCTCCTGCCCAATCTGGAGGGTCCAAACGCCTCCTGCCGGAGGCTCTACGCGGGGGTCGTGCGGTCCATGGCCCTTTACGGGGCTCCGGTGTGGGCGCGTTCCCTTAGGCTGCGGCCGGCCCGCCGGTTGAACGCGTCCCAAAGGGTCATGGCCATTCGGCTGGCCCGGGGTTACCGCACGGTCTCCCGTGAGGCGGCGAGCCTCCTTGCCGGATTACCGCCGGCGCGAGGAGATGAAGCGCCGGGGCGTAACTCCGCTGCCGCGAAAAATCGAGGCACAGCGGACAGAGCTCCGGCAGGATCTCATGGCGGCATGGAGAGTGCGATTGTCGCAACCCAGTGCTGGGCACGCCACAATTGCGATGATAAGTCCCCTCTTTGAGGAGTGGCTAGAGAGGCCCCACGGCGTCCTCACCTTCCGCCTGACGCAGGTCCTCACCGGACACGGTTGCTTCGGGAGGTTCCTGTTTCGTATAAGGCGGGAGGAAACGCCCGGGTGTCACCACTGTGTGGATCGCCCGGAGGACACGGTGGAGCATACGGTGGAGGTCTGCCCCGCTTGGGCGGAGCCCCGCCGTGTCCTCTTGGAGGCGATTGGCGGCGGTGACCTCTCGCGTCCGGCTCTGGTCCAGGCCATGGTACGGAGCGAGAGGGCATGGGAAGCAGTCACCTCCTTCTGCGAAGCAGTAATGCTCGCGAAGGAGGAGGCGGAACGCGTGAGGGAGAGGCAAAGTTTGCGCCCTCACGCCCCTAACCGCCGCCGCCGCTGGAGACACCCTGGGCGTCGGGAATCCCAGGCGGATTCCCGGCCACCATAGGCGCGGGCTTGCGGATGGCGAGCAATGGGTAGCTCGCCGTCCGATCAGGACCAGGCCCGGGTCGATGGCGTGTCGTGTTCCACGCGCGCCTCAAAGAGATGTCAGCACAATTGGCGGGGTCCGCTAGGACCGATGCCTGCCAGGGTTGCGGGTTAGTCCGAAAGGGATACCGGGACCTTGGCAACAGGCAACTGCAGGAACACGGGTGGGTTTTAGTCAGTAAAAGTCTGACACGCCCTTCCGCTCCACCCAGAGCGGCAGAAGTCATTGGATGATTTCCCAACCTCAAAAAAAAAAAAAAAAGGGTGGCCTGCGAAATTCAAATTTTCTTACGTTTTTTGCAATTTGCAGGTCACTATCAGGTTGTATGTTGATTGCAAAAAACGTAAGAAAATTTGAATTTCATGGGCTACCCTAGCGCATCAACCTTAATGCTCTGGGCTGCTACTAATCACAATAATAGTTTTTTTTTTTTTTTTAAACGTGGCCCCACACTCTGAAATTCTTCCTGTATCGTGGGTGCGTTTATAAACATAGAAACTCACCTAGACTAACACCCAGACCCGGAACAACTACTTGCAGATCATACAAATATTTGTTCCGTGCGGGGATCGAACCCGCGACACGTTGCGCAGCAATCCATCGCTCAGCCACTGCGCCAACCGTGTCGTCAATCTATTTATAAATAAATTCACAGAAATAACAAGAAGAATAACAATTTTAAGATAATTATAACGTTCAAACATTTCCAAAACGTAATTCTCCGAAAAGGGGCGGCGTTTCCTGGTAAATAAGATTCTTAATTAATAATCCTTAAGATTATTTTTCTATTATTAACTGAAGGAAACCAATTCGCAATTCGAAACCCGAATTGATTTGCTGTCAATGTCACGTTTCTATCAATACTTCAGTACGATTGATAAGGTCATAACCCGGTTATTTACTAATGCAGTAGATACGTTCAAGTTTACGTAATTATGTTTCTTCTCTGTATGAGAAGGGGTCGTTTCCTTGCAGTGGAACAGCCTGAATATATTCTTAAAAATATCTTGAAGGTTGCCTTTGACTAAAGAAAGTAATTACAAGCTCTTGCTAAAACAGGAAAAAACATCGAGCTTTCTAAGCTAAAAGTACAGTGAAGAAAAAGGTACCTACGGGGAACCGACTCAGTGAAATTCTTTAAATAAAAATGCGGGTTGCTTTTTTGTGTTTTTTTTAACTTATTTAGAAAGAATCCGAAAAGGGGACCTACTGTTTATTCAGAATTGAAATGAAATGCTTAAATAACAATTTGTACCTAATTTATTCACAGGTATTAAGTACTATGTTATTTTTTACACATCTAAGGGTGCGTGATGTATGACAGTGCGGGGCAATTGTGCCGCAAATGCATTTATTTTTATGTCAGATGCCAGCTTGAGGCATGAGTCACTTCCGTGGCTTACCATTTTTAAGCACATGCCTCATACTGTCTGGACGCACATTTACGACCTTAAGCCTTAAAGTATCACTAACTTTTTTGTCCCTAATAAATAAAGTTCAGTAATGCATGTCACGTACAAGTAAAATACAATCTCTTTCCCTTTGGACTCTTTGGTGACATAAGTATTTATTTTACGTTACGTTATTACATTTTAAATATTATATTTTACTAGCTGCGCCCCGCGGTTTCACCCGCGTAATTCTCAATCCCGTAGGAATATCGGGATAAAAAGTATCCTATGTGTTAATTTAGGTTATAAACTATCTGTTTGCCAAATTTCATCCAAATCCATTCAGTAGTTTTTACGTGAAAGAGTAACAAACATCCATCCATCCATACTTATAAACTTTCGCGTTTATAATATTAGTAGGATTAGGGTAACTGTTAAGGCATTTTGATAGCGCTCTAGTCCCTTTGGCACATAAAATGATAAAAAGTATACCCATGTAACATCATACACCAAAATAATAATTAATTTTATCGGAATTGAATTCAGTCAGACAGCGACACATAAAAGTTCACCACCTAGGGTAAATCAACTTTTCTGCCTTTTTCCAATTATGTTAGGGTCGGCTTCTTATCTAACCAGATACAGCTGAATACTAGTATTTTACAGTGAGCAACGGCGTATCTGACCTCCACAACCCAGTTACTGAGTAACACGATCCCTTTGATAAGACTAGCCACCACCCAGGGTGCGTACATTTAAATAAAATGTCCACCAGTGGTGTTGTTAAATGTAAATGGAAGTCCTTTGGCAGTCAGCCCCAACCTTGTTGACTAGCTTTTAATTGACCACAGCAGGAACTCAGAACATAGTAACAAGTCCCTAGGCAACAAAACAAATTGCATTTTACCCAATCATGTTTGAGTCCGCCCCCACCACTGGATGAAAAGCAATCAAACCTCGCCAGATGCCGATGAATATATAAGATTTGTTTATATCGACTCCCATTTGACCTCAATGACCAAACTGGAGATCGATATGACATGAAAGGTAGAAAACTTGAAAATACCAATATTGTTAGCAGACATTTACAAAATGTCTAGATATTTATAAAACGCTCAGCCTTCCTGCAAGCCAATGACCGGCAATTCATCGATCTTTATAATAGGAAGGTATCACAAAAGACAGCAGATAGCCGTGCTATGACAGCATTAAATATGTAAGACGAAAATCCCATTTATGAGCTCTACAACTGTACATTCCAGTTAGCATATTGCTATCGGGGGTCGGTTTTGCTGTATTCTCTTTGTATTCATTGGAAAAAATGTGCGACAAATCGCGCAACATTGTTGCCAGAACAGTTTGATGTTGCGGGATGTTCTTTTGTTTACCTTGAAAACGAAACATTGCATGCGGCCAGCAATACTGCAACAATCCATGTTACCAGCAACATTTTTCTTGCAACACGAAAATATGTTGTTGAAACAATGTTGCGCAATTTTGTTTCCCTATGAATACGCAGCTCAAATGCTTTCCAACTTTTAGTTAGACTTGTCAAATGAATGGCCACATGTCAATACCCACAGCTGTTCAAGATCATAAAATATTTACTGAAATATATTAATGTTAGACAGAGTTACGTATGCTGGATTTGTGATCCATAATAAAAAGCCTCGATCTTCCAAATACGTCCGGTCATACTTACACGTTATTTATTTATTCAGCATTTATTTTCAGCTTTAAATATGATATTCGACCTTTTTTGATCCCTTGATGTGTGTTAGTAACTTTTTTCAAAGATCGAATTAACGGAACACGTTCACAATTCAAATAATATTACTGTGATTTTACGCGGATATTAAATTATTTTGTATTTTAGAAAAATTGCTACAAGAGAACGAAAAATAAATCGAAGATTAATGTCACTGTATACCAAAATCTAAATTCATCTATAATGTAGGTACAAAAACAAATCTACATCTACACTAATATTATAAAGAGGAAAGATTTGTATTTTTGTGTGTATGTTTGTAATGAATAAACTCAAAAACTACTGCGTGGATTTCAAAAATTCTTTCACCATTAGAAAGCTACATTCACCTTGAGTAACATAAGCTATAATTTATAAAGATTACACGCTGGCGAAGTCGCTGGCGCCAGCTAGTTACTTATAAAATAATGAAAATTCGTAAAAAAATTAAAAATAAATACAATGTTGCATTAAGATTGTCAAATATATTTGATACCGACCTCCTTTGAATCATAGCTCATTAACTCGTTATTTCTGAAAACTTAACTGAAGACAGTGACAGTTGAAATATCAATGTCAGAGACGTTACTTTCGAACTTGTCGAAATGACTATTATTATTTCTCCGTACGATAACGTTACTATCACAACAGTAACCTAGCAACGATTGTTTATCGTTGCTAGGTTACTGTTGCTAGACGTGCAAAGTTTGTAGTTCTGGCTCTCAGGTTAGCCAACCGGTAAAGATATGAAATATAATTTTCTTCTTCTAATACGAAGATATATGACTTTGCGTGTCGGGAATCGAATACACCCGATTTGCATTACACGGTTAAAATACGAACAGTGCCAGGTGGCTCATCAATTAAAGTCCGTGACTGTACATTCCTCATATTTTCGTCGGACGCATAAGCTAAAACCAGTCTAAATGTAGAATTTTTAACCCGTGTTTTACGCAGTGGAGCTCTACCCCAGAGAGTATTATTAAACTGATATTTAATGGGTTATTACTAGGAAATTATTGTGAGTGAGGATTACAATTTAGGAAAACTGAACGTTCTATGGGATTTGTGTATGAGTTACTGGTTTGGAAACGACAATGTCTGTTGAGTCAGATAGTAATACATTTTAAGAGTGAAAAAGAAATGGGAATCAATATTGAGCTTAGGACCTAAGCTTAGCTAAGCGAAGTTTTGATTCTAATATTATGAGCTGCAATCTTAAGTATAATTACATTATATTAGTACCTTTCACATACAATCGTGTTATTAAAAAGATTGAATATTAACACTGCCTCGTTGGTCTATGGTCGCAAGCGCTACTGTTCAGCATGAGGTCCTGGGTTCGATTCCCGGAAATTGTGTGTGATTGGGTTTTCCCATCTGGAATTTCTCAGTAACAGCTCGCAATCTGGACATGTATCCGATAGCAAAAGGCTCGCGGTGTAACATGGGACTTAAACATAATTGACGAAATGCGGGTGCACTCTGTCTAACCCTTCGGAGAAATAATTCGTGATGCTATGTATACCTACAGGGTGTAAGGGTAAACACTCTTGTAATTCAAACCATGGGTAGTTGACTTAAATATAAAAATAAATGACCGAACACAACAAAAAAAACACGTTATTTTCATTAAAAGATTTTAAAAAGTTTCTATCCCACACCTTGGTCGCTAGCGAAACAGCTGACTGACTGAGGGAGGGGTCGCGCTCGCGGCCGGTCAGGTCACGTCCCACACCCCCAGGCCGTGTTGAGACGCAAGTTCGTTGCTCTATGCAAAATGTAGATTTAAAAAAATAAAAATAAAGTTGTAATTTTCCATTGATTTTACGTTCTATAAATGTAACCAAACCACTGGTTTCAAGGATAACGGTGTTTACGCTAAGTGTATGTGTTATGTGTTAAATATTAACTTGATATTTACCTCCGACAACCCTGTATGTGTTAAATATTAACTTGATATTTACCTCCGACAACCCTGTATGTGTTAAATATTAACTTGATATTTACCTCCGACAACCCTGTATGTGTTAAATATTAACTTGATATTTACCTCCGACAACCCTGTATGTGTTAAATATTAACTTGATATTTACCTCCGACAACCCTGTATGTGTTAAATATTAACTTGATATTTACCTCTGACAACCCTGTATGTGTTAAATATTAACTTGATATTTACTGCCGACAACCTTGAATGAAATGGAATGGAAACTTCTACGATAATCCCCTTGAAGTATTCGCCTCTACAGGTATCGAGGAACTCAGAAATTCAAGAGGAAGTGCAGTAAACGAATGGCAGCTCTCGTCGTATCGGATGTACAGCGGCCTCCCCTTGCAGAGACCGCATTTGCTTGCTAACTGCCCTAAGTGTCCACACGGGATCTATTATGATGGTGAGAAATAATTTATTATAATTAATAATTTATTATAATTATTCATCATCTGCCTAGCCTTTTCCCAAATATGTTGGGGTCGGCTTCCAGTCTAACCGGATGCAGCTGAATACCAGTATTTTACATGGAGCGAATGCCTATCTGACCTCCACAACCCAGTAACTGGGTAATACGATATCCTTTGGTAAGACTGGTTGTCAGACGTTCGGGCTTCTGACGAGCCGTAACGACTGCCAAAGATCCACGAATGACAGCCGGGACCAACGGCTTAACGTGCTTTCCGAGGCACGGAGGAGTCTCGGTACGAAAAGATGGTCACCCATCCATGGACCAACCCCAGCAAGCGTAGCTTAACCTGATGGATCGACCAGTGCGGCTGTTATTACTTAGCCACGAGCTCTTCTCATTATAATAGTTATTAATAATTTATTATTTTGTTGAAGTTAGTAAAATGGATGAAAGGGAGGGTTGCTTGCGGGGTGAATGATTGTAAGTGTGCTTGTATTTGGGATCACGACCTGGTCACCAATGTTGGGACCAATAAGTATCGTATGTGGAGAAGGATTGTATATCAAATTCCAGGCTCAGACCAAATAAAAAACCAAGACAGAGCGCTGCAAATAATACAGTGAAGCATGCCAAAACTTACTATCAAACTACACCTCACTAAATGCACACATGTTAACGAAACTGGCCTCACGTCACTGTCCACAGCGCTCTGTCTAGGTTTGTTATTTGGTCTGAGTGTCCAGGATAAAGTTTATTGACAGATGAATATTAAGCACAGTGACACTTCTTACTTATGTTGTATAGAACACACGTTATTGCCAGGCGTGGGGAAGACGACTGGCCGCTAAACTCTATGCGCGGAGAACATTACGTTTTGCATTGATAGTATTAATTGTTACCTGTAATTCGTACATATTGTTAAGCCCGCATGCAGCACAAATCACTAAATGCGTTTAGGACTAAACATTTACCTTATTACCACAAAACCGTGTTTATCAGTGGTTTAGCTTAAACACCTTTTAAACACGACATTTATGTATGGAGTTTGACGTAAGACTGGCATTAGACACACGTTGAACAAGTGTCTACGTTTTTGTAGTAAGACCTTTAAGACTTCATTCTGTCTCTGTCATCTGTTCTGCAATTACGCTGTCTCTCAAACAATTGAAAGAAATAGCAATGTTTTACATACGTTTAGCGGTAAACGAATTTAGCGATTTCCGGTGTATTTACTAAGTAAACTGTACCGCGGAAATAGTGATAGTGAGCTAGATGAATTGATGTGTCGAAGCTAATTTATTTGAAAGAAAAGTTGACCGCTTAGTTATTTTTTATTAGTCAATAGTGCTGGATATGAACCGGCCGTTTGTTTACCGTAACGTGAACGGAACATTTGTAATGTTCATGAACAATTTACGAAATTAAAGTTCAAAAATCTGTTCATTGAAGATTTTATAGAAAGGCAAGTTCTATCTTTTGAATGTACATACACTTAAAATGATATGAGAAGATACAATAAACAACAAACAAACTAAGGATATAATAGACTCAGGAAGAAAGAAAATCAAATGTGCAACACAAGACGGCAATATAGGAAAAGCTGTTATATCAAAACTTGCAGAAGCCATTTGTCATAAAGTCATCATGATAATGGAAAAGTGAGAAATAGACCGTAGCAAAATAGACCTTCACCTCAATCACTTAGAGTTGAATGGTTCGTGACATAAAAATAAGAGTAAAAAATGTATTAATACCGCAATTTTCTGACGTATACTAAATGGAGTGTCAGCTTGATGCAGTGGTTGGATCCACAAACCTTTTAAATTGCGGTTTTAATTCTTTTGGGTCTCGTTTAATATACGTTAGTAATATAGTTTCATATACTGGGCAATCCGTCAAAGGGGATGTACGAGAGGTCATTTGCAACCAAATGATCCTTGATGACTCATATGCCAATGTCAAGAATTTTTGAATAATTTGAATTATTTTAAAATGTATGAAATAAAAAAAATTAAAATGCTAAATGACTCGAAAATTGTTGACATTTGTATAGGAGACAAAAGGGGTAATTTGGTTGTAAATGACCTCTCTAACATCCCTTTAATGGATTGCCGACATATAACCAATATTAATAACCCTGTCAATTCTCCTACTACCTTGTATCATCAGTAAAACGAGGGCTTCCACTTTTATACGCAGGTGCTGTTCGGAGACTGAAAATAATATGAATAAACTGTTCCACCGAACCGCACTTATCAAAATTTTGTTTCAGTGCTATTAGTAGACGTGCTCAAGTGCGGTTGGGAGAAGTGCCGTTCAAATCAGTGTTAAAAGTGGAAGCCCTCAGTAAAACCCTTCTTAGCCGTTTGGTTTTATTTCCATATTTGAAAAAACTCATTTGAAGTCCACAAATAATATTCTTTCTAGAGTAAAAATCAGTCTATGAAAACCAAATCAAGTATTATTGTATCTGTTATAGTCCTGCATATATTTGATATTGGCAATTGCTACTTCGTCGATATAAAGCATTGGAAGACCAAGTTGAAACAATAGACAAATACATAATAAAATCAATTTGCATACTGGAAACGGCAGACAAAGGAAATATCATTTTGTTGGATTTCTCATATCATATTCGAAAATTTTGAACTCGACGTTGGTGTGTTTTTGATTGGCAACAACAATTCTCGGTTTATCTGAAGATCAAATAGAAATATAAAAACATTTCAATTAAATCAAACTTGGGCAGAAGTGAAAGTTAACGATGAAATTGTCCCGTTGATAATAAATATCGTTGAGAGCAAAACTTTTTGAACTTTTGGAAATGTAACGTAATGAAAATAGTTTTCATTGTCTTTCGGACGGAAGAGATTTTAATAATAAACGGATTTTAAAAGCAGAAATAAATTAGACGCTGATGATAAATATTAATTAATGATTAAGTATTTAATCCTTACAAAGTTTTAGCACTCTATAATATTAATAACCTCTAGTAACGATCCGTTTTATCGCACTTCGTGTCTTTTGTTGTCACCGTTTTGATAAAATGTATTAATACCTACTTTTAATAATTGGACGCATAATTGAACCTCTAATAATTCCCATTTTGCGCTGCTAAATATATTATTGAACAATAAAATAATGCTAAATAATGCTCAATATATTATAATATTATAGTGTTCAATAATATATTTAGCAGCGATAATGAACGAACCAAATGAATATTTTTGTGAACCTCAAATAATTCCTATTTTGGGGTCCTAAAAATACTAAATAGCCAAATAAATATAAGCGCTCGTTGGCCGCGGCCGCTGCCGAAGCACCGCTCGATTCGCTCGCTCGGCCCGCTTCCCCCGCTCTGCTCTGATCTAACCTATTTATCGGGGGGTCTACCTAGGGTCGGGTGCCCTAGCTTAGTTACTGCGACCAAAGTGGTCATCATTAAAGGTCAATAAGTTTTAAGAGGATCAGTCATTGGCTATACATTGATCTGTTAAATATTTCCCTTAACACTTTGGACCACTTGCAAAGCTTTTGTTAAATAAATAAAAGGCGACCCTGAAACTAAATACATTAATTTAGCAACAGAATAATTATAACCTTAAGTAAAGTTGTAAGTAATTTCTTTTTTATGATTATAAATGTTTACCTTTTTGTAATGAACGTATCTTCATAATAAATGGTTTTCTCATACTTTCCTACAAGTTTTGCTCACTAACTTTTTTATAACTGTTTTAATTTAGTTAGTACGCTTGAAAATAGCTGTCTCCACAAAAAAGTTGAATTTAGGAACTATTTCTCTTTTTATGTTCCGTGACAATAAGCGTTGGTTAATAAATTTTCCCAACGACCGATAAAATTTATTAAGGCTATGAATAGTTCGGTTTAAAGAATTTATTCTCTTATGAACAATACATAGGTTCACTTACAATGAGATACAAAGTAAATTGTTTATATCTAAATAAATACATTTTGCCTCCGATGTGTGTTGGTGAAGTTATACAAAACAAATATATAGGAAGTAGACCACTCTAAGTTCACAATATTATGTTTCATCGGTCAATTTATACGCCTCTAAACCGTCTTCGTTCTAAATTTTTTTTAGCAATGATACTAGTTATAAACTTTTTGCCGAAGTACTCGGCTAATTGCCACTTCAGCGTCTGTTGTTTCAGGGCTTATAAAACAAAAAAAAAAAAAAGTTCTGTGTCCTCTAGGGGAGATAACAATAGGAAAAACATTATTTGGAAAACACGATACTTATGTGAAACAACAACTATGTTTTTAAGAGGCACAAAAATCGATCTTTATGACAGTTTTTTTTACTCGACTACGGCGAAGCAAAAACGAGGGTTATGATTTTGTTTTAATAAACAGGTTTATATTCCAAGAATCTGTATTCGTAAATGACACAACGGGTAAATTCATTTTTTTTTGTTAGTTAATTTCTTGTTAGTAAATACTCTTAAAAGGTCTGAGCAACTCACACCAAATAATTAGCACATGAATCGGTTTTGATGCCTACAATATTTTCTATATATTTTATTTTCAAAGACTCTCGTACAACTAATCTCTGCCGCCACTCAGAAAATCCAAAGTTTTTGTGGTATATTTAATAGATTTTCTTTTGTTTTTCCTAAGCTGCTTTACGCCTCCATTTGTCATTCGCAGGAGTCTTTAAGTTCTTTATAAAGGCCCCAACATCGCAAAATGGTCTTAAATTGCAATAGAATCTATTTTAATCTCCAATCCAAACAAATGGCAAAGACATTACAGAAATTCAAAGAAATAATTATTATAATAGAAATGCTTGAAATTGAATTCTTTTGTTCTTAGTGCTAATGCACCTTACACCTTGACACTTACTTTTCAACGAATAGTTGATGTTAATGTATAAAGTGGAAGGTTTTTTCTTTTAGTAATATTTAAGCACCATTATTGTTTTAAACGTACGTTCTGGGGTAAATTCATTGGCTGTGTCAAAGACAATGGTAAATTAGATTTTACTTTTCAAGAATTAGCACTATGTTGTTGTTATAGTTCAATTACTTATGAAATAAAAAATTAGAGTAGTCCTTATTTTAACCATTTCAACACAATACAACTTTACTTACTTTAAGTTGGTAGAACTTAGTTGTATTTTTTCCATTAAATTATTAAAAATTAAAAATATGAATCTGTATGTGTGTTTTATTAAAATAATTATTTTTTACATTTAATTATAAAAGACAACAGCATTTATTAAGAATATTTAGAATTAAATATATTAAAATGGCCTGTTTAAATTTCCCCAAAGGGTTAGAAGCACAGGTGTACCTATATTATCACATCTCGAATTTTATATTATTGTATTCTTTAAAGTCCCTGAGGAATCTGGTGTTATTGCCAAAAAACTACGCTGAAAAATAAATCCTTCGTAATAAATCCTTTAAAGTGAAACGATCAAACAAAGCAGGCTCGATATTGTTACAGCCCGTTTTAATAAAATAGTTTTGTTGAGAAAAGTTTTTTTCGAATTTTTCAAATAGGGTACTATTAAGGTAACTTATAGCATAGTTAATTGATTCAGGCGTGACTTTGCGGAAATCCATTATAAAATACAATAGACGCTGATATATTTAGTAACCTATTCCGCTTGACTATTCTTCAAGAGTCATCAAAACCCTGTAAGAAATCGACACATGTTTCACCTCTCAACGAGGCATCTTTAGGATGACGTTTGACCAATTGCAAACCAGAACGCGACGTGTACCACACCGAGCGCGTCACTCTGCGTCCAGCGCTCGGTGCCGCGTCTATTGTATTTTGTAACTTATAGCTTCAGGAGTTTTATTTAACACGAAATAATTTAGTTTAATTTTAGTAGGGCTGTTTTTTGATTAGTCAAATAACTTTTATTTTTTGAAGAATACGTATTACATGTTTTCCTTACAAAATCTGTAATATTTAGTTCTCAAAAAAAAAAACATAACTGACTTTTTAAAAATCAGCCCGTTAAAACAGAAAAAATCGTCGTCATGTCTTGCTAAGATCTAGCTCTAGCTACGAATGAGTCAGTTACGGCCTACGCGCTACGGCCTACGCCCTACGTGCTACGCGCTACGTGCTACAGTGGAATATTCAACCACTGGTTACTGAAAGTTTAATTAATTTTATTTGTTGTTAAATAATATGTCAGTGTAAAAAAAAATCAGCTCTTTCATACAAAAAAGCTATGTCAAAATGTCAACATAAAGCTTTTTTTTTTTAATTACAGACGAGAAGTTCCAACGCTGCGCGCTGGTTGGTCTAGAATCATGATTGTACTGAATTCTAGAATCATGATGTATTACAACCAGCATAAAATGTTTTTTTGCTAACTTACAAAGATTTAATCATGATTTAAGAAATTGTGGGCATGACTGATGGTATGAATGACTGAAAGTTTGCTCTGACTGTAAATCTTTGTCTAAGAAAACTCAATATTGATCTTTGAGTTCATTTTTGTTTGTAAATTATAAACAAAATAAAAGATTATGATGTTGAGATCATTGTAACCTTTCGCCCGCTAATTAATTTCATACAAATGAAAAATATTTAATTACTTTCAATCATCCAATTGAATTAATTAATGTTTTGTTTGTTTCAGCCTACATTCACGGACGGAGAGTGTAAATATTTAGTTGATAAACTGACAATATTTATAAAGTGACAGTTAGTGGACTATTAATATTTATTAAATGTAAATATTTTTGTAAGTGAATGATTGGTGTATTAAAAAAAATGTTTATTTATTAAGCTATAAATATTTATACGGAAATTAGTCAGATGTCTAATGAGTGTGATAGTATTCTTGAGCGTTAGGGTCTTAGGTTCGATCTCCAAGTCAGGCAAAGAGTTAAGTTTTAAGTTTAAAAAAAAAATGTTTTTATTGCTGAACTGGCCTGCTCCTTGACCTCGATTTCGCCTGGTGGAAAGTGATGGATGACATCTTTAACGCAACGAGCGTGCCCATTTATTAGTTATTTAAAAGCAGACCGATTGATTGCTCACCCCCTATTACATAGGACTTAACTGCTGAAATGTAGGAGGATAATGTAGGTAGTATTGTACATTTTGCCTACCCTTTCAGGAAAAGCAAGCATGATATTTAATAGGCAAGATAAATATTTGTTTCGAATGCGTTCTAAACCACAGTATAACAAGTTTCATATGAGCATCCGTTTCCTATCTAAGCAAACTAAAACCGTGCTTCATTCACAAAATTGCTTGCTCAGTTAACGTGAATCCCTCAAGTTATTGGCAAAGTTTGCTCAATCTACTGGAACCAAGCGTTCAGTGGGTTAACTTTGGTTTAAGGTTTTATTATCTGGTTAATAATTAGAAGCTATACAACGATTTAAAGGATTAGACGAAGGAAGATTTATTTGACTATTTAACGCATAACATAACAACACGCTTATATTCCCCGAATTTGGGCCACAGTATAAATAATTAATAGTATTATGTCTTCATCAATAATGAAAATACAACAAATAATAAAAATAAAAAAAATATTATTTATTGTAGGGGCGATTTAAACATACGTTCTGTGAAAATTTCAACTGTCTATCTATTCCTATTACGGTTCATGAGATACAGTCCGCTAACAGACGGACGGCGGAGGCGTTTGGTACCCTTCGGAAACAGAACCCGCAGTTTTTTCAACGCTCAGGATATGTCATAGCCCACGACCTAGTTTTAATATCTAGACCACATAGATGGATTGAAAATACCGGCTAACTGCTAGTCAGACTCGCACACGAAGCGTTCAAAGAGGGTTAAGATCGAGCAAAAAAACGTAATACGTTTCTTGTATCTGGACCTGCTTTAATTATTAATTTTATTTCATTTTGTTGGTATAGCGGCAACTGAAATAGACATTCCCTACATACATTGAGCTAGTTTTAATGCCTAGATCGCATAGATAGACTCAAAAAAAGGAACAGATTCTAGCCTTTTTTAGTAGTCACCTACCTACTTATTCTTACATGAAATTATAATTATATCCAGCTGTTACTTGCTAGAGGGCAAAGAAAAAAAAATCCTTTACTAACACAGTGCTATCAAATTACAAGTTTTTTTTCATGACACCAACTTAGGTATATTATTTTATAAATGTAATTTTCTCACACGAAAGTTTCCACCAGATTTATTTGCTTGTATGTATATTTCAGTAAATAAAGTATTGGGTGTAAATAATAAAGAAAATTGAGTTTCAACACGAATTTTCTTCTACCAAAGGAATGGAATAAAATATCTTGCGTGATCTAGTTGGTGGATTTTGTTTCTGTCATCCTATACCTCGTTATAATGAATGCGTAATATGAAAAGGGTTAAAACCACTCGTAAATCTTCTAATAAAATGTGGTTGACTGGAAGTTTTATGTTTTCTATGGTTTAAACTAAATCCTTACGAATAAAAAGCTTATTTGAGTAGTGTATTTAAATTTGTTTTACTTTCTTTTATTGATTTATAAATCGACTTCATTGGAGCTGAGGAAAAGAGTCCTCTGCTTGCCTTTTCCCAACTATGTTGGGGTCGGCTTCCAGTCTAACCGGATGTACCAGTATGTTACACGGAGCGACTGCATATCAGTTACTAGGTAATACGATACCCCTTGCTAAGGGGATCCTGCCGTTTTGCCGAAAAGATTTTGCCCAAATTTCACTACCCAAACAAATTTTAGCAACCTTTTTTTATACCAATGCAATGTTTGGAATGATTTTAGTATGCACATTTTCATTTGGTCAAATTTTTACTTGGCAGAATATTATCAAGGATAATGTCATTTAGGCATTTGGCCTTTAATCAAATGATTTATTACAGCAAACAATCTTTAGATAATAAACGTTTGGTCAAATGATTTTTAGGTTAGGTTAGGTTAAAACTGTGACCTACTACGCGCGAGCCGAGCGAGCGAAGCGAGCGGTGCCGCGGCAGCGGCCGGCGAGTGCCAGAAACGACTAGATTATATAGAAAAAAAAACAGGCTACCCGAAACTGACGATACTAAACATTTGGCAAATTTTATTTTGCGCCAACTGAAATATTTGACTACATAAAAATTGGTAAAAGTACTATTTGTTAAACAAGTTATTGTTTAAACGTTCACTTGCCAAAGATTAGGTTTGCGTTACAATTATTTGTGAAGAGATTTTTTGCTAAGTAATATTTTGGCAAATGAAATTATGCGGAAAATTTTTTGGGAAGTGATAATTTGGCAATTTATTTTCGATGAAACAAGGGAGACCCCTTGCTAAGACTAGTCGTCTGACTTTCGAACCTGAACCCTTATGTCAACTTTAGAGTTTGCTTGGTTTCATTCCCTCTGCGTCAAACACTTACCAGTTATCGCCAACGTAAAGCGCCAAGAAAAATAAATTTAATCAGTAGAAACCACACTGAAAGCGTAGTTTCTCAAGTCTCAGAGTCATAATTTGTCATTGTCAGAAGTTGTTAACAGTATGCCACACGAGTCACCGCGACTCGACTTGCGGAGCGACGGATAGAAATAGAGTTGACTCGCCCGTGTTTCGCTTGACGCTAGTCGCATCGCGCGAGACCATGAAGAATCGACATCTTGTGACAAACGGAACGAACACATTTTAAAACATTACGACGTGCGTTTGTAAACAGACTGTCACGAAGTAAAGGGTAGGTATAATCGAATGATAATCAACGATGTAGATTACGACACTTGTTGTGTACATTGTTGTGGCACGTGTAAATAAAATTAGGTGGTGTGTAGATAATAAAATTTTATATTGAGTAAAAATTAAATTTCATTTTAAAGTCTTTTGGTGGAAATCTTCTACCCATGCGATGGCCATACTCAGCACAAATTGTGATGATTCGTATAAAGCATATTTGAAAATGCGTCCAAATATAATTATTTTTCCTACTGTAGATCAAGCATAAAATTAAAAAGATTAAATAAAGGGGAGGGGCTCATTGAGCATCAAAGAATTCATCCGCATCGCTGTCATTGGGAAAGGTGCCCAAAACGCTGGCAGCATTGCCACGTTGAATGGCAATGCTGATTCTTTGGGCTAAAAATAGGCCAGCCCTCTGGTCACGTAAAGAGTCGACCAATCGCTTAGCGATGTCCCGAAATACTCGATGAGCACTCGGACCCCACGGCCCTAGTGTTTCAACCCCAAATGGCTCAAAAATATAGCTCCCAATAAGGTTGTTATATTTGCGCCGTTTGAGGTTTTCTGCTCCTGAAGCAGCTGCCCCAGCACAGCCCGCCGTGCTAGGAAGATGGGATGTCGCGAGGGTGTCGACACGGGTTGCGTCCCACACCAAAGGTCTATGTTTTTCTTATATATGTAATTGTTTTTTAGTTAATTTAGTATAAAAAGGTTACCCAATGTATATATTTTACCAATATTAAATGATTAAATAATGATAAAAAAAACATACAATTATGAAATGAATAAACCGAAAAGAGCAGCGACTTACACTTAAATTTCAAGCTAGTATTGATGTTGTAAATAACTGACACTTAATAATAGGCTATGAATTCTTCTATGAACTCTATGAATCACTAAAGATACCGAACGCATGTATGACCTGATTAAAAACTTACAAAAATATAGATGTTGTATTTGAACTGTCATTATTACCTTTAATATTGATGTAAAAATCATTGAAATTATCATAATTATAAATAAAAATTTACCGGTATCACCAATCGATATCAACTTACTAGTTAGATACTGTAGATAGTAATAAAATTTATCTTAATTTATAGATAATTATGTAAATGTCTAAGAGAAAATATGAGCTCAGTATTGAAGTTTTTAAATGTTCAATTATTAATATATGATAATAAGTATCTACTAATTAGTGATAATGCCTACGAATATACTTATTATTATATTTATGTACATGCATAGTAAGAGATGGATTATTGATTGTTATTACCCTAGGTATAAAAATAATAATTTTATATATTTTTATTATACCTATTAGAGACCTTGCACATTTGGCGCTCAATTCACGGAGGCCAATATTTTTGGTCACGACGTTCACTTCTTAGCCTTATTTGGTCTTTAGTGATACGTAATCAATATCAGGCTCAATTATGCTTTTATACGACTAAACTTTGTAATCCCGAATTGCGTTCCATGGCGACAACGCCTTACGCGCACGTTTTTTCTGCCTATAAGCCTTTTACCAACAATTTTTGGGGTCGGCTTCCAGTCTAAAAGCAGCTGAATACCGCATAATGATGTAGATACTTATAGGTATAGGACATTACAGTTGGTAAAGTATAGGACAGTTTTAAGACTTTTATCGATGTAGTGAATAATAACAAATACTTTATATTCCTCTTTGTGTTTAATCGTTGGTTGTTGTGATTTGTGAAACTTAGTGAGGTCGTTTAGGCACCTATTTTCTGTTCATTTCTGTCACCCTGGTACTTTTCAAAATAACAAATAATTCAATTTCAAAACCTGTATTTGAGCTAAGTATTAATTAAGTCGCGTAAGCACCTAGTTCCAGTTAATTTCTGCTTTCTTGGTAGTTTGATTATAATATAATCAAACTACCAAGAAAGCAGAAATTAAAATAAAACTAAAAATAAAACTAAAACAAAAATATTATTATTTTTTTATTTTTTTATTTTTATTTTTTTATTGAGAGGAACAGCAAGCAGTTACATCATGAAACCTTAAAACTAGTATAACAATATTTGCATTTTGCTAATAATGTAACCCACAACACTGTCCACGGGTTATCATAATAATATAAAAATTGAATTTTAAAGCGTCTATCGATATCATTTATTACGAATCGTTCATGTTCATCGAGGGCGCGCTTTGAGGAATACTTTAGATGCGCTTCATTTGTTGCGTTTCAAAGTAGTTGCACTTCGACGATACCCCGGAATTGGCACCTGAAAGTTTATTCAAACGGGAAAGATCTCGCGAATTGAAAGCCTAATGTGAGAGGGCTCTTGAGTACCTTACTTCTTTATTATGATGGAAAAATACTTTATGCTGTTTGTAATAAGGGTGTGAATAAATTGAATAGGTATAAAAGTGATATTATTTCCTGTTAAATCGCCAGCACTGTTTCTTTTGCAAGAACTACGAAATATTTAGTGTGCCCACTAAATAGGTTTTTTTTTTACATGCAATTTAATTGTAAATACATCAGAAGGACATAAACATTATTTTGGTAATGCACGAAAGTCAAGTTTCATAAAAAATAACATTTAAACTATTATAATGGGGATAAAAACTGCCACATGCTCACTTCAGGTGTCACCACTATCGCTAGTCCAAGATTTTGGCCTGTCATTATACATAATATTGTGTGTAAACAAACGACTTCTTTTACGAATTATTATTTAATGCGACTCTTTACGCAGCTGTTTGCATAAATACGGGGTCCATTTAATCCACAAATATGTTGTTAATAAGAAAAGCACAGGAGAAAGCTCTGCAAGGAAAAAATGTAACCTGAAAAATGGATTAGTTGAGTGGAATTCATTGTATTCCACTAAATCTGCTCTTTTACCAATGGTAGACACATTTATATTCCTTAACTCATCTTTTAATCGGTTATTCCAAAATTCGCACACATTTTTATAGTATAATATTTTTTAATTTATTATTGATTAAAACTAAACGACAACTTAAACACAATAATGACAGCTTATTAGTACGAATATAACAACAGTGCTGCCATCGCACGGACTGGCTTTCAGTTTCTAAATCAAATGGTAAAACTCGCAACAAATCAACTTACTCTGAATGTTTACACAGCGCAAGTCGGTTGTTGGCGTCAACTTGCTCAATCAAGACTAATAATGGACATCGTACATACGGCTTACTTCACGTCATGCCAACAGCGTACGACCTTTAAGACCAATTCAAAAACATATTGAACGTAAAACGTTTATTAACGTTTTATAAACGTTTATTGAATAAGACTCATTCAATAAACGTTGTACGATCAATATGTTTTCATTTGCAAAAGTCGAATAAGCGACAGGCATTGTGATCTGAACATAGCCTAATAATTATGACGGAGTGAATGGTATTTGTAAAGAATGGTATGGGCAACATAGGATTGCTTCTAATAAACATTATAATATACCTCACGTAGATAGTTAGTTATAAAACCTGCTCTTAGTTCCACATCCTAAAAAGGAAATAACAAATAATATTGATTGATTTGTAATTATTATCCTTTAGTTGCAAGTTTGAAGGGTTGCACGTGCTATCCAACGATATTTAAAATATATTTGTAAATAAATTGAGAAAGTCTAAATGTAAGTGTTGTTCGCTTTAATGTCAAAGAAATTGTATTTTTCGACCAATTAAAATCCGAATTCCCTAATTTGTGTTTTTTTTTACCCTGAAAATCTCGGACATGGCTAAGGTCCAAACGAAAAAGAAATCAACCGGCACAAAGAGGACATTCTGGCAAAGGCCGAGGTTAGTGACTGCTGCAACATCCCTAATGTTCCGTTCAGTTTAGGTATTTATATATTACTCGCTTCCGCCCGCGTGGTATGTCGATAAAAAGTTTCCTATGTCCTTTCCCAGGATGCCATCTATCTCCTTGCCAAATTTTGTCGAAATTCGTTCAGTGGTTTAGGCGTGAAAAGGTATATATATACATACAGACAGACAGACAGAGTTACTTTCGAATTTATAATATTAATGTTCCTTGGGCGGCTGTCTTCTGATGACAGGAATGATGTCATACCAGCACAACAACAGCAGCCCAAAATCCTTATAGATTTTTCTTTATTTTATTTGATGTGAAAGACATTTCATACCCAGATTTCAGAGTTAAACTATACTAAATGCATAGTATAAGTTTAAACTTTCATCTTTCAGTTTGCTTAAACATAGATTTATTATTTTGAATGAAAGCAAGCGATCTCGAGTTACATATCGAAATCGTATTTCAAGAGAGCTTACACTTGGCGAGACACGACAAAGAACTTCATTTTTCTTTTTCAAATAAAATGGAAATGCAGTTTGAAATTGAAAAATACCTACTTCTTGAATTTCTGCAACTTGATGTCTGTCCCGATTTGGATAAAGGATAATATTAATCTAAATGTTGAAAGCGGAAGGAGTAAAATTCTTTCAGAACTAATGTTTGGATAATGGTATTACTTGCAGCCTGAGAATATATGGAATAACTAATTCAAAGCAAGTTACATTCACCATGCAAAAAAAAGAGTGCCTGGGAATATCAATATTTAGGATTCGTCAATAATGCGCAGTGTAAGCGAAGTAATCCTCGAATAACATTCAGAAAAAGAAAATAAATTAAATCAATCCATGTTTTTTTAAGTTATGACATCTTCAACAATGACTCTTCTATCGGCATGTCAGCTCATAGGGACGACAGAGTTTCGAAAAAGAAAAACGAAAAACAGGTTTGGCATTCTCAATTCTGACGCTTAATAGTGCATCCAGCCAGTGTTAGGCTTGCGTCGCCAATACATTTTTACAAGCACCATACGCCAGCATATGACGCATGCCTCAGGGTGCGGCATCCGTCAACCCGAGGCATGCATCATATGCTGGCATACGGTGCTTACCATTCGAAGCATGTATTTTGGCTCGCACCACAGAGTACAATACCTACATTCTAATACACTCCTCGCACTGTCTGGACACACTGAAAATCGACTGTGCCCACAATCGGACGCAGTGCTAAAAATAGTTCCTTCTGACTCAATGTATAAATAAATAATTTTTCACCAGGAAAACGTTCACAGGCGTGTATTTACAGAAGACTTACGTGTAACTATTTAGTTTAATCTGTAGGGATTTAATGTTAATAAAAGGTCACTGGAGAATGAAAAAGGTAAAGGGAAACCGAAATAAGTTTGCTATTTATATATATGTGTTCTACAATATTATAAACTTAAGGTGTTAAAAATTTTACTTTATGAAAAAAATACTTGGATGCTTTAGACAATCGAACTGAATAACTTTTACTATGGGACCAACTTTGAAATCAAAAAGAAAAAAAAAAAATCTGTTGTTCCATATATAATATTAATACCTACCTACTGTTCTAAACTGTATCGGACTGCTGTTTTTTTCTGTCGCGATTTCAAAGTTGGTCCCGTAGTAAAAGTTATTCAGTTCGGTGGTCTAAAGCACCTCAAGTATTTTTTTTTACACCTTATACAGGTAAGCTTAGGTACCTATTCCACCTGGCGACGTCCGCTATGACTGGCGGGGTCCGATAGGACTGATGCCTGCCAGGGTTGCGGGAAAGTCCGAAAGGGATACCGGGAACTTGGCAACAGGCAACTGAAGGAACACGGGTGAGTTTTAGTCAGTAAAAGTCTGACACGCCTTTCCGCTCCGCCCAGAGCAGGAGAAGACATTTTATGACCCTTGGCAACAGGCAACTGAAGGAACACGGCTGGGTTTTAGTCAGTAAAAGTCTGACACGCCCTTCCGCTCCGCCCAGAGCGGGAGAAGTCATGTCACCCACAAAAAAAAATAATGCACCTGTTCCACCGGCGACGAGAATGCGACGAGCTATCAACGATTTTCTTGCACAAGAAACGAACAAAAAATTGTGGGTTCCGTATTAGTAAAAGAGATACGGGTCTATTTATATCAAAGTTTTTAATTATTACCTTTTAGCAATTTATTCACGAGTGGACAGAATCACGGTGTAAGTCACGGTCCTTGCATCTGTAACCTAACCTTAAAATATGAAGTTCTCGTGAATCAAAGTAAAAAATAGTTCGCAATAGTAGACTATTGAATTCTCCTCCAAATTCACTAAGTTTGGTTGTGACAGCGGACTTTTCGTTTGGCAAAAGAAGCCTTATATTGGAAGGCATTCTTCTTTTCACGACAGGTGCTGTTTAATAATAGAGAAAATCTTGTAATATTGTTGGATTGTCGCCTGTCGTCTGTCACCAGTCGGTTTTTATTTAACCTCCAACTATCACTAACAAGTCACAATAAAAAAAAATATCGCGTTATTAAGGCCAATGGACACGCAAGAATCAATGCAACGCTCTCCTAGAGTGACTGCCACCAGACAGTATCACTCTAATCGAACCTTCTCGGAGATTCAAAACTAGACGCCACCGCGCGGCGCGCCGTCTTATATTCAATCAGTCTGTTGAAGAAAATAATAACATGAAAAGGGTATTTAATTTAATTTTGAAGAAGCTCTTTCTGCAAACGATTGTAAAAGCTGAATACTTCGCCCTATTGACATTGAATTTTGACTAACAATTTATGTTATTATACCTGAATTTTATAAAACGAATCAACTTAGCCTTTATTTTCAGGTAGGTACCTAGGTAACCTTTACCTAGTGATAATCAGATTAAATCTCTCGTGCTTTTTTCAACGACACCCTGTAAACAGAAACATAGCAACAAGGTAGGTTCCTTTTCCACAGCCGATGAGGAAGCGACAAGTTATCAACGATTTTTCCACAGCCGATGAGGAAGCGACAAGTTATCAACGATTTTTCCACTGCCGATGAGAAAGCGACAAGTTATTTATTTATTGATTTATTTATTAACTATTTATGTACACACATAATAAACAGACAAGAAGAAAAGAACAGAAAAAAACGTACAAAGGTGATGCTTATTTCAAAAGAAATCTCTTCCAGCACACCTGCAATAGAACGACAACGATCAACGAACGACAACAACGACGATCAACGATTCGATCTTCGTTATCAACGATTTTTTCGCGCAAAAAACGTACAAATATTGTAGGCCCCGTGTAAGTATATGAGATACATAATAATATTTATGTCGGATCCGGTCATTAGTACGGACACGAAATGAATCGCAAGCGCGCCACTGGCGACATCACGTGATCTACCCACACCAAAAGCGCGCTTCTACAGAGTCGTGATGTTTTAAGCTCCCGGCGAGGTGGACATTCAGGTCTGATCGCATCGGAGTTAGGACGTCGCGGAACTGCACTCTATTCGTTGTGCTCAGTTATTGTGATTTATTGTAATTTCTGGTTATAGTGTTATTTGTGATTTTAATAAACACCGTATATCGCACCCAGTGTATTTTCATTGGATGAAACCCATCTTCTACCCACATATCTGATTCTAATGGAATATATCCTGACGATCTCCGACATATTATATTATTATTATGCAGTAATTTATTGTTGATCACTGACTTCATACCGCCAGCGAGTACTCGTTTGTCGCGGCGACAAGATCTATGAAAGAGTGTACTCGCTCAGCAATGCTCACTTGGCGCTACTTGGCAGGCAGAACACACGCTGAGAAAGCGTGTTCGGGTTCGCGACTGGTCAATCGTAATCGTGAGGATGCCTCGTTGAGAGGTCAAACACGTGTCTATTTCTTATAGGGTTTTATGACTCTTGAAGAATAGTTAAGCGGAATAGGTTACTAAATATATCTACGTCTATTGTATTTTAGCGAGTAATCGCTCGTCGCCGTCACTCACTTACTGCTCGTTGTTCGCCAACTAGTGATTAGTTGCTAGCTCTACTCGCTTTGCTGGCGGTGGGTCAGGTACCTATTACTTGATGTAGTATGACACAACTTAGATGTAGCATCGGCAAAATTCGTAAAACCGATCACCGTCCGAACTGAGTGCGCCTTCAAAATCTCCAATCTTTATTACTGCTTTAGGTGAAAATGATCTTTATGCAAACGCAATAACTTGTAAAGTCATATATCCAAATACATTCATAAAATTGAAATGAATGAATAAATATAAAATGTATGTAAGTTGTGTCGTACTGTACCTAGTTCCTCCCAAAACCAAACTTTTCAAAAAGTCAAAGTGAAAAAGTCAAAGTCTATTACAACAAGTTTATCTAGATATCACTAGAACTTATACACTGTCTAACCTGTTCAAGTTCTTAAAAGAATACCTTAGATTGCTAAGAAGGTTGTTAAATTCCGTACCAGCGGTGTTTTCTTACTAGTTGTTCTTACAGCAGCAAAAAAACAACTCTAAAGTACCCATAACTAGTGTAAAGAGGCTGGTTCAAACTGTTATAAAACAACAAAAACTTTAAATTGAGCCATGAAATTAGTTGGTTCAGGCAATAAAATTTGGGAGGAGTTTGTATACGACTTTCGGCACTAGGCTTTTATTGGTTTCCAATGCCCATTTACAAAGTAATATTGCGTTTGTCAATGTTATGTAAAGGGTAGAATTAAATCGACTAACAACTTAAATTGACCGTGTATTCACATCGTAACTGTTATTCTTTGACAGTTGAATGACTGAAACAGTTGAATGGCTTTAGCACTGCCAATACCTAATTGACGTAGGGCGTAACAATTAATTTCCCTGACAGTACCTATTGAAATATAAAGTACGAAAAAAGTTAACAGACTTATTTATGGATGCAGGTTTATGCCAGAGCTACTGCCTATCTGACCTGCACAAACCAGTTACTGAGTAACACGATACCCCTTAGTAAGACTGGTTGTCAACTTTTGGGCTTCTACGAATGACGTGCTTTCCGAGGTACGGAAGGGTGTCGAAATAAACAACAAAACCACACACGAACATCTGAAGGCCAATTCTTCTACGATTCAAAAACGTTCACATTCAAGTCGCAATCTGTCAAACATTTTGTTAAATTGATTTTGTTTGACAGATTGCGAATGAGATGCGGAAGCGAACGTTCATAAAAAATATGGGAATTGTCAGTTTGTATTTTATTAAAAGTCTCCACAACTGCCCAAGCTCATTGCGAGAAAGACTCACAAAGACGGCTTAAACCCATGTTTCGACCGCAATGTCCTTCCTCTAGTAATAAATAAGCCACCCAGCTGACGTCTCACGCTATTCAGATCACGTTCGATGTTTTATTATTTTTAACTTTTGCGTAATCGAGGTGACCATCTTTATTTATGAGGTTTCTAATTTCCCGCCTTATTTTAATACACCACAACAGTTTTAGTAACATTTCTGGCACGTAGCAAATAATTTTATCATGTTTTCGCGGAAATGAGGATGTTTCCATGGCCTACTGACCTCGGTTTGACGAAAAGGCCAAAAATGTCTTGAATATTAGACACCAAATTACTAACACGATTAGCATTTTTTGCCTTCGCACTTTTGTTTTCTTTTTTGTGACCAGAATGTAAAGCAGATATAATTCCGCCGTCTTTCTTTGGTGTAAACGGATGTTTATTTATTTATTTATTATTATTACACCACAAACCACCTTATTGTACACCAGAAAAATATATAACAAAAAAAAAACAAACACTACAAAATATACAATGGCGGCCTTATTGCTTTCCGCGATCTCTTCCAGGCAACAAGCCTGGATATAAAAATATCCAGGCTTGTTGCCTGGAAGAGCCCTTATCTTGTTGAGGAATGGACAATTGGACATAGCATTTTAGTACCTAATAGCTTTTAATTTTTATTTCAGCAAGCGAGTCATTAAAATGGAAAACCTTTCAACGGCGCTTTTATGCAGTTCCAAACCGCGGCCGCATTGTGACGGCAGATGCGAGGAAAAACCGCAACGCGTATTACTTTAATGTGAGCTGCGGGCCGCTTGGCCCGTATGGTCTTTAGTCTCTCCGTACCTAAAGACCAGGGGGCTTAAAACAGCCACGTTGGCAGAATCATAATAGGAAAATATTATGAATCATCGTAAAATGTCACAAACTGACAATTCATAATATGGTCTCCGTGCGATTCGTATAACGAAATAATTCATCTGTTTGACAGTTTTCTATGGAGATTCGTAAAATGGTCCACACATTATGAATTGCTTTTATGTCAAATTAGAGGAATTGCTAATGATATCTGGAAATTCAGGAAAGGAACTGCTTTTAGAGGAATTGCTAATGTGGCCGTTTTAAGGATAATAAACAAATTGTTAGTAAACAAAGTGTTCGTAAACAAATCCATATTCCTTGGACTATAATGCAGTACCAGTTGTAAGGATATAAAATATTTAATGTTTCCTTGGGCGAAAGCCAGGATCTACGAGTATGGAGCTGTAGTAAAATCTAACGGGCCTTTGTTTTCTGTCAGTAAATACAGTATGTTAACTAACAAAGGGCGTTCCCGTTAACCCGCAATAGCAAAGCGTCCATACATGCAAAAAAAAATCTAACTCAATTTTTTTTATTTTTTTTTATTTGTAATTCGTGAAATATTCACAAAAGCATTAAATTAATAGGTAAAAGAAATATTTGTATTTCAACATAGAAAGACAAGTGTGACAAGTGTGCGTCTACAGTGTTTCTTTTCCGTATCAATTTAATAAACTTTGAGATTATTTTTAATAAAAATAAGAAAAACTTTTTTTTAATAGTCATATTTTTTTTGCATGTATAAATGCTATAGGTACTATTGCAGGTTAACGGGAAAGCCCTTCGATAACATACTGTATATAGTTTCACCCAATGAAGATGTAGCGATGTGCTCTCTCAGTAATTGGAATGCCCTTTGATATGTGAGCTAAGCGCGAAGGTTCTCTGCGATAAAATGCAAATAAAGCTATCGAGTTATCATATAAATGAGCACAACGGCAAAATATTGTGTTACATTGGAGTGTGCAAGAGAACTCACCATAAATTCCATAACTACAAGCACGCTCTGTGCCGTACAGCAAAAATGGTTTTTGTTTTTCAGCCCACAAAATTCATTCTTTAACCTAAAATAAATCAGGTCGTTAAATATCTTTCACAAATCACTCAGCTTCGTAATGGTAGCCTGGTGATCAAGGACTCACTCCGACTATGCCTGTCAAAGGACCAAGTAAATTGTCTTAAAAATGAAGATGAAGAGAGCATTTTCAAGAAGGTTGTTAAAAAAAAGCACTGACAGAAAAAGTAAAGTGCTGAAAATCGGACTCTTTTATTAGCTCTTTAAAAGCTGGAGGAGTTTAAAAGGTGAAAGTTGATTACAAGTTGTTACGTGAGTGTTGCGTCGGGTGTCGCCTTGATAAGAAGTTACGGAGATGATCTCTGAATAGACTTGAAAATTCATGTTTTAAATGTTAATAATGGACAACAGGAACTTGGGACTTTGGGACTTATAAACTTTGTCTTAGTTATTTTTAGGGTTCCGCACCCAAAGGGTAAAACAGGACCCTATTACTAAGACTCCGCTATCCGTCCGTCTGTCTGTCGGTACGTCTGTCACCAGGCTGTATCTCATGAACCGTTAGGTATAGTTAGACAGTTGAAATTTTCACAGACGATGTATTTCTGTTACCGCTATAACAACGAATACTAAAATATTTTAGGGGGCTCCCATACGACAAACGTGATTTTGTTGCTCGTTTTTATAGATAATGGTACGGAACCCTTCGTCCGCGAGTCCGAAAGCGCACTTGGCCGATTTTTCTTTTTCGTGTGGTTAGGGACAAACCTGGTGTCAGAGTTTAAAAGCCGCCCAAGGATTTCGGCCTTGACTTCGCATGCCGTCGAGAAATATCTCTCAGGCATACCAGTTTCCTCACCATGTTTTCCTTCACCATTTCTAAAGCAAGTGATACGCACATGAATCCGAAAAATGCATGCGTGCTTTGGGTTCTTACTCGAGACCTAGACTTGGTAGTTCGACGGTCACACCGCTAGGCTGCTTATATCTGTATTAGTAATGCGTTGAGAATGACCACGGAATAAATAAAAGTCAAAGTCAAAGTATTTTATTTGTTGAACATAGGTAATATGGTACATGGTATAAAATTTGCGGTGTATCACTATGTTTTGCCTTGCAAGGCGTACAAATTAGGCGTAAAAAACTACAAACTAAATAAAACTGTTTTATACAAGTAACGTCGTAAACGAGACAGAAGAACAAGTGGATCGGACATTTTTATTTTATGCTTCTATCGTCTAAAAACCCATTGATAGAGTAGTAAGCCTTTTCAATCAATAATTTCTTAAGTTGCGATTTAAAATGGTTTATGTTGGTCATGCTTTTTAAAGTCTTCAACTCTTAAAAAATCGACTCTCAATAAATGACCTTAATGACGCTGGGATTCAGCGGGGCCTACTCTCTAAGTCCGTCAATGAAGAACGGGCCCGTCTGAAAGTAGTTCGAAACTTTGAAGTGAACCCTACACCCGATTAATTAATTTTTGGACCGGCAAAAACATAACGGGAGTAATGACAACTGTCAAGTCGTGGCGTCATTAATTCTTAGCTCGGGCCTCAAATTAATCTTATATCCCTAGGTGTTATGGAGTAGGAATCGCCCGTAATTTCGGCCAGAACAACGGATTTCATTTATTTATTTCAGACATCATTCTAGTACTTGACGTTCAAAAGTGCCTTTAATGTGCCTACTTGAAATAAATTATTTGACTTTGACTTTGACTTTGTCCATAGACATATACAACTCATACATTAGATTACAAAAATTCAAAATATTATAATCCTTCATGCTTGTATGTAAAACTCCAGAAGTTAGGGGGTGCAATTAATATGCATCACTCTACGCTTAATTTAGTGCTGGAAGCAATAATAATATTATAATCTTATTTAGGCTTCGTAGTTATCGAGTTCGCCTACCTTAAAACGCCAGATTTAAAAGAAAGAAAGAAAGAAAGAAAGAAAAAACGTTTATTTGCGGTAAATATGACGCAAAAAACAAAAAAAGAAAATAACCACAAAGTAAAAATAAAAAAGGTTGGGGGAAACATGCGTCACATCCACGCAAAACGGCTATCGCTCAGCATTATGCTGCGACCCTATGCGAAACAGAGCCCCAGCGCTGGTTTTCAGCGACAGCCGGCGCTGACGTAATGACGTCGATCGGTGCGGCAAACCATTATCAGAACGCTGTACCGGTACAGCGCACTGTAATAAAAAATAAAATGTATTATATTAATATCTAATAGTATAAAAAAATTAAAATAAAAATAAAAATATATATATAAAAATAAAAATAAATAAAAGAAATGGGTAAACGAGAATATCATCCTCCGTGATGCGTTTTGTGTTTTGGCAACACTTTGAAGCGTCCTCTTGACGTACTTACACCCAACATGCACCAAACCAAAGAGTTATGAATATGATGTAATATATTACAAAATGGCCAGTGATGTAATGTGTTATTGTGAAAGTTATGTGTCAGTAATTTAAAATGCGTTTTTAAGTGAATGTGAAATGAGATGAGATGGACCCAATGAGAAAACAAAACTTTGGAAACTTTGGAAACTGGAGGGTGACCGGCATGCCAACTTATAGCTTATAATTTATAGAGCTCTGGAGCTCCAAAAACAGGAAAGGCAAGAAGAATAAGATAAACAAATTCCGCCCCCAAGACGACCCACTGACCGAAGAAATACAGTCCGACTCACAAATAGAGATACATATAAGAACAACACAACTAAGGTGAATACAATTATTGGAATATAAAATGAAGTTCTATTGCAGCAATAACTTCTTGAGTCGAAATCAATCAATCGTTGATTTCAATCAATCTTATTCAGTGTGTATTTTGACTGAACGATCAATCTTTTATTTTATCTTCTAAACAAACGCGTTACCTTCACAATTGTACAGAATAATAGTATAATGCAAACAACTGTTTGCTATTTTTATATGAAAGATCGCCGCTCGTAAAATTAGAATCAAGACATCGCTAAACAGGTAAGCTCGTTTGATTCCCAATTTTACTTATAAACTGCCTGTTTCTCCTTGACGCACCTCTTAAAACGTCAATTACGTGGATCTGAGATTTTACAGCGCATTTAAATTCATCTCAAATAAAGAATAGACAAGAACTACAACAAAGTTTTGTGTAGGAATCAGTTAAATCAAAAACTTGGAATGGGTTAGACTATTCCTTACTATTTCAGTAAAATTATATACTGAAACTACCTATTTATTTATTTATGAAATAAAAGGTAGCTTCATAGTTGGCAGCATTATAATTATTATCATATTACTTATAAGAAACCAAAGAAAAACTTAATACTGTTTTGGGAGCTGGGAATCAAATCCAAGATGTGACTGTCAGTCAGGAGTAACTTGCTACCAACAAGACTCGTCCACATCGGAAGATGACCGACGTCGAGCTTCAGAATCAGAAGACACTAACAAAAGAACAAGTAAGTACAAAATTGAGGATAATTATAATTATAATTGAGGATAATTATGATAATTCTTATAATTATTCTCAGTACCTACACACATAGCCACGTAGGTATATAACTAAATATTACAACTTGCATGCGAACCACTTGTTAACTGCCCGTGTCAATACTATGTTCGTACGATGGACGCGAACCTCATCGTTCGCAGGTGTGAATGTCTCTGTGTCTGGAGAACTATTATAAAAAAGCCAAAATACGGAATCAATTGGAGTCTAATTTATATTTTCATTAATAAAAAAATTTAAAAAAATGCGAATAATCTTTGTTTTCCATCTTCTGAATTACCAAAGAGTACACATTGTAGCCGACAGATTGACGTAGAAAAAGTAAAATAAAAAACAAAAACAGGTAAATGTCCTGAAAAGTATTGAAGAAGTAGTTGGTATAAAACCTTTCACTCGTGATGGATTTCCGATAGAACCTAACGCCTTTAGACTGGATTACCTACGATACCCGAGACGCCTGACTTTCTAACTTATTTTTATGAAACATTCTTCTTGTTGAAACATTTTTTTCTTTGGGAATGGACCTTCCATTTTATCAGTGCAAATAGGGTTTATGTTGAAAACTTGAACGAATTTTACAGTCGATAAAATAAAATGGACGAATGAATAATAATGGAATTCAATCTGATTAAGGTCACGTACGTTTTAAAATTCAGTTGAAACGGAAAAATATTTAAAACGTACCTCTAGGATTATCAACATTGTAATTTATCTACTTATCATGAAAATATTCAGTGATAGCCATTTTTAAAACCAAATGTAAAATTATTCCAGTTGTATTCATCCAACGCCTTAAAGTAGCTTATACGAGTCCTTGGCCACAAATACGCTGGCCCTAAATAGTACGGCTTTTGTATTACCCCTTTGAGCTCAATGAAAGGATAAAATGTAAAGAGGAAAATCTAGAATCTATTCCAAAAGTATCCGATGAAAATGTAAATAACGGGTTGACTGGTAGAAAATGCCTATGGCATTAAGTCCGTCTCTGTATTTCTGTGTGCTTGAAGTATTAATATATAAATAATTTTCGTCAGATGTTTTTCGAACAAACCATTGGTAGTTATACTTTTGTCGGAAATTGGTTAACCATAAAACGCTTCTCTTTTGTTTATCTTTATAGAGAATATTTCAACGTTTAAGGGCTCTTACATACTAACGTGATTCGTCGCGCGACGCGATGCCGCAGCATTGTTCGCCGTGAAGTTTTCTCAGAAATTGTTTTGTTAAAATTCGCATCGCGCGGCGAATCGCACCAATATGTAAGAGCCTTAATGCTCTTTTTCTTCACCGAGCTTGGTAAATCATGAAATACCTTTTCAGTAACATTCTAGCAGTTGATGCAAAAGCGTAGCATAATGCCATACCTACTCCACACCACATAACCACATCAAGGAAAAATCACAATATCATAATATAAATTACACTTTCGGGATTCAGGAAACCTTTCAACATTTTCACATTTAGGGTGATTCTGGAATCTGTTTTATGTTTCTATCATAAAGTGCCCTGCACTACTGAATTTTTTATTATTATGTTCCTTACAAAGCATTTCGGGTGGGCCATAAACTGGCGTACAAAGAAGTAAAGTTCGTAAAACTTTTGATAAATTCAATTTCGGTACAACGTACAGAATAGAAGATAGAAGATAGAGCAACAGGGCGATGGATCTTTAGCCTTGGTAGTGGAGTCAAAGATCTTTAAATATGTAAAGAAACTTAGCTTTTGATCTAGTCAGACGGAGTTTCAAGACTGCCTAGCCTTTTCCAAACTATGTTGGGGTCAGCTTCCAGTCTAAGCGGATGCAGCTGAGTACCAGGATTTAACATTGAGCAGTCGCTCAATGTTATATCCTATCTGCCCTCCAAAACTCAGTAACTGGGTAATACTTTACCCCTTGGTAAGACTAGTTGGTAGACTTTCGGGCTTCTGACGATCCATAACGATTGTCAAAGATCCACGAATGACAGCCGGAACGAACGGCTTAACGTGCTATCCGAGGCACGGAGGAGTCTCGGTATGTAAGGATCCATCCACGGACCAATCCCGGCAAGCGTAGCTTAACCTGATGGATCGACCCGTGCGGCTGTTATTACTTTAGCTATGAGTTTCTCGACAGTTTCAAGACTAAAAAGAACAAAGGTTATTTAAACTGTGGTTTAGGAGCACAAAATAATTCAAGCGTTTTAATAAAAGGTGCTTCAAAAAAGGGGACCCCTCTCTTTTTTTTCCCTTTTTCAAAGGAAACAACGGAATCTGAGAAATTTTTGTATGTCAAAATCAGCTGGCGGTATAATTTAATAAAGACAGCTCGACACTGGCATGAAAAATCTCGAGTGTAATATTATGTACAGTCACGGACTTTAATTGATGAGCCACCTTCAAACTTTTCAATTTTGTAGTTTCATACATTCACGAGATTACACGATTATACACGAACTCAAATATTACTTTTAATCGGAAATATCCATAGAGGTTGACTAATAAAGTCAACCTCTATGGATATTTCCGATTAACCAGTACCTTATATCTTCGAATTAGTTTAAACAATGGTATCCGTTCGGAATAGAAAATAAATATGAGTTGAAAGAAATACCAGTGATATTAGTTTCTGGTATTAGAAATAGAATGGAATAAATCAAACGATATAGCCTTAGTAATATAGCCATAAATAGTGCAAAATCGACAAATTTTCGTTTAATAAAAATCTACTTTACCTACACAATGAATGTTAGGATTTTTATTATAACGAAATAATATAACATATTTTTACAGTGAAAATATTCTCTTTCTCTTCTACGATATTCAGGTTATTGTTAACAAATTGATTTAATTTCGAAACCAAATACAAATAAATCTTATTTCGTTTATAAGACCTTTATAAAAAAGAGAATAATTGAATCTGCTATCTACCCCGAGTGAATCACAAAAAAACCCTATAAGAAGATTAAAAAATATATCGACGACGAAGTGATTGCAAGTTCTAACTGCCGAAGTCAACAATTTAGTTACACAAAGCGAAATAAACGTTTAATTTATTGAAAAGTTAAATTGATTCACCGAAGTGGCAACAACTGAGATTTTACCAAAACGTGAATTTGGTCTCTCAATTCAGATCCATGAAAAAAAAACAATTGGCTTTCACCGTCGTTATCTGATTTTTAGCTTTTTCCAGCAGCTTCACCCGCGTGGATGTCGGAAAATATCCACGGGAACGTACTATCAGGATTGAAACCTACCCTATGTTGAAAGTATTCAGGTTATAAACTATCTGTTTGCCAAATTTCATCCGCATCCGTTCAGCCGTTTTCGCTAATCCGGAACAATAAAAACCTAGGTAATATTTTTCTTTGGCTTGAAACAGTCGACTTTTATTTCAACCTGCTTTTAGGTAGGTTCATAAAAAGTTAATGAAAACAAAATCAGATTGAGGTATAATTATTTTAATTAACATTTTTAAAGAAAATCTTTTTAAATGGTTGTCATAAATTATGAACGTGAAACTCACTGTTTTCAGAGCTTAAGGCACCTGCCCCACCGCCGCCGCCGGCGCCAACGATTAACAAGAAGCGAGTAGAACTAGCACCTAAAAACAAGTAGTCGAGTAGTTTTTTCAATATGTTAAGTGAACTGTAACGTTCTTTTTTTGAGAAAATAAATGTCTTTAAACCGAAACGAGTTGGCGAGCAACGAGCTGCGAGTGCGCGACGCGACGGCGATTGGCGGTTACTCGCTCGTATGCTAATGTACCATGTGTGAGTCTCCCAACAAGTGTTCTGCCCACCAAGCGAGGGTTGCTGACCGAGTACTCTCTTTGATACCTCTTTTCGCTGCGTCAAATGAGTACTAGTCTGCGGTGTGAACAGTCAGCAATCAACTAGTAATTTAAATATGTCTTTTTTACTTACACGGGCCCTACAATATTTTGTACGTTTCTTGAGTGAGAAAATCATTGATAGATAGTCGCTTCCTCGTCGGCGGGTGGGACTGGTGCCTAATGAAAGTGCAAATTAGCCCAAACCATAAAATTCTCATTTTCAGGTGCTCTTTATACGGTGTTAATTAAACGTGCAGCTGTTTTTGAAATGCGCTTTATGCTTAAAATCTATTGTTACAATTTAATTTATTATAATTTTACTGGGAAAAGTATTATTTTAATAGTAAATCACTCTTGTTTATTTTAAGGTTTTCATTTTACTTTGAAGCATGTTTTCAAATCTTAATATTATGTAATAAAAAATATGTGTTAAGCCCACATAAGAATAATTTGATTTCATCTTAATATTGAAACAGGATAGGATTTAAATTGAGAAAAAAACGGAATTAAACTAAATTCTTAGCCTTTGAATAAAACAACACATGGGGTGTTGTTGTTATCAAAGGTATATTGGTAGCTATATTTTTGAGCCGTTTGGGGTTGAAACACTAGGGCCGTGGGGTCCAAGTGCTCATCGAGTATTTCGAGACATCGCCAAGCGGTTGGTCTCTTGGGATCACTCTTCACGTGACCAGAGGGCTGGTCAATTTCTAGGTCAAAGAATCAGCATTGCCATCCAACGTGGCAATGCTGCCAGCCTTTTGGGCACTTTTCCCACTGATAGCGACGCGGAAGAATTTTTTGACGCCCTATGAGCCCTTCCTTTGTATAATAATTTTTATTTCGCTTTGTATATAATTTTAGTGTTAGATTGTATATAAAAACATGATTTGAATTCCAGAATAAACTACTCTATCTGTTCTTTTTGCAATAAAGTATTATGTAATTTTTTCTTTCTTTTAAATATGTATTTTCTATTCCTATGGGGTCTAACATACCTTTGAAGTCGCCGACTCACGTAACATTGTCATAACAATAACAAGTCAGCCACAGCTTTACCTATAGGTCATCGATATCTACACGTGTTTTATAAATCAAAGCGGGGTGCCCCTGCTCCTCACGGTTTTTATGAGTTGAATAAACATCGAGATTTTAGGCATTAAAACAACCTGTACAAAAAGAATTTAAGGGGTTGTATAATAAATAAAATTAAAAAAAAATTATGTAAACTACCTGCGCCCCGTGGTTTCAGCCGCGTATGTCTCGATCCCGTGGGAATGTCGGGATAAAAAGTATCCTATGTCCTGTTCATGGTCTACCCATTCAATGGTAAACTCGTAGCGGACTTGATTCTATTCATTACGCTTTTAGAACAATGTTGAAAGTTGGAATCTAAAGGTTTCTAGTACCTTGTAACTTGTGTCGCTTTAGGCGTATTGTACGTTTTATGGTCTTGGAAGTATTTAATACCCAGTACCTTGGCGGAAAACCTCTAGGGCATACTTTGTTTTGTGGGAGTCGTTCAAGGCGACTAATAGGTTAAGAAAGAACTTAATTTTACCTACAAGCCAAACCTAGTATCAGCCAGTTGCAGAAACGAACTTGAACTTTTAAAGCTGTCATTAAATACTAATATTCCATTAACTTGGTTTAATTGTTGCAGAAAGCAACAATACTTGATTTGAATGGCTCTTTGATGAACTTAATTAAATCATTGGCTTTAATGATCCATTAAGTAATGGGGCATTAAAGTTTGTCTTTGTGAAAGTATATTAAACACTACAAGTAACACAGCTAATCTGACACATTACGCATATAGAGGTATGAGGAACAGTGTAAAGTTCACTTATCCTCCATAGAAAAGGGAGGATCCTCCAACCAGAGTCACCCGACACGAGACCGAGGGTGATGTCGTGCCTGGTGGGCAACACAGCCCTACCTCGCGTGGTTGTCTGCGCTCTCAGGGGGCGTGAGGAATCGGTATTGGGTTTTTATGTCCAAGGGGCCATAGGCCTAGGGTTTGATCTCTCGATCCCCAAAATTGGGGATGGGTCGGGTTTCCCTCCTCAGGAGGGGGGTGTGCTTTATTGCACATCTAGTTGCCGAGGACTGAAGTTCTGCCCGACGATTGATGTCGGTACGTTATATATTATGCTAGTCGCGTGGTAAACTTTGCTTGCGCGATACAAGATTTTGTGTGACGTCATTGTGATGCGTAGTTCACATTTGGCGATGTAGATGCCGCCACACACACTATAAGCGTTAATGAACGCAGAAAGTATAAAGTTACTCTATCGAGTCCCAATTAAAGTTGAACAATAGGAAACTAAATGGAAAAGTTTCAGCAATCAGAGTAGTTTAGATTTGCATAGAACAAACGAGCGGTTAAACTTTTGCTTTAATTTCAGTTAAAATGGTCTACTTTTGTCTATTCATATCATATAAGATAGTATGTCGTGGTTTATTTGGGTTGAAACTTCAAGCATTACGGCATCTCCAGTAACTGTTGGTCGCGACTTCATCTGCGTGCATTTTGTTTTTAATACAAAAAAGTAACCTACTTCCAGATCCCAGGCTACCATTTTGAAATTTCATAAACATTGGCCCCATAATTGTGTTACCCCTTGGCCACGACATCACCGCTCGCGCGACCTGCGTCATGGGACCTGTTAGAAGTTGTTAAGAGTGTGGCGCCGTCCATCGCCGGCTGCTTGCAAAAGTGCACGCTCATTATTATACTTTAATTAATCAAGCAGAACGGCGCGGTGAAGGCGCGGTAGCGGCGCGGTGCAATATAACATGCAGACACTGGCAAGTAGAGTTACTTTCGCATTAAGTATCATATTAGCATAATGACAGTATGGAGAATATCTTAAATATATACGCAGTATATAGCAAGTCCAAGATTCAACTAACGATATCTAAAACGTCGTATAATCATTAAGTTCTCTACTAGTGCTCAGCACTTCTGTAATTGACGAATTCACGATACCTAAAACTGTATGTAATTTTTGTTTGTGTATGTTTAGTAAGTAAGTCGTTGAAGTGCCATATCAATAAATAAATAAATAAATAAAGTCCCTAACATACTTTCTCCCCATAGTAAAGTAGAGATGGTATTAAAAAAAATAGATGAAAATAGTGAAGTGATTGTAGTTAGGTAACTATAAACACACAAGTATTGTGTCAGCAAAAGCCCAGCTAAAGATAAACAAATACAAACGAAAAGAAAATAGTTTTCAAAGAAAACAAAATAACAGACTTCAAATAAATGGATCTGTTGTTGAAATAGTTTTCAAACAGTCCTTTGTGCAGTGCGCGGCATAAATATAATTTGAAAAGTGAGATGTCATAAACTACGAAAGAAAAACCAAATTAAAGCTATTTCCCTGAATATTGCAGCTTTAATAGTTAGTTTAGTAGTTTTTAGTTAGTGAAATAATAATTAAAAAATCGGCCAAGTGCGATTCGGACTCGCGCACGAAGGGTTCCGTACCATTATCTATAAAAACAGCAAAAAAATCATGTTTTTGTATGGGCCCGTTAAATATGTATTTTATTCTGTCTTTTAGTATTTGTTGTTATAGCGGCAACAGAAATACATCATCTGAAAATTTCAACTATCTAACTATCATGGTTCATGAGATACAGCCTAGTGACAGACGGACAAACAGACGGACGGCCAGCGGAGTCTTAGTAATAGGGTCCCGTTTTGCCCTTTTGGGTATTGAACACTAAAAATGGATGAGTTTGTGTTCGGTTGATGTCATTAGTTATTATTTTATTTATTTAACTTGACAACCTTGGTCCACTGGTTAGTACAACAACAAACTTATCAACTAAGGGTTAGTGTTATTAATGAACTAGGTACACAAAATTATTTACATCCCTGCCACACGAGCAAACGGACAGAGTGCCTTAAAATTGGCTCGCCCCTATTACATGGCACTTCTAAGTAACTGGCGGTGGGTGTATCTACTGTAGGTGCACCTCTGCGTAGTCCTTAGTGAAATACAGATATGATGTTATGTTAAGTTCATAATAAAAAATATGGAAACAAAAGCCGCAACTCAATAACTGTTATATTTTCATTAAAAGTTGCCAAGCGATGGCATTTATATCTGATATCAAAAGTTAGGGTCTCCCAAGATAATTTTGCGGTAAACCTAACGAAGTTTAGACAGACAAAGGACATAGCGGCCGAAAGTAACTTTTTAATCAAGTACAAGGGAAGATTAGCTTCAAAACCGATCGAGTTAGGATCTATAATCCGTCACCGCTGACTTAGTTAAACTTTTGTTTGAAGATTTATATATTGTTGTGGTTACTAATGCCGTCAACTCTAAAGTAAAATAGAAATATCGTAGGGACTAAGGCATCCTTAGGTAAGGTATGTATGCAGGAAAGTCCGAAAGGGATACCGGAACCTTGGCAACAGGCAACTGGAGGAACACGGGTGGGTTTTAGTCAGTAAAAGTCTGACACGCCCTTCCGCTCCGCCGGGAGAAGTCATTTGATGAAATCCCACGCTCAAAAAAAAAAGGTTAGGTATGTAAAGTGATGGCCTGAAACTTGAATTAACCTAGATAGCACGGGTCGCTACCTAACATTGTCATTTCGAACCATCATTACCGACTTGCACCTGTAATAAGCATATTTTACTTTTAGTTTATTACTAGGCACTATTATTGTTTTAGTAATCTTACTGTTGACTAAATGTAGGTACACCTTTTGTAAACGTTTTTATTCAATAAATATTTGTATTTGCATTTGTCGTATTTGTATCCTTAAATGCCTGTTTAACCTTGAGATCTCAATAATTACTAATTCTTGTTCATTTATCGGTTTTTTATTAGCCAATTCAAAAACCGAGTGATTTTAAATTCAAGAAAAGCTTTTATTCTGCTGTTGGATAACATAATACAGCCAGACTGAAACTTACATACCTTTTCTTGTAAGCGAGTGAATAAAAAAAGAAAAGTAATGTAGATGTTGCACACTGAGCGAAAACGTTGTCGTCATTGGCTAATTTATTGAAACACAGTGACCCAATGTGAGATAGCCTCTATTCCATTAGTATACAGGGTGTACGAGAAAGGTGTGGTCAATATTAAGGGTGTAGTGCAGACCATAAAATTCTACAACTTTCTCTATGGGACAAACATAGTAATCACGAAAAAATATTCAGCCGTCCCATACATTTGAGCCGAGCTTTGAATCGAATTGAAGCTTTGTATGGGACAGCAGGCGTAGCATGGCGCTTTCTATCTCTACAAAGAATAGCCATAGCTTTTTCTATACAAAGTCACAGTTCGTCTCTTCATTTTTGACATCTACCGTAGAAATGTTTCTACAATCTGTCATTTTATCTTCCATTTCTAACGATCGTTGTCTACGTCTTTTTGTAGGTAGACTATTTCGGAAGAAAGTTTTCTATCCTTACTGTCAAAATCACACTGACAACCGATAAATCCTATGACAAAACTGACAAAACAAAGAATTCTGAGTCTAATTATGTAAAAGAGTGAATTTCGTAAAAAGTGCAGTTGACTCTTTCTACTTTGCTTCAGTAGTACTGTCTACAGGAAACGTAATTTTTGTCTACTCTTCCGTCGACAAAACGGTGCTCATGCTACGCCTGCAGGACAGTTGATATTTTTTTCTCGATTGTGATGTTGGTCCTTTGGATAAAGTTGTTCAAATTGATGGTCTGCACCACACGGACCCTTAAATTCCACCTTTCTGGTACAAATGTACCAGGAAGATGCACCTATGTACCTACTTAGTGCAAAAGTGTTTCTACGTAAGTACTTTTCTTCACACAAAGAGAATCGATTTACACTTTGAGTGTAGGTATAGTGTAAAGTGCAGGTACACGTATTCTTCTTTATCGTTCCTCGTTCACTTAATAGGATATTGAGTACCTACATGTACCTGCTCTTTGAACAAGCTATTTTTATCACAGTGCAACTTTACCAATGGTCTTTTAAACGTCTCATAAATAGCCTATAATATTTCCACTGCTGGAGCACAGGCTTCCTCTTTCTGTGAGAGGGATGGATGGATGACACATGTCTTCGATTTTTTTTTTAGTTATCGGACTTGCCGGTTTCCTCAAGATGTTTTCCTTCACCGTTTTGAGAGTTTATAAAAGTCTATGGTTTTACAATGTCACAATGACTTACCCTAAATGTGTACAATCGAAAAAAAACCCTGCCCGGCCCTTGAGATTTATGGGCTTAGTGGTGACTCGCACGAATATGGGCGAATCGACTGTTTTATAATTATATTTTTTTTATGTGATTTGCCTGAATTTAATTTATTTGTATGCGAATAGACAACTCCAGAAATCGATACAACACTTAGCTTCGGATAAGTGTTTTGAACATACATAAATAAATGCATTGTCGCAATCGATGATTCCCGATGGCCACATTTATTTGGCCACCAGTGGGGGACAGCGAAACAACTTTTAAAATTTTCTCGTTGTCCACCACTTGGGGGACAGCGAAACAACTTTTAAAATTTTCTCGTTGTCCACCACTTGGGGGGACAGCGAAACAACTTTTAAAATTTATTCTCGTTGTCCACCACTGGGGGACAGTGTCACAACTTTCTAAATTATTTCCAAGCGAGTGGTGGTCATCGGGAATAATCGTGTCGCAATTAATCGTGTATACTACTACGAAATAGTAAAGCTGAATAAAAGCTTAAAAAATACCACCACAACCAACTTTTTATGAGAGTTACCTACTTCTTGGCGGTTATCATTTTTTAATTATGAATTCTTTCTCCATCGCTACGACGCCAATAGGAAATTAATTTAATCGTGCCAATAGCACTCAAGGAACCTTTTATCTTGTGTGCGAAAAAGCGACCAGTCAATTTATTAGGATGAAAGCAGTAAGAGATGTTTTACGTACAATGTTATGGTGTAGTAGTTGATTCGGGGCCATCTATAAATTACGTCACACGCCAAGGAGAAGGAAGTGGGTCAACAAAGTGTGACCCTGGCGTACAAAACGAACTTCAACTCTAAAGAAAAACTTTAAAATATATCCAACTCCTATCAATATTGCTATATGTAAAGTTTGATTTAAATTGCATAATATGTAAAATCACACTACCCTTCACGCAAAAAACAGTGACAAGGGTCGGAAGGGAGTGAAATATCATTTAATTCGTGTGACGTTATTTATGAATAGGCCCTTCGATAAAATAATAAGCATAGCAAGACATTGATGTATCTTAAAACTCTGCAATTTTAGATAGCTCCTACCATAAATGTTTTAGCAAATTCATACCAACGCCACATGAAAATTTTATTGCTTTGAGAGAAAGGTGAATTACTGAATTTTATTTAACAGATTTAGTGAATGTTTTTTTTGTGCTGATTTTAGTTTACTTCTATTTGTTTTATTATAGAGTAGGTACTTATACAAAAAAATGGATCGCTAACGCGAATATTCATTATTATCGTTAGGTACTTACTTAAAAATTAAACAAAAATGAAGAAAGATTTTCTTTTAAACTCATTTTGATAACAAACTAAATACCAAAATAGACCCCAAAAGTAAACTTAGATGTAAATTATATATACAAAATAAAAAAAATTGGACCCACTTTGATAGCCAGAAAACACTTGTAAGGCCATCGACACACGAAAAATAGAAGCCATAAAGTACAAATTAACACGTCTCTATTAGATTTGTTAGAGTCTGCCTCGGTTGTAGGCCTCCTAATTGAGACACCCGAATTGTGGGGCGACGGGTAAGATTTAAGGTTACAACGGTAACAATTTATATTATTGGGAATTCTGAATACATACCTTTAAATAAACGGTTACGTTAGGTTGCTGCACACCGAACTGCAGGGAAACTCCGAACTTATTTTCGGTGATTCCCTGCTGTTCTGTCTATTGTCCTTTGATTAACTGAGCCGTCTTATGTGCTCACAATTCAAAGAGAAAGCCATACCCTTGTGACCACAGGCGACCAGGGGGCCTAAACCGGCCACATTAGCAATTCCTCTAAAAGCAGTTCATTTTCTGAATCCAGCAATTCCTCTAATTTGAATTCATAATTTGTGAACCATTTTACTAATCTCTATAGAAAACTGCCAAACACATGAATTATTTCGTAATATGAATTACACGCAGATCATAATTATTATGAATTGTCAGTTTGTGATTTTACGATGATTCATAATATTTTCTTATTATGATTCTGCTACAGTGACCGTTTCAAGCCCCCAGGTTTCTTTGAATGAAAAAGCTAGTCCAATATGGCGCTAAAACAAATGAGAGTGCGTAATAGTTGTACCAAACGGTAATAAGTTGACCCTCGGGAAATATACCAGATGATGGGAGTCCGATGTAAACGATCCTTCAATCTGTAGCTAGGAATATCGTATTCGTGACAATAATCACAGGACAAATCACGATATCGTGTGGAACAGTGAATAGATTAAGTGATGCAGATATAATGAGGCTTTGATGGTTGCTGCTCACGGATCTAACATTTTATGATTCGTTCAAATTGTCTCAATGTGATAAACAATAACAGACTGAAGTTCAAGGGCATAATAGTCTCTATAGGATAAGATGTCTAATCTACAGGGTCAAATTAAATTAACTAGAGAAACTCTACGGACGTGCAGGGTCTAAATAATTATGATAAATCCCTACACTCGACATTCACCATGCCATAGACAATAGTCTATATCATAAACAAGTGATGTTGGAGCGTCCGGCATGAGTCGATTGCAATATTGATTGTACTTATTTACGGGTTTTTATTTATATTATATTTCGTATATTTATTTTCTTTCTTAATTATTTACATTTTTAAATATTTTTATAAAATCATTAAAAATCCCAGTCATCAGTCATTAATCAATCAATAAATAGAGGCCTCCAGGCAGGCCATAAAACTTATAAACTAAGCGACTATACGCTATAGGCACCCCCTGTGGGGTACAGACCTCGGCTTAGGGTGTCACTGGAGGAGAACAGCAAGGGACAGGCTGGATCGGATTAAACACCTACCTACACATATTCTATAAATGTACTGAAATCAGAGAAAAATCGTGACAATACTGTCAAGTATTATTGTTTGCTTATTTTTAGTAAAATGCAACAGTTGGGCCCTCTCTAAAAATATTACTACGTTTAGGTAATAAAATACATGGTTTGAGCCTGAAAAGTAAGTTCCTATTGAATGGCTGAGGGAAAATCTATCAATAATATTTCTTACGATGAAAATAGAACAAAATACCAGGAAAACGAGAAATTTTAAGTAGATACCTACCTACCTATCTACCAATTGTATTGAAATAAAAATTACTGAGTATTTCAGAATAACAAAATAACAATATCGTTATAAATAAATCGGAAATTATTATAATTTTGAAGTAGGCTCTTGAATAATATTATCTGACGATTTTACCTGGAATACAAATTATATTCTAACAATAGAATCAGAATATTCGATACTGTGTTCGTGTACAGCTTTTCTTATACACATATTTGTACTAAAAGTTATAGCGGGATAAAGCTAAACTCCTTAGAGATTAGAGTCAAAGTAGGTCGGAGGGGTTATTGCGCCACATAAAATGGCAATCGATCGCAATGTCTTCCATTTTGACAGTTCAGCCACTTTCATTGCGTTATTTACGTTGTTGGGCAGAGGAATTTTTGAAACCCATGAAGCAATGTATTAGGAATTTATTTGAAAACCCTTTATATTGTGATTAGTGTGATACGCAATTAGGGCGATGCCCCATTAGTGCGGTGCGTTGCGCCGTCGCAACGGATCAACGCATTGTATGCCACACATGCGTTGCGACGACGCACGACGTCGTAGCGCAAGAGGACGGCGCACGCACCTCAGTCAGTCTCCATAATGGATCGGAACAGTGGAACACTGTCCATCGTCGCACCGGAGCTCCGACAGTGCAGCGCATCACCCTCCCCCCGCTTCGTCTCTTGTCCGTCGATCCGTTGAAACGTCGCGCGCGACGATGCAACGGTCTAAAAAATATATGGAAAATGACGCAGCGACGACACTGCGACGACGCAACGCAGCGCAACGCACTAATGGGGCCTCGCTCTTAGGGTGCTGGTGTAGAGGGAATAAAATATTTTCTCAATAGTGGGACAGCATAGACTTAGACGATGTGCTCCTGCTTCGCACGGAGTGCAATGTACTGGGGGCTCAAAACGGCCACATAAGCAATGCCTCTAAAAGCAATTCATTTTCTGAATTCCCAGCTGTCATTAGCAATTCCTCTATTTTGACACAAAAGCAATTCATAAGTTGTGGACGAATTTCCATAGAAACTGTCAAAAAGATGAATTATTGCGTAATATGAATTGCACGCAGATCATTATTTTGAATTCAGTTTGTGGCATTATACGATGATTCATAATATTATCCTTTTATGATTCTGCCAAAGTGGACGTTTTAAGCCCTCTGATGTGGCGACATGACAAAACACCATTATTGGTCTGTTCGAAATTTAAGTTAAATATTAATGTAATATACACATAAATAAACCTTCAGGGATCAATTCTCTAAATGATGATGTAAACCGCATCAAAATCGATTGTGTAGTGGAGGAGAACAACGCGGTCACACAGACAGACACGAAAAAAGACTTTAATTTATGTTTTACGCCGGTTTCTATGGCGGTTGGAAGGTTGATTAATAATCTGTAAGTACATACATGTGTGCTCTTTCCACTTTAAAAAAACCTCAAAATTCGTCAATCAGGGATCGTTGTCATCGTTGAAAACGACATAATAGAACTAGGCAGATTCCTGTCTACATATCAATTCAAGAGACTTAATGAACTTACCATAACTTAATACCAAGATGAAAATACAAGGTTTTATCGCGACTTAGCAACAATATAATTTTAAAATAAATCAACAATTTATGACAAAACGTCAACTAAAAAGGTATAAACAAGTCATCACAGACAGAAAAATTAAAAATCCGGAGCCTAATAAATAATATTATATAAAATAATTAATAATAATTATAAATATGTAGTGAGGATTAGGATTTCATTTCATACAGACTTTGTCGCTTGCGAATCAACAAAGTCGTGCATTCGTGACAACAGCTTTCAAGGGTTTTTCCTGCAAGCTCTGTGACTCAATGGAATGATTAATACGAAAATAACTATAGTTCTAAATATAATCTAGAAACTTACTGAACTCACATAACCCACTAATAGACGAAGTCAATGAGGAAGAGAATCTAATAGACATTATATACATGCACAAAAACATTACGGTCCATATGAATTTATATCAAAATACGAGTCGCTTACTTAGTTTCTTCTTAAAGGAAAATCAACTCTACGTGTGGTTCATACAGTATATTTTTTATTGGAAGTGTTTTGTTGTGATTTCCAAGAGGGGGAAATGAGGCTCTTGCGCTGGCGCAGCCAGTGTGACGCGAGCGTTGGCGCGCTGTGCCCGAGCAGTTTTAACGGTTTGCGAACTACGCCAAATCGATACAGAACTGCTTTCAAGTGAAAGTGTCAGGATGTTGTGATGCACGTGCAGTGTTAAGTGTACAATCGATTAGAATAGTGTGATCTAACCAAAATCGATTAACAAGTTAGTACAGTGATCGAGCACAACATCGGATGACGCTACGGTAGGTCAAGTGGTTCCGTACAACTATCTTTTTATGTACATTCGCGGAGAGAAAACGTCGTTCGTCAGTCTGTCAAGTGAATTTTTTCACGGCAATTATTGTAGGAATGTTGGTTTGCAGAACTGGTCGTATAATTTATAAAACTATGGGGAACATGTGCATGTGCACGCTAATTTGATATCTCCATACAAGGAATACGGTTGATGTTTATTTTGTCTAAGTTTTGTTTTGAATTTCGAACCAAATTCAAAACAAAACTTAGACTTGTTTCTACAGGTTGTCTTTTGAAAGCGACATTGGGCGAGTCAATGACATTCAGAATCATTGCGTCTGCAATCTTGCTAACAAGACCTTATTTAGTAAACATCCATGTTCTAAGTCCTACACTAAGAAAGATGACCTTCTTCTCCAAGCTGACTGAATAGCCAAACTAATATTAACTATTATTGAAAGACTCCATAACTATATTATAGAATAGAATAATCTTTATTATTTATCAATAAAAAAAAAAAACTAAAAAATATATATACGTATAAAGGTACTCGTATAAATAATAAAAATATGACGTAGGTATACCTAGCTTTTCTAATACACAGGCCAAATTCTATAGACTTCTAATCTGAATTATATTATGTTGCCGCAATGGGTACTATAATAATGATGCAAAATATATAGCTATTTAAAAATCAAAGAAGTTAGGTCATTCTTTACATACTTAGATACCTACTGTAGGTATCTATTGAGATATAATATTTACATATACATGTACACAAATAATAATATTTATGTACATGTATATGAAAAAGAGGGAAAAGAATCTATCGAATATGATAATGTCGAACTTAGGAATAGCAAAAGTGCTTACAGACGGATTACCTACATAAGGTATGGTTACTAATTTACTATCGGTTAAATTTCTTCATTAATTATATCTGAGGGGCTATTCCCGTAATTTTTAAGAACGTTCGCATTCGCATCTCATTCGCAATCTGTCAAAAATATAACCAATCTACCAAAATTTTTGCCAAGTTTGACAGATTACGACTTCAACGTGAACGTTTTATGTACACACCACTACTACTCATCAAGCTATATATTTCCACTAGATGCTGACCTCGCATTGTACGGAAATACTATGTAACGCCAGATCAGCATATACTGGACATGTATAGCTTGATGTGTAGCCGTGCGTTCGAGAATTGGCATACGGTAATTCATAGTTATGTAGATACACTTAACTTATATTGTGTGTATCTAACTTTTGGGTCAACAATTTTCAAATTGTTGTCCCAAATAAAAGTTCAATTATTATCAATGATTTTTTTTAATGAATAAATCAAACCACGTAATTAAATAAACTGTAGTGTATATCGGTGGAGAAGAATAAATAACCATAACAAAACAATCCCCAAACCGCAAGTTTCTCAGACACACTAAAACTTTTGTAATTAATTTATGAAACCAAAACCTAGAAAATTTGTATAAATAAACATTATCATTAATTTATTACAATCTTTATAACACCTCAAGAATTCTAGCTTTTATCAAGATGCTTTGGAATTTTTTACTTCTATTAATGTTACTAGCTTACTTGATGGATACCCCTAACCGTTTCCACTTGAGCTAATGCCTTATTGAACTGGGTATGCTAAAGAGAGCTCATTAACTTACATAGGTATAGAAATTTATGCTAAAGGCATCGCAAACATATTGAGAGGCACAAACATGGAAACTGACAGAAATGAAAAGAGGCCTCTATACCCAGCAGTGAACGATTCCAGCACTACAATTGCACATTTTCAATCACAAACCGAAAGATTTTTAAGGAAATTCCTTATTCATTGCTTCGTATGATTAAATGATTTGTCACCAACGTAAACAACGCAATCAATGTTTTTGAACTGTCAAAATGAACGGCATCGCTATTGTAAGTGTGTTATGCAATTACCATAGTTCAGACGTTGATGATGATGGCATAAAATAAAATACATATAACAGCGCAGAAGTGGTTATCGTATGACTGGTTCAGCAGCTTCAATATGATCAGAATTGTGCCGATTCCGGCACTATACTACTAAATACTGCTCTAAAAGGGAGTGACTACCGAGATGACGACTAAGTATTGAAGAAAAATACATGTTGGGCGTCAACGACAAATTAATTGGGATAAGGGTAACACTACAAACACATTTTATGTCATATGACGGAAACCGACTACTTAAATACCTAGTTATCTCAAAAGGTCTCTTCATGTATGTCGTGACTGTGAGGCAAATTTATCCTTTTGAAGCCCTAGTTGGAAAAAGCGAAATGGATATTTAATGTTTACTTTTTTATATGGGCAAATAGCTTCCGCCCGCGGCTGCGCCCGCGTGGTTTGTCGATGAAAAGTATGTGTCCTTCCCCAGGATGCCATCTATCTCCTTGCCAAATTTTGCCGAAATTCGTTCAGTGGTTTAGGCGTGAGGCAGAGTTACTTTCAAATTTATAATATTAGTATGGATGAATAGTGAGGATTGTCCATGACAATCAAGTTTAAATCAATCTGCGCTTTATCCAACCACAGTTTCAGTACCTATACACCTACATACGTACTCCACTATCAAGTTCTAGAGATCGAATGTTGAATAATCTGAAGACACAAATTGCTTACCTAGGCTTAAGATAATCTGCAATGAGAGTATCGTAGAACTTGCTACCTGGGAGCTTAAAACAGCCACTTTGGTAGAATCATAATAGGAAAATTTTATGAATCATAGTAAAATGTCACTAACTGATAATTCATATCATGATCTGCGTGCGATTCATATTACGAAATAATTCATCTGTTTGACAGTTTTCTATGGAGAGTCGTAAAATAGTCCGCAGTCCGCACAGAATTGCTTTTCTGTCAAATGAGAATAAATTGCTAATGACAGCTGGAAATTCAGGAAATGAATTGCTTTTAGAGGAATCGCTAATGTGGCCGTTTTAGGCCCCCTGAATTGCGTAATACACGATCAATCAGAATTGGAATCGGTTCGAAAGAAATGTCTTATCCATTGCCTCATAAGTTCATAAGTTGAGCAGATTTTTTTTCTAACATATGAAGCAATGGATTAGACATTTGTTTCAAACCGATTCGGTAATTTGTTCTAGATTTTTAACCTAATTTTGTTCAAATCCACATTTATTAGAATTTTGTTTTGAGTATGTTATTTAATTCCAATTAAAAAGGTTCTTTTTCGATTTTAAAACTTAATTTTACGAAATCTAATTTATTTAGTTGCGCATTGTAACCTAAATGGAAGAAGTCACTGGCTCCTAAAATACAGGTAGCTCTGGAGACAGGGTCTCAAATTTTTTGTAACCTGTTTTCATGGCAATAAAGAATTTATTTATTATTATTTATTTATTCCAATTCAGATCGATCGTGGATTACGCAATTAGGGTGCTGACTGACAATGTCGAAACCCTCACGATATCGTGACGAGGTACTGATCAATGGGTGGTTGTAGACTTAATTAAACGTAACTAGACAATTATTCATTTTTTTAAGTTTATAAACGGTTAATACAAAGGTATGATCATCCTTAGAGGTAAGGAAGTATTGACAAGAAGAACAGTCGGAAGAAGAACAGTACAGTGGTAACACTTTGATCCAGATCCACTTTGATCCAGCACGTCAGTGGTAACACTTTGATCCTAAGTTGGTTTAGCGAGTTTCAATAGAATTCGAGGTCAGCTTATAATCATGGTTTTGTTACCACAAACGCCCGGTCGACTGTACCTGTAGAAAAGAAAATATAAAAGATAGGCACCATTGCGTCTACCTGGTTAAAACATATGGCTATAATTTCCCATTCAATAATAATAAATGACCATACTACACTTATTGAAATGTCAAAGAATTCTCAGACAAAGTTCTTTAATAAACTCCGTTTCCAAAATGAGAATGTTCATGGTCACTTTGCACTATAGATCCGCCATTGTTTTGTAATTGTGAGCCAATTGATCGTCGATCCGGGATCATCGGTCTACCTTGCAAGTGAAGTAATTTGCATTCAGAACGCTTCTGGTTTCTGCTGTCAGCCAGTATTTTTTTAAACCTTTGAAATAAAGTGAAAATGGTAATTTACTGTAGGTATGTTAAAAAACGCGAACGTGATTTGCCCACAGTTAGTACGTTTATATACCTAATAAGTTACCAAATGATCTCAAAAATTTAAACACTAGATTATTTAAAAATAAAGTGTACAACTTTATGGTTATGTTGTAATAGTTTTTATGTTGTTAAAGAATTCACTGACAAAAAAAAGTAACTTACCTAAATGTTTTGTTCAAAATTGTACTTTTACCATCTTTATAGTCTGTGTTTTTATGCAAATAAATATTTTATTATTTCCAACAATAAATTCAGTTTCACAAAAATTTTAGGTATTTACCTAAATAGAAAGAAAGAAAATAAATTTATTTGACCCAGGTAAGGCACACAATATTTATAGAAAAAAAACAAAGAACATAAAAAAGTATTGTACCGCCTCACGGCTGCGCCAAACAGGCCCAGTTCAGCATGAATGCCAGACAACTAGTGCCTGACGCTGGTTTTCAACTGGACCTTATGTTACGAAATCAAAGCAATTATGTATTTATAAGGATTTCAAGCTTTTATTTCTCATGTTTAAACCATACATACCTACATCTACATAGTCCACTGCATATCATAAAGTTGCTTAAAAAAGAAAGTACTTCGTTGGCACATAGCAACCAGTAAGAAGCATCTGCTAACTTCAATGCAAGAGCTGCAGCTCCACGTTAAATATCCTACCTAAGTCCTTACATAAGTAGTGACGTTAACAATGTGCGTCATTCAATAGTAAATATCGGAAATTAGCGAGGACGTTGGTACACACAGCTACATATGAAGCTATACTATTCCAGTATAAGCTGAACTCGCAAAGTACGGAAATCCTATGCATTGCGAGATCAGCATAAACTGGAAATGTATAGCTTGATGTGTAGCCGTGTGTACATAGCACCTCACACGCACTTGGTTAAAGTCAATGTGGCTGGAAATTACATTGAGTTGGTACCTACCTACGGAAGATCTAAATGTTCGCAAGATTAGGTTACACTTAATACTTGTAGAAATTACAAAAAAAACTAAATTAATTATGTATTTTGAAAGAAATTCCAAACACATTGTTTCTTAAGTTTGGAAAAGTTCTTCTGTACAACAACGCAAATAACCCAATGAAAGTTGTTGAACTGTTGTAATGAAAGGCATTGCCATTGCAAGTGTGATACGCGGTAACCCCACTGCTCTATGAGAATCATCAGAATTGCATTGCCATCCATGAGGCAAAGCTTTAATTAATGTCTCAAGCTATTATTAGACATAATTACTAGCACACTTCTTAACTTCACACTATCTGGAATACAGCTGCTACGCTGCTTGGTGACAGACGTAGATAATGGTGGTAGGATTTTTTTGAACAAACCTTTTTACAAAAAGCACTAGGACTCAATCAATCTGCTTAGCCTTTTCCCAACTATGTTGGGGTCGGCTTCCAGTCTAACCGGATGCAGCTGAATACCAGTATTTTACATGAAGCGACTGCCTATCTGACCTCCACAATATGATACGATACCCCTTGGTTAGACTGGTTGTCAGACTTTCGTGCTTCTGACGACTCGTAACGACTGTCAAAGATCCACAAATGACAGCCGGGACCAACGGCTTAACGTGCTTTCCGAGGCACGGAGGAGTCTCGATATGTGAAAATGTTCACCCATCCACGGACCAACCCCGGCAAGAGTAGCTTAACCTGATGGATCGACCCGAGCGGCTGTTATTACTTAGCCACGAGCTCCTCACTCCTCAAAAAGCACTAGGACTATTCAAATAAAATCCAAAATATTAACGCCGATTAACATTAACTTTTTCTACAAGATAAAACAAAATAAATTGAATTCATTGTATCTATCTTCCGTGTTGAACATGAAGGTTAAATCCGTATAGAAGGGATTATAGTACTATAAGTGAATAACAACTTTTGTTGTACGAAGGTCGTTGAGAACTGTGTCCGCTAGCAAAATTTGAAAGGACGAACTGTTCATTATAACGTATAATACTACCGACACGCTCCTGCTCGCACGGTTTGTATGACTTGATAAAACATCGAATTTTCTTTAATAGATGTAACTTTAATATAAATTTTGTACACACATAAACCATCTAAACGATGGAATAAATTCTCTAAACGATGGTGAAACCCGCATCAAAATCTGTTGCGTGGTTTAAATGAACAATGCGGACATACAGACAAACAAGAACGCGACTTTATTGTATTATGTATAGATGTATAAAGATATAGATCAGTCACTTCAGCCAGTATACAAACTCGACTTAAAATGGGCCTTATAATGATAGGAAGAACCCTAGGTCTTGTCCTCGGGTTATAGTCCGCGCGCACACTATAATATTGGCACTTTTGTATGACACTATGTTTGAATCACGAAATGGACGATCACAGTATATTTTACTTATGTTTGTTGCTATGAATCATTTTCCTTTGTCATTTTGAAAGAAATTAACCTGCAATACCCTGGTATTGTAAATGTCCAAAAATGCCCATTTAACGTCAGGTGCGCTGCCTGTTTGCTGCCAAAAGTAATAAAAAATAAAAGAAACTGCTAAAAATAATCAACAGCAGGTGATGCTCCGCTGACGGAAGTAAATTATACGGAGTTAGTCGAGGGTTTTGAACCTAATAACAACGTAGGTATTTAAGACGTGGATTTTCTTTGATGTTGGTGTTAAGTTGGCTCAAATGTTGGCTACAAGTACCAACATAATTGTACCAGTGTTGTTAGCAGGTATCACCAATATCAAATGTTGACAGTTAATTACTCCGAGAGTAATCTGTGAACCGGAATTTTCCGCTATAAATATTATTATAGACTTGAAAGTGTTTACGTATGTGCACAAATTACCTGATTTTAACAACACTAGGATATTAAGATTTTATAGCGAATCAGCTATATTTACTTTGTGTAGCATGGCTGCCTAGATTTAGAATTCTTGCAATTTGAGCGAAAACATTCGACATTAAACTAAAGTAATACCAACCTAACAATTTCAACACGATGACAAAAGAACTACTTATTACCAGGTAGTACACACGGCTACACATCAAGCTATACATTTCCAGTATAAGCTGACCTCGCATTGTACGGAAATCCTATACAATGTGAGATCAGCATAAACTGGAAATGTATAGCTTGATGTGTAGCCGTGTGTACACTAGAGGAATCCCTTAGATTAATAGTGGGTCCGAGTAACTAATAGTGGGTCTTTCTTTAATAGACAATATCACAGTACACAAGATTATAATAAACGTCACATATTATTATTATTTCATTAATAAATATCTCACTGCCATCATAATCGCATTAGTAAAGGCGCGATTCCACCAAAATGGTGTTCAGCACAATTTATAAGAAATACAGAATTTCATTAAAAATACAGATAAATAATAAGTTACCAGAGAAATAAAAGTCATAAAAACCTTAAGGTTGATGCGCGAGGGTAGCCCGCGAAATTCAAATTTACTTACGTTTTTTGCAATTTGCAGGTCAGTATCAGGTTGTATGTTGATCTAAATATTATTAGCGCTCGTAACAAATATGGATTTACAGAATTATAAACATTAGAATCAGCAATACAACTCTCTAAGTTCATGAAAGTGCCAAATGTCATGATTTCATGAAATAGTCATTCAATACACTTACATGAGCTTAGAAAATTGTATTGCTGGTTTTATTGTTTATAATTTTGTAAATCCATATTTGTTACGAGCGTTAATAATATATAAATCAACATACAACCTGATACTGACCTGCAAATTGCAAAAAACGTAAGGAAATTTGAATTTCACGGGCCACCCTAGCGCATCCCCCTTAACTGTCGCGGGATCACGGGTGAGCGCAAGACAGATCAAGCGTTTTTACCAGGGCTCACCGGTGAAATCACGACTGACAAGTAAATTTAGCAAATAAATTCGATATTGTATTGGATCATAAAAAAATGCGCGTCGCGTCGCGTCTCGGTGTGAACTGAACCTTAGTGTTTTTATGAGCTTTTGTTTTGAATGAATTTATCGGGGAGGTCCTAACTTCACCCCAATAAAATGTATTCATTTCGTACGGTATTGAAACTAGGAATAACAAATAAAAACATTTTGCTGAGCAGTAGTAAAACTAATCAAAACTAATTACCTATGGTTCACATTTTATTGATAAAAGATTGGCCCTAACTCGATTGACCTAAGACCGGGAATCATGAAAGTAATGAGGATAGGAAAGCTGCTGTGCTGTTCACACCATAGGCTCCAAATAACATAGTTGTCGGGGTCCGCTAGAACCGATCTGCCAGGGTTACGGGAAAGTCCGAAAGGATGAACTCATTTGATGTCTTCCCTCAAAAAAAAAAAAGTTCCTGATAATATGAGGCAAAAATAAAATGCTCCTTTTTTGCCTTCGCCATAGTCGGGTAAAAACACAAAAGATGGATCAACGCATTATAAAAACGTTACAAAACGATTTCAGAATATTCTTTAATTAATGTTAAACAAAAAAGCATAATTACTAAAACAACTGTAATGAGATCTGGGATACATAAAATAATAAGTAAAAGAAACTTAATACTAATTATAAAACTAAACGCGTTAAATTAATTTAGGTACCTATGTGGGTAAGTATTTAATTTTTGGTACCTAAATTATGTTTAATTAAGTCTAAGGTACAGTCACGGACTTTAATTGATGAGCCTGGCACTGTTCGTATTTTAGCCGTGTAATGCAAATCGGGTTTATTCGGTTCCCGTCACGCAAAGTCATATGTCTTCGTATTAGAAGAAGAAAATTATATTTCATATCTTTACCGGTTGGCTAACCTGAGAGCCAGAACTACAAACTTGACAGCAGAGTGACTGCCCTAAGTCAACCAATTGCAGGTCTAGCAACAGTAACCTAGCAACGATAAACAATCGTTGCTAGGTTACTGTTGCGATAGTAACGTTAGCGTACGGAGAAATAATAATAGTCATTTCGACAAGTTCAAAAGTAACGTCTCTGACATTTATATTTCAACTGTCACTGTCTTCAGTTAAGTTTTCAGAAATAACGAGTTAATGAGCTATGATTCAAAGGAGGTCGGTATCAAATAGATTTGACAATCTTAATGCAACATTGTATTTATTTTTAATTTTTTATCATTGAGAACTTATTAGTCAACCCTATGGATAAGACTATTTCTGATTAAAAGTAATTTATTTGTCATCTTGTTTACGAGCGCGCGATTTGAGTTCGTGTTTAATCGTGTAATCTCGTGAATGTATGAAACTGCAAATATAAAAAGTTTGAAGGTGGCTCATCAATTAAAGTCCGTGACTGTACATCATAAGTTTCTACTATTTTAAAATCTATTACTTAAGTACAATTTAAATTTAAATAGCGTGATGAAACCGGCATGCCTGAGAGATATTTCTCGACGGCATGTAAAGCCAAGTCAGAGGCCAATGGGCGGCTTTAAAACTCACACCAGGTTAGTCACTAACCACAAGAAAAGAAGAAGAATTTAAACTTATTTGTTTGTTTGGTTATCCTAACTAATATTATAAATGCGAAAGTGAGTTTATTTGTAAAATAATGAATGAATAAATGAATTATTAATAATTAGCTGCGCCTCGCGGTTTGACCCGCGTAAGTCTCGGTCCCGTGGGAATATCGGGATAAAAGTATCCTATGTCCTATCCTAAAGGTCATGGTCTACCCCTGTGCCAAATTTCATCCAAATCTGTTCAGCCGTTTTAGAGTGAAAGCGAAACAAATAAACTCACTTTTGCTTAATCTGAAATAAAACAAAACAAAATCTGCAATATATTACAGATTCTGTTTTATAAAACAAAATTTGGGTTGTATACAACCCAACCTATTAAATACCCTTGATGAAATAAAGGATAGAGCCTTTAAAAACTTTTTAATTGCCAATGTTTAAGATAGCAAGCAGGTATCTGTTTCAAGTGAAAACAACATTAAAGTTTTCAGTAAGTACTTAAACTTTAATTTAAATTTATTTTCAAAATTTCTTTCAAAAATAATTTTTGATTAAAATTTAGTCAAAAAGTATTTGTCCTAGATGTATTTTTAAAACTAAGATAAAATATTAAAACCTGCATAGCCTAGCCTGTTTTTCCCCGAAGGGACAAGCAGAGGTGCACCTAAAACCACCGTAAATTTAGTCTTCCAAAGCTGCACCAATCAAAGAGCTTCGTTAATAAATAAAACCTGCTTGTAATAGCTAAAGTATTCGTCGATCGGAAGCCGGAATGTCGTAGCGATAATAACTGCGGAAACTTGTTCACCTTCCGTTAAGGCGCTGTTCCACCAGTGTGCGGCACTGTGCAACACTATACAGTACAGTGTAGGTACGGCATAAAAGCTTCTCTCAGTGGACTCACTCAAAGTTGCTGCGTTGTACGCTTACAAAATTTACGTAATAGCTTTTTAACGGTGCCAGTGTAAACAGAGCAGGGGGCCTAAAATGCATTAGCAATTCCTCTAATTTGACACAAAAGCAATTCATAATGTGTGGACGATTTTACGAATCTCCATAGAAAGCTGTCAAACGGATAAATTATTACGTAATATGAATCGCACGCAGATCATATTATGAATTGTCAGTTTGTGACATTTTACGATGATTCATAATATTTTCCTATTATAATTCTGCCAAAATGGCCCCCTGCTCAGAACGTGCATAAATTGTGCTGAACACCATTTTGGTGGAATCGCGCCTTTACTAATGCGATTATGATGGCAGTGAGATATTTATTAATGAAATAATAATAATATGTGACGTTTATTATAATCTTGTGTACTGTGATATTGTCTATTAAAGAAAGACCCACTATTAGTTACTCGGACCCACTATTAATCTAAGGGATTCCTCTAGTGTACACACGGCTACACATCAAGCTATACATTTCCAGTTTATGCTGATCTCACATTGTATAGGATTTCCGTACAATGCGAGGTCAGCTTATACTGGAAATGTATAGCTTGATGTGTAGCCGTGTGTACACTAGAGGAATCCCTTAGATTAATAGTGGGTCCGAGTAACTAATAGTGGGTCTTTCTTTAATAGACAATATCACAGTACACAAGATTATAATAAACGTCACATATTATTATTATTTCATTAATAAATATCTCACTGCCATCATAATCGCATTAGTAAAGGCGCGATTCCACCAAAATGGTGTTCAGCACAATTTATGCACGTTCTGAGCAGGGGGCCATTTTGGCAGAATTATAATAGGAAAATATTATGAATCATCGTAAAATGTCACAAACTGACAATTCATAATATGATCTGCGTGCGATTCATATTACGTAATAATTTATCCGTTTGACAGCTTTCTATGGAGATTCGTAAAATCGTCCACACATTATGAATTGCTTTTGTGTCAAATTAGAGGAATTGCTAATGCATTTTAGGCCCCCTGCTCTGTTTACACTGGCACCGTTAAAAAGCTATTACGTAAATTTTGTAAGCGTACAACGCAGCAACTTTGAGTGAGTCCACTGAGAGAAGCTTTTATGCCGTACCTACACTGTGCTGTATAGTGTTGCACAGTGCCGCACACTGGTGGAACAGCGCCTTAACGGAAGGTGAACAAGTTTCCGCAGTTATTATCGCTACGACATTCCGGCTTCCGATCGACGAATACTTTAGCTATTACAAGCAGGTTTTATTTATTAACGAAGCTCTTTGATTGGTGCAGCTTTGGAAGACTAAATTTACGGTGGTTTTAGGTGCACCTCTGCTTGTCCCTTCGGGGAAAAACAGGCTAGGCTATGCAGGTTTTAATATTTTATCTTAGTTTTAAAAATACATCTAGGACAAATACTTTTTGACTAAATTTTAATCAAAAATTATTTTTGAAAGAAATTTTGAAAATAAATTTAAATTAAAGTTTAAGTACTTACTGAAAACTTTAATGTTGTTTTCACTTGAAACAGATACCTGCTTGCTATCTTAAACATTGGCAATTAAAAAGTTTTTAAAGGCTCTATCCTTTATTTCATCAAGGGTATTTAATAGGTTGGGTTGTATACAACCCAAATTTTGTTTTATAAAACAGAATCTGTAATATATTGCAGATTTTGTTTTGTTTTATTTCAGATTAAGCAAAAGTGAGTTTATTTGTTTCGCTTTCACTCTAAAACGGCTGAACAGATTTGGATGAAATTTGGCACAGGGGTAGACCATGACCTTTAGGATAGGACATAGGATACTTTTATCCCGATATTCCCACGGGACCGAGACTTACGCGGGTCAAACCGCGAGGCGCAGCTAATTATTAATAATTCATTTATTCATTCATTATTTTACAAATAAACTCACTTTCGCATTTATAATATTAGTTAGGATAACCAAACAAACAAATAAGTTTAAATTCTTCTTCTTTTCTTGTGGTTAGTGACTAACCTGGTGTGAGTTTTAAAGCCGCCCATTGGCCTCTGACTTGGCTTTACATGCCGTCGAGAAATATCTCTAAGGCATGCCGGTTTCATCACGCTATTTAAATTTAAATTGTACTTAAGTAATAGATTTTAAAATAGTAGAAACTTATGATGAACAGTCACGGACTTTAATTGATGAGCCACCTTCAAACTTTTCAATTTTGCAGTTTCATACATTCACGAGATTACACGATTAAACACGAACTCAAATCGCGCACTCGTAAATAAGATGACAAATAAATTACTTTTAATCAGAAATAGTCTTATCCATAGAGGTTGACTAATAAGTTCTCAATGATAAAAAATTAAAAATAAATACAATGTTGCATTAAGATTGTCAAATCTATTTGATACCGACCTCCTTTGAATCATAGCTCATTAACTCGTTATTTCTGAAAACTTAACTGAAGACAGTGACAGTTGAAATATAAATGTCAGAGACGTTACTTTTGAACTTGTCGAAATGACTATTATTATTTCTCCGTACGCTAACGTTACTATCGCAACAGTAACCTAGCAACGATTGTTTATCGTTGCTAGGTTACTGTTGCTAGACCTGCAATTGGTTGACTTTGGGCAGTCACTCTGCTGTCAAGTTTGTAGTTCTGGCTCGCAGGTTAGCCAACCGGTAAAGATATGAAATATAATTTTCTTCTTCTAATACGAAGACATAGGACTTTGCGTGACGGGAACCGAATACACCCGATTTGCATTACACGGCTAAAATACGAACAGTGCCAGGCTCATCAATTAAAGTCCGTGACTGTACCTTAGACTTAATTTAACATAATTTAGGTACCAAAAATTAAATACTTACCCACATAGGTACCTAAATTAATTTAAAACGTTTAGTTTTATAATTAGTATTAAGTTTCTTTTACTTATTATTTTATGTATCCCAGATCTCATTACAGTTGTTTTAGTAATTATGCTTTTTTGTTTAACATTAATTAAAGAATATTCTGAAATCGTTTTGTAACGTTTTTATAATGCGTTGATCCATCTTTTGTGTTTTTACCCGACTATGGCGAAGGCAAAAAAGGAGCATTTTATTTTTGCCTCATATTATCAGGAACTTTTTTTTTTTTGAGGGAAGACATCAAATGAGTTCATCCTTTCGGACTTTCCCGTAACCCTGGCAGATCGGTTCTAGCGGACCCCGACAACTATGTTATTTGGAGCCTATGGTGTGAACAGCACAGCAGCTTTCCTATCCTCATTACTTTCATGATTCCCGGTCTTTTATCAATAAAATGTGAACCATAGGTAATTAGTTTTGATTAGTTTTACTACCTACTGCTCAGCAAAATGTTTTTATTTGTTATTCCTAGTTTCAATACCGTACGAAATGAATACATTTTATTGGGGTGAAGTTAGGACATCCCCGATAAATTCATTCAAAACAAAAACTCATAAAAACACTAAGGTTCAGTTCACACCGAGACGCGACGCGACGCGCACTTTTTTATGATCCAATACAATATCGAATTTATTTGCTAAATTTACTTGTCAGTCGTGATCTCGCCGGTGAGCCCTGGTAAAAACGCTTGATCTGTCTTGCGCTCACCCGTGATCCCGCGACAGTTAAGGGGGATGCGCTAGGGTGGCCCGCGAAATTCAAATTTCCTTACGTTTTTTGCAATTTGCAGGTCAGTATCAGGTTGTATGTTGATTTAAATATTATTAGCGCTCGTAACAAATATGGATTTACAGAATTATAAACAATAAAACCAGCAATACAATTCTCTAAGCTCATGTAAGTGTATTGAATGACTATTTCATGAAATCATGACATTTGGCACTTTCATGAACTTAGAGAGTTGTATTGCTGATTCTAATGTTTATAATTCTGTAAATCCATATTTGTTACGAGCGCTAATAATATTTAGATCAACATACAACCTGATACTGACCTGCAAATTGCAAAAAACGTAAGTAAATTTGAATTTCGCGGGCCACCCTAGCGCATCAACCTTAAGGTTTTTATGACTTTTATTTCTCTGGTAACTTATTATTTATCTGTATTTTTAATGGTCAGAGTGAAACAAAATCATACAGGAGTAAACGAGATAGACAAATAACATCGCATGTTGCACATCCGCCAACAGTTCTAGCTGTAATGTTTTATTTTATTTAGTAGGCGTAACAGTTGCGTGAGCGTGTTTCGTGTTTAGATTTTATTGAATTAGAGAATGTTAACGCTGTTAATTGATATCCTGATTGTGGTGATAATCCAGTTTGAAAAGTGCGCACATCGTCGCGTCGCTTCACGTCGCGGTCTGAACCTAAAGAGCGAAAAAAAAAAACAATTCTCTGACAGGAACTTGTCACTACACCTGTCATACCACAGTGACCCAGAAAAACCTGCATCAAAATTGTACCTCTTTTTGACCCATTCAAAATGTTGTACGATAATGCAAGTATTAAAGGAACCGGTAGGCAGCGTAAAGCGGCTTTTTGTAAAGGTGTACTGAGAATATAATATATAAATGTAGTCGGCAGTCGCAAAGTGATGAGCCGACGTGACGGGGTGTAAAGAAATGGTAAGGTTTATGTGATTGAGTAGTTAATTGTGGCTGACGGATAATTAACTTTAAAAGACGTAAATATTGTTAATGATTTATGATCATTATTTACGCCAAAAATTGGGAATCGGAAAATTTGCTTTTGTTACATAACATTTTTTCTAAGCACATAATAGAGCATCGTCTAAACTACTAACTTTATAGTATTTTATTGTAAAAGTTGTTAAAGAAACAGATAAATAAGACAGCTGTTCATCCATTAAAAACACGGTGAAATATGCGGCAAAAATTACGAAAAAACATTGGATTCTAAGCGTATTTACCTAAACAAGATTTACACAAAGAGAAGGGAAAAAAATATTTCCTCATACTTACCTACCTTTTTATTTCTTTAGAGGCTGATTTTTCTGACCTGTGTCTGGCGTTAGAAAAATCTGGCTGTAAAAATGATTCCTTGGATACAGATCCAAGGAATAATTTTGATTTTTTTCTTTTTCTTGTTCATACAAACTGTCAGACAGTAATTTTATTCTACGACAGCTGCAGCCCGCAGCTTCGCCCACTTAATTCTTTTTCTAAATTAATACAATAAAATAAAAGTAGCCTAAGTTACTCCTTATAACGTCAGATCTGCCAGTGAAACTCAACAAAATTGGTCTAGGTTTGGAGATAAGCCGGAACAAACAAAAAGACAGAGATTATTTTTTAAACGTAGTTTTTTTATGTACATTTTAAACTTTCACATGCATTAAGTTTAAAGCTGGTTATTCTGAGATTACAAACAGACTTCAACAGACTTCATTTATTTGAATAGACATAAAAGACGAAGATTAAGTAAAATGGGCTATTTTTTTAATTTAAATATTCTGATAACTTTTTATATCTGAGGAATACAATATGTATTCCTCAGATATAAAAAGTTATCATTGTGGTTTGACGTAGAAGCTTTTGTATAGAAAATTATGTAAATCTCTCATAATTTATTCTTCCGATAACAGTTATCTGACAACTGAAAAATCATGGTCTAACAAAATCAACCCTGAATATAAATTAATTTAATGTCATTTATGAAATATCTATTTTGAAAACGGAAATAAAAAATGGCATTGAATGATAAATGAAAGAAAACCTTCAATGAAAAAAAGCTATACTTTAAACTGAATCTAAAAATATCCGAGTCGGGGCTAAAATACAATGAATTGAATGCGTTGCTGTGAATTAAATTAACAACTGATATTATGGATCAAATTACAACCGCCATCAGCGTAGTCGGAAGGTAGGTATATATTAGTTCGCTAATTGACGTCCGTACATTATGTACCTACGTATTTCAATAGATTAAATACGTACATTAGACTGTATATTTACGGTAAATACATTATATAGTCTATTTTAATTTCGTCTCAATATCAGTCTGTCCAATCTTTAGAGTGGGTAAATTTCTTAACCGTTCTAGCGACACACCGCGCTCAACATCTCTATAGCACGTTGCTCCGTTCGAAAGTACCTATCTGTAGCAGACGAGAGCTCAGTCTGTTAGGCGGGGGTGTCGGAAGGCTTTATTCACCAAAAAAACCACTTGTCAGCTTAATATGTATATTGCATCACACGTTACACGATAATCACAGTTATGTCACAAAAGTGTACATCAAAACTTAACACTATGACTATAACTATTACAAGAAAACAAACTACGATTTAACACGGCAATAACGAAATAATATAAACTATGGAACTAAATCTAGAGAAAACTAGATGTCCTAAAAACTGAGCGCGATACGAAGCAGCAGAACACGGAACGCGACAAAGGTGCTACTTCGTTGGAGATTCAGAGACGAATGAGTGACGATTCACTGACAAGGAAATGACGATTGCTTCGAATTTTCCAGAGTCTGGATATTAGTAAACTTGTCACATACGCACAAGTTGCGTGTGAGTCACGTACTAAACTTTAATATACAACCAATTATTCTAGACACCTCGATTAGACAGGGGGTGATGCAGGGGATCGGGTGCCTGCGGGGTACCGCCGGATTTGGGCGTGCCGGGGGTAGTGAAAGGGACGCGGGGAAGAGATACTACGCAGTTATCTTGATATATAATACTGTTTACATTAAAGAACAATAGAATTGTTCGCAAACTGTACATCGCGTCCTATTAGCGTCTGATGAAGATTAGCGTCTGAAATGGTCTTTTGAGGAAAGAACCACACAGATTTGAGTGGATCTGCCCAGTCAGTGCTGATTTGTCAGTAATAGTGGAGCTCAAGCAAAATCAATGGCGAACAAACTTCGTGCTAATTAGTGTTGGCATTTAGAAATTCATACTCGTCTTATGCTGCAACAGACAACTATACAAAAAAAAATACATTTGATTTTATCATTACACAATATAAATATTCATCATTTTAGAAATTCCCGAGAAATCTTATCGCTTACGATTCTATTCGATTTAATCTTGAAACAGGTGTTAGGTAGAGCGTAACTAATGCTTCCTAATCAAGCTTGTATTCGAGATACGGGATATTTAATCGATAAAACAAATAATGTTTTAAAATCGACTCTTACTTGTTTTCACACTTAGTACTTAGTAGCGAGTAAAAATGGAGTGGGTTTAACGATCATAAAGTTGCCTAGTCACGTGCATGAAACGTGTTAGATTAAAGATCATGACTACTTAGATAAATTATTATTATTATATCTAGGTACAAATTTTATGGGTACCGTAAGTATCTGGCGATTTGCGTAAGTACCTACTTGAAGACCAACGCTTTTTCTTTATAATATATTCAGTTCTTTAGCTAAGTTAAGAGCATTATATTGAACATAATCTGCACCTTATTTACTTTGATAATAACTTTATTGTTTATTTCGGAATTTTAAAAGGGAGCATTTACTTACAACATTGCAAAATAACATTTTGGAGGAGCTCGTGGCTAAGTAATAACAGCCGCTCGGGTCGATCAATCAGGTTAAGCTACGCTTGCCGGGGTTGGTCCGTGGATGAGTGACCATTTTCACATATCGAGATTCCTCCGTGCCTCAGAAAGCACGTTAAGCCCGGTTGGTCCCGGCTGTCATTTGTGGATCTTTGACAGTCGTTACGAGTCGTCAGAAGCACGAAAGTCTGACAACCAGTCTAACCAAGGGGTATCGTATTACCCAGTTACTGGGTTGTGGAGGTCAGATAGGCAGTCGCTCCATGTAAAATACTGGTATTCAGCTGCATCCGGTTAGACTGGAAGCCGACCCCAACATAGTTGGGAAAAGGCTAGGCATATGATTGCAGAATAACATTTTGATCATTAGGTACTGTCATCATAGGCATAAATAACGCACACGCAAGATTTAATAGCTCAAACTCAAAGCATTTATTTCAAATAAACCAATTACAGGCACTTTTGAATTGTCAAGGCGTCGGTCAGTCAGAAAATATGAAGTTAGTTGCCCATTCCAAAGCGTAGTAGGTTCCTATGGAGTAGAACGGGCAAGAAACTCCACGGTCACTCTTTTAAATCAGAATATTGTTACAATATATTGTTTACATCATTCATGTTGGAATCATACATGTGAGTACAATGTAGAAAAACGTGCAGGTTAAAAACGTCCTTAAATAAATGATAAAAAGATACAAAACAATTCAAAAATTAAAATAAGCCGTGGCAGCTAAGAGATGACCAGTCCCTACTGATGGCGCCCGTTCACGAATATGACGCCTGGATCAACACCATTCAGCTCAACCATTTTGAAGGGACACAGCTATTTTCTCCTATAGGGTTGATAGATGTTTTATGGTGTTACGAACATGCATAATCAGCCTATAATGTTCCCACTGCTGGAACACAGGCCTCCTCTCTTCGAGAGGGAGTGGGCTGTAATCCGCCACAGCGCGGCCCCAGTGCGGTTTGGTAGATGTCACAAGTCTTCGAATTTTTGGTTCTAGGACATGCCAGTTTCCTCACGATGTTTTCCTTCACCGTTTTCAGAGCAGTGCTGATGAAATAGAAATATAAATAAAAAATAGGTAGTATTATCGAAACCACACTATTACGAAACATGTTTTTTCAGTGTTACAATTGGTATTTCACGAGAAAAACGCTTTTGAATGTTGTGTGACTGTAAGGCATTTATACTCGTGACCTGCATATCGACTGCAGTGTATTTCATTTCACGCAAAACTCAGAATTCGCTTGTAGATCGTGAGAAGGACATTTATGCTATCTTGCCTTGACGAACTTACTTGTCTAGTAGATCAGTCGGGGCTATAAAGTTGATTTTAGGGAAAGTTCTGAAACAGAAGCGACCAAGACACTAAGTGTGTTGGTTGACAAGACGGCTAAGTGATTAGACCGGACGAGAATGACCCGACTTAGAACCAAACTGTCGTTCGATGGCTGTACACTTACAGTGCTAAAAGCTATGGTGATGTATGAAGGAATAAAGGAATACATTTTCCCAACACTATTAAAAGCCAAAAGCATACATTTTGTATTTTGTAACTTCCGTAGTCAACAAGGAACCCTTATAGTTTCATTATGTCTGTCTGACCGTGTCATGTTCTCCCATATGAGAACCATGGGAGAACATGTTTTTCAACTTCAATGTTAAGTTTGTTCTTTGGATAAATTCATCCCAACTACGGAACCCTTCATTGTGCGTGAAATACATTTGCCCGAAGCTATAGTCATCTTACCTGCTTACTGTCCAAAGTGTGCAATACGATAAATTGGGCAGACGTCCCTTTATAGGGCAAACTGAAATAGTCCCTGCCTTTTTACAAACTTGCTGACAATCTTGTTAGTAAGGGATTAATAATAGGACAGACCATCCAAATATATCTATCTGCTTACAAAAAGTATTCAAAGAAAACGCAGAATCACTAAAATTAAAAAATCTTGATTGCATTTTTCACTTTTCATCACTATTTTTTCAACTCTTTATATTATTCCTCACCCGTCTTCGAAAACTGTCTTCAACCTGCCTGGAACGTGTCGTGAGATACTTCGGCCACATTGCCCGCAGAGGTACCAACAACATGGAACGTCTAATGCTAACAGGAAAGAGACCTAAAGACCTAGAGGCCGGAGCCCAAAACGGTGGTCGAATCAAACTAAGCAACATAATCAATAGGTACCTCCAGGGGGCCTACCACCACCGCTTACAGCAGTATTATTTTAATCTTACTTCAGTGTAGGAAAGAGATGAAGCTCTACAGGACGTAAAGCTCTTTCCCCCCACGAAGTAAGATTAAAATAATACTGCTGTAAGCGGTGGTGGTAGGCCCCCTGGAGGTACCTATCAGCGCCGCACTCTACCAGGCCACTGATCGTAACAGATGGAGAAAGACCGTTGACAATTTGATACCGAGTCACGATTCTCAGCAATGAGAGACTGATCGAGAAGAAGAGAGAAACCTTCTGAGGCCTTAGTGCGAGTTTCTTTTGTTTCCTCTGAACTAAATGTCATATTTATCATACAACCTCATTTTCCTCCACAACGTTTATGCCCGCCTTCCACTGCGAGCGGAGCGGGCTCCGTACGGACTCCGTTTAACTCGCAACAGCTTTTTTCATAGAAGTGGTTCCACTGTAAATGAGCGGTCTGAGCGGATCAAAAGAGTACAAAGAGTTACAAAAGTGGTCGCAGAGTTGAGCGGATTTCCAACGGACTCCGTATGGACTCAGTTCAACTCGCAACGCAAAATTTCATACAAATGTTTCCACTGCGAGCGAGTAAGCGGAACGGATTGAGCGAGTTAAAATGGGTCCGCTGCGTCATGGCGTCGCACGCGAGTTTTGAACGGACTCAGCTCACCAATGGTAGAGTAGCAAGCATTTATTTATTTATAGTATTTACGTAATCCTCTTCACTGGAATCGTCAGACATCGTTATCGCAAAATTTACCGCGCGACTTGCTTCCTCTGTGGATCGCCTGGCACTGAGATATTTCTGCGCCTCCTCGCTCATCGCCCCGCGCCGCTGGCAATGGAAGGCAAACAACTCGCTCATCCGATCCCGCTCATTTCCCGCCTCACTCGCTCCGCACAGCCCTCTGGCAGTGGAAGGCAAAATCTGAAACTCTTTCTTAGTGGAAGTGTACAACTACTTTTACTCCGGTCCGCTCAGTTTCCGCTCATTACCCTTTTTTAGTGGAAGGCGGACATTAATTTGCCAACATTTCCTCTTTCCACCATTGCGTGTAAGTGTAAGCACTAAGCATTAACCTAAGAGGCTAAGAATGAAAAACCTCGATGAATGTATTATCTCTGACACGATGACTCACAATACTCTAGGCCTAATAACGGGGCTTCGTATTCCCACGATATTTTCCATCAATGAAGACTATCGTTAAAAAAAGACGTTTGTGTGGAATTTCACACGATTACTACATTATGAACAGTTTGTTTGCATATACGTTTTGCGCTATATTTAAACCTCATTTTATAAGTTTTTTTTACACTAGGTGGATAATGATTTCTTTGAGTAGCAATTGCCAATTAGAGTAATTAGTTAAAAACTAAATCCACATTTTTTGATTAATTTTATGTTTAAGTTTAAAATAAATTCGTCTGACATTTTTAGCTACTTAGGTAAACATCTAGGTTTTTTTAAGGAATTTTTGTTTGAAAAAAGCTGTGTTATTTTATTTTTACAGTTCAATTATTGTAGGATGGATACTACAAACAACTTTTCGCCTAAATACACCTTTTCCTTTTACACAATACACCTTTTCGCCTGAAACCTCGAAATGTGATGTTATCAAAAATATTGTTGCAGACTTGTTTGTGAACACGCCTACTATGAAAATTGAAAATAAAATCAATCAATGTACAGCTATGTAATAATTAAGTATCTCACAGAAACTGTGCGTAACAAATAATCGTGCAAAAACGAGCGTTTAAAAACATTCGTATAAAAAATCACGAACATTTCTTGTACAAAATAATTTGATTTTCTAATTTAGATCTTAAACCAAGAAAACTAAAGTTCACATAATCTTTAAGGCTTTTAAGTAATGTTCAAATACATGACGTTGGTAAATGGAAGCTTTTATCCCACTATCACATTCGTTATTATAAAACAGGTTCGCTCATTTGTCTTAACGATAAGATTTTGTATGTTGGCAGTGTTTTGATTAAATACACTAGCGACCCGCCCCTGCTTCGCACGCATGTAATGTACTGTAAAAATGTCACCTTGAAAACATAAGTGAAGTTGCAGTTAGCTGTCAAGTGTCAAATACCTGGCATCGGTGAAGTGACAGTTCTCTTACATAAATATTAGTACATCTTTTACATGTAATAAACACAACATTATACCTTTTGTGTAGTTCACACGCGTTGGTAGGTCTCTCACAAGATGGACCGATGACCTGGTGAAGGCCGCAGGAATCCGCTGGATGCGGGAAGCATAGAACCGGTCGAAGTGGCGATGCTTGGGGGAGGCCTATGTCGTACGTACGTCTTTCGGCTGAAATGATGATGTAGTGGTCACACAGACAGACACAAAAATCGAATTTGTTTAATATTGGTACATATAGATCACAAAGACTGGCATATTCCAAAGATACATACAATCTGAGGAATAACGAAAAATCTTCACAGGACACCGAATCTTATTATAAAAATCTTATCTCATCGGCTATTTTTACATAGCTTCAGCAACTCCTACGTTTATGGTTGAAACACAATAGAAAGAAAACATATTTACATGAATGGCGGCAGTTAATCACATTCCATCAATTGGGCCTTCAACCATTGTTTTTACGAAATTTTGAAGATGGTCCGAGTAATTACCCGATTCTTTATTTTTCCAACTAGCTTCCGTCAGCCGCTTCGCCCGCTTAATATCTTTATAAATTATAGTCTATGTTACTCAGTGGTAATAGCTTTAATACCACTGAGTAACATAGACTATAATTTATAAAATTCTTTCACCAGTAGAATTATTTTTCTCCAGTATTTTTTAAGTGTAGTCATTGCTAACAAAAATACAAATCTTTTGTTTTTATAATATTATATTAGTGTAGATAGAATGATACTTACCTTACTGAATCACTGAAGTCCATTTGATGCGGCGCCAATGTCTATGTTATTGCATTTAAAAAAAAAACCGCCCGCCTTCTTTCGTGGCGCACACTCTAGGAACCTGCTGTTGCTGGATGGATTCAAAATACTGAGTTTAGGCGCCCACAAATAGGCGCGATATCGCGGGCGCGACAGGGGTAGCACTGCCTGTCAGTTTACATGAGCTTTTTGACACATAGATTGACATCTAATTCTGTATGCCAAATGCTAAAAAGTTCACAGCTAAAGGATCTTTTAGCACGGGGCTATTATTGGAATTATAAAATGGCCGCCTGCGCCATCTTGTATTTAAAATATAATGTTATTCAAGCGCCAAATAATCTCTGTAGCATTTTAGGTACGTTTATGTTACCTACAGGGTTTCTAACTTGGTATTTGCCTAGTCAGAAATATAATTAAAATAAACATTAACTTTATTACTTACTATGATGATTTCTGATTCAGCTGACTTGTAATATAGATAATAATTGTTTTACAAACTATTAATAATATTATTCTCGTTAAGATAATATTTTACGTGCAATTAAATTAGTTAAGGGTCTTTGCACAGGTACGGATCATAACATTATGCCTGGAATCCCCGAAGGGTTAGGCAGTAGTTCATCCATATTTCGGCAGATAATGTTTGGGCCACGACCCGGGCCCAAAACAGCCTATTGCCACTTACCAGGCACAAATCAGACTCCGGGCTGCTACTGAGAAATTCCAGATGGAAAAAACCGATAACACTTTGGCTGACCTAGGAATCAAACCTAGGACCTCATACTCAGCAGTAGCGCTTGCGCCCACTAGACCAACGAGGCAGTCAGTCTAGTTGAACAGTAGGTATTATAATAAACACGGACATGGCATGCATAAAGGAAGGCAAGGAACATTGTATACCTACAGGGTTTACAGGTTTAGAGTACCTATCGATATCAAACATGTTTTTTTTTAAACTTGTATTTATTTGGGGTCAACAACCGCGAGTAGTGTAGGTTTACTTAATGTTTTTTTACTCATGAGGTTAGTTTTTAGGGTTCCGTACCCAAAGGGTAACGGGACCCTATTCCTAAGGTTTCGCTGCCTCTCTGTCTGTCCGTCCGTCTGTCGCCAGACTGTATCTCATGAACCGTGATAGCTAGACAGTTGAAATTTTCACAATTAAATACGTACAAAAAACGTGATTTTTTTGCTCGATATTGAAAATGACAACAGGTAGACGCTTGAAATATTCACAGAATATTTAGTTACATATTCAATTTAAAAATAAATAATTAAATTAAAATAAAACAAATGTTTAAGGACATACAACAAACGTGATTTTTCTGCCGTTTTTATAGATAATGGTACGGAACCCTTCGTGCGGAAGTTCGACTCGCACTTGGCCGGTTTTTTTTTGTTGCTGTGTCATGCTTTGATATTTTTATACCTATCATGTTTGCGGAGTTTCGCTAGTTTCATTTTATTTGACCCTGTGTGTAGATCAAAAACCCGTATTCGTATGTGCCAGGTTAAGCCTACGACATTTCTGTGGACGGCTACAACTCGTAAGTCACAGCCGTTAACACTGAGTCACAGACAATAATTGATTATCCATACTTCCATACTAATATTATAAATTCAAAAGTAACTCTGTCTGTCTGTCTGTCTGTATGTTAGATTTTCACGCCTAAATCACTGAATGGATTACGATAAAATTTGGCAAGGAGATAGATGGTATCCTGGGGAAGGGTATAGGTTACTTTTTATCGACATACCACGCGGGCGAAGCCGTGGGGGGAAGCTAGTAGCATGCTATAAAACTTTAATAGGTAGGCCTTCACAGTTCTGCTGGTAGGTCCTAATTCACGCAAAGCTATCATTTTCCAAAGGACACACATCCATAACGTATTATTACTCCATGTAATAATTTAGTGATTATCGTCTAAACACAATTAATAGACTGTATTATTAATGTGGTATTTAATTATACTCTCTGTTATGTCTCGCAGCTAAGTACAGAGTTGTGTCTAAGTCAACAGCTCACAAACTCCTATAATACAAGTTTGACTTAGTTTAGGAGTTAGAGAATTACATAATACTATGTGACAGCAGCGAACAACCACTAAACTAAGATTTTAAATTGTTATTAGATTAAGAAATTCTTGTACACACGGCTACACATCAAGCTATACATTTCCAGTATAAGCTGCCCTCGCATTGTACGGAAATCCTATACAATGCGAGATCAGCATAAACTGGAAATGTATAGCTTGATGTGTAGCCGTGTGTACCTTATGAAATAAATATTCTTATTCTTATATACTGAGAGAAATAATATCCGCTATTATCAAGGTTCATGGTATCACGTGGCAGTTCGTGATGGCTAGCAAAGAGCAGTATAGTGTGTACTGGGGATCTAAACAGCCACATCAGCAATTCCTCATATTTGGCACAAAAGCAATTCATAATGTGTAGACCATTTTACGAATCTCCGTATAAAACTGTCAAATAGATGAATTATTTCGTAATATTTATGAATTACACGCAGATCATAATTATTATGAATTGTCAGTTTGTGATATTTTGCGATGATTCATAATAATTTTCATATTGTGATTCACTTAAGTGACCGTTTTAAGCCCCTTGACGGGCGTCCGTAAATCATTTAAAGTTAGGAGAAATGACTGAGCTGGTGGTGGCCGCCACCAGTCACCGCTATCAGTCGCTCAAAAGCGGGGGCATTTTGCGATCGTCAATTTTTTTTGCCCCTAGAATGCATGAAATTGACGCACGGCGACCACCGATTTCGCTGCAACAAGATCCAATCGTATCTTTTTTTTTCCTATCGCTAAGTCGTGAAGCCCGTGTTTTGACGCTGTCATTACTTTGGGAACAGCCAAACTCAAATGGGCTAAGAATTCATAAAAAAATACTTAAAAGTTTACAAGCAAAGCTTGTGGCGATCACTAAATGACCGTCCTAGCACCTAGTATCCGGCGGCACTACATACATAGCAGGCGACGACAAAGGAATCTTGATTTAAGAGTATTGTTGATATCCATCCACCTTTGAAAGATCTCATACCTATCATGATTTGAAATGTATTGGGTTTTCTGTGTTGCGTTATTCAATGGCTCTTGTATCAAAGCAAATGGCATGATATCCTCAGATTCTCCAGTCTAGATTATTCCAGTCATTGAATGCTATATTCCACTTCTATTATTAAGCCTTCTCAATTCACAGGAATGAATGAATGAATGAATGAATATTTATTTGTTAACATAGGTACATACATTTGGTCTTATAAAAAATCAGTTGCCTCTCTATGTTTTGCCAGTGGCGTACACATTTTATGATTACAGGTGAGTACATTAATAATAAAATTAATTTCAGAAACATTAGGTATACACTATTAATTAAAATATAAGTTCAATAGTTTAGACTAATTCATATTAAATTCAATAAACAAATTATAAATTTATTACAAAAAAAAAAAAAAACATTCATTAGTCACACTCACATTATATTAGTATTATTGTCATTAAGAAATTCATCAACAGTGTAATAGTATTTATGTTATCAAGAGCAGATCTATGTTGGTGCTCTATGTCTATGTAACAAAAAAAAAAGTGTTTAATTAATCATAGACAAGGATAAAAAGACAAAAAAGACAGAAAAAAAAGAATATCCCTTTGCCTGTATCGCACTTTCTATTTCCTAATAACTTCTGAAAATACCTTCTGTAGCTAGCAACACATCGCGTCGGTTTCATAGAAATACATAAAAACCAGTCGTGACGCGACGACACGTCGTCTGCCGCTGCCGTCTGCGGTCGGCTACGGAATCCATAAAGATTCAGAATATGGAATCCTTAAGAGTCCATAAAAGCTCAGCTCAAATTCACTCCTTATCTCGCTCGCACGATACTGGACTAAGCGGCGCGGGGAGAAGGCTCCAAGATGCCAACAGTTTAGGTAATTTCTTTTTACGGCGAAAATAATGGTAATTTTAATAAAATTTTAATTATAGTAGGTATTTGCTTTAGAGTTAGTTCAGTTATCAAGCAAAGTTTAATTATCTAATTTGATGTATTTTTTAAATACCAGCGGATTATTGTTCGGTTTGAGGTAACTTGGTTTCGTCAAACATGTAATACAAAATCAAATTAGCACAATCATTATAAAGTTCACTAATATATCATCAAGATTGAAACAAGAAGTAAACGATTCTCTTAACATCAAGCAATCACTCAAGATGAGCGCACATTAACATTACAGGTCATCTTCATTCATGCCACCCACCCATCCAATTACGGGCCGGCATGGGTGTTACTTAACCGCCAATGTTAGCACGACTTGACCCATTGGGCTTGATTGTATACTTTCACTAATCGTCATTCAAACATCTGTTGGTTTGGTTGTCTGCAGTTATTGCGCTTTTAGAATATTTTTTTTGTTTGATTTAATTTTTTTGTTAAGATATAAGATTAAGGGCGAATTTCATCAAACTTTTATACCGAGTTTATGTCTTATCCTGCGAATAAATATTGAATTTTTGACAGTTTTCCATACAAAAACTGTCAGACGACAATTTCAGTCCAAGGATAAAAGATATCTGACTTTGATGACATTAGAATTAAGATTTAGTAAGAGTGGATTTACAGAGCACACTATTGATACTACAAACTTAAGGGCCTATACTACATCAGCTCAAATACACTTTTTATCTCGCTCGCACCATGCTACTCGCGGCCTGAGTGCAAAACGGAGTAGGGTGCTGACGGCTCCAAGCCTCGAATAGTTTAAGTAATTGCTTTTTACGGTGAAAATAATGGTAATAAAAAAAAATAAGACCTGCTTTAGTTATTCAGTTCTTCTGCAAAGTTTCATGATATAATTTGAATTGTTTTTTTAATACCAGCGGCTTATAGTTCGTTTTAGAGGTAACTTTGTTTTTTTTTTCTATTGATGTATGTAATCGTGTTTTCGTCAGACTTTGGATTTAGCATCAATCCTCAACTTTAACATTATTATATTTATTTCAAAATTAATGCTGCAGTGTTTTCGGTATAATAGAGGATCATGCTAAGCAATTTGAGGTTGTATTTGCCCTAAACCGTATAATTCATCATCTAACTAGCCTTTTGCAAAATTAAGTTAGGGTCGGCCTTCAGTCTTAACGGATGCAGTTGAATACCACTATCTTACATGGAGCGACTGCATATCTGACCTCCTCAACCCAGTCAGGTTAGTTGTCAAACTTTCGGGCTTCTGACGCCTCGTAACGACTGTCAAAGGTCTACGAATGACAGTTAGGACCGGTTTTCGAGACACGGACGGGGATTTGAGTATTTTATCCATGCTGAAAGTAATTGAGCAAATCTAGACGATTCTCCTTTTATGATCACAGTTTGCCACTAACGTGAATCGTGACCCACACGACGTTCCATACTTTCACTAATTGCAATGCGATTCTCAGTTGTTTTCTATTAATTATATTTATTGCTCCTTGTCTGGCTGTTTAGAAAGTTTTGACAGCATGACTGTCAATGTTTTAAAGGGCGTAGGTGTACAGTCACGAGCAAAAATATGTATACACTCAGCAAAATTCAATAACGATTTTCTCGTGGAATTAAAATTGTAACTTTGAGATGATAATTTTTTCATAATAATAGGGGTTCCAAAATACTATATTCGTAATATCATAAAGTTACAATCAATACAGTAGGAGAAAATCACTTTTAAAAGTTGCTAAGTGTATACATATTAGTGCTCGTGACTGTACAGTGTACATGTGTTCGTAAAAAATAAAAGGAATAGTTTCGAAGCTGCGAAGTGACGTTTATATTTTGTTTTGAAGCGATTAGTCTTATCTCAAAAGATCATCTTTATTATAATTAGTTTGATAATTAACAAAAAATGCTTCCTCTCTCCAAACTCACTTATTTTTCTGTGCCCGACAGGGTCCATATGATCTAATTATAAGTTTACCACCTAAGAATACCAATACATGTGGAATGCAATAAAGTATTGAGTATTGACGATCTCTGAGAAATGTCAAAGTAGAAATTAATATTCTAACAAAATCTGATATTTTTTTGCTAACATTCTTTTTCAACTTGAATTATGTAATAAAATGCTCTTTTTGACTACCAGGCTTGTGGGTCTATTTATATATTTTTTACTTTCGCGATTTTTAGTTTATCTAGTAAATACAATCATCATCGTCAAGGTACTTACAGTACCTACTATAACTTACAAAGTACCTATATAGATACATAACTTATAATGAGAGTTAAACCATCCACAAACAATTTACTTTCCAATATTTAGTTTTCCCGATATTTATGTTAATTAAGTAACTGTCACAGTTACACCACAACAAACGAAGGACAGTCTAATTAAATAGGAAATGTAAAAAGCTTCTGCCTATTTCTAAATCTATAATATAATATATAATCTATTTCTACATCTTACAGATAAGGTTACTAAAACTACTTATAGATAAAAATACAAAGAAAAAATTAAATAATAATTATGAAAAACTATTCTCAATTTGTAAAGTACTTCCGATCCATCTTAAAAGTAAGTTAAATATCTTGAGTGAACAATTCGATAATCAATACCACAAGGTGGAACGTAGGCATATGTACCCAACCCGTTTATCTAAGAAGAAGACACTTGCTGTTCCAAAAGTAACAAATTACTTTGGTAAGCGCACAAGAAGGTACATAGTACCAACATTAGTGAATGAGCTAACCTAGCTATCGCATGTCAAGTCCAAGGACCAACTTAAAAGAATTCTTCAAAAACACTATCTCTCATTGTGTCCATAGTAAGCATTAAGTGATTATTAGCACAGTAATTTTCAAAACTCAAAATTTGTAATCCACTGTTATACGAGAACAACTGCCGACAAACTGTTATGCAGTTTGGCAGACTTTAGGTATGTTATTGTGAATACAGATTTTGGAATAAATAAATAAAAAAAAGTAAAGCTTTTCGAGACACATTTCTTCGAAGATGCTGCACAGTTGAACCATTTCATATTATCCAAGAATTGATAATTGCTTGCTGATAAAAGGTGGTTTCGAGCGAGGCTATTGCCATCAACCGGGCACAAAGGCTTAAATGGAGACCGCGGCCGCGGGCTGCCACTGAGAAATTCCAAATGTAAAAACCCAATAACATTTTGCCCGACCCGGGCATCGAGCCGGACCTCATGCTCAACTATAGCGGAGTTCATTTAAAGTAATAATTTATTGTCTGGTTCTAGCATGAATTTCATCTATACCTATTAGTGCTATCTTCCGGAACGCGCTCCTAGACCGTTAGGCCGTGCCCTTAGTCATTTCGTTCCGCTAAATTAATTATCGGCTCTCAATACTTTTACTTTTCCGCTAAACACCAGTCTGATGTAGTATAAATCTGCTAATAATTGTTTGCGGTCCTCCACGAAGTGAACTCAAACAATAATAAACATCGAAAAATATTTTAAAAGTGCCGTATCATAGTGACTAACTCGCGAGTGCACGGAATCCTCGCGGTTGTGTGAAGTATACAAAGGCGATAGTCCTGCGTACGTGCGATATTCGCTGCAAGGTCAGTGCTACCAACTTTCCGACGACGAAGTAGGCGCGGGCGTTCCAGCGACGAATATAGTGCGACCGTGTGCACTCCTAGTGAAAGCTACTGGTGGCGCCACCCCAACCACGAATTTTCGCTTTTGCCGTATTGCTAGCGCACCTCGCTTTTCTATTTTTGACAAATTAACGCTTTTGCTGGAGACAACATGAGTAATTGCTCTGCTTGTTTAAACGATATTGCCCATAATGAGGAACGACTCCGTTGCAAGCACGAGCATTGTGGCAGGCTTTTTCACTTGGCATGCACTGGAAAAAAGAACTTTCCTAATATGGACGAAATGTCTTCATGGGTCTGCCCCGAATGTCGCCGTGCCGTAAAAAGTGGTGGAGATAATAGTCTCACCCCTGTTGGCTATAATCGGACGGATCCAAACGTAACACTGAGAAGGACAAGAACTCAAGCGCTCAGTACCGGTTCTTTCATTGACCCTGATATTGAAAATAACGATCATATCGCTATGTCTGCTCTGCGTTCTGAGATGGCAACTTTGAAGGATCTGTTAACCAGAGCATTATCCTTGGTGAGTAGTCACGAATTAAAATTGGAAAGATATGCAGTTCAGGCAGAGCAACTAAACATGAGACTTGAAAAATATGAAAAGTCTGGAATGTATTCAAACGGAGCGAAGGAAATGCAACCAGGGCCTACAAGTCGCCCACTGACTGCTCCCACCGCGCAACGTCTAAAAACTCAAGAAGATGAGCCACCCACCGTGTGTTGTATCCAATCCATCCTAACGAACACCCAGCCTGGGACACCTAAACACCAAGCAATAGAAACGTCGGAAATGGCTAACCGCCGGGACCAAGCAATTGATAACAATGATCTGAATAATGTTAATATAGAATTGACGGGAACCGCAGTAGTTAATGATGAGGAATGGACTGTGGTGAAGAAACGAAACAACCGGAGTAAAGCGCCACTGTGTGGAACTGCGGATCCTACCGTCATTAGCTTGAAAGCTGTGGAGGCCCGTAAATTCATCCACCTATGGAACATGGCGTCGGGTGTAGAGGAGGTACGCCAGTATCTCGAACAATTATGTCCAACGGCCACGATAGAAGAGATCGTACCCCGCGGAGATTATAAGTCCTATAAAATCGGCGTCCCGGCTCATCATTACGACCAGTGTTTCTCCGTTAAGGTCTGGCCAATCAATGCTAGAATTAAACCTTGGATAAACTACAGGAAACCAGTCCGTCTCACTGGACCCACTAACAGTGCAATAATAGCGCCTAGTCAACGGCAGTCCTTTCGTGGCGCCAGAGAGGCAATGCAACAAAGTTAGTCATATCAACGCTTTCTATCAGAATGTTCGAGGTCTAAAAACCAAACTTTCAATGTGGCGTAACAACCTCGCAATCTCGAACTACAACCTAGTCGCTGTTTCCGAAACATTCTTGGACTGTTCCGTTCAGGATCCTGAACTTGAAAGTGGTGACTGGAGTGTTCTGCGCCGTGACAGAAATACGCCGGGTGGAGGAGTATTGCTCGCGGCGCGACCACCTATTGCACTACGCAGGAAGCAGGAGTACGAGACTGACTTTGGGGAGGACCTGTGGGCATCTTTTACCTGGCGCGGTCATCCATTTCTCCTATGTGTAGTGTACATAAAGCCTAGTGCCAATGATGAAGAATATATGCGTTGGTTCTGTAGAGTTGAAAGTTTTGTGCACAATTATGCAGGATCGATAATGATTATGGGTGACATTAATCTAAATAGTGCTTCAACTTGTGTTAAAAATTATTATTGCTATTTTGTATCTTTTTGTGCTCTTGTTGACAAAAATGTAATCCTCAACAGCCACGGAGGAATGTTAGATATAATATTAGTCCGGGATGGCATCCAAGGCGCGGTAGTTGACAGTGTAGATGGACTTGTGCCACCAGACGCGTATCATCCTCCGTTAAACGTTGAGATAAAGGTTGAATCAGCTCATGGATCGGATGTCATTGAGTCGAGTAACATAAGTCCAGCTAAAGACTGGAATTTTAACAAATGTGATGTCGATCAGCTTTGCCTATCCCTATCCGAAATTTCCTGGGAACCTGTTTTACAGATAAGTGACGTTGGAGATGCGGTAAGTACATTTTATAGTAACGTCTACAAAATATTCGATGACTGTATGCCTAAAAAACATCGTGGCAAATCTACCCGCAAACGATACCCAGTTTGGTTTACTTCAGAAATAATTAGTGATATCAAAATAAAACTGAAACTACATGCAAGCTGGAAGCGAACCAACTGCAGCGATGAGTACAAGATTTTTGCGGACCTCAGGAACTCCTTAAAGCATCGTACTGCGGAGGCTTACAGTTTGTATATCAGGCGCATTGAAAGTAATATTAAAAGCAACCCACTTGAATTCTGGCGACACGTTAACAGCTTACGATCGAAAGGGGGGTTTGAGCCTTGCGTTAGCTATAGTGGCGACCGTTTCTCAGGGGCAGCAGCTGCTGAAGCTTTTGCCAAATATTTTGCAAGCGTGTTTCTGCCTGAAATTCCACAGTTAAATCCAGCATGTGCCAATAATCATGAAACTGGTTCCAACAGTAACTACATAAATATTTTTCAATTCACTCTCGATGATGTCCAGTACGGTATCGATAAACTAAAACCCAAAAGTTCCATAGGGCCTGACAGTATTCCACCTTTTGTTTTGAAACAGTTCAAAGAACTATTCGCCGCTCCTCTATGTCACATTTTTAATTTGTCATTAAAGACAGGCATATATCCACACCAATGGAAAATCTCACGAGTGACGCCTATACCTAAGACTTCCAATAAATCAGCAGTTGAAGGTTATCGACCAATCGCTATATTGTCATCTCCAGCCAAGATATTCGAAAATGTTCTTCATAAGCTTATATACTCCCAGGTTGAAAAATATCTGAGTAACAGCCAGCACGGTTTTAGATGCAAGAGGTCTGTTGATTCCAATCTGCAGACAATTACAGAGTACATATCAAAGCATCTTGACAAGAAGCGACAGGTGGATGTGCTTTATTTTGATTTTTGTAAAGCTTTTGACAGAGTTAATAATGATATCTTGCTTCGGAAACTCAGCGCCATTGGTTTCTGTCCTAACGTACTTCGGCTTTTGGCTGACTATCTCCGTGACCGCCAGCAGTTTGTAAGGCTGGGTATCTACGTATCTGGTCCCTACCATACACGCTCGGGCGTAAGTCAAGGGTCAATATTGGGGCCTCTACTATTTCTACTCATGATAAATGACTTACCAGCTGTCGCAAAATTTGCAGAGTGTCTCCTTTACGCAGATGACCTCAAACTTTATAGTACTGTTGACACCGAATCTGATTGCGAGGCTATGCAAAACGATATAAATGCCATATATGAATGGGGAGTTCAAAATAAAATGGAGTTCAATTCGTCCAAGTGCTATGCAATGACCTTTGGCCGAATGCGACACCCAATTGATTTTGAATACAAAATAAATGGAAAAAAAATAACTAGACCAACTAACATGAAGGACTTGGGTGTCACATTCGACCAGAAACTTACTTTCCATGATCACATTTCTACAGTCGCCAAAGAATCTTTTAAAAGGCTAGGGTTTGTTCTCAGGAATGCCCGTGATTTTCACAACGAGCATGTAATAAGGCTCTTATACAACACACTTGTCCGAACCAAGCTAGAAGCTAGTTCTTCGGTGTGGAATCCGCACGAAGCTAAGTATGCACTTCTTGTAGAAAAAGTGCAAAAAGCATTCCTGCGTTTTCTTTACAGAAGAGCTCTCGGGTACTATCCCTACCTCTATCCCACCAGGTTCCTCTTAGGATGTCTGGGATATCATTCACTGGAGACCAGAAGGGCATGTGGCCAGGTAGGCGTTATGCTCAAAGTGTGGAAGGGTATGACAGATGCGCCTGACATCCATAATGAGCTGATTCGACTCTACACACCGAATAATTATCTCCGTGGCAGAAGTCATCGACTGCTAAGCGTGCCTTCGTGTCGGACTGTGGCCCGTGCTGCGTCTCCCCTGCCGCGCGTGTTGACCGCATTAAACAAGCTCCTGGAAGCCAACCCGGACTGTGATCTGTTCCATCAAAGATTCGCCAATTTAATGGTTACGTGCCTAATTTTTTGTGAAAATAATTGTATTTAATTGTTGTGATTCCTTTATGTGTTATGTTTGTACTTACCATATATATTCTGATTTATGTAATTGGTTGTTAAAGCCGTGTAAATCAAATAATTAAATAAATAAATAAATAAAGGGCATAGTTGCAGAAATTTCCAGACCTCCTAACCGCCTTATTTATTTTTATTATTTACTAGCTGATTCCCGCGGCTTCACTCGCATGGATGTCGGTTTTTATATACTAACACCTTCCTTGAGAATCACTCTATCCATTGCTGAAAACAGCATGAAAATCGGTGCAGTAGTTTTTGAGTTTATCGCGAACAGACAGACAGATAGACAGACGCGGCGGAGGACTTTGTTTTATAATATGAAGTGATTTATCATAAACAAAGTTTATAAAAATCTTTACTTAGTAACTATGCCCCGCAAAATGGATTTATGGATTGCAATCTTCTGAAATATTGAATCATTTTTCAATTGTGATAAGTAATGATTTTAAGCATCATAATAAAAGCTTTTACGTTCAATAAGCTACAAAAACCACTCATGATTTTAGTGTTGTCGTCACGATTCATTGTACGGTTTACTGAAGTACTTGTAGGACAAATCAATAACACAATTCTATCAAAGTAAATAACAGGTAATATTCGAAGGTAATCAAGTATCCTACGTGAATATTATAATAAACATCGTTTCGCTAGGAGATTTTCCGAAATGAGTTCGGTTTCCCCGAACCCAAAGTAACTGGCCTAAACAATATTGACAGTAATCCGGTGGCCCAAAGAAATAACATTCTCTTACAAGATATTGGTTTCATTTTATCGACGTGTCCCACATAATATAATTATTAATAGCGTATGTACCCGCAAATATCAACAACATATTTACTAGCTAAGGCGAGGTAAACAAAAACCTGTGAGTCGTAAAAGATAGTTAGATAACTGTAGGTCAGGATATTTTGAAGACATCTTTTTATACGTAACTAATAAAAAATTACAATAAATTTTTCCCTTGCAAGTTTTCAGTTTTATTTCAACTTGAATGATTTAACCAAAGTTAAAAGGAGTTTCTTGTCCTTTCTTCTTGATAGGAACCTACTACGCTTTGGGATGGGCAAATTTGCCTTTAACTTTTTGACGGACCGACTCCTTGACAATTCAAAAGTTACTGCAATTGGTTTAATTGAAATATTTAAATGCTTTAAAGTTTGAATCAGTCACTTTTATATAAAACATGGAACAGATTTTGTATCAATGGCGCTTATCAGGAGGTAGATAAAATGTTAGTTATGTAAGTTCGGTTTTTCCTATTCGAACTTATATTCCACAATTTTATTAATAAACAACGATTTATGAAATGTTTCTGCTACTATAAAAATCTAATAGGTACGGTCACGGTCTGAGAATGTTTACCACCTTAAGGTTTATAATTGCATGCACACATCTATGTCACAAGGTCGATGACAATATAGTGATTTCGGCCTTTCTTCTCAGAGTAGTAGGATATTAAATGCCGACCTCATTTAGTTTTAAAAATGTGATTGACTTTTTTATGGAAATTATCAATAATTCATAGTTTTAATAACTAGTATAGCCTCCATCAGCAGCTATGACGGCACGTAGTCTATCTCTCATAGATGAGACAAGCCGCGCGCATAAATCTTTCCCCCTGATATCATCCCATACCCGTGCACAATGTGATCTAAGAGCTTCAGGCTTTCTTTCGTTCTGACAGTCCCAGCGTTGAACCATTATGCCCCACAGATTTTCAATCGGGTTCATATCTGCTGAACTAGCAGGCCATTGAATGAGACGAATGTCATGGTGCATGTTGAACCACGCCATAGTAGCCCGGGCCTTGTGTATCGGTGCATTATCCTGATCGTAATCAATTTGTGGGAATTTTGCTGCAGGATACACAACGCACACAGTAGGCAGCATCACCTCTTCCAAAAGTGACACATAATTATTCGCAGTAGCCCTTTTTTCTAACGACGACGTCAGTTCTCCGACGTCATCGTGGCTCATCCACCCCCATAAATTGACTGTTATGCGACCAGATTCATTTTGAGGCACGGTATGAGCTTCATCATACCGAGTGCGATTATAACGCCATAAAGTCAATCTTCCAATTTGACTCGATTTAAAAGTTTTTTCGTCGGTAAATATAACATTCGACCAATCAAAATCAAGATATTGTCGCGCAAAATTAAGTCGGGCAGTTTTGTGGTGAGCTTTGAGTTCCACTTTTATAGCATGACGTCTGTAGTGAAGCCCTGCTCCGTGCAAAGCTCGTCGAATCGTCCGAGGACCCACATCATACAAAGCAGCAAAACGACTAGTTGGTGTGAAGCCGCGCTCTTCGTAATGTTGAACCATATCAGTTATTTGCGCGGTGGTTAGTATCGCCCGTCGTCCTGAATTGCTTGTATGATCTGTTATTTGCCCTTCTTCGCCATGACGCCGAATCCAAAATCTCACGGTGAATCGAGATATATTGAGCTCTCGTGATATCGCACTAATATTCAAGCCATCTTCGTGGACAAATAATATTTCAGCCCTTTGTTGCGGGGTTATACTAGCCATTTTATTTCTATTAATCTATATTTACTAAAATTCAAACCTATTTTCTTTGTTAAAATGTCATTATGGTTACGGTAATATGTCAACAGGTGTCAACTTTAAAATGAAGAAATAAAAGTAATACCTACGAAGGAGGTATAGCATTTTATGTCATTATGGTAAAGTGTCAACTTTAAAATTAAGAAATAAAAGTAATAAGAAGCAGATATTGCATTTTAGACTTTACTGCACACAGTGTGGTAAAGAAGCTAGTTTGAAAACTGATAAACATTTTTAGACCGCGATAGTACATTATTTCTTCACTCGGTAGGTGCGTTTTGGGTTTAAATGAACTAGCCCCATTTTTACACTATGGGTTTTGTGTTTAAATATTTACTTATAATGAGGTTGACAACTGTCAAAGTGGCGCTAGCATAGATATAAGCAAATTTTTTTTTTTTTTTAAGGAACTGTTCTTTTGACATTTTTTGACATTTGATTTGATTTGACAAGGTCTGCGTTCTATCCTGGTAAAGATGCACCTCGTTTCTTCAATTCAACTATTAACTCACTTATCCGCTAAGTCGAATACTATGATTTTTCGCAAGAGTTCTTTGAATATTATAAAAAACAGATAACAAGGGAAGTCAAAACACAACACAAACTTGACAGGTGAAGGCTATGCTAGCGCCATCTATCTAAAGTTTTCACCGGCCAACCCCATTGTCAATGTAACAAGTCACAATGAAAGGCAAAAGTTTCAAACGACAATAAAATGTGCTCGGTATGCCTTTATTTATTTAGGCGACCTCTAAAGACATTTTAAATAAAAAATAATTATCTAAATTGATTTAAGATAAACAACTCATTCTGGCATAAAATTATCTTAAACCACTTAAGATAAGCAGTAGCTGACACTGAGGACTTTTTAATGAGTTTGTGTTACATAAAAGAATACAAAAATAAAAATGGATCCGGGTAAATACCAGTTGATTTAGCAACAGCGCAGGCTGCGGCTCGCGAAACCCAATTCGTGATGCTTGACGTCACCGGCAGCCGAAGACAAACAATGATGACGAAATGATTGTTCTGTCGTTTGCAATAGCTCTACGAGTACTTGTCAATTTAATTCTTTTCCTACAGAATAAAATAAAAATAAATTGTCTGGGTAAAATAAGTTGTTAAAAAGGGTGTCGATAGCTAACTAAGAGGAAACCTGGAATTGCGAAAAAAAAAACAGCTGTTCCCTACATTTTGACGAGCCATGCGAATATAAATGTAGGAAACAGCAGATTTTTTTTTCGCGGTTTCATGTTTGATCCCTTAGTGAAAGTTGTTCATAATGAGTTTAATGACCCTTTATGAAGATGGATTTAATTCCACCCTGTATTGTATGAGCCGTAGGTATTCTATTTTATTTTTATATTTTTATTTCAGGTCCAGTTGAAAACCAGCGTCAGGCACTAGCTGTCTGGCATTTTTGCTGAACTGGGCCTATTTAGCGCAGCCGCGAGGCACACTTTTTTTTTCTAGGTACCTACACTTTGAAATTGTTTCTTTTATTTTTATTTTTTTATTCGTTTACATGTAGTTACATTGTGTTGTGTGCCCTGTCTGTGCTAAATAAATGTATTTTCTTTCTTTTTCTTTCTTTCTATTGGAATTCACAAAACAAGCATGACCATATTACATTAAGTAACATAATATTATTATGTGTATACTACATTCACAGTGGATTTTAGTTGCCACGTCCGCTGTCAGTTTCCTGTTTCCAACTAATGAGAGGTAAGTTGAGACGTGTTACAAAATTACATCCAGTGTCAGCAGGTTGGGTAACATTTAATGTACTGGAGGTTTAATTGAAAAGCTGTGACGCAATTTAAAGGTCAAATCGATAGTGACCACTTATTTATTTACCTACCTATTTGTAAACCTTTCAAATAAAAAATCATTCAAAATGTTCTTAATAATTCTTTTGGAGCGGTTGTAAGCTGTGGCACCTCCAAAAAAGGAAGAACCTGTACCCGTCGTTTTGAAGAAAAATGCTGGAATTAACATAGCATAATTTTTCCGTCTGTAAGGTTTTTAAATTCCCACCCAAAAACTCAAGAATCCCCATTCAAGACATTCGAAATGGATTGAGTTCACTCGTGAAGCAAGCCTCTACGAAGCTAAACTCTTTACCTATTTGGCCCCATTCCTTTATTTCTCAGTAAAGAGACGTGGATCCGGGTAAAAACCGATTTCATAATCATCGCCAGTCGTCGATGGCAATTTGCAACGGCGAGACCGTTAAGAGCGAGCCAGAATACGGAATTAGGCACTGCTGTTGTAAAATAGGCGGCTCGGCTAAAGAGTTGAAGACGTTCCCTGCGTTTAAAACAGTAGTTTAGTAGTTTTTTTTACGGTGTGTGTAAAAACAAATGGTTATATATTTTTAGAGATCTTTTGCTGCATTTTAATAACTAAACAGGTTTTCAATTACCTACTGACTGTTGTTTTTTTGAGCTTTTTATTTTAAAATCTATATCTTTTTTGGAGTTGGTTCACCTTTTTCTTTCCTTTTTTTTTGCCTCAAACGCTTAAATTTTTGTTGAAATAATAGCATTTTATCGACTAAATCTGACTGATGTCATTCTGAAGCAGGTCATGCAGGTCTGTTCTCCATTTATTTTGAGTCTTAAAATTATGGTAGTCAGGGTTTTAGAGTGAGTAAAACAGTTGATGGAATAAACGTTCAAGCTTTATGTATACCTACAAGCCAAACCAAGTTCAACATTTTAAACATATTTACTTGGATTTTCTATCTTAAAGCAAACACCACGATCATATATCTCAGTTTATTCGATCAGTCGGCCTTTAATAATATTTGGTGTTACTTTAACTTTTTCATAAAAAAGAACATTAAAGTTTATTATGAGAACATTAGAGTCTGGACCTCCAGAGAACGTTCTTGACTCCTGCTGTCAGTTGGACAAATACTAATAGTAAAAAAAAAACGAACCCGACTGCGTATCTTCAACAATATAAAGGTAGGTAGGTAGGTATACTTTTTAGGATATTTTTGATCATTGCTCAATTGCTCATTTCAAATTAGTTTGTATATATTTTTGTAATCACCTTTTATAGCCACTCATTTTAATACCCCACTCGACAGGAATAGGAGTTTATTTTTTGAATTTTTTTAAATCGCCGTACCTCCGCCTTTTTATTTTTTTAATATAAACAATAAAGTCGAATAAAACAACAAAAACAAATTGAAAGTTTTATAATTATAATAATTATTATCGATTATAACTTTACTCAAATAAAGTGTGAGTATAAGATGTATCGAATACCTCCTCATTATACTTTATAATCTTAATCAATCAGTATCTTCAGTGAATCTATTCTCATCAATTACTTACATTGTCTGGACTCTTCATAAAGTTAGCTAACAAACTTCGCATTTCCCATCAATGCGGCCATCAAAATCGTGTACGTCTAATTTCGTCTATTTTACAAAACTATCCACAATCATAGAATCGTTCAAGTAACTGCACCGCTATTTATTAAAACTTATCGAAAAAAAATGGTGGAAGCATCTGAATAGTACCTACAGAAGGTCGGCTCGTCTAGCAATCACTAACTATAAAGAATAATTTCTGTATTTAGGTTTTAACTTACTTATCCCACCACTTTTTCTAAGAATTATTTTTTGAATAACATATTTATTGAATCATTGACGAAAATGAATGCTGTAAAGTTAACCTCAACTATCAAAACAAAAAACATCTTTAGCGTGATTTATATATTAAAATAATCAAATCAAAGCACTGCACAATTATATTCCTACACTTCAAACTAGTATCCACAGGTGCCGTATTATGAAGTATTAATGCCACCATTTTTCCAGTGTGAGAGAGAGACGGACCTAGACAAGGCCGTTAGCACCATCCCGTTTTCGCAGTGGAATAATGATGGCATTAATATTATACTTCATAATACTACCCCAGGTACGTTTTCTAATCCATTTGTTTACATTTTCATCGGATACTTTGGGAACAGACCATACTCTAGTTGCTGCATGTAAAGCGTCTATAGTGGTATAGATACGTGCGTTTCCGCTCGATATAATATCGACCCAACCTTCTGTACTATTCTGCGGGGGAAACGTCCCTATTTTCTATTTCTCAAGTCACGACTTCATGACCCGAGATAAGCAGTGAAAGAATCATCATAATGTAAGGTGTCGGTACGAGTCTGATGGTTCAATTCGTTACCAATTTCACAAAATGGATGGTTGGACTGAAAGGTAAAATGTTTATGGTCACGACTGTTTGAAGACACTGCTAGTGGGGCAAGGCTGATAAGTTCACCTAGAGGCGTATTTTACTTCGAATGCTGGAGAAAGCAATAATCCCACCTCCTGTTACCAAGCTGTGATCATCATTTCAATCGAAAAATTTCCGCTGCGTGCTATAAACCTCTCCCAGGTATATAATGAAAAAGCAGAAATACTTATAAAATTTGTGCGCCTCAACAAAGAATTCAACTATTTTCTAATAATGTTTACTGCATGGCAATTAAAATATATAATAAATTACCCAATGCATTTAAGATTCTTAACTTTATGACATTTAAAAAGAAATTATTTAACTTCCTATTACAAAAGTGTTACTAAACAACGACTGAGTTTTTAAATGAAAGATTTGATTCTAAATTTAAATTAGATGACTACTGACATTTGTGCGAATTGAATAGAATTTTATTATTTGTTTGATATTGTATATCTTTTTTATTATTTTTATTATTGTATTTTCATTCTTGACATTATGATTACTAATAACTCCTGAGCGTGCATGTAACGGTAATTATTTTTTCCCTTTTTCTTGACATTTGTTTATTTGTTAATGTTTAATTTTGACATTGTCTTCTAATCCTTATCATTTAAATTATTTTCAATATTTGTACGCTGGAAACAGCAGAATATTATGGACATCATATTATAATTTATAACACCTTGTAAAACAATATTCTGACAAATAAATTATTACTTACTTACTTACCCAAGCACCGTCACTTCGGCCGGTTCTGTGTTTCTCGCATCCCCCGGATTCCTGTGGCCTCCACAAGGTCATCGGTCCATCTTTTCAGGGCTTCCATCGCTAAGTCTTCGGGTTCGCGGTCGCCACTACAGAAGCTTTCGGCTCCATCGGCTATCTGTTCTGCGAGCAATGTCATGTCGGTTACCTATGTCCTCCTACGGATCTCTTCATTTCTGATTCGTTCACGTAGGAAAACTCCAAGCATAGCCCTCTCCATTGCTTTTTGGGTGCCAGCTGGCTATGGGCTTCTTCCAATATGCACTACTACATTCTGTTCTCCGCCTTCTGAATCCAGTCTATACCAGCTACTTTTTTAAGAAGTCAATTCATCTAGCAGGTAGTTACACATTTTGCTGACTGAGTAAGTTCTCAAGAAGCAAATTATCTAAAGATTCAAAGAAACCAAGTACAAGTTATGCAATAAATTACTGTAATTACGAGGTATAATTTATATTTTAATACGAATCATAAGTTCTGCTCGCCGCTAACGAGTTACTCGAGTTGAACGCACTCTTTCTAAATCGATTCTAACATCATGAACGACGGTTATGTGAGGTATTACTAATTCAATGAGTGGATGGAGATTTGAGAAATAAACTCGATTGATTTGTGTTTCGTTATTCAAAATAGTGTTTCTGTTTGTTCATCAGTCAGTGTTAATGCATGGAGCAGATGGGTGGGAAATTAAATTGAAAATGAAGGAGCGAGAGGGCGTGTCATACTTTTACTGACTAAAACCCACCCGTGTTCCTTCAGTTGCCTGTTGCCACGGATCCCGGTATCCCTTTCGGACTTTCCCGCAATCCTGGCAGGCATCGGTCCTAGCGGACCACGTCAATTGTGCTGTCATCTCTTTGAGGCGCGCGTGGAACACAACGCGCAAAGACTTTTTATACAGTAATTTGTTTATCATTACATTGATCCAATTTTAATTTTATTAATTGTAATTTCTTTATCATTAAGCTATTAGGATATTTTGATTTGTCGATAATTTTATTTGGAATTATATTCATCATCATCTTTCGTAGTTCACAAAATCCGGCTATCATTCATAGATCTTCGACAGTCGCTACGGGTCGTTAGAAGCCCGAAAATCTGACAACCAGTCTTACCAAGGGGTATCGTATTACTCCAGTTACTGGGTTGTGAAGGTCAGATAGGCAGTCGCTCCATGTAAAATACTGGTACTCAGCTGCATCCGGTTAGACTGGAAGCCGACCCCAACATAGTTGGGAAAAGGCTGGACAGATTGATTGATCATCTTTCGCAATTCACTTCTGAATACCACCACCACGGGGCTCCTATCTGAAATGTTCAAATATTTTCGATCTACTGAGCCATCAACTTTTCGCCCTGCATATGCTTGCTCAAAAACCCTCTGGGCTCGTCCCATAATTATTTTCGCAGTTCACTTCTGAATACTTATGTGCCTCTTCAATCACATACAATTTTACTTGATCCTGGGCTTCTCCTATCCAGCTGCCACGAGCTACCTAGAATGTCGTCGAAATATAAGTTAAGTTTATATTTTAGATTTAGGAAATATTTATTAATATAATTGTCCGTCCAAAGTACCAACTTAAAATACTAACCGCTAACATAGATACTTAATGACCAGTCATCAGTTCAAGATAACGCACAAATAGTAGGCCTGTCAGTTTCATAACGAATACCAGAAGAACCAGTTCCCTATTGTCGAATATTATAACTTGTGTCTGATGACGTCATTGTGGACTGTCTGATACACTTTTATTTTTCTTTAACTCCTAGGTACATCTTTAACGGTATGAGTTTCATTTTTTTTTTGACGGAATGTTGACAATATCTTGTTAATCTTCTAAATCATCACGTAGTTTGTCATTTCTATGCATGGTAGTTCTTCTCTCCACACATATTATATGAAGTGCCAAGATTATTATATTTTTGAATAGTTAATTGATTCAAGCGTGACTTTGTCGAAATCCATTATAAAATACAATAGACGTCTTTGCGTCCAGCGGTCGCCGTGGCAATACGCCATTGACCAGTCGTGAACCCGAACACGTGTTCGGGTTCGCGACTGGTCAATCGTCATTATGAGGATGCTTGGTTGAGAGGTCAAACACGTGTCGATTTCTTACAGGGGTTTTTATGACTCTTGAGGAAAAGGTTACGAAATATATCTACGTCTATTTTAAACTTTGCTGAAAGCACCTTTTGGATCATAAAGGCTATTCATACTGGGGCGATTCGTCGCGCGACGCGACGCCGCCCCATTGTTCGCCGTGAAGTTTTCTCAGAAATTGTTTTGTTAAAATTCGCGTCGCGCGGCTAATCGCGCCAGTATGTAAGAGTCTTAAAGTTGTTCAAAGACATTCACAGAATGATGAATTCAAAAAACCAAAGCATTATAAATTATTCATAAATCATTCCGTTTATCTATAAAAATAATACATAACATAACATTACATCACGCTCTGTTTCCCCGAAGGGTTAGGCAGTGGTACACCCACATTTCGAAGTTCCATGTAATAGGGGGAGAGCCTATTGCCATCAACCGGGCACAAATCCAGACTCCGGGCTGGTACTGAGAAATTCCTAATGTAACAACCCAATATCAATTGGCCCGACCTGGGAATCGAAACCTGGACCTCATGCTCAGTAGTAGCGCTTGCGGTCACTAGACCAACTAGGCAACAACAACAAAGAACACAGTAATATAGTTCCAATAACACTTTTTATAATTATATCATCTCCAACATAACACCACAGCATAAAGAATGTCAGTTAGACAAAAACATTAATAAAATAATTAAATCCTCATTACCATACCGGTATTGGTTTTTAATCGAAGTCTGAGCTAGTTGGTGCGCGCGAGCACGTGCGGCTGGTCACTGACTTTAACTAACGGTAGCGTCATGCCACTACACATCACTGGTGCAGCCATTTTTGGAAATGGTTCTTGGGATCTGTCTTACCATGTTGCAGCCAGGTTTAGTGACGCTAAGTTCGAGGAAAGGGTAGAGGGATAGATTAATGAGGAATGCGCTTTTTTTGCTGCTATTTATTGTGGTCTACCTCGCCGTCGAGGTAAATACGACGATCTTATCATGTTTGAAATCGCACAAAATAGAGAGATTTGGAAGTAAAAAGGGGAAGAAAAAAAAAACTGTGAAGTTTTCGCTGTAATTTGAAGAGGCTGAGGAATTTGCTGAAGAGCATTAAGAACGAAATTAACGATATAGAACTAAAAGGAAAACTTCAACTCAAACAAAATATATCAGAGTATACTAATTCAAAAGGAAATAGATAGATGTTCAGCGCTTCAGTGCTTCTCGTAACTTATTTTCGTAATCGATTAAGACTAATCTGATTCATTTTGACAGTTCAGCAACATTGATTGCGTTATTTACGTTGTAGAGCAGATTTTTTTTCGAACTTATGAAGCAATGGATTAGCTATTTGTTTTAAACCGATTCTGATTCTGATTGATCGTGCATTACGCAATTAGAGTGCAGGTTTTCAACACATGAGTATGTAGGTTTTAAAGTTGCAATTAAAATTGATTTGAAGACACTTTCATGTTTCGTATAAAAATAACATAACATGACATCACGCCTGCAAGCCCCGGAGGTGTACACACGGCTACACATCAAGCTATACATTTCCAGTTTATGCTGATCTGGCATTGTATAGGATTTCCGTACAATGCAAGGTCGGCTTATACGGGATATGTATAGCTTGATCTGTAGCCGTGTGTACAGTCACGAGCAAAAATATTTATACACTCAGCAAAATTCAATAACGATTTTCTCGTGGAATTAAAATTGTAACTTTGAGATGATATTTTTTTTATAATAATAGGGGTTCCAAAATACTATATTCGTAATATCATAAAGTTACAATCAATACAGTAGGAGAAAATCACTTTTAAAAGTTGCTAAGTGTATACATATTAGTGCTCGTGACTGTACCTAGAAGTACACACACATTTCGCCAGTTCTGTTTAAGTTCGGTTGTATTATGGGAGTGAGCCTATTGCCATCAACCGGGCACAAATCCAGACTCCGGGCTGCTACTGAGAAATTCCAGATGGAAAAACCCAATAAAACTTCGCCCGACCCGAGAATCGATCACAGGACCCCATGCTAGGCCTTGAGCACTTGGGCCCACTAGACCCACGAAGGCAGTGTTAAAAATATTTGTGATTAAAAGTCACCTTAGTTAAAACAAGGCTTCATTTGACAGCTTAGAAATCTATTTTCAGAGTTCTGCGTAAGACAGTCTCGCTACGAGTAGTTCGTAACGTTTCAAATATTCAGACCATAATAACACGTTGAATAATATATACCCTTATCGACTTCTCTTACGTCAACGACATAACAGCTAGGGGAATAATAAATGCATGACGTGTGAAATAAAAAATAGACTTCAAAGTTAAAAATACATAAGTACAACGTGTATCACTCAAAAATGGATGTGTGATCGTAATCGCAAAAAAATAATCAATTGTCTCATACAAAACTTCAATATTCTACTCGACCCAAATGTATGGGACAACTGATTATTTTTTGCGATTACGACGTTGGTGCTAAGGAGAAGGTTCAATTTGATGGTCTGTGCCAGACCCTTAAGGCGGTACCCTGAGCAAAATAAACTTGAGCATTTGTTGCCTCTTCGTAGACTGAAAAGCCGGGTGAGATACAATAGTGAATACGCCCAAATTTTAGGATACAATCTTTATAAAATCAAGCTTTGGTCTTTTGAAAGAAAAATTGTTACAAAATGTTCATTATTAAATTGTCTATCCATTAGTGTCATTAGCAAAATTAAAAAATGTTTACTTTACTAGTAGATGCATGTTATCAATCATTATTTCTCATTTTTATGGTTTCGTTGGAAGGAGATTAATGAAACATATACTAATAAAAAAAAAGAAATGTTCAATTTTGGAGTCAAGATTATGTAGAAAAATGTATTTGTATTATTTGATATTTCTTTTTAAATAACAAGTAGATAGCTCCTAAAAACTACACAATAAGCGGCTAGCGTGGCGTTTTGCTCAGGGTACCGCCTTAATAATATGACCACACATTTCTAATCCACGCTGTATAAGCCACATGTGGTACCTACTTTTCATTCTCTAACTACATTTATTTCGCAATTCAGAATGATTAATGTTCTTCTTTATCGGACCATATTATTTTCAATGGATGTTGAATGAAAAGTGAAAATTACTGAAAAAAATACTTTATGTGCTGCCAGCTAAAAATTTCGGTGGCAATTAATGAAGATTCACTGGACCAAATATATTTGAAAAGAATACTACTTAGAAATGAAATCACGGGCACAAATTTTTCTTTTGTGTTTATTATTTCTGCTTCCATTACTGTAGGCGTAATAACAGTGACGTCATAAGTGGTTCCCACTGAGACAGCTGTCGATACTATTATGACTTGAAGAGTGGTTCAGAATAATGTCTGAGCTATCAAATATTAATGTCTTAGAATGTTGTCCTTGAGAATCTTGCGTGCTATCATTTATTATATGGAGTGCTTTTCATTAAGAGCTAAGAAGTATTAGCCAAAACGTTAGTATTTATGTCAATCAGTCAATAGTAATTATCAATATTACTAATAGTTTAGGTTTCCCGAATAACAGTGAAAGAAAGTCAAAGATACTGAAAGTGGTTCATAATGATGAGTACAACGACCACATTAAAGGATGCCCATGAATTAAATTACACTCTGTATATCCTAATCCAAATAAATGAATATGAATATCTGAAACTTTTCAAACATATTTTTCGGTGTTCTGTCATAATGCCGCACCTACTCAGTTTTCAACTTTTCGGTCTGTGTACGCTTGCTCAAAAACCCTCTCTCTACCAATAATTAAAACCACGGAAAAAAGTTGCCGGCAGCTGCATAATTGTAATCAAAAGCGACTGTAATAGAAGGTCTCTCATAACTCGTATATCTCTGTGCTATGGGAGACCCACACAGCATGGCGCTGATTCTTTCAGTGCAATAGTACAACCGATCTTTAGGTTTACCACTTTGTTTATTTATGTCTAGATAGAGTGTCGTGTGTGTGTCTCATATACCACAGTATCTGAAGACAAAAGTTTTTAACCAGTGTGTGTTGCCAGTGATGCACTGAAACGTGGTCGCTAACAATGGGCCTTATTAGAAGGCTGAAAGTCACTCAAAGGGCAATAGACAGGGCTATGCTCGGAGTTTCCCTGCGTGATCGAATCAGAAATGAAGATATCCGTAGGAGAACCAAGGTAACCGATATAGCCAGAAGTATTGTCAAACTTAAGTGGCAGAGGGCAGGGCACATTGCTCGCAGAACAGATGGCGGATGGGGCCGAAAGGTTCTGGAGTGGTGACTGCCACTCCGGACCGTAGACGGAAATGTACGTACCGGAAGACGTAGCGTTGGAAGGCCCTCCACAAGGTGCACCTATGACCTGGTGAAGGACGCGGGAATGCGCCGGATGCGAGAAGCACAAAATCGGTCGAAGTGGGGGTGTCTTTCGGCTGAAATGATGATGATGATGATGATGATGAGAGTGTCGCGCTGAAAACAAGCTAAAACAAACACGCCAAGCCCTGTTTATGCTGGTGTGCGTGCCAGCTACGTCCTACACTCACGCCAGGTCATTGTACTTTTCTAGTGTGCGTACTTTTAGCGGCTAACAGTTGGAAGCTATTTTTTTTAACGAGTTCACAACTTTGACTGTCTATCTAGACTTATATCTTTGGTTTACCAGTTATCAGGTAGTTTTAAGAGTCCGCGTCCTTCCAGTGCAATATTATAGGACCCATTTTTCAAAGTCACTTAATTATATTTTGCGTATCACAGCTCACTATAGCGTTGCTAAGTAAACAAAAAGAATTATGTATCTATTGTTCCTATAATAAATATAGATTCTCTCATGTTCATGAACATAAATATTTAGGCATGCTTAAGTAATAAGTTTTGTCTCAAACGCTGGATATCGATTAAACTTGTGTTTTCCCTGGTAGCCTGCCACTTGTTAATTCATCAGCGAAAACACCATCGTGCCAAGCTATTTCCCACATTTAGGCTTTCACAATAGAGTCTTAATTTGATTAGGTGACGTAGAGTAGTGGGGTTTGATGTCATTGCCGTGAACTGTGCGTGAGTCCAGTCAGCCGCGAGGTCCGGTGCGCGCGCGCCGCTTTCGACGCCATCTTGGAATTTCGAATTTTGAACGCGATTTCTGTTAAACTCTTGTGAAGTTTTTATGTGATTGTTTATGGTTTCTGTGCAAAGAATGAGAAGAGTGATTTTTTTCTGAAATTTCGAGTGCAAAGGATGTGTTAGGAGATTTGTCATTGTTTATAAAGGTAATTTAATTAATTATTTGGGAGTTTACTAAGATGGACATGTCTGGATCAAGTATGCCGATACAATCAATAAACTTTCTACGCTGATTAATGGATGGATACTCAATGACGTTGCAATGTTCTTCGGTGTACACTTTCTCTAATACGCGCGTTGCCGCCCGTCGTCGTTGCGTCATTGCTTTCACAGTTTTCTTTAGTTTCATAGAAAATAAATGATACTAGAATATTTTTGTATCTTTTTTTTTTTTGTTATTTATCTACAACTAACATTATTCTTTCCTTTAGGCATTCTTGTTACTATGGAGTTATAAGAGATTGAATGTTTTTAAACGACTTGTATTAACTTAGGATAATAATGTTGTTACTTGGGTCAGTTAATTAGGTTCAACAGTACACCTAGTCTTTAGTGAAAATATAAATTGAATAAAATATAATTATCTAAAATAAAATTTATTAACCTCTCAGCACCCGGTGTATTTTTCCAACAGCAATCCGAAACATCCGTTGATTCCCACTGTCGACTTAAAGTAAACAACCTAGTAAAAAGCCTAGTATTTTTTCTAAGTACGTATTAGTTTAATGTTTGAAGTTGGATCTTCTTATTGAATTGTACATTATTTTATTATTAGGAAATTGTTTTTTCTGCGGTTCTAAACTTAATCAAGTTTCTGTGAACGCTTTATTGAAAACTTTGTAATAATATTACAGTTTTTCATGAATTATAGATGACATACTTTATTAAAATATAAAAAATCTTCAGCTCTACGAGTATAGAGTTAAAAAGGACGAGAAATAATAGGTTAATTTAAATATAAGTATATAGTCAAAGAGAGAGAGAAAAGGCTCCCACAAACAGGCGCGATATCGCGGGCGCGACAAGGGTTGCGCTGCCTGTCGCGCCCGCGATATCGCGCCAGTTTGCACGAAAACTGTACAGCTATTATTTTACTTTGCAATTACCTACTATTTACTGGATAAACGGTACCAACATGTGTAACATCTTTCCTTTTGTGGGAGTGATTTCGTGAAAGGGACGGAATAGGGAATATGCATGTGATTCAAATATGGGTCAAATATTTTTTTTTATAAACTATGTTACTTCAGAATTATGCCTCCATCAATATTTTTGAATAAAATTTCTTTTTGAGCGAGAAATTAATTTTTAAAATGGCCCAAAAATCTGTGGGTAATTCAAATACTTGAAAAGGTTAAGAGCGGATGTGACGTAACGATCCGGGATAACAATCAAAATGTCAATGTCAAGTCAATCAACAAGTGTCAAGTCAATGTCAAACGCTCATAGAAAAAGGAGTGTTTGACGTTGACTTGACAGTTGCTTGTCTGTTTTCACATACTGTGACGTCACTACACCAAGCGCGCCAAATGGAGGGCGTTTAAATAGCCCGGATCGGTTGGATATTTTTAAACATTTTTTTAACTACTTTAAATTGCTTTTTTGCCGTCGAATTTGTTTTTACTATTATTTGACGATGTAAACTATCGAATAAAAATATTAAAAAAATACATGCATATTCCCTATTGTGTAACAGGAAGCCGGGGAAGTGCGCGCGGTGCTAGAGATAGCCTTCGGATGGTGTCAACCCATTTTCTGAGAGGTTGGTACTGTCACCCAAGATGCTAAATTTTAGACATCATAGACCGCCAACTGTCACAAACGAGACAATAGAATTTTAATTGATACCGGCCTTCTAAAGGCCTATCAACAGTTGAGCGGGTGACTACTGACAGACTCGCTTGTTTTTACTGTTTCTGTGTCACCTGCTGATTTAGGTCATTAACTATGATGCCACGCAGAAGAAGAAATCTTACAAAAAAAAAAACTGCAAATAGATCCTTTTGTCATGTAGGAGAAGAATAATAATTAATAACACAAAGTTTCCGCAGTAATTAAATCGGTAATCATTATGATAATAGTGTAGTAATTAAGCAAAACTAAAATTACTGTGATAACAAGTTATGACAGGATATTTTATTATCATCATTATGAAACTCGTTTCCTTCAATTGCCACTTTGCTTTGCCATTTCCGCACATAAATGAGTTTCTCCCAAATGGGTTTTGTGGTAGAAATACTTACCTAATTAATTGGCAAAGTTTTAGTTTAACATCTATCGAGTTGGGAGTCCATATTTTTTTTGCAGAAAGGTCATATTTATAAAACCCTCCACGTAAAGTTTTAAGTTGCAGAGATAAATGGTTTACGAGAAAACAAGGATCAAAACTGTAAAATTTTTGTAATATTTTGTCACTTTTGACATTTTGTCTCTTTTGTTTTACGTAAGGTCAACGCACAAAAATGTTTTACTTCCTTATTACTTTTTTTCGCTGATTTAAATTAGTGCTAACACTTCTTAATATAAATTAATTTCGGCAATGGTCGCTCGCGTCGCTCTCGCCTTAGCCTTCGTGGTATTTTTTTTAAGTCTTAAAAACCTATATCGGAAGGGGAGGAAGGGGGGCTGCTACTTCCCCCTTCTTTTTATTCGTCACCCCCCATTTCTTTCGACTTTTAAATCGATGAAAATTCAAAAGTTAGGGTAGAACATTAAAAAAAAAAAACTCAAAAACAGGGAGTTCCGCAACTTTTCCTCCACAATCTACACTCCCACTTAAATTGATGGATGTTAAAGTGAGGTCCTACCGAACGAAATCTTCAGAAGTGACTTTCGGATTTTTTTTTAGTTAGTCGCTGAATATTCTGACGGGTTTGTCAGACTTGTTTCTGACATCACGCGTCAGGGTAGCCAACCATATTAGCTTCAATTATTATTTTATTGAAGTTTCTCAAAAACGTGACATAACATTATCTAAATAATAATATGAAAAGCACCTCGACTCAATTACAAAACATCTCGTTACAAACATTTTTTTGCCATCATTACGAAGACGTCAAAGTACAAACTTACAAAGCAATTTAATCATAGGACTCGTGACTGCGCGAAGACTATAGAAGACATTCCAACCATTGATACCGCGTCATTAGTGCAAAAAAATTGATTACTCAAGTTTATTTTGTCTTTTAATAGTACCGGCACAGGGAAACAAATTACAGTAGTTCAACGATATCGTTTTCATAGAGCAATCGAGCGGAAGGTTCAGGAGGATAAGTGGGTGGCTTATGTCCTATGCTTACACTGCTACATTGCAATTGTTTTTGACCTTAATATGTACACTGCTACAAGAATCTTTTGGAGTTCTAATGAGGTTGCTGTTGGTAAACATTAATTGTGCAATTTGTTTTGTGACGTCATGTCACTTGTAATGTCTTAAATACAAGATGGCGGCGTTAGTTCCGATTTTGGCCACGTGCCAAAATAACCTTGTAGTGTTATGTATTGAGGAATTTCACAAATTCTGACATTTCTCAGGCCCTATAAAATGTGTGGGTATTAAACCTACTGTAAGTAGTTACACTGTGGTACCGATTTCTATACAACGTTCTGGTTATTTTTGCACCACTTTTTAATCTGTTGATTATGATGTTGCTATATCAATTTGGTGTTGAAAAAGTTGTTGTTGATAGATTTATGTTGCTGTCTGTCGTCTTAGAAGTAGTCACTCGTTGCAGATGCTTTGTGAATGTAATTGGTGCTTTCTCGTAGATATAGTGGTATAGTTAGACTGTCAGCAATATATTGCTATTTGATTTTTTTTAATCGTCTTTTCTTACTGTATTAAAAGATGGTGAGTAATGGCATGTCTTTTGAAAATTGGTCTTGAAGAAACAATATTATAATTAAATATATAATCAATCTGCCTTGCCTTTTCCCTACTATATTGGCTCCAATCTAACCGGATGCAGCTGAATATCAGTATTTTACATGGACCGACTGCCTAGCTGACCTCCACAACCAAATTTCTACGAATGACAGCCGGGACCAATGGCATAATGTGCTTTCCAAGCCACGGAGGGGTCTCGTAGTCTCGTTATGTTTTAAGATAGTCACCCATCCACGGACCGACCTCGGTAAGCGTTGCTTAACCTTGTAGATCGAACCGCGTGGCTGTTGTTATTTACCCACGAGCCCGTCACACAATATAATTAAATAATAACCAATTTTTTTTTTTTTCTGTATTAAGAACCAGCTTAAGATTTGCTTTATCTTTATGTGTATATAGTTAATCCAATCAATCTTCTTTTCACTTGAAGCGTTATGATTAGGTTATCTTTCTGAAGTTTATTGTCTTAATAACTTTTTTTGAAAAAAAAAAAAATGATTTAACACCTCCAGACTCCAAAAGATTTCGTAAAATTTGCCAAAGATAAGTCAAAGTTATTGTCTTGTTGATTAAACCAGTTTATAATTACTGACACTTAAGTAAGACATATATTGAAATTCTCACTTCTAACGTATACTCATTAGACCCAAGAATTTGATGTAAATCGGAAGCTAAACAGGAAATTTCCAAATATTAATTACATTCCACTGCACAGATCTAACGACTTGAATGCCAACATTCCTAAGAAATGCAACAATGAACTTTAAAGTGATGTTGCTAGGGTGTTTTGTTAGATGATAGTGGCAACTAGGCGAGTTGTAAATGTATCGCGTCCATCGGAACAATGAGCAAAATAAACAGCTGTTGGACACAAACAATACAGAAGGTTTGATCCGAAATGATGATTTTGCAAGCAGAGTCGGAGAAAAAAAAATTGCCCAAATTCGACTAAGTTATTTTTAAAAGCAGTAAAGGTAGATAATAGTTTTAAGTATGTTTAATTAGCTGAAGGAAATAAAACCAAGCTAATCTACTATAATAGTCCTGTAGCAAGAGACTATGCATAATGTAAAGTAAGCATTACAATTGCCTCCACGGGTAATAATTTTAAAATGTAAAACCTACATACGCGTACCATGCGTACCTAAATATTTTTTATGCTTGGGGTCCTGGGTTCGATTCCCGGGTCGGGCAAAGTGTTATTGGATTTTTCCATTAGGAATTTCGTAGTAACAGCCCGGAGTTTGGAAGTTGGCGGTGTGATACCCCCGTGCCTCGGAAAGCACGTTAAGCCGTTGGTCCTACGCCTGATCTCTCTCCGGTCGTGTCGGATTACCGTCCCATCGGACTATGAGAGTGAGGGAAGAGGGAGTGCACTTGTGTCTGCGCAAACACTTGTGCACTATAATATCTCCCGCGCCGAAGGCTAGTCTCCGTTGAGATTGGCCGCCGTGGCCGAAAATACGGTCTGGAGGACTATTATTATTACATATTTTAAAATGTAAAACCGGCGTACCTACATATTTTTCAATACATGAACTCTTCTCATATTATTAAACAAGGTGGGAAGTTGAAGCGGGCCCTGCGGGGTATTTACGTAATACATTAACAGTAGCAATGGCTTTCATTTTGCCTGTTCAACAATATTCATTGCATTGTTTACGTTGTTGAGAAGACAAATTCTTCGAACATAATATGAAGCAATGGATTAGCAATATCCTTAAAAGTCATTCAGATTTTGATTGAAAGTTATGTTTTTTGCTGACATAGTTTTAAATAGAATATACAATCTAACACTAAACAATTTTCTAACTAATATTAAATAAAACTAACTGTACAAATAAACAACTAATATCTAAAATATGGCGTCGAAAAATTCCTCCGCAAGTAATTGAATTACGCAATCAAATCCAGCAGGATTTGATTTTTTATATGGATTTATTAAAAAATATCCTTATCGCTGGCATCAATATTTAGAGTAGGTACCTATTCTCCCTCGAGGGCCTGGTTCAACTTTCCACCCTGTATAGTTCAAGACGAAAATGAAAATGTAGAGAACAGCTGATTTTTTTTTCGCGACTTCGGGTTTGGCTCATACTAAAAGTTGTTCATAATGATGAGTATATAAGAGAATGCCCATGGATTCAATTTCAGCCTGTATATAAAATGCTCTCTTGAACAATAAAGTTTATTTAAACAGAATGTAACAAGCACCCTGTCCGGTCCGAAAGGGGCACATACGTACGTACCCCAAGAACATTACCAGAAAAAAATATTTTTTTTATTTTGAAATTCACATTTTTTATACTAAAATTACCCCAATTTCATTATAAATTAGTAAATTTTCTGCAGAGGTCATTATGTTATACGTACCCGCTAGACGATGCCGATGGCGGCCCGCGTCCCAGCTAATAAACCCAGTAAAATTCCCGATTGAAAAAAAAATAAGCAATTTTTTTTTTTTTATTCCAAAAAAAAAACACAAAAATATAATCTCAGTATGATTCTTAACAACACCCTCACGGATCGTTAACATTATTATATTCGTTACTATATCGTTCATTTAGACTGGGTTTTCTGATACTAGCTCTGCTGGTCGTGATCTACTTGACCACGGGCGACGGACCGTACCGTCCATAAAGTCCGCTTTCTCCACAATTGACGGATCAGTACGTATGAATGCAAGGTTAATTACTCAGAGAATCAGAAGCTTTCTACCATTTTAGTATCGTTTGTCTTTGTTTATATTGCTGTGGGGTTTAATAGAGATTGGTTTTCAAGAAAATTTAATTTTATGTTCTTGCTGATTTGGTACTCCAAGCGATTTCTTCTTAGCTTTTTTGTTGTAAGATTTCTATGCTGCATCATTGGCAGTTATTACTTTACCGTAAATTTTATATTTCTTAGAAATAGTGGAGAAGGAATATTAAGAAGAACATTTTTTAATCATTCATGAGACTAAATGAATAACGTATCACTCAAGGTGCATCGTATTACCCAGTTACTGGGTTGTGGAGGTCAGAGAGGTAGTCGCTCCATGTAAAATACTGGTATTCAACTGCATCCGGTTAGACTGGAAGCCGACCCCAACATAGTTGGGAAAAGGCTAGGCAGATGATGATGAGACTAAATGTATAAAAACATATAAAATAGTAAAGTAAATCCTATTAAATATTATATACTAGCGATCCGCTCCTGCTTTGCACGGGTTTTACGAAACATCGAGATTTCTTAATTATAGGTATTAAATTAAATATTAACGTATTATACACCTTCCTTCCTTGACAATCGAAAAGTACCTGTAATTGGTTTATTTGAAATAAATGCTTTGAGTTTGAGTTTGACACAAACTTTCCGGAATAAATTCTCTAAACGATGGTGAAAACTTCATCAAAATCTGTTGCGTGGTTTAGAAGAACAACGCGTTGCGCGGGCAGACAAACATGAAAAACGACGTTAATTTATAAATGTATACCTAGATAATAATATTGTGTTGAATAAAGTGACTGTTATGGCCCGATATTTTTAATCCTGCTTGTTAAATCTTTAAAACTCGATCAATTCAGCTCGTTAAGGTTACGCAACATCGCTTCTATTATTAACTTTCTCAATTCGCGTGTCCTTTCGTAATACTTGACGTAATCTTAAAAAGAAATCTCGATGGTTACAATTTCGGCCTGATGTTACGGAGCTTGTCAAAAAGCGGTACTTATACTCAATTGGTAAACAGACAATTATATTACAAACCAGCTAAATATATAAATTGATTTTTTGGTATATGTTACAAAGACACGGCTACCCATCAAGCTATACATTTCCAGTTTATGCTGATCCCGCATTGTATAGGATTTCCGTACAATGCGAGGTCAGCGTATACTGGAAATGTATAGATTGATGGGTAGCCGTGTTTACAATCAATTCGGCCATTGTCCTAAATTGCGTCGTTCGCGCAATTTACTTTGAACACTAGATATCTTTCTGCTCAATTGATCATGCCTGTAATGATTTGCAGTTGTTTTATTATATAATTTTTTTGGTTCCGTAAAACCGTATGAAAAACAAAAGAAAAATAAATAAATAAATATAATCTTTAATTATAAAAATGAATCCCTATTTCCCTTGGTCACGCCATCACGCGTGAACGGCTGAACGGATTTGAATGAAATTTGGGCACAGGGGTAGACCATGACCTGGAATAGGACATAGGATACTTTTTATCCCGATTCAAATAATAATATGTGAAGGAAGTCTAAATAATTCTCGAATTTCCATCTATTTTGTTGTGGATTTGTGAGACTACCGTTTGGTTGGTTTGGTTGCATAAAGGCTCCCGCAGACAGGTGCGACGCGAAATATTTCTATCAAAACTTTATGGAAATTGTTCTACCGGTGTAGCATCGCGCCTGCTGCGGGAACCCTAACTTGCTTACATTCTTAAAAAAAAAGAACTTCGTAGGAACACTGTAACAGGTAGAAAACGTGATCATACATGTAGGTAATTTGAGTCAAAAACCTTATAAATAACTATGAAATATGGCTGAGGCATAAACAACAAAAGAATGAGAAGGCTATAATAAAAGAGAAGACAAATGACTCTTAAAAAATACAAGTAACGGTGATGATGATGTAAATACATGTGAATGACACGATCCTGTACATGATTGTGTCATTCACATGTATTTACATGAACTTGTCGGCTGTTTTTATAATCAGTCTGTATTATAAATCAAGTCGCATAGTCACATAATTTATAATGTTTAGTATATTATTGTCATATAAAATATTGTAATAGCTCCGTCGCCGTCGGTAGAAGTAATATTCTCTATACATATAGAAAACTGTCTTGTTTCTAACGTTTAAAGATTGTTTTTTTTCTTCATATTCTACCTTGCCTTTTCATATGTTTAGGTGGGCTTCCAGTCCAACCAGCTGTAGCTGAATACCAGAATTATACATGGAGTGACAACCTTTCTGACCTTCACAACCCAGTTTCTGGGTTCCATGATAACCCTTGGCAAGACTGGTCGTCAAACTTCCCATAACGACCGTCAAAGATCTAAAAATGACAGCCGGGACGGTCTTAACGTTTTTATGAGCCACGTAGGGGTCTTCGTATGATTTGTTCGGTCACCCATCCAACCGCCCTCGACAAGTTTATGTTAACCTTCGACTGATGCTCTCAGCTGTTATTCACTAAGATTATGTCTGCACTTTAAAAGAGACTGTGACTTCTGAGTTTGTTTCGGCCTTTCTTCTCAGAGTAGTCGGATAGGAAACGCCGACCCTATCTAGTTAAAAAAAATATGATTGACGTGTAAAGGTGTTTGTACAAACCTATTACAGAAATAAATCATTTAACACTTAGCCACGAGTCCCTCTTTCTTAGTTGTGAATAGCCAAAAGCCTAAACTCGTTAGTCAGGTATTTGGGGTTGACCCAAATCCAAGCTCTCAAGACCTTAACGCAGAAACCAGTAAGAAGTAGATGTAGATATAAAGGGAACTTAAGTAATAGATACATACATTAGACTGAACCAAAATGAAAACAAGATTACTCAGAAAGAAAAAGCCATGAATTTTTCGTTTGAACCCCGATTTGTTGAAGTACTCTCATTTAAGCAGACCCTTTATACGGATGCCAATGTTAACGCTCGTGTGAACAGGTTCTTTACGACAGTACAGATATTAAACGCACAGGAATGCTCTCAGTCGCCAAACATCGATGTTATTAAAAGTTGCTGGGTCAAACGGATAGATATAGGAAAAATATAGCCAGACACAACTAAATAGACATCTAGATATTAGATAATTATGCCTATAAAAAAGGCATAACAAAACATTGAAAACCTCTCAGTAGATATTCGAATTACAAACACATCGCAAGCTGAAAGTATGATGATAGTTCGACTAATGGAATGACACAATAGGACGACTTTTTCGCTTAAACGTAACCGCTATTTAAAGTTATTTGTCACACTAATGTTATGGAGACTAGACATGGTATGAAAGACGAAACAAAAAATAATGAAAGCAGGTGCGATGATATTGTCATAGATTTTGTACTGGAATTAAGAACTAAAGCCTGATTCCCGATGCAAGTTTCTTGCCTATTGGAAACAATAAAATTAAAGCATTTTTTCATTGCATAATGGGCCTGCTCTTGACCTCGATCTCGCCAGGTGGGAAGCGAAGGATGAGGTATATGATGGAAAAAGCGTGCCCAGAAGATGCCTGTTCACTCTTGCTTTAAAGGTGGGGAAGGGTTATATGTGGAAGAGAACACAGACGCTGGCAGAGAGTTCCACACTTTGGCTGTGCACATAATAAATGATAAATGCGTAATAAACGACTCGCATCGTTTAAATTGTGTAGATGCTACTTTTAATATTTTCTATTATTACATGCCTCAATCAACTCTATTGCTTCCAGTAAATGGGATTTTACTTACTGCTACAGACGATCAAACAGGTTGGTTGGTTATAACCTCCAAGATAGAAACGGATGGTACAGTAGGACCGCACGTCATGGTAAAATTTGGAGCTTGAGTTGGCCTTGCTTAGTATGGAGTTTCAATAGAATAGGAGGCCAGCTTACACTGATTTTGCTACTACTGACGTGCCGCTGACTGTACACTACTAGAAACAAGAACTTAATGATAATGAAGGACTACAACTTGCAAGTAAAGATAAACAAACGATAAGATCTACGTTTTAATCTGATACTTTAGTTAATTAGCATGATCAGGTTATTACTGACGTCACCGATATGTTTACTTTGTGTCATTACTAGTTTTATCGTTTGCTGTGTCTATTTATATGACGGCGCAGCAAGTGGCGCCGTCACGAAGTTACTAGAATCACTGAAGAGGTCGGTTAAGAGTGACACGGGCTGATGACATTCACACTAGCAGAGCGCCGCATCGCTGCACGATGGTTGCGAGGCGGCTATCTTCTGATGATAGAGATGATGTAACGGGAGCCGCTGTCGTACTACTTCCACGATGAAATGGTGATGTTGATGTTGAACATCCATGATCTTTCGGCACAATCCTGTAATATTATAACTGTTGAAGCTAATACGAGGACCACTTTTGGTTAAAACTATACTGCGCCGTTGTACAGATCTTCCGCCATAATTGTCTTAACCAATTTTAATGAACCAGCCCCTATTGGCATCGATAATATTTTATAGTAATTTTATTAGCACAACAAATTCGTTTAAACCTTACCACATTGTCTACATCTCTTTTATCTACTTTCCTATCGCAGGTAAGCTGGAAGAGATTTATTTAGAAATAAGCATTGCCTTTGTACGTATTTTTCTGTTCCTTTCTACTTGTCTGTATTTATATGTGTGTGCATCAATGGTTAAATAAATAAATCAATAAGATGAATCACATTGTGGTAAATGACAAAATCTCAGATAAAAGCATGAATATTATCAATAATTTCACCCTGAAGTTATACTTGAATTAGAAGGAAGATAAGAAAATAATAATTATATATCCTCCATATCGATGTGGAAAGTGGCAATCCTTAGAATCAATTCGTTGCGTGTGCCCAAGACTCCAAAAGAATAATTTAGTACGGAAAGAATAATTAAAAGAATAATTAAGTACTTAATTAATAAGCAGAAGGTATAAGCTGAGTCTAATGACAATAATTAAGTCACGGAAGTAAAATGTAATATTATTGACACGCAAGACCTCGCACATTAACACGATCATTATCAACGTCAATGAATTACAAAACATCATCTTCGTTAACAACGCTGTAGCTATCATTAAACATCTACTAATCGTCAAACATTATCTCTCTTATCTCTGGCCATCGCAATGTTCTTCCGCACAAGTACAGTCGTACAAGGTATTTGGTATACAGGGGGAAATATTCATTTTTTCTCAACACTGACAATATTAATTTCCATTGAGTGGGTAATAACTTTATAAGCTTGTAACATAGTGACAAGAGAAATATAAAATAATTGACTACTCAAGACTCACAACATTGTTTAAAAAAGTAAGCCCCTTTCGCCCCTTATACATTGGGAACAATGTTGACTAACAACAACAGCTGCTTGCGGCTTCCTGTTACAAACTTCCGTCCCTTTTCACGAAATCACTTCCACAGATTGTAGAAAAGCGAGAGAAAAGATGTACACATCATAAACATTGTTATTATCCGTATCAATTTTATAACAGAAAGGAACTTCTTACAGTAATTAGATTTATAGCGAACTAACTTCCCGGATACGATGAAGATAATGTTGATGGCAGGCTGACGTCAGTAAAATACATGACATTTGCACCTTTATTTCTTAGAAAATTACATCTTCTTCCTCATAAAACCGACAACGTAAATCTATAAGAGATTCATGGCTTACTATACTACAAATCATTTCACTATAATAGGTCGGTTTATATATATATTTTCCCGGACTGAATATCGATGGGTATTTCCTTACAAAAACAGAATCCGGCTTCTTTGCACACTTTATTAATATTGTAACGATATTTGGGATTGCCAGATGCTTGAGGATGTAGCACGCTTACCCACTACTGCTTCTATACTAATATTATAAATTCTAAAGTAGCTCTGTCTGTCTGTCTATCTGTTACCTTTTTACGCCTAAACCACTGAACGGATTTCGATAATATTTGGCAAGGAGATAGATGGCATCCCGGGGAAGGATTATAGGCTTCTTTTTATCGACATACCACGCGGGCGAAGTTGCGGGCGGAAGCTAGTTAATTATAAACCAACGTTTATTGATCATCACCTCATTAAAAGTTATCATTTAAATGTACCTAACATCAAAGTAAAGAAGACGATACAAATACAGTAAAAATATATCCAATGAAGCTATCAAAAATCACATTACAAACTTTCAATAACTGCACTAAAAAAGCTAATTTACTACCACTAATTCCCAATTATATACAATCCAATAAGCAAAGATGATACTGTCGAAAAGAATAATGCTTCACTCAAAACCAATTTAAGTATCATCATTAATATCTTAATACAGATCAACCATAAAATACTCGTTCGAATTTTACTTGTGGTTATTCTCATTCACTTTCACAGCCCACACTTTGACCAAATAATAGACAGTCTAGCAATATGCCATTATTGTTATAGAAAGCTCTATAAATCAATTTAGTTATTAAAGTTAAAAGTTATTTGGTAATTGGGTTTTTATAGAACAGTGGGTTTGTAGTTGATCGAGTGGCCTTGAATTTTTCATAGATATTATTCTTGTTGTGTTCCTTGTTTCTTTTATAAGTCTTGCTAACTATAGTTTTGATTACTTTGTTTATGGCTTCGATGATATCTGTTGGCTTGTTTTTATTCAATTTACTTCATTGCCATCACAAATTACAACTTTTATCACTATCAACTCGAGAAAGAATTTCATATCATCATCTGCCTAGCCTTTTCCCAACTATGTTGAGGTCGGCTTCCAGTCTAACCTGATGCAGCTGAATACCTGTATTTCACATGGAGCGACTGCCTATCTGACCTCCACAACCCAGTAACTGGGTAATACGACCACTTGGTAACACTGGTTGTCAGACTTTCGGGCTTTTTGACTTCCCGTAACGATTGTCAAAGATCCACAAATGACAGCCGGGACCATTGGCTTAACGTGCTTTCTGAGGCACGGAGGAGTCTCGATATGTAAAGATGGTCACCCATCTATGGACCAACCCCGGCAAGCGTAGCTTAACACGATGGATCAACCCGTGCGGCTGTTATTACGTAGCCACGAGCTCCTAGGAAAGAACTTCATAAACATTTCTAAAAATACTTTTCCTTTCTTTTGGACGAAATTGAAAGGCAGCCTTGTAAAGTTTGTTCTTTAAATTACTCTACTTAACCGTTTCTAACCCGCAGTGCAACTGCAGCTCTTAAATATATTGAAAAGTTGGCACAGTTAATATCATTAAGATAGTTAAACTTTGGAACCGTCTGTCGGTTTTGTTTACAAATCTTTTCGCAAATTGTAAGCCAACTATGAAAATTGTTGGTTGGGACATCATTACCCAGTGATATTTCACTCGATGACAAATAATGTTCATAATCACCTGTATATTAAAATACATACTAGTGATCATGAGATGTTTGTAAACAACAAGTAAACAAATAAGACTTTAATAAACAAATTAATAATAAAGATGTCTTCAGTGTATCATACGGTGTTTCTGACTCAATTAATAAATCATTCAAATACTAAAAATATCAGTGGATTTAGTGAATAGAGCGGATATTCCTGATAGAGTTGTTTATCAGAATAATCTTAATATTATGACAAATAAAACCACAGACTGCTTATTATAGAACCTCAATGTGGTGCGTGCAGGTCAATGACTAAAGCCTCATATATTTTGCAATCAGTAAAATCCTAGTGACTTGTGAGTCACATTAATAGAACAAGGTTCGTGTATGTACGTATACAACTATTTATAACTAAGTAATCAATATGTATTGTATGTAAATCTAGCTAAGGTTTCTGTGAACAGTCGGAAGGTGGAATTTATAAGCCATTTGTCAACGCGATGATACTGGCTTAATTACTTGTAAAACTAATTTTAAATGATGTTGGATATTTCTTTTAGGTAGCATTGAAAATATTTGCAATACATTGCAAGCATGATTTGGAAAACCAAAGGTTTATTTGGAATAAAGTTAGAAACACCAAGCATTAGTCACCTAGAAGAAATCATATCCTTACCTATCTTCTAGATCTAATATTCCGGTTAAAGTTCGATTCAAACTTGATGGGGTGCATCCGCTGCTGAATGGGTCGCACACACCTTGAATGATAGCTTGATGATAAGTAACGGATAGCCAAAGATGATGATTTATTGAATATATTTAACTACCACGTAACTAATGCTATATGAATGTTGTGTGAATGAGTACAGCTGACTATGAACGCTGATTGTGTACTGTCACGTTACACTATGATTTGTGTAAGGCGACGGAAAAGTGCTGACCTATGCAATGCGCGCGTGGCATGTACGATACAGGACTCATACATAGGGGCTCGGAAGTTAGGTACACGGCTACACATCAAGCTATACATTTCCAGTATAAGCTGACCTCGCATTGTACGGAAATCCTATACAATGCGAGATCAGCATAAACTGGAAATGTGCTTGATGTGTAGCCGTGTGTACTCGCTACGCAGTCTCGACTCGCCTCATGTTCCTAGCCGCCATTAAGTTTGAATTGAACTGCACATCGAAATTTTATAATTTTTCCTCGGATTTTTTTCTAATAACCGTTTCTTTTGTTACAGATCCCAACAATATCACCAGAAATAGTGTTGTGAACGACAGTGCTAAAAATATATGTGTGTAAAGTGATGCAGTACAGTGTAACACGGTACCAAATGAAGCGACGTAAACTGCTGTCCCTAATACGGTACAGTGAATAGACAACAATGTTAGTGACACGCGGCTGGGTGTTCCTCGCAGGATGTCTTGCTATCGGTAAGTGGACCTGACTGCACTTTTATAGACTTAAGTGTGAGAAAGTTGATTGATGATGCTATATGACGATATTGACGATACAAGTATAGAATTTCCGTACAATGCGAGGTCAGCTTATACTGGAAATGTATAGCTTGATGGGAAGCCTATAAGTACCTACAGTTGACCACACATCGGTGGTAACTTTTTGATCTAGAGCTGATCTAGTGTAGTACGGAGTTCCAAAAGAATCCGAGGCCAGCTTTAACTGGTTTTGTTACTACCGAATTGCGGCTTACCATACCATCATGTATCGGCTAAGTTCACCAAAGGTAGTTGCGGCAGAACGGTGCTCGGGCCAGGCGAAGCGCCCTCCGCATTTTAGGTATGAAGCTACAAGTCCGCGGCGGGCTCGACTTGTCAGGGCAATTCAATGGGCGTAACGTAGTCAGAAAATCGCGATACAAAGAGAAGCCACTTCTAGGTGAATATAACTGTAGGTAATTAGCGCTGTGCAACCTAGATTGCACTTTTATGTCGTAGAAAGAGTCGCTATTCATTTAAATGATTTTGCGGAGTGAATCTTCTGTACTTGTACTATTATTGTGTGTTCGGACAGAAATTGACGCAGTAGTAGAGCAGGTGAAAAAAAAAGTGTACCTATGAAGTACTTTAGAAATAACTCTCTTTGCTAACATAAATTGATTTGCGTTGGAGTGACCGGGTTCGTGAGGGCCATCGATCTAACTCTTATAATTTATCATGTATTCTCTCTTCACAAAGCTGACTTAGAGTTAATGTGTACAAAAAATGTCTCTGCTGTATGACCACCTTTGTGAGAAGTCTCTCATAAAGATGGTCATACAGCTGAGATATTTTTTACACTAGTCAGTGCCTGATACGAAAAACCTATGCTACACGAGGTCATTATCGAATAAGCAAAAAGCGGGTCTTATCAAGTCAGCTCAGCAGGTCTTATCGAATTAAAGAGCATTGAATGTTAGTCTGCAACAAATTGAACTTGGAACGTTAATGTTAACGAACTCAGATTAGGATAACCGACACTTATCGATAAGGGGTTGCTTTAGAAATTCAGTTACTGTTATCTACGTTCTAACACTTTATTGAAGTGAAAATTATAAGTGGCCGTTATTGTTTCGGACAGTACCTAAATGGTGTTCATCTTAACTAATATTATAAATGCAAAAGTGAGTTTGTTTGTGTGTTACGCTTTCACTATAAAACGGATTTGGATCAAATTTGACACATGGATAGACCATGACCTGGATTAGGACAAAATCTACTTTCCCGATATTCCCACGGGATCGAGACTTACGGCGCAGCTACGTATATTTTTGAGTTGTCGTTCATGTTTTATATGTAGGCTTTCTTAAGTGTTATTGAAATAACTGAAAGCCTCTTGAGGTGTTATTGCAGTTCCGACCCATCGCATCGCATCGCCTTCCCGCGCTATTACTTCGTTTTCGCTTAGCGTTCTTTCTGACTTCTTTTAATTTTTCTCGAATCCTAAGGGTCACAGCGTGATGTAGAGGAAAAAAAATTTTTTCAAATCCGACTGATAGTTCCAGAGCGTTCAAACAAACAAACAAACTCTTTTGCTTTATTACTATTATAGATTGTATTAGGGAAACAGTCTTTACTTTACATTGAATTATAAGGCCTTTAAGCACTTAATTAGCGAGGCTACTGTCAGTTCGCTAATAAGACTACAAAACAAGCGAAGGATTCAATTGATTTTCCTCGAAACAAGTTTAGATTCTGAACACGTATGAACGATGGACATTAGGTCTTCTATTTTGTATCGTTCTGACAACGGACATTAATGTCCTAATGGCTAGGCTACAATACATTATTTTCGTTGATAACCATAAACATAATGAGAACTAGTTTTTGTCCTTTTGTCCGCGGCTTCACCGCCTGGAGGTCAGACATTATCCCACCGAAACGTACTACCGAAAAAAAGCACCTATCCTATATCCTCCAGGTCATAGTCAGCACATGTGCCAAATTTCATCCAAATCCGTTCAGGCGTTTTAGCGTAGAAGCGTAACAAATGAACAAAAAGACTATACTTTATAAACATACTAATAAACTTTATACATTAGGATATTAGTTAGGAGAGGAAAAAAAAAAATTGGGTGGAAAAGGTACTATTGTGTTTACTCTTAGTGTGTTTCAACTTCAAATACAAAAGTATTAGAGGCTTGTACAGTCACGGACTTTAATTGATGAGCCACCTTCAAACTTTTCAATTTTGCAGTTTCATACATTCACGAGATTACACGATTAAACACGAACTCAAAACGCATGCTCGTAAACAAGATGACAAATAAATTACTTTTAATCGGAAATAGTCTTATCCATAGAGGTTGACTAATAAGTTTTCAACGATATGAATAAATACTATGTTGCATTAAGTTTATCCAATCTATTTGATACCGACCTCCTTTGAATCATAGCTAATTAACTCGATAATTCTGAAAACTTAACTAAAGACAGTGACAGTTGAAATATCTATGTCAGAGACGTTACTTTCGAACTTGTCGAAATGACTATTAATATTTCTCCGTACGCTAACGTTACCATCGCTATAGTAACCTAGCAACGAGTGTTTATCGTTGCTAGGTTACTGTTGCTAGACCTGCAATTGGTTGACTTTAGGTAGTCACTCTGCTGTCAAGTTTGTAGTTCTGGCTCTCAGGTTAGCCAACCGGTAAAGATATGAAATATAATTTTCTTCTTCTAATATGAATACATGACTGCGTGTCGCAAACTGAATAAACCCGATTTGCATTACACGGCTAAAATACGAACAATGCCAGGTGGCTCATCAATTAAAGTCCGTAACTGTACATTACATCATTGAGCCTTGTAAAGAAAAAGAAATAAAAGTTATAAACTAAAACCCAACTACAACAAAAAGTCAACTAAAAAGCTATAAACAAAATATCACAGACAAATTAAAAATTCGGAGTCACCCATGTTAGGACATAAATCAAACAGATTACGTGTGACTCCGGATTGTTATTATTTATTTAGATTTTATGCATACTTACGCCAGTTTTATATGCTAAACTGGACTGAACTTTGAAATTTATGTTACAAACTGCAAACAAAAATGCAGAAAATATCTACAAAATAAATAACTACAGCAAATACTCGCAGTTAAAACCTAAGATTACACAACAGTGAACACCCATTGTTTTGATAGTTTGTACCGTGGTACAAGTATGTGCTGTTCAGAAGAATGCCGGCGGATAAGCGAGACTAAACGGCAGTTAATTTGCGTATAATGGAAAGAATGTCTCCGAGTACAAATTGTAATACTATGTTCCTATGCCTGTACTAGCAGTGGAACCAGCTTGTTTATATTAAAAACTTTGGTTTTTTGTTACTTCTATACATAGATATTTTAAATTAAAGTCACTTTTTGTGTTTGTCTGTATGTCCGCGTTCTTCTTCTCACCCATGCAACAGTTTTTGATGTGGTTATAAACTAAAATTTTCACTTACCTCACTCTTTTTAAAATTTCTCACTTGTCCTGACTTTATTGGTTGTTTTGTTTTTTGAACTGAAAACTTATTTAGGCGCGTTGCGCACTTTTTGGGTGACCAAAAATCATGGAACTCGCGTCATCGTTACGCTTGAAGTGATTGGTTTTTTTAGCGCCATCTACCGTTTATCGATTGAATTACGTTGAGGTTACGCATTGTTGCTTAGTTTTCACTTTTAACGGCAGTCCCTAAAGACTGCCCCGTATGTTTATTTTTTATTTTGTTTTATTATTCCCGTTAACTGAACCTTTTGTATGCACATGTTTTTGTGGGAAGTAAACCTTTTTTATTTATTTTTTTCTTTCTATATTGTGGCGGTATCTATATCGCCACATGCGAACTACGCATCGAAGACCTGACGTCACACAAAAATCCTGACGTCACATAAATCCTGCATCGCGTAATTAGAGTTTACCGCGCAGTGAACATATATACAAAAACCCAATATCAATCGTTGGGCAGTTGCCCGCCAGACACAACACCCGTCTGGTAGGAGGATCCTCCCTTTTCTATGGGGGATTAGTGAACTTTACACCCTGTTCCTCACACCCCTAAACCTACATAGACTACTTATGTAATCCTCTCTGCTGGTGAAGGATGAAAACTAATACTAGCTTATCTCTAGGCAGTTTATTAGCGTTATAAATCAATTAACTCAACCGTAAAATGAATGGGCTAGATATAACAGACATCCATTACACTCAGTTGGATACTTACGAAGTAAAGGAGGTAATAATTACGGATAAAAACTATCATGTCACGTTTACTTTATTAAATAACGGTTTCTCCCGCGTAAGTCTCGGTCCCGTAGGAATATCAGGTATCCTATGTCCTATTCCATGTCATGATAATAATAAATAAAGCCGTTAAGCCGTTTCAGCGTGAAAGCGTAACGAACAAACAAACATAGGTAGGCTATGACCTGGAAAAGGACATAAGCTACTTTATATCCTGTATCGCAGACGAAGTCGCGAGAAACAGCTAGTTTAAAATATTTAAATTCGATGATTTTAAAGTAGCATAACATTATGAAAGCGAACCACCAAAATACTTATTTTTTTTACCATAAGTACTTTCTACGAAACCTTGTTAGCAGCATTACAGGGCGGTCCGATAAAAAAATCGTATCCACTTTCCGACTGTCTCAGGTCCGGATTAAAGCCACTTTCTGTCTAAAATTTTCTTATCCTTACTAATATTATAAACACGAAAGTTTGTAAGTATATGAATGGATATTTGTTACTCTTTCACGTAAAAACTACTGAATGGATTTGGATGAAATTTGGCGAACAGATAGTTTATAACCTTAATTACACATAGGATACTTTTTATCCCGATATTCCCACGGGATCGAGACTTACGCGGGTGAAACCGCGGAGCACAGCTAGTTAGCCATATATTTCTACTAGCCTCGCCTCTAAAGTGCAATATTTCATAAAATGGTTTATTCTCTTGGTTTTTCTGTTTGGGTGGCTTTCATTACAACTCTGCTTAAACCATTGCTATATATACGATTTGACATCACGGCACCGATTTAGTGAAAATATAGCTGCTAGCCCCCCATGGGCCAACTTAACTGGCTAAGTCAACAGCGAAAGATGTTCTAAAAAAAAACTTACTTGAGAAAAGCAGTTAGGGGGAGTTTTTATACTATAGAATTTCTCTAAAAAGATGTTCGTGACTTTTATTACTAAAGTTGTTCGCGAATTTTATTACTCTCACGGATCTCGCATGTTCTAATCTTATGTGTTAAATGTAAGGTCTGCATTAATTTGGAACACTTACGCATGCAAATTAACCGGGTAGACGAAATGAATTGGATTCATACCAGTTTTATAACTATGATTTAAGCAAAACAGGTAAAATGTGAGTTCAAACTTAAACCTTTGCTCAACATTTGGGAAAATGTAAGCGTGACGATATGGCGTGTCAAATATTAACATACCTAAACTACTTATTCTACCTACACACAATATAAGTTTACATCATCTGCCTAGCCTTTTCCCAACAATGTTGGGGTCGGCTTCCAGTCTAGCCGGATGGCTGAATATCAGTATTTTACATGGAGCGACTGCCTATCTGACCTCCACAACCCAGTTACTGGGTAACACGATACTCCTTGGTAAGACAGGGTTGTCAGACTTTCGGGCTTCTGACGACCCGTAACAACTGTCAAAGATCTACAAATGACAGCCGGGACCAACGGCATAACGTGCTTGCCGAGGCACGCAGGAGTCTCAGTATGTAAAGATGGTCACCCATCCACGAACCAACCCCGGGAAGCGTAGCTTAACCTGATGGATCGACCCGTGCGGCTGTTATTACTTAGCCACGAGCTCCGCACACAATATAAGTTTACAAACAATATTAATTCTAATTCATGAAAGCTTTTCAAATGCCAAGTACACAACCTGAGTACAATTGTGTATCTGATACAAAGGTACCAGGGACAAATGACTCAACAATGCATTGTGATTGCATTGAACTCATAACGTAATTGGGAACTTATGGCGATTCTATGGTAATGTTTTGCGTCGCAAATAGGCCTACGGTATCTAAATGAAGGCTCGACATGACTTGGCAAGCTAATTATAAGATGTCGGTATATTTATACCTATTAATAGACGGTTCTTAGGCTTAAGTGATAATAATAAGTTAAAACCAACAAAAAATTAAATTTTCTCGCCATACCTGCATAAAGCGCAGGCCACACTGAGGACCAAGCGAAACGAAGCCACTCGTAAGTTGTTTAACTTCGCTCATGTAGCTACCGCGTCTTTTCATACTTCACGGTTCACGCCACGAACTATGAACAGGGCCCCTACCACCACCGCTTACAACAGTATTATTTTAATCTTACTTCAGTGGGGGAAAGAGATGGATGGATGAAAGGGATGGATGGATTATACGTTTTGTAGAGCTTCATCTCTTTCCTACACTGAAGTATTATTTAAAATAATACTGCTGTGCTTACAGCAGTATTATTTTAAATAATACTTTAGTCCGATAAACCACTTTCCGACTGTCTCAGGTCCGGATTAAAGCCACTTTCTGTCTAAAATATCCTTATCCTTACTAATATTATAAACACGAAAGTTTGTAAGTATGGATGGATGGATGGATGTTTGTTACTCTTTCACGTAAAAACTATTAAATGGATTTGGATGAAATTTGGCGAACAGATAGTTTATAACCTGAATTACACATAGGATACTTTTTATCCCGATATTCCCACGGGATCGAGACTTACGCGGGTGAAACCGCGGGCCACAGCTAGTTAGCCATATATTTCTACTAGCCTCGCCTCTAAAGTGCAATATTTCATAAAATGGTTTACTCTCTTGGTTTTTCTGTTTGGGTGGCTTTCATTACAACTCTGCTTAAACTATTGCTATATATACGATTTGACACCACGGCACCGATTTTGTGAAAATATAGCTGCTAGCCCCCCATGGGCCAACTTAACTGGCTAAGTCAACGGCGAAAGATGTTCTAAAAAAAAACTTACTTGAGTAAAGCAGTTAGGGGGAGTTTTTATACTGTAGAATTTCTCTAAAAAGATGTTCGTGACTTGTATTACTAAAGTTGTTCGCGAATTTTTAGACTCTCACGGCTCTCGCATGTTCTAATCTTGTGTTGAATGTAAGGTCTGCATTAATTTGGAGCTCTTACGCATGCAAATTAACGGGTAGACGAAATGAATTGGATTCATACCAGTTTTATAATTATGATTTATGCAAAAAAGGTATTATTTAAAATAATACTGCTGTGCTTACAGCAGTATTATTTTAAATAATACTTCAGTATGGTAGGGCCCCTGAAGTATGAAAAGACGCGGTAACGTTGTGAGCGAAGTTAAACGAACTTAGTTTCGTTTCGCTTCGTTCTGTGCGGCCTGCGCTTGAAACGTAGGTAGATCGTATCTTTGAAGTTTTCTTCTGGGAAATTCTAGCTTTAAATTGGTATATAAATACATACGTTTAAAATGTTACTTTGAGCGTAATCTAGTACTTACAGCTACTAATTTTCATGATATCTCGAAATTATTTTCATAAATCATAAAGGATAACTTTGCGTCTTTAGATATTCTACATAAAATATTAACAACGAGTAGATCGTTAGAAACTTGTTAAACCTACTCAAATAACCTTTTATACTATCAATTTATTTTGTTATATTACTCTTCTTTAAACTAATAATATTCTAGTCACGATGTTGAACAGCGATGACAATGACAGCTCACTACACGCTCAGTTTACCTAAGTTTTCACGGTGAGATAGTTACAGAATAGCAATGCTGATCATTACAAATAACTATCTAATTTACTTGTTCTATGGAAGATAATAGTAGTTTATGAAACTGTTGCATAATGAGGGGTATTAAAACACGAGTGTGTTTAAAAACCGAACCGTATGACAGAGGAATGTGTTAATACCTATTTATGTGCAGTGTCATACACTATTTTATCGACTCTCATACATTAGGATTGGACCTACTAAGTAAAGTATCAAAGTTAAAAGAGTAAGAAATATGTAGTTTATTGCTTATAATGCAACGAAAGCGAGCAGGTGCGGGTCGTAGTTTAAAATCTAGCTAAGTGAAGTATTTATAAACATACTGAAGAAATGAAGTTTCCATATTAATATGCATGTAACGCAAAACGAAGTTTAGAAACAACATTGAAAAGAGCGAGCAGGGTTTTCTCTGAACTTTATAATACTTGGTAATAATTTTCTACTTGTAACTATCTACCACACCTGTGCCTAGTTAAAGGTATTGGTTCTAGTCTAGCAGGGGTAAACTAAATTATGTTTAATATTAATAAAATTTATGAATATAATAAAAAAAATATATATTAAGTACATAATAAGCTTTATTATACACCAAGAACAATAATATGTAAACTATAAATTTTGTTGGACCTGCCATGTTTGTCTCTGCATCACTCTAAGGTTGACTGGTAGAAAATGCCTCAGGCATTAAGTCCACCTTTGTACAGTATTTATTTTGTTGTGCATAAAGTTTTAACAAATAAAATAAATAGAAAACGAGGAAAATATGTCGCCATTCGTCCATACATATTTACTATTATTTAAGCAAATATTCATTGGATTTTAAACGAACAATATTTCTATGTTTACCGTGTTATACTGCAGCTATCCTGGTCACAGTTTCAAAATAGAGCAAAATAAATAAGTATCTACGTATTATAACGATCTGCTTTTGTTTTAAATAACATTGCAGTTCAAGTTTTTATTTTATTTATTAAAAATGGTTTAAGTACTAGTATTATAATATCTGTGGTAAACTAAAGTTATTTCTGGTGGTATTGATACCTACCAAAAGCTTCTATTTTTGAATTATAAAAATAAAAATATCGAATGGTTGTAAAAGTCTACTATGAAACCTTAAGAAAGAGCCATGCCATGTAAAATCAAGAACAAATAACAAAACACGACCAATCCAATCACAACAATATATCAGTAATGACATTGTCAAAATTCTTCACAATGCTTTATGTAGGTGGCGCCTCCCACACCACGACCTTTATATTGGACAAAATAAATTATCCGCGCTTAGTCACTACTAAAGCTTCTCCGGTCCAGACCGATTTGTTTTTTATCCTTGAAGTACCTATTCTATAATGTGGTTTGATAGACACTCCATTTGATTACTCCCTAGTAAGAGGAAAAAGGTCATATGATATGCTTAGACAAGGTCAAATGTCTAGCTTTTATTTTATCTATACCATTTATTCTAGGAACTTATATAAATTATACTTAAAAAGAAATATGTATAGTATGTACAAGTAAATTAGCAAGCAAAACTGCAGACGTGGTGGATATTGGGATCGAATCAATATCTAAACATATTTAAGACAAAAAAAACCTTTTATGATTATTGTTTTTGGGGTCAAAGACCGCTGGTAGTGTAGTTAGGTACTTGATATATGGCTACGTATTTTTTGTTTTATCATGTTTAAATATCGGTACTTATGACAACTGTGGCGTTTTGCTAGCTAATTTAAAGCAAGACTTAGTCGCAAGTTAAGTGCGACTATTGACTATTACCCCCTCCGCCACTCCTTTTATCCCCAGGCGGGGCGGTTTGATTGGGTTATTTTCTAGTTCCCTGTGAAGCAGCCCAGATTCTGCGATGGGTGGATTTAAGAACTTACTACACACCTTCCCTACCCTTCAAGGATTACCGGCGTGACGTTACGTTATGTTTCGTTTAGTCAAACTTTAAGGTACATTGAACACTGCTCCTTCAATAATTCATCATCATTCAACTACGAGTCGACTTCTAGTTTAACCCGATGCAGCTGAATACTAGTATTCAACATGACCAGACTACTTAACTGACCTCCAACCCAGTTACTACTACAGAGGGCCTAGACAAGTGACAATCGCTTCGAAAGCGTGTCGTATTTCTATAACGACTCGGATGGTCACCCATCCACAGACCGGCCTTGGCAAGCGTAGCTTACCTTCAGTCAGTCAGGTGGCTTCACTGATATGCTGGCAAGTACAATCAGTAATATCTATAGATAATTATGTATATTTTTTTAAAGTAAATAAATATTATGTGCGAAACGTATTTTCAATACAGTTTTCTCCAATTTTTGTCAAGCACGAACGCCTTAATTAAATTTGCGTTCGTGGCCCACAGGCGCAGCCATCTACCATTACTGACAAGTAAACTCACCAAGCATGACTTAAGTATTTTCGTAAATCTTCTGCTGATCCGAGAGCGAAATAAAGAGGAAGAGAGAAAAATCTAGTCCTGCTGTCAATATTGGTATCGATTCGATACTCAATAGTTTGGTGGATATCTGAGCTAAATCTAAACATTCAATTTACATTCAAATTGAACTCTGAAACTTCCCCAACGGAAAATTACGATTACACAACTAACATGTTGGAATATTTAGAAACAAAACCATTATACCTAAAACCAAACCAATGTTTGTCTATGTCTAGTCTCGCTCGACGCCCACTAACAGTAGGCCAAAAGGTATCCTCTGAACTATAGGTATTAGGTACCTAGTACCTATCTATTTTAATTGTAGTTATTATAGCCCAAAATATCGTTGGGTATTATTAGTGCTTCGGCCCTCATCTAAGTGACCTCACACAATTCGAAATTAAACTCATTTGTTTTAAAAGTACATCATCACGGATTCTCACCTCAACGCCGCGCCCATTCGAATTTCGAAGTGATGTTTAAAGAATGACACTACCATACCACACACTACACTACCATACCTACACACGCTATTTACCCAACTACGGCAAAGGGTCTGATTTATCTGATAGCCTAGTATTTGAATAGATCCAATAGATATCAGAATAGATGGCCTGCTTAGTGGTCCACAATCAAGTATTATCCATGTATGCCGAAGTTGTGGGTGTCTGAATCTCAATGGTCTAATCCTGATAAATTGGTAGTATCGGCAAATCTAGTCGTAAGATGATCTAATATTGAAGTTTTATTGTTGAACTAGCTGCGCCCTGCGGTTTCACCCGCGTAAGTCTCGATCCCGTGAGAATATCGAGATAAAATGTATTCTATGTCCTATTTCAGGTCATGGTCTACACCTGTGCCAAATTTCATCCGAATCCGTTCAGCCGTTTCAGCGTGAAACAAACTCACTTTCGCATTTATGATATTAGTTAGGATATCGTCAAGGAGGACCCTATTTGCCTTGTCTTTAGAAAGTAGGTACAGTATTGTTAACTTAAAACATAGGTCATTACAATCAATCATTATGCCTAGCCTTTTCCCAACTATTTCGGGGTCGGCTTCCAGTCTAACCGAATGCTGCTGAATATTACCATTTCTCATTATATATGTTTTGCAGTTATTTTTTTTTCTGGTACCGATCTCTTCGTGCCCAGTCTGACTCACACTTGGCCTTTTATTTCTTACTTGACTTTTTTTTTTTTCTTCTTTAGGTACTCTTTATTTTGTAACAATAAAGAGTTGCTCGTCTTCTAAGAAAATTACACATCTGTAAATCTGTCCCAGCACATTGTTCCCACTGGCTTTACAATTTACATTTGACAAAATAAACCTTCAAATGTGCAAATTCAGCTCATAATTTACACACACAATACCATGACAATAATATTAATCATTAACATAATGCTAAAACTTTGTCTAAAAATGCTCACGATGCCTACAATAAATCACTTTTACATTCCCTCCTAGATTAATGGCCCAACCATGATGGAGAAACTATAAAACCCTTCCTAAGCACTGAATATCCTAGTGAATTAGTGATCATTCTGACTAATGGTGTTTCGGCTCGGACGATTCGTTTATGCTTGGCAATTTAGTACGGCTTTGCGCTAAGTGAAACGAAATTGTCCATTAGAGATATTATCTCTCTATGAAAATGATAGCGCGCACACTCGTTACAAAACAGTCCTATAGTTAAAACTGTCAAAATGTTCGTACAGTCTGTTCACAACTATTAATTAATTATTACAGTATTACTTCGGTATGAGGAGCTAGTGGCTAAGTAATAACAGCCGCGCGGATCGATCCATAGGGTAAGCTACGCTTGCCGCGGTTGGTCCATGGATGGGTGACCATCTTTACATACCGAGACCTTTCCGTGCCTCGGAAAGCACGTTAAGCCGTTGGTCCCGGCTGTCATTTGTGGATCTTTGACAGTCGTTACGGGTCGTCAGAAGCCTGAAAGTCTGACAACCAGTCTTACGAAGGGGTATCGTATTACCCAGTTACTGGGTTGTGGAGGTCAGATAGGCAGTCGCCCCGTGTAAAATACTGGTATTCAGCTGCATCCGGTTAGACTGGAAGCCGACCCCAACATAGTTGGGAAAAGGCTAGGCAGATAATGACTTTACTGTATTGATTCTTATGTGGATGTTGTAGGTACACTGTCTTAAGGCGTTCATGTAATTGTTTTCGACGTACTTATGTTTGTATTACATAAATACATATTATGGGGGAAGCGCTAAGGTAGCCCGCGAAATTCAAATTTTCTTACGTTTTTTGGAATTTGCAGGTCAGTATCAGGTTGTATGTTGATCTAAATACGATTTTTGGCCGTAACAAGTATGGATTTACAGAATTATAAACATTAGAATCAGCAATACAACTCTCTAGGTTCATGTACGTGCATTGAATGACTATTACACACATTACAAACCGAATTGGAAATAATGAGCCACGTACGTACAACGTACATAAATAAACTAAAATTCATTTAATTGTACGCACAATTTGTCATAATCAACCGCAGCATTCAATTAATATACCGAACATCATTTAATTTTGTATGTCGTGTATCGTTTTCCGTTCTGCTTACAAATAGGGTATCCCTATTAATTGCCTTAATTATATGAAACATGGTTGACTAACTGTATTCACTGGAAAATTGCATTATTTCAAGTAAATACTCCAAATTAGAATTATTTTACTTGGTTAAAATTGTAAACAGTCAACAAACTAGTCATACAAAACATGTTTAGATATTCCTGTCTTCATTCCTCGTGTGTATTAGATTCCTCAGAGCATTAGACGTTCTTAGAAAGTACTAGGATGTCATAACGTAGCAACAGGTCTAGGCTAGCAATCCCGTATGTGGGACGCCCGTATCCCGAGTCCAGTCCCGACGCAAACACACATGTAAACTCACTTTGATAGAGAACTTTTCTATGATCCCTATACCTGTTTCTTTCTGACGCTCACATAGTGTAGAGTTAGAATGAGACCACATATGGATACACGTCTATGAACTAGCTGCGATGTGTACTACCGGTGTGGTTAGCGGGAACAATTTTCTTTTTTCTTGTTTTATGGCTGTGTGCGTGATAGAGAGGATAGTATTGAAGGCTTGTGACCAATATATGAAGCATGTCTATAAAAGTTTATCTTAGGAATTCAAGTATTAGACGGGGATAAAAAATGGTCGATGAAAAGCCAGAATTTGATTTTATTAAACGTGTGTGGCTTTCTATCTATCTGTTAATCTTAGAGATAGAAAAGGTAACTTCTATAAAAACGAATCGTGTTAGGAATCCAAATAAGTAGATAACATTGGTTGTCCTCCTATTGAATTTTTTCTTAGGTTTTAGGAAAATGTTGTGCCTATGTAAAAGATTTTAAAACCTGAAAACATTACTATAAATTCCTGTTTTTGAACAAACGTAACCTTTCGAAGCGTATTTCCCTTGTTGCCAACCACTGCTGCATCATTATGGAACCCTGATAGCAAAAGAGGAACAAAAAGGGGAACTTGTGTTGCTTCGATTAAAAGTCTTGAAGAAAAGTCGATTACGATGTAGGCCGAAACGAAACCAAACGACGAAATGAACGAAATCAAATTATAACAATTTCAGCGGATCGAATGAAAAATAAAAACCGTATTACTTAGTAAATTTTTGTTTGAAGCAGGCAAGTAAGTAAATATTCAGCAATCTATTGTGCTATGTGGCGAAACGACCACCAGTTTCAACAAAACCAATAATACGGGCAGTAAAACTGAACAGATAAACTTACTACTTACTTAACTTACTGTAAAAGAAATCAATTTGCCTCATCCCATAACTCAATACAAAGTAACTGAATCCATTTTACAGCAAAACACTGGAATTGCAGTTTAATGCATCTTTTACGGACTCTAAAAGTTATTAAGTTTACTCACAGCTGATCCGAGAGTTACTATAAAGTGTAATGGAGTACTAAATTCCACAAACACAGATCCTATTTCAAGTGTATACATTTTATTTCGCTCCTGTTTTCTTAGTAGAATTTTCTTGGCTCAAAATGGCAGTGACAAAGCAGACTGCTATCGCCTTTAGAGACACCGTTTTGTTTGATACCCGCAAAGTGATTATTTGTAACTCTGTCGATTCCAACGGTTCTGTTTATGAGAATAGTTTTTAAATTTTTGCCATGAAATAAAAACTGTCTTCAAACTATTTTATTTTTGGCTATATTCTTAACTATGACTTAGTTAAGAATATAGCCATGAAAATGTTTGGAGTACTCATATTTAAAAAAAAAGGCTCGTTTTAGTTTCTATACTTTGCAAAACAACTCACTTTATTGTAGAAGTACAGTAGTCGTAGAAAACAGTCAGCTACAATATATTTTTATCAAATTGACTGCCAACTTAATTTATCCGTATATTCAAATTACAACTGGCATTATTTGACATTTGTTTGAAATGGCTAAACTACGGCAAATTGACGTAGTGTACACACGGCTACACATCAAACTATACATTTCCAGTATAAGCTGCCCTCGCATTGTACGGAAATCCTATACAATTCGAGATCAGCATAAACTGGAAATGTATAGCTTGATGTGTAGCCGTGTGTGATGTGTAACCAATTCGTAAAACAATTATTAATTTACTTTTGCTTACCTAATCATAGATCATAGTTAATAGGCTCCTGGAAATAACTACAGGAAAAAAAATGCTGAGTAATACTGACGTTGAACTTTAAGGAATTGAAATTCGATTTATTTCTATTCGAACGCTATTTTAGGTAACCTTCTCTTCAGCCTTTTAATCAAGTTCTTTACAACGTTCTTCATCTTTGTGACTCCTCTATTTTTTCATAGTCTAACAGATATTATAGAATATTAGCTGCGCCCCGCGGTTTCACCCGCATAAGTCTCGATCCTGTGGGAATATCGGGATGAAATTGGTCCCGGCTGTCGTCACAAGACCATAAGTTTGACAACTACTCTTACCAAGGTGTATGATCGTCTTACCCAATAACTGGGTTGTGGAGCTCAAATAGGCAGTCAGGGCCATGTGAAATAACGGCATCCGGTTTCTGAGAACTGACCCCAAAAGTAGTGTTGTGATAAGTCTAGGCAGATGATGATGATTCCTGATTATACCTACGTCCGATATGATAGAAGGTATGCCTACATTGGCAAGTATATTTTTTCGTACTACTTGTTTTTGTAACTGCGCTTTTTTTGTTATAAAGGGCAGTTTTCCAGTCCAAGTTACTATTGAGTCGGTAGTAACTTGAACTGGAAATACCGCTGACTGGCGGAAAAACAATCGAACGTCGGTTCGGTAGTACTGACGTTCAGTAAATCGAATATACCTACCGTTCAATACTTTTCTGTTTTGCCGCTCTATCAACTTTTCTAATGGGATCACGACTGTCGGTCATACGTCATCACTTATTTGACAGACTTCGAACTTTCTTAGAAAGAAAGAAAGAAATATTTTATTTGGGACACGCACAGGAAATAAAACAATAAAAACAAACATTAAAACTAACAACAATAAAAAAGTATTAATAAAAAAAACAACATGTAAAAGGAAAAGAAAACCTGTACGAGACCAAAAAAGCTCCTATCTCAGCATAATGTTGAGAAAAAATAAAAAATACCGCAGCCCCGATAATCACATAGGGCCCGCTGTGATGCCACGAATTCATAATCTCACCTTTTTGATTCCATAATTAATAGAAATACCTACAAGTTAATATACAAAAGTTAATCCTACCTCGCTAATTGATTTACTGATGCATCGGCTCTCAAAGCAAGTGATATACAATGTCAACTCGCGTGGGCCATGAGACGCATGACGTCATCAAAGGCTTGTAGTTGTAGGGGTTTACATCAAACATTGATTTGCTTAGTTAATTAATTGTGTCTGTGTTTGTTAACGCATAGAAGGAAAGCCAAAATCTATATCTGGTCTCAATGAAATAAATGTTAAGTACCAATGCAATGTTAAAACATACTTAAAAATTTTCGACCAGTTTATTTTTTTATTTTAAGAATGTGCTGACCCTACAGGGCTCCTAATTGTACACACGGCTACACATCAAGCTATACATTTCCAGTTTATGCTGAGCTCGCATTGTATAGGATTTCCGTACAATGCGAGGTCAGCTTATACTGGAAATGTATAGCTTGATGTGTAGCCGTGTGTACCTCAACTTTAAGTCACGTTCGGTCGTGTGTACCTCAACTTTAAGTCATTGTAACACCTTTAAACATTATGGTATTCAAATAAAGCTATGAATAAGGTAGGTATTTATTATAGTTAGGGAAAATGATTCTTTTTGTTTTAGCCGATTTTCAAATAAGTGAAATAATGACTAAAATCTAGATATGGGCAAACAGATTTTATAAGCGACTGATTATGAAAATAACAATGATCAAAAGTTGTTGCAGGCAGTCCATAGAAAAACCGGCAAAAAGGCTATCGAAAAAATAAACAGCAAAGTTAAACTTCCTTATTTCATTAAACCCTCACTACACACATTGACGATGTTATGAAGAGCGGTTAAGAAACATGTCAAGACAGGTGGCCTATTGAGCATTACTACACACACAGCAATGTATGTGAGCTTAACACCATAACACTGTGAAGACGCCTTGGTTAAGGCTCTACTAGTACCTTCAGTTTTCCCCTCATTTCACTGCCAAATACCATCTTTAGCACCCTGAAGTTAAAGTCCAGTTTCGTATGTGAATAATTCCAATTTACCTCCTCAGAGTTTCTGTTAGCCTAGTACTTTCGAGCGCACACACGTCGTGTCGCCGCGATTCTCATTCCATATATCAAGGTCACATAGACTCACATGCAGCTGCCATCGTCCGTCCTTGTCACACATACTTGTAATATATCCGTGAGACAAGGGCAGAAATCTTTTTCGTTGTGTGACTACGCTGTCTAGACGTTTATGTGGAACTTTCTTGCGGTCACCACCGTGCTTTCCTTAGAAACTCGACAATGATAACTTTATTGAGGTACTCGTTAGAAGAATTTTCTTTGTGACATTATTTTCATTACTTTAAAACTGGACTATTTTCATAGTTTATTTCAAATTAGTGTGAAACGAAAGTTACATGGACTTTTCGATATGTGATCCATTTTAAGTATTTTACGTAAATAAAACATCCATTATTCATCAAAATAACATGCAAACAAAGGATAATTATATGCTAGAATTACTTGTCATTTTACTTCATGACGTATGATGCGCCATTGCAATACAATATGAAACACCAGGTTGGCATGAAGCTTAGAAGTCATTTATTTATTTTAATACCGGTGTATGTTAGACTATGTTAGACTAGAATACCTACCAGCTGAGACCTAACATGATCTAGGTCATGCATGAATTTTAGAATGTATTATTTATTGTGTAAACAAAACACTTTTTCAAGCGTAATTAGGCACACTTAGGTATTCCATAAACCCAGCATAAGCTGCAATCAAAACAATATTACTTATTTAGGATACTAGCTACCGCTAGCGGCTTCGCCCGCGTGATATCTTTATAAATTATAGCCTATGTTACTCAGTGATAAAGATATTATAACATTCTACTGGCGAAAGAATTTTTAAAATTGGTTCAGTAGTTTAAGAGTTGATTAATTACAAATCTTGTATCTTTATAATTGAACGTAGTTATGCCATAAAGTTCCAACCCACAAGTCTGTCAAAATTGAGTTAATGGCGCTAGGCTACATTTTAAAACACCCTTTATCTTATAGTAAAAACTTTTCAGTCTTTATGTCAATAATTCTTTGATTTCCAATGTTCCAACCCACAACGCGTAACATATTTAGTGGTTTAAAATAATTCAAAATGCAACAATCTCTCTGAAATGTTTTTATTTTTATCTTTATTAATATGAATAATTTCGCTGCAACGTTTCACATAACCTTGAAACGTTTTTGTGAATTTTTTTTCATGGAATGTAAATTTTAAAAGTGTCTCTTAGGTTTTGGAACGTTTTAACAAAACAAAATACGTTAAACAAAGATGATGAAAATGTGTGGAACGTTTTAGTGTTATAAAAATGGTGATTTTATCATTGGCTTAGTTTTCATATACTTGTATTTATACGCTAGATATTTCGCAAAAACTAGCTTGGAACGTTTTGGAAAAAACGACATTTGTATGAACTTATCCTGAAACTTATTTTGCTGAAACGTTCCATGTACGGTTTTGCAAAAAAATAGGTTTTTTTTTAAACAATTCTCTTATTTAGTGTGACAGCATATTATACTATATGACACTTAAATGAATAGGTAACAAAATTAAACGAGCCAGTTGCAGTATAATAATAAAAAAAGTTTCATTGATAAAAAAAATCTAATCTAGTCTTCAAACTCTAAATCCAAATCTGGATCTCCTCCAAACCCATCAACATCGTCAGAATTTTCATCTGAAGCACTTAATTGTTTATAAAATGGCAAACAGTTTTTGGGAACATAATTAAAGAGAAACAATCAGCTAACTTGGCAGGTGCAATTGGTTTGCCATTAGGCCACAAAAGCTGCAAGTCTGTTTGGTCTATCGATTGTACTTCTCCTCTAACTTTCTTGTCAATTTTGAGTTCTATAAAGTCTTCATCGAATGATGTCCGCATAAAAATCGAATATAGTTGATCCTTTTTTAACAATATTTCTTTTGTGTGAATCCAGTTCACCTTACTCTCTAAAAATTTTGTTCTGTTCATTATATTCAATTCCGAATTTTCTGTCCCGTAAAAGTCTGTCCTTTGCATCCTATACACTTGAAAAGGGTTTTTTTTTCTTAGCTATTTTAAAAACATCTATATATTCTTCCGCTTCTTCCACACACAAAAGAAATATTCTATAAATATTTATGCACGTCTTTAAAATGACACACATCATACAGCCGTATCTGTTAACATAAAAAAGAAAACAACCCGAACACTAAATGAAAAGTAAAAAAGTGGGTTGGAACGTTATGGCATAACTACGTCCAATTATTCGTGTAGATTTAGTTAAATGCGAAATTTCATTATGACAAAGGTTGTGGGTTAATGCTTTGTATGTATTTAGTTGAAAAGCTTGTTTACAAATAAATAAGAAGAATTTCAGCCAACGCACAAAAGATCCTCCTAGTACATCTCCACTTATTAAAACAACATAGCATCAAGCCTGTATTCCCCGAAGGGTTATATAGGCGTGTAGGTGTACCTATAGTGCACCCACATTTCGCCAGCTATGTTTAACTCCCATGTAAAAAAGGGGGGCGAGCCTATTGCCATCAACCGGGCACAATCCAGATTCCGGGCTGCAACTACAAATTGCCCGACCCGGAAATCGAACCCAGGTACTCATGCTCAACAGTACGCTTGTGACGGCTAGATAAACGAGGCAGTGCACTAATTATTTCACGGATATTTTGTCAGAACCAGTGAAATAACAGTAACTAGTGCATAAAGTATGCTTGTATAAATAACAATATTGCCAACACTGCATGTTGTTAAGTTGTTTCATAACAGCATATCGTTTCAGTTCAGGCAACACAATACTTTTCAGGCTTGTATAAGAATGAGGGTGCAAATAATTGCGAAATACAGTACAAATCATTTTGTTTTTTTCTTTTTAAATCGTACCTAAAAGATTCTGTAATTGTTTTAACTTTTAAGAGTTACAATATTTATTTGTCAAAAGAACAGCTAGTCCTATCTATTATAATGCGAAAGTGACTTTGTTTGCTATAACGGCTGAACAGATTTAGATGAAATTTGGCACATGAGTAGAACATGACCTAAGTTAGGATAAAGGATACTTTTTATCCCAATATTTCCACGGGATCGAGACTTATGCGGGTGAAACCGCGGGGCGCAGCTAGTATATTTTTATTATAATTTGTCACATAGTTTGAGCTACGCTACTGAATTCTGCCTATGTGGCTCAGGCGTTATAAAGCTCTTGCCGCCACAAGGGAAGATAATTAAACAGAGAAATTACCATCAGACCTAATAAACGCCATGTGCCAGAGAGTTCTCTCCAATATTTTATCACTCCATTATTTTGTAAGTAATGATAATATATCTACCTTTTTTCTGCTTACCCTCTAAAGATGACAAATGAGAATCGTTTTTTCTTTTGTTTTTGATCAGTTATAGCATTATTTTTTCTACCTCCCTTAAATTATTCATATCAAGGAAATTGAAAGTGAAATAGGAAGGTATACCCGCCGCTTTTTGCTGCCTGCTTTGTTTACGTTTATAGATTTATAACGGGAGATGCTTTTTTTACTATTATTTTGCAAACGAATTTTTATTCTTTTCGATTTATGAAAGTATAACAATGAACTGAATCGACAGCCGATCAGATACAAATACTTTTTGTTTATCATTGATTAACGGAACAAAAGTTGGTGTTTCGAAGAGATTTATTATGATAACTGATAAATATACTCTACTATCAAAAAAAGAGAATGTTCCTAACTCTGAATGTCTAGAAATCCTAACTAATAAAATGAAGGCGAAAGTGAGTTTGTGCGCTTTCACGCTAAAACGGCTGAACGGATTTGGATGAAACTTGATACAGGGGTAGACCATGACGTGGAGAAGGACATAGGACACTTTCTAACTGATAAATATACTCTACTATCAAAAAAAGAGAATGTTCCTAACTCTGAATGTCTAGAAATCCTAACTAATAAAATGAAGGCGAAAGTGAGTTTGTGCGCTTTCACGCTAAAACGGCTGAACGGATTTGGATGAAACTTGATACAGGGGTAGACCATGACGTGGAGAAGGACATAGGACACTTTCTATCTCAATATTCCCACAGGATCGAAACTTGTGCGGGTGAAACCGCGCGCAGCTAGTAAATAATAAAAACTGGGTCTATAGAGCAGTGGTGGCCCAGTGGTAAAGGCCACGACTTAAGAGTTGTAGGTCGTAGGTTCGAATCCTGATATTAATTACACAAAGTAATGCGCCATTACTTTGTGTAATTAATTTCATCACCACTGCTCTCAAAACGGTGAAGGAAAACATCGGCTAACATCGGAAAACAGAGGCAACCGGCATTTGTCCTATAACCAAAAATTCGAAAACGTTTGAGCCGGGCTCGAGTGTTGGATTACGGCCCACAGAGAGGAGGCCTGTGTCCCAGCAGTGGGAACACTATACGCTGATAGGGTCTATATTCAACCCAAAATCCCAAACACAGTCAAACGAATTTACTTACAACGTACAGAAGAATGTTAACCATCATTATTATTGGCAGCCTTGTTTCCATCCACTGCTGAGTACAGGGGCCGTATTATGACGTGTTAATGCCACCATTTTTCCAGTGTGAGTGAGAGACGGAGCTATACAAGGCCGATAGCACCATCCTTTTTTCGCAGTGGAATAATGATGGCATTAGTACTTTATAATACGGCCCCAGGCATCCTCCTTTTTGTGCTATGATTACCTGGTCTGTGCGAAGAAGAATATTGCCAAACATTAATTAAAATTTCGTAATCATCATCTACCTAGCCTTTTCCCAACTTTGTTGGGGTTGGCTTCCAGTCTAACCGGATGCAGCTGAATACCAGTTTTTTACATGGCGCGACTGTCTATCTGACCTCTACAGTCCCAGTTACTGGGTAACACGATACCCCTTGGTAAGACTGGTTGTTAGACTTTCGGGCTTCTGACGACCCGTAACGAGTGTCAAAGATCTACAAATGACAGCCGGGACCAACGGCTTTACGTGATTTCCGAGACACGTCGGGGTCTTGGTATGTCACTCATCCACGGAACAACCGCGGTAAGCATAGCTTAACCTGATCGATCGACCCGCACGGCTGTAGTTACTTAGCCAATTTCGTAATGTTGATCCAAAATTAGGAAATGACTCAACACTCTTCAAAACAAGATTCTCGAACAAAGACAATCGATGAGTCAAAAACCAGTTATTTAAGAGAAAAAAAATAGACTCGACCGAATCGAGCGCAAACAAATCGATTTGTGCTCAAATTGGCGTTTTATCACTTTGATACTGGACTAATGCCCGAGATACACGAGGTTAGTTTCTCAAGCTTAGAGTAAGCTAGTATTAGTAAGCTAGCAAGCTAGTAACTCTAGCTTCGTGTATAAAAACCTAGCTTAATTTCTAGGCTAGTAAGCTAGCTTACTAGCCTAGAAATTAAGCTAGCGTCTCAAGCTTGGATAGTTTAAAAGGATGCTTTTCAATTTTTTGAGCTAAATAGTAGCCCCCACCGCTGATTTTACAATCCTGGCTTGTGTGGCATTCATGCGGCCAGCGAAGCAAGTATTCGATTTTTAAGAATGAAGTTCATTTTACTTCACTGACGTGCAATGGCTTAAAAGTATCTGGCATCATGTGAATAGCACTAGCATGTGCCAATCCTGGACAGCGAGTCAGGTAAGTATACCGAGGTTCTAGCTTGAAAAACTAACCTCGTGTATCTCGGGCATAAGCATGACATCGAACTATCTACAACGGATAGTTACCACAGTACTAAACTTCCATTAATGTTCTTTAACAAATTTTCGGCATTAAACTACGGGTTAGTGTTCACAGTTTAGTGGTAGTATAATATCAAGTGTCTATTAACATTTTGATAGAGTGTGTCTTGCATGCTTTATTACTTATAACCATCTGGCTATATTTTGAACGGTTTGCGTGAAAATTAAGTATGTAAAAGGTGAACCTTATTGGCGCGTGAATAATTATTGTTGTTCGTCATTAATTCTGGAATTTATAATTAACTAGCTTCCGCCCGCGGCTTCGCCCGCGTGGTATGTCGATAAAAAGTGGCTTATGTCCTTCCCTGGGATACCATTTATCTCCTTGCCAAATTTTATCTAAATCCGTTCAGTGGTTTAGGCGTGAAAAGGTAATATACAGACAGACAGACAGAAAGACAAAGTTACTTTCGAATTTATAATATTAGTATGGAAGTATGGATTTTAGATACCTAATTAGTTTTAATTTTCACGCATTGTTTGAGAAAAATGCTATACAAGCCTTGGTCGCAACCATGCATTGATGGACTCAAGTATGTGTGCCACGGCTAAGCCTCGGCCCTCATTTTCACGATCATCCATCAATGCCCCAGTTGCAGGCCGCGACAGTAATGTACTATTTCATAACTTCTTTTCCACGTTCACGGAAAAGCGATTCGCAAAAAAAAAAACAAACAAGAAAAGGCATCCTCTCTTCAAATTCAAAAGTCGAATTTGTTTGCAAAACATTTTTGCGAGTCCATTCCAGTTTTTGTTATCTCGCTCTTTCGTTAAACGTTGGATAGAGATGGCGCGATTAAAACAACAGTCATCGGTGAAAGCAAGGCGACCTCACACTTTCACTGAACGATAACCTTGGGTTATGGAACACGTAATACGTATGTTACCATATTATTACTGATTCAATTCGTGTGTTGCATAATAAAAAACAGTTTCCCTATAGAAGTTGAGTCTTCTCAGAAGATTGGTTTAATTTGCCGCAGGCGCAGACGAGGAATTATTGTTTGAGTGATTTTGCTTCAACAAGATGTGTATTGTTTCTGTTACAAATGATAAACAGACATCTCAGGGGAAATAAAATATTTGAAAGAAAATGAAATCTGTCGTGAATCATTTTGTTATTTTTTTCTATTACATTTTCTGATATAGAAAGATGGATCTTATAATAATAGATGACGCAGTTTAAAAAAAAACTTTTATTATTCAGTTTAAAGTAGATTTTTGTCGGTAGGATCTCTTTTTTTTTTATTCTGTTTTGTCTATTTTTCTCGTATCATATTGAGTTTTAGGTTTTACGCAGACTGACGTGATCTGCACCAGGGTTTTCCCTGCATCTAGTTTATTTTTTGTTCCTAGTTTAGGCAATTGGCTCGCTCGCCTTACATATGACTAAAACATAACTGGCGAAATGTGGCTGTAGGTACTATAAATACACCTCTGGCTTAACGTGCTTTCCAAGGCACGGAGGAGTCTCGGTATGTATAGTGAATCGACCCGTCCGGCTGTTATTACTTAGCCACGAGCTCCTCACCTTATCAGCAACACCCTTATCAAGAGAAACACGAAGGTTTCCACAAAAACAAACACCATTGAAAATCAAATGTTCCGTGTAAGGGCGCCATCTGAGAATTTATGGAACACTCTCGCAATGTTGCGAGAGAAGTTTTTCTTTATATCCTCCTGTTTACTTTGTATTTAATGTTTCTTTGATGTGATTTTTCGACGGGCATTTAGCTATACGAGAACAACTCATGCTGAAGGAAAATGGGTAAAGTTCAGTTTCCGCTACAACTTCAACACTTCAAATTTTGACGTTTTAACCAACATTTTTGTTCTATATCTAAAATCCTCCAACTCTGACTATTTTTAATCACGATTAAAAATGTGTGGAATAAAATTGGATGTCATGAACTAAAATTCAAACCGACACCTCGAATTCAGTTGCAAAACGGTACCGTATCTTTTTTTTATTTTCTTTTGCGTATATCTCGAAAACGGTGTGTCCTATCGCAAAAATAATGAAAATTTTGACCCCCTTTGTAATCTGCAAACCCGTAATATACTACATGTTGGTGATTTAATTTTTTGTTTTCTTCCAAAAAGAGAAAAATTCCATATAAAAATACGTCGAGACGGCCACATTGCGCGCCTCTCCGGCTCAAAAAAATCACGTGGTAGGCAAACAAGTAGGTCCCAAGTGGAGTCGCGATTGTCAAATTCGATTTTAGTTCTGTCAAAATATTTTTTAAATATAGAGATTTTTTTTGGCAGAATAGCTTTAAGATTCTCATAGTAAAAAATAAGGAATTTTACTGATAGTTTAGTTAGTTTAGTTCGGTGTACAAGAGAATCGGCACCAATAATTGCCGCGCGGACAACCTAAGGTTAAGCTACGCTTGCCGCGTTCAATTCATGGATGGGTGTCCATCCATTACATTTCGAGACCCTTGCATGCCTCAAAAAGCACAATAGGTCGTTGGTCCCGGCTGTCATTCGTAAATCATTGACAGTGTAGAGTAGTCAGAAGCCCAAAATCCTGACAACCAGTCTTATCAAGGGGTATCGTGTTGCCCAGTCACCGGGTTGTGGAGATCAGATAGAGAATCGCTCCTTCTAAAACACAAGTATTCAGCTGTATCTGGTTAGTTTAGAAGCCGACCCCAACATAGTTGGGAAAAGGCTAGGCAGATTAATAATAAATAACAATTATACATTTTTCTTTTGAGCCAAGATCATAGAGTATCTCATGCATACATTTATTCAATAATAATATGATTATCAAGGCAAGTGCAATTGACATTGCAATGTAGTTGTAATTCCTGACACTGATGTCGATGAAGATGATGCCGACCTTAGGACTGAGGAAAACTCATTGTTTGTCATATTTAATTACCTGTCGTGTAGTGTGAGGTCATCGGAATAAATATCTGATGAAAAATAAAAGCCATAGACAATGGTAAAGTCGTCATAGCTCAGTGGTTAATGCCTCGCCTCTTATGCATGGGATTGTGGGTCTCAAATACATATTTGATACTTAATTGTAACTACAAATTGATAAAGTATTAAGCCTCGTGCACACTGGCGCAACGCGACTGTCGACTGTAATAAAACAATATCTAAGAAAACTTCACGGTGGTAAAATTACCAGGGTTGTGTCGTGCCGTCACGTCGGTCACGTCCTGTCGCGCTAGTTTGTACGAGGCTTTATGGTAGATACATTTATTATTAATAATCAAATTAAATTTTCTCAATTTTTTTTAGGTTGACTGTATACAAAGTTACCTTGATTAAGTTCGCAAAACTTCAGAGACATAAATGCTCGATGATCGATATCAAATTATAATGAAAACAGTTTTCTTATGTTTTTTTTTTCAAACGAGAGTTCACTTGCAAATTCTTTAAACAACAGGGATTTATTTAAGCAACTAAATAACATTTAATTTTGTGTTATATTTTTTTGGAAATTTTTAAGATATACTTATACTCCATTTAAAATAAGATTAGACATTTAAATAAACCTTTTTTACAGTCCGTTCAACCAATTTTGACTTCTATTGTGTTGGTGGCAGCTGCAGTAGACAGTTGGTATTGTGCTTTTAATGCCATTCTTATACCTACGGTATAGAAGTCAAAATCGGTTGAACGGACTGTAAAAAGGCTTGTTTGAATGTCTAATCTTATTTCAAATGGAATATTGGTACTTAGTATGTTGGTTAAGTGAGGTATATTGGTTGGTTGAGTGAGAGAAGAAAGAGTGCACCTGTGTGTGCACACACTTGTGCACTCTAATAATTATCTCCCACGCCGAAGGCTTGTCTCCGTTGAGATCGGCCGCAATGGCCGAAATACGGTCTGGATGACTATAAATATTGGTTAAGTTGTCTTCATCCAAACATAAACTTTGAATAATAAGTACTTACACATGCTTTAAACTCACGCCTTCTTATGGGGGTAGGCAGAAACTACAGAAAGCTACCTGCTACGATACTTAAATACTACTTTTGCTTGGTTTACGTTCATACATCTGGGGGCTTAAAACGGTCACTTTAGCAGAATCTTTAATGAAAATATTACGAACAATCGTAAAATGTCACAACCTGACAAATTCATAATAATGATCTGCGTGTAATTCATATTACGAAATAATTCATCTGTTTGACAGTTTTCTATGGAGATTCGTAAAATGGTCCACAATCCACACATTATGAATTGCTTTTATGTCAAATTAGAGGAATTGCTAATGACAGCTGGAATTCAGGAAATAAACTGCTTTTAGAGGAATTGCTAATGTGGCCGCTTTAGGCCCCCTGAGAGCCTACACCAGTGACAATCGCTTCAAAAGCGTTTTTAATTTCTACAACGACTTTCAACAGGATTGAAATAAGCTTGTCGATAGTTTATGTCAGTCCTAAACATTTTTGCCATTTCCATCATCGTTATCGCTGATAGAATGTCTAGGGCTAAACTTTGTCTAGGGCCTCTGGTCATACACGCACGCCGTTTTCGAGTACTAACGCACCTGACGTTTCTGAAGATCATTCGAAGATTGCTCAACCTTTTTACTTATTTCTACAACGGTTCACGTGTAAAGGTAGGTATAGACCAAACAAGAGAATGCTCATTCTATCCACACTCTACCAAATTATTTTTGTGTAAACAGGGACAGAGTAAGATGGAGTCGTGGCAGGCCACGTAGGAGATAGCGGGATGAACTGGTCAGGTTTCGTTCGAATTGGAAGGAGGAAAAATATAGAGGCCTTTGCCCAGGAGAGGGACAGCGCAGGATAGAAAAATAAAGGGCCAGAGCATTATTTCGTTGGCGTATTCATATAAAATGTCAAGAATACCAAGAAAAGGCGGGAAAGAGAGAAAACTCTTTCGTGTCTTTATTACCTACCTACCTACCTAATAAAGTGACGAAAGCTTATAAAACTGTGAGACTGTTGATCGATAATAACATGTGCTTTACAATATTAATAATCTACGTAAAATTCCAAGAAAAACATATTGAATCACTCTTACAAAACAAAATATAGCTAAAAATTATACGCCAACGGCATGTACTTATGAAAATATCACATTACATTATAAGTTTTGGGTTTCATACACCAAGTTTTTCTCCCTTTCTCATTGTGGCATGTCGCAGAACCAGAAAGCTCATTAAATTCCTTGTCTTATCACACTAGAGTTTGTTAACAATACCGTGCCATCAAAGTGTCAGTGTCAACGATAATATGTACCAGGGAAGCAGGACCGGTTGTAGGTATGTCGAAACAACGTTCGTAGACGGCGAGTGGGGACAGCATACCGAGCGCACCCTCTGAAAAATTCAACAAAGCTTTGAAATGTCAGGTGACGGTAACAACTACCCTCGGTCCTTTTATGATATCCCAATGAGAATAATTGATAAAAAATATATTTATTTCGACGCTCATGTTCTAAACACCGCGGAACACCGCGGTCAAAATACGCAACTTTTCAGAAGAGAAAAAATCTTTTAATTACATTCGATACTTTGACTTCCGCGGTATTAGAACTCAAGCGACAACGTCGTTTGTTACCTAGCCTTTTCCCAACTGGCTCGGCTTCCAGTCTAATCGGATGCAGCTGAATAGCGTTTGCAACCACTTGACAAAAAAAGCAGAAATAAAAATATTAAATAACTTTATAAAAAGGACTCTTAAGCGATATCTCCACGGGCGAGAAAATCGCGACGATAGTTTCGCCGCAATAAAAACTCTATGAATCAATCTCCACACGGCGATAACATCGCGGTGAACGGTTGAAGGCACAGCCGGACTATCGTCGCGATACTCTCCTCCGTGGAGATGGCTAGTCTTTTAAAAACTTTAGTTTGTCCCGACGCCAATCTTTTAAGGGAAAACTTCAAATTTTTAAACTTTTGTTCGCATTTTAGCCGAAGTACGGCCCGCTAAAGTTTTGCAACGTTACTTGAATTTTAAACAAGTACAACTTTGTCTGGGGATTTTTAAGTCTCAGGTTCAGGTTCATTTATTAAAGTTTAGAAATAGTATTTTAGTCTAGCAATATTTGATATTACTGTGAAGTTTTTGAAAAATCCTACCTATCTACTGACAGTTTTATTCTCTAGGAAATATTATATGATGACAACAGATTCTATCAATTAATAAAGTCCAAGCACAAGGACCTGTGCTTGGAATTTATTAATTGATAGAATCTGTTGTCAATGTGAATTTCCCAACCAAGAAATATACAATAAGAAAATAAACCGAAATTTTAAGGCGAACAGGCGAAGGCTAACAGGCGCGATTTCTCGGGCGCGACAAGGGTAGCGCTGCCTGTAGCGCCCGCGATATCGCGCCAGTTTGCCCGAGCCTTGAGGGTAGCCCGCGAAATTCAAATTTTCTAAAGTTTTTTGCAATTAGCATATCTGTTGACCTAAATAATAATTGTTGTATGTTGACCTAAATAATAATTCGCGGCCATATAAAATATTTATTTATCAAATTATAATCATAAAAATCATCAATACAGCTCTCTAAGTTTATAAAATCGTATTCAAAGACTATTTCATGAAATCATGACACTTGAGGATTATTCTAACTTAAGGAATTGTACTTATTGCTAATTCTAATGATAATAATTCTGTAAAGCCATATTTGATACGGTTGCGAATCTTATTTGAATCAACATACAACCATACATTGACATGCAGATTGCAAAAAACGTAAAAAAAAAATCAACCAATAAGAGATTTTAAGAATCCTTTTTTGTCATTTAGGTTCCAATAATTAAATTAAAGCTAGACCTAGAAACTATCTTGCCTGCATTTTGCTAATGGACTTACCTAATGTCTTCTAGATAATGTCCAAGACTTTAGCAGTTCTTCGTTAATTGAATATTGAATTATAAATGAAGTTGACTTTCAATAATTGATCTCAAAGATACAGTTAGGTTTGTTCAAAAGAAGTGGGATGTAGATAAATATTTATTTATTTTTAAAAGGGTTCATGAAACCTTTTTATAGTCCTCACAAGTAGACGTTATCTTTACTTTCGTAGTCAAGTCCCACGAAATTATGAAAGCACCTGCGTTAAAATTAAGCAATAACTAAGATTTGAATGTCGCCAAAATCAATAATAATGATAGTCAGTAAGTCACTTTGACAATTTTAAAACCCGGAAATTTTTAGAACTTACTAGGTTTTATAGTGGTTAAAGTTACGCACGTATACATTCATCATCAATAAACATAGCAAGCTGCCATGTTTTTGCGCTCACCTGTTGGCTACCATTGAAATCACTCATTTTAAATTCTAAACAAAAAACGATTGTCTCTCGTAACTAACCCTGAATAAGAAAAACTTTTAAATGACAGTGCAAAGATAAACAAAAAAGAAAAAAGAACAAACTCATCTAGAAATCCACAGAACTGTTCTCTAGCGGCTAAAGCAGTGAATCTAACTTTAAATTACATGAACTCCGCTCCAGCTTTGACTTTACGCTACATTTAAGACGTTCTTGCATTAAAGAATAATGTGCATTGGGTTAATTCAATTGCTTCGTTGTATACGACTTTGATTTTCACTTTGACTTTGAGTTTGATTCGCATTTAGTCTGAAAATGTTGGCAATGAATATTTAAGTGGAGTGTGAATTTATTAGCAGCAGCAAGTGCGAAAATTAATGTTAAACTTAAGACCACCTTCATTCAATAGGTATTGGGTACCCTACCTATGAAATCAGCGGTTTGTATGGGGAATTTTAAAGAAGTTGCATTTTTCATACTAACATTTTCTTAATTTATATCAACGTCATTTCTGCTAACAAAATGAGGAGTCATTTTAACGGTATTTTTTTATGTTTAAAAAACGATAAGTAGTAAAGTTTTTTTTTCTATTGGTAGTTGTCTATGATAGTCATTATTCGATATAATACCAAGCAATTGATGAATATTTTAAATCATAGAAGTAACGAGGTTCTATATTTGTGAGAAAAAAACGCTAATTTCATAGATGGGGGATCCATTCCCACAAAACTGTTAATATTTTATTGGTACTATTAATTTCTTTACTTATCATGTATTTAAAAATTATATAGGTATATTTAATGAAAAAAGGAGTTAAGAATTAAAAATATTTTTACACCTGGGTCCCTCAGACCAACAAAAAAGGAAAGACAGAGCACGCCGTACAGCAAAAGTGAAGCCACCTTTTTATCTATGTGTGTAAAAAGGGTTGTCAGTTGTTAAAGTTTTTCCCTATAATTTGGGGAATAATATATTGGGTAGGCTAATATTGTACGAGTAAGATATTGTTGAGTATGGTATTGTACCTCAATTGTTAGTGAGAATTCCGAAACAAAAACATTTTTTTTACATCGCAAAATAAAATAAAAACCCATTAAGTACAAAGTGCATTTAGGAGATCACATTTTATGCAAGAACTGCTTGTGTTAGGAGACTCCGCTCTTTCACTTAGAATTATCCATTAATTTTCAATTGAGTGTTAAAAAAAATATATATATGTGTATAAATAGGTTAGTAAATTAGCTACTATCCATTTATTTTTATTTTCAGTATTACATGGAAATCTAAAATATTAAATGCATAAAAAAACAGACATATAATTACTCGAAGTAAAAATATCGAATGGGGATATTTGAAATCATATCATGGCAACCCTCGCTCTTTAAATGTCACTGTTTTCGTTCGTTCATTCGTTCAGGTTTTTTGTTCCAAATAACCTAAAATTCATAGTTATCTAAATTAAAAAACGATGTTATTTTAAGTACTTACAAGTGAAAAGTGATTCCGTGAGACTTTTTCTGTGATTTAGTATTGTTTTTACACGTTTTCACTACACAGGAAGGCATAATTATATTTGTTTTGGTGATGTTAACTAGACGACGACTCGTGACGTACTAGGAGCGATGAGCTTGGTTTTAGTGTAGGTGTGTGCGTGAGCCTGTGTGTTTACTTGCAGGAGCATGGTTTTGTGGCTTCACTTTTGATGTACGGCGTGATCCATCTTTCCTTTTTTGTTGGTCTGAGCTGGGTCCATATTTAAGAAAATTCACACTCAATTGATCACTAATGTTAAAGTGACGTTACAGCGCCTTTTCCCAACTATGTTAGGGTCGGCTTCCAGTCTAACCGGATGTAGCTAAATACCAGTATTTTACATGGAGCGACTGCCTATCTGACCTCCACAACCCAGTAACTGGGTAAGATTGGTTGTCAGACTTTCGGGCTTCTGACGACCTGTAACGACTGTCGAAGATCCGCAATGACAGCCGAACCAAACGTTTAACGTGCTTTCCGAGGCACGGAGGAGTCTCAGAATGTAAAGATGGTCACCCATCCACGGACCAACCCCGGCAAGTGTAGCTTAACCTAATTGATCGACCCGTGTGACTGTTATACTGGCTTGCTTAACTGGAAAAGATAACTAATGATAAATATTGTACAGGTTACGATGCAAGTTTTCAGCAATGACGGAGCAGTTTCTGGCTTTGAGACGCACAGAAGCTGCTAAGCTCAAAAGGCCTAAGAGATTATGAGTTTTAGGGTTCCGTAGCCATTTGGCAAAAGTCAAATTCTTATAATGTGGAGGCTTTTCGTCAATTTCATCTCTTTAACCTCTGTGTTGATAGCTGTAAGCCACCCAAAGAAAATAAAAAATCATCATGTCAGTCTGTGGGTTCGTCCGTCTGTCTGTCTGTCCATCCGGATGCCACACTGCCATTTAACTCGAAGTCTACTGGCATATTGATTAATAATTAATTTAATTAAACAAATTCGTTAATTGAAAAAGGTCATTAAATGGTCTAGTAATGACTATAAAAATTATAGCATATTGGACCTTTGCGTATATCGGATATAGTTGGCTCCTATAATTAAAAAGATTTAGATTTTTATAATCGACTTTTTATTTTTAGTTAGTAGAATGTGTGATAGAGGGGGATGTTTTCGGTTGCAACCGTACAAACAAGTTAGTTTTTTATAGTTTTTTGACATGACATCAATACTGCATACGTAAATACACCCCTTTGCAAAAAAAAACGGGAACCTTAACACCTCATTGGCTTTTGTATTGATAATATTAATATTTTTACTATGTCATTAGCATAAATGACTAGTTATTTGTTATAATCAATAAGAATATAGTTTTTTGGCTACACCCCTCTTCCAGCAGCGCTACAATTTTACTAGCTCTTATTGCTTTTTCTGGCATAACTGGATAACCTTCTAACCGCAAACCTGCAAAATGTTAGTAAAGTCACAAACGGAAAAAGGGATTATTATTGTTTTTAAACAAAAGTTTCGAATTTGGGATTAACTTTTTTTCTTACCCAGACTCTTTATTAAGTGCCAGTAACATAGTTTGGCTATTAAAACCTCTTTACAACTAAATGATTACCAATAATGTACAAAAATCAAAACCGCCCGTTTTTTTTGGTAATATACATATATACACCCCGTATTAATCCCGACTACTACAGAACCCTTCTCCATGCGAGGACCCGACACGCATTTGGACGGATTTTTATTCTTGAGTTTATGTAGACATATATTAAAAGGTTAATAGTAGCTAAGATTGAGTCATTTCTAATCTCTGCTCTCTGAATGCAAGCCTCAAGAGGCTTTAAAAATGTAGCCTTCTCTGTTTGAAGTTCAGTTCACACCGAGACGCGACGCGACGCGACGCGCAGTTTTTAAGATCCGATACAATATCGAATTTATTTACTACACAATAAGGTACACATGGCTACACAGTATAAGCTGACCTCGCTTTGTACGGAAATCCTATACATTGCGAGATCAGCATAAACTGGAAATAACTAATAACTTGATGTGTAGCCGTGTGTACAGGCGCTGCGCAGCACCGTACATCTCAGTGTACTTCGACACGCGTTTACGCTCGCACTGAAATTATACCTTTTTATGAAGAAAATAAGTTCGTGAATTGTGAAAAAGTGCGCGCAGCGTGGCGTCGCGTCACGTCGCGGTCTGAACTGACCCTAACTCATTACAGATCTCAAAGGACAAGTAACATGGCATGTTCCATCTTTGAAGAGAGTTTTTCTAAATCCTAAGCTCTAGTCACAGATGAATACAGATGGTTTACTCCACAAAATCATTTATATAAAAAGCGACTGTTGCTACGACACAATAAAGGGCAATTTAGGTCGCACAGCGCTAATTACCTACAGTTATATTCACCTAGGAGTTGCCTCTCTTCCTATCGCGGAACTCGTATGTCTTCTGACTACGTTACCACTCACTGAATTGGCCTGACGTGGGAGTCTGTGGGAGTCTTTATAATTATAACCCACTTGATATAATAGGTATTTGGTACAGTATTTCCTATGGAAACACTAACATTTTGAGAGTCGTGTTAGTTTCTGTATGAGAAGGCTTGACGGTTTATATCTTGTGCTTACTGCGTTAGTACTAGTACACGTAATAATACAGAATAAATAATAGCTATTATTTATTCTGTGTTACTACGATAAAAAGGCGTAAAGTCGTGAGCTTTCATTGTACATTTGGAACTTCCTTCTCGGCGAGAACTACAAGAGGTTTTATTTATAAACTACTAGCTGCGCCCCGCGGTTTCACCCGCGTAAGTCTCGATCCCGTGGGAATATCGGGATAAAAAGTAGTCCTATATCCTGTTTCAGGTCATTATCTACCCATGTGCCAAATTTCATTCAAATTCGTTCAGCCGTTTAAGGGCCGGTAGGAAGCAAAATTGCCTGTCTTCAATTTGATTTTTCATGAAATTGATAAGACTTAGGTGTAAAATAAAAATAGTATGAGTAACTACATGATATTTCCGAACTTTTTGTGGAACAGAAACACAAAATATTAAAATTTTCTCGATAAAAAAATATCACGAAGTTACCTCTAATTTTCACGTATTTTCGATTTGTACTTAAAATGCTAATGCCTATTACAATAAAAATTAGATGATTATATGTATTAAAACAAGGCAAAAAAAATTGTGTAGGCTTTTTTTTTTATTCCTTTTATTTTTGGTTTTATTACGAATCAAAGCTTGTAGGACTTACGACGTTCTTAGTTCGTGGAAGAAGCCATCTTCCGTCGCACATTACGGGAACTTCAAGCATATTTTTGTTTCACAAATCAGTCGGCGTCGCTCTGTTGAGACGAGAGGACTACGCTCAAATTTTAGCTGCACTGAGATATTATTTATTTTCGTAAATAATATTTTCGTAATTTATCACATTCCACAAAAGAAACTGAGACATAGAAAACATGAAAAAAACACTAAAACCACTTCCAAAACGAATATTACAAGTGTTATTGATTGATAAATAAATAAATATCGAGTCTAAATAAACATATAAAATTCAATGTTGATATTTGAAAACTCAAGATGACATACATTTTATTTGACAGATTTTTGACTGGTATAGTAGCACGGAGTATAGAAAGAAGTAGGTAAAACTAGCGCCATTGCTCTGTATTGCGGTGAATTTTTTTGCGGAGAAAATTTACAACATAGCCAACGAGCCCATTCCACGTTCATTTGAAAGTTCGCACTGGAGATTAAATCTTATTGCGATATACTCAGGATCCAAATTCGTTTACTCCCACTTTTTTTGACAAACTTCTTGTAAGGTGACCCTTAGACGAACAATTGAAGCGACTGACCGCCCCTAAATAAAACTTGTTTAGAATAATACCTTTATTCTTCGGTTATTGGTATAACGAACGAACTCGAACAGATTCCGTATGACTCCGGATTTTTAATTTGTCTGTCCGTGATGTCTTGTTTATATCTCTTTAGTTGACTTTTTTGTCGTAGTTGGGTTTTAGTTTTTACCTGACTACGGCGAAGCAAAAAGGAGGGTTATAATTTTGACCGGTTTCTATGTATTTATCTATGTCTGTTCCCACATATTATCTTCTAAAAGACTCATCACAATTTGACAAATGAGGTATCGTTGGAAGCTTCTTGATCGTCCGCTGGTCATAGGCTATATGAAGACACATTAAATTGAAAATGGCGCCCTCTAGGTGACATATCATGAACAACAAAAAATATTTTTTAATCATACCATGTTGGGTATCAAATGAAAGGTTTTAATTAGCACATTTCAAAAATATATATTATAACCCCAAAAAAAAGCAGCGACAATCAAGACGTATATTGCCATATGTTTATGTTAACGCGTGGGATGATAACTGCCGCTTCACGCGCCGCCGCACCGTAAACAGAAAAAACGTCAGACGCGCCGCGTGACGCCACACTGCACGCGACGCGCCACGCCCCGCGTCTCCGTAAATGAGGCCTAAAGTTATAATGCAATTTGGCATGTTTTCAAAGCTACAATTTCAACAGTTACAAAGAGGGACCATACTAAACTTTATACTAAGGGACTAGTTATAACAAGCGCCCGAGACGCGCATTTTGTACGCTGCGTTTCGGGCGCTCAATAAAGTTGTATGAATTCCTATGTAACGAATTTTAACAAGCGCTGCAGTCTAAGCGAGCGCCCATGCCGGGCGCCGTTAGGCCTGCACATGTCGCAACTTGCCACTCTCAACTTGCATCTCCGTTGTGCGATTTACAAATAAGACTGGGAGAAAATATGCCGCGGGCATTGCTGCTACGTGCGCCGCCGTGATGAAACGCCGCGTGTGACGCGGCTATGCCATTCGCGGGCTCCGCCGCAAAAACGCTCCATTTCAAACAAACGCGTGTAAAATCGCGTCTCCGTAAACGCACTCATACAACGCCATATGTTTGAATTCAGTGCGAGCCGCGCCGCCCAAAGCCACGCGCGACTCCTCGCGTCTCCGTAAATGAAGCCTAACCGTGCCCTTGACGCTTGGACGCGAGTTCCTTTTTCACTATTTTTCCTTGTCATTTTCTCCGCATTAGTAATAAACTTAAAAGAAACACGGTTCAAAAGTTACAACAAAATGTGGAAATCTTGTTGCGTTTGACGAGTCCAAAACGCGCCGGGCGCGCGCCCGAAACACAGCGCCGGTACTGAGCGCGTACCTCGGGCTTTTGTTATAATTAGTCCCTTTGGTACTTTGGCACCCATTTACATAGATGAATAGATGTCAATTCTTTTAGTGGTGAATCCGACAATCCTACATTTATTTCTTTTGTACAGAACTCGGCCTCTTTTTCACATGTTTCAAATGTTTTCGAAGGGGATTGTTCGCGTTTGGCGCAGGAAAGGTTTTCATGACACATGCCATATTCGTTGCACAATACACTGCAAAATTCATTATACGAATATTATTTTTTACTTGGGTATCACTTTGCACGATCTCTTTGCTTGGGTATTACTTGGTAACACAGTTTTCCACAAAGACGTCATTAGGTACAAATTGTACAAGGTCCTAAATAAAATTTGGTAGCATTTAAATTTGAACTTTTTCACGTCAACATTGAGTTTCTAGTTCCAAAACATGAACATGATCTATAGTTCTGAATTCAAGCTTAGCGTATCGTATAAGCAAAATAAACTACAGAAGATTGAAATTCGAATTCTATAAACGCCAGATGAAAAGTTTCTGCTGGCGGGAAGGCATTGTGTTTTGTTTTCGTCGTGTTTAATGAGAGGGGTAGGTAAGGGTTGCGCGGGTGAAATATGATTTTTTGCTGTCAAACTACTCCCCCTTAAGCGTGAAAGCGTAATAAACAATCAATAAACTCATTTTCGCATTTATAATACTTATAAACTTTAAAATTTATAATTTTGCTCACAACATCCCTGTTTTCGATAAGGATGTGATATCCAACTCACATACCTCCTAAGAAGGACACATCATAACTGTAATAAGAACGAAACGACAGCTCGACGACCAGCACACCAAGGATTGCAGACAGCTACAATAAATCAGCAAGTTCACTGCAGTACGACAGTGAAATACAATATTCAATTGATTTATTACCAATGCGAGTTGTCATTACGATTTAGAACTGAGACGTTATAGTCCGATCATGAGCTCATTGAAGAAATACGAATTGGGTTTTATAATTTTACTATAGAACGACACGTCACGATACGTCACATTACTATCATGGACTGGACTGGTAGTATGGAATGACGTTTGCTGACGTGGAATGACATTATCGTCGACGAAAAAAGTGACTTAGCCCGCTTTCCTGTGTAGTATGTATGTTTTGTAACGGTAAAAGAGGTGACAAGTTGCGTCGGGAAGATTAAGGAGTCTAAAAGCGGTCATTAATCTTCGTGAGATGTTTGTCCCAATGACGGAATAATGTAGATAATAGGGAATATGCATGTATTTTTTTAATATTTTTATTTGATAGTTTACATCGTCAAATAATAGTAAAAAAAAAATCGACGCCAAAAAGCTATTTTAAAGTAGTTAAAAAAATGTTTAAAAATATCCAACCGATCCGGGCTATTTAAACGCCCTCCATTTGGCGCGCTTGGTGTGGTGACGTCACAGTTCGTGAAAACAGACAAGCAACTGTCAAGTCAACGTCAAACACTCCTTTTTCTATGAGCGTTTGACATTGACTTGACACTTGTTGATTGACTTGACATTGACATTTTGATTGTTATCCCGGATTGTTACGTCACATCCGCTCTTAGCCTTTTCAAGTATTTGAATTACCCACAGTTTTTTAGGACTTTAAAAAAATTAATTTCTCGCTCAAAAAGAAATTTTATTCAAAAATATTGATAAAGGCATAATTCTGAAGTAACATAGTTTATAGAAAAAAATATTTGACCCATATTTGAATTACATGCATATTCCCTATTGATATTGCATGAATACGCGAATAAAGTTCGGAAATAATACCAAGGAACGTAATACCGGGATAAATACTACTACTACTACACTACCTTTTATGTAAATTTTCTACATTTATATCTGTAATTTTTATGGTGTACAGAATTTCCGTACAATGACCTCGCATTGTACGGAAATTCGGTACACCATAAAAATTATGCAGCTTATACTGGAAATGTATAGCGTGATGTGTAGCCGTGTATACATACATACATAATAAAGAGTATTATATTCTACCGGGATAAAAAGTATCATAATGGCCTATACGTCTTTTCCAAATTTCATCGAAATCTGTTCAGCCTATAAATTATTGTTTGGATGAGGGCTAGTTCACAAAGTTTTTAACAAAATCAAAATCAAAATATTTTATTTCACATAAACCTAAATGGGCACTTATGAAACGTCAGAAGTTAGGTGCACGGTTCCAATTGGTCGTTTCATATGGAGAAGAGCCGGCAAGAAACTCCACGGTGAATTCGAAAATATTGTAACAGCCAATTAGTTTTAAAAGAGTAATCTTTAAAAAATAATTGGCTGTTAATTATTTTTAAAAGTGTAATTAATTAGTAGAGTAGTTAATTATTTTTATTTTTAATTATTTTTAAAAGAGTAATCTTTTAAAAATAATAGGGAATATGCATGTGATTCAAATATGGGTCAAATATTTTTTTTTATAAACTATATTACTCCAGAATTATGCCTCCATCAATATTTTTTTATAAAATTTCTTTTTGTGCGAGAAATTAATTTTTAAAAAGTCCCAAAAAACCGTGGATAATTCAAATACTTGAAAAGCTAAGAGCGGATGTGACGTAACAATGCGGGATAACAATCAAAATGTCAATGTCAAGTCAATTAACAAGTGTCAAGTCAATGTCAAACGCTCCTACAAAAAGGAGTGTTTGACGTTGACTTGACAGTTGCTTGTTTGTTTTCACGGTCTGTGACGTCACCACACCAAGCGCGCCAAATGAAGGGCATTTAAATAGCCCGGATCGGTTGGATATTTTTAAACTTTTTTTTAAGTACTTTAAATTGCTTTTTTGCCGTCGATTTTTTTTTAACTATTATTTGACGATGTAAACTATCGAATAAAAATATAAAAAAATACATGCATATTCCCTATTGGCTGTTACAATATTTTTGAATTAACCGAAACCTTTCCTTGTTACAGCATCATCACAAGCCCCTCCGGGCTTCAACCTGCCAGCGATCATGCACGTCGAAAGGAACTGGTACGTCATGCCATCGGAGCCACTCGGGTCGTTCGTGACGAAGGTGTACCGCGAGAACACTGGCAACGACAAGGTTACCTTCGGGCTGGAGACCTTTGGACCGCCAGCTCCGTTCAGGATTGACCCTCATACGGGGGTCGTGACTGTCAATGATACGCTTGTTGATAAGGTAAGATTGGTTATCATACATTATTATTATTTATCGAGCAGATTTCTTCGATGATTTCAAGTGTTAGTTCAGAATGATTTAGTTGAAACGAAATGAAATGAAATGATATTTATTTGCAAGAATTGTATTACATTACAGATGGTCGGGTTTTTTTTTTAACAGTTTCTTTAATAATTCGCTAAAACTAGCATGCAATTAGAAAGAACAGAAAAAGAAATAAAAATAGGTTTATTTGTCACAGAAACACGTGCATACAAAAAGATAACAGTAACTTAATTATACCTAAATCATAGAAATATTTATAAGGTGTACATTGAAAATAAATAAAAACTAAAAAGACAGTTGACAGCTGTGCGTCACGACTGTGACAAGAAGGCTTCCACTCAGCATGCATGCATGCTCTTCTTGTTATTGTTATTTCAGAAATTGATAATTTTCCACTGTAATCGGCATTTCGTTTAATTTGTGACTGTTTTGTTTGTTTTCATTTGTTAATGTCGCAACACATTACGCAACTAATTTGTTTTTGGCCTGTCATCCACAGATAACTGTCTAATATTCTTATTGTTAAATACGAGGCTTTTGGCTTATTTGTAGTTTTAGTAAATGTCATTTTTTTATTTTGTATTGTGCGTTTAGTTTGTGCAGAATAAACAATTTTTCTTTCTTTCTTTCTTTTTCTTTCTCTTAATTACATTAATTAAATAAATGAATGAAGCTTTTATCCTCTAAGAATGTCAATCATTTATCAACTTATAATAATAAAATGTCAGTAATCATGGATCTTAATAGCGATGTTTGAACTAAAGTAACCCTTTTATTTGTTAGTATGCTGACAGCCAGTTGAAGAAACGAACTTTAACTATTAAAGTTGTCATTAAATACTAATCTTCCATTATCTTGTTGCAGAAATCAACATTTGACTCGATTTTAATGTTTTTTGGATGAAATTAATGAAATCATTACCGCTAATGATCCTTTGTTAATGTTTGTCTTTGTGCTAGTGATTATCTCGTTTCCACAAATGAAAAGTAAAACCGATAATAGAAGCTATTATGGCCAGACGTTTCTTTAATTTAGATAGACGGGTAGAATAGCGATGCTTTATTCTACCTAAACAATATAAGTAGAAGCATGGCTACTATACAATACCGTTAATTTATAACTGTGCATTATTTTCCGTAAGCACTAAAGATCACCCGTAGTGATAAAACAAAAGACGTTCGGTACGTCGAAAAGACGAGTAGTGTAGTGATGTTCCGAGTTCAAAGATCATTATCGATAAGTTTTGACAGGTTTGCGATATCATCGTAATTACATTTAGATTAGAAATCGGTGTTGCTCAAAGCAAAATAACTAAATTGGATAGTGAATGCGGGGGATAAAAGCTGTTTATAAAAATTGAAGATGCCATAATTGTTATATTTTTATTTGATGAATAAAATTGTATTGAGAGTTTTTTCAGTGATTTTCCATTTATTATCTTTGACCTCCGGCACAGTATCTTCATTTGTTTCATAAAAAAAATAAAAAAACTTCGTTACCAAAAATAGATAATTCAATTATTGAATTTTCATGTTATCGAATATAAAACTCGTTACTTCGATAACTACTTCTAAAATTGAAATATGATTGACTTAGAAACTTAAAACTATTAACTTGCAGTTGCAAATAATTGGAACAAAACTAATTTAGCCAAATAACTTAAAATTTAATTTAAGTATTTTGCGTAGTTAATTCATCGCTTTTAATTTAGTTTTTATTTTAGTGCACAAGCGAGCGGCATGCTTCAACGGCAGAAGCAACTGCAGCCGTCGATAACGTGCCGCTCGTGTATGTGGCTTATTCCACTAATCCCCATTGAGAATCTCCAGGGATTTTTGAACTTTTCTTCCACCTTTCCCCATTTTGAGTACGGTGCTCATTGTGCGTGTATGAGCACTTAGGTAGGATTTCATCATCATCATTAGCAGCCAGCTTCTAACCACTGCTGAGTAGGGGTCACCTCCTTTTTGTGCTATGCTTACCTAGTCTGTGCGAGTCTTAACCAGGTCTTACCCACGATACCCCGATCCGCGATTACTTTTTATGAAATCCAGTGCTACACCGCACTTCACTTTATTTCATGCTAGAGACATTTTTGCCGTATAACTTTAGTACCATTAATCTGGCTGTCAGAAACTGGCACCAGAAAATGTTTCAGTTCCGCCACCCGGCACCAATGTACAACTCAGTTTGTAGGTACTGTCTGTTCTAAAAGTATCAGATGAAAGTATAAACACACCCTGTTTATGTTAAATTCTTACACAATAACGGGAAAATATATATAGGAAATAAGTAATACATTTATTAGTATTTAGAAGCTTTCAACATTCTATCTCACCACTTTTTCCAACAATTATTGTTTGAATAACATTATTAAACCATTTGTTTTTCTCTTCTTGTTCTGACACACTATTGTCTACATTTCTTTCTCATTCCTCCTTTCGCAGGTCTGCTGGAAGAAACTAACCACAATATTGTCAAATGAAAAACATACCTATTTAAGTTGATTTAAAATTATAATTTCGTGTTTAATTATTTAAAATTAATCAAATCATCCAATTTGTAAGTAGAAAATTGGCATCCATATGTATACGTTTTCTGATCCATTTGTTTACATTCACATCAAATACTTTTGGAACAGACCATACAGTGTTGGTAGGTAGGTACGGATAGTTTCTCCTTTCAATCTTTATAAAGATTCCAGCTGGTGCTACAGTAAAAGGCATTCGAACCACAGACTAAAATGGCTAAAATTAAATGCACTTTGATAAAACTAAGATTATTTAGTGTGCCAGCTAAAATATCCAGCTTCAATTATGAAAATTCTTCAAAAAGTCGCTAATAATAGGAATGATTCTAATACCGGTCCAATAAGTATACGAAAAAAAATGCATTTTTTACATAGCTTATGACTAAAAAGCTTTTAAATGTTACTTTATTTCCCAGAATATTAACTAAACATTGCGATTTTAATAAATCATTTTAAAACTAGTACCTATAAAGTTTACAAAATGCATTTGAACCACGATTAATTATTTAACAGCGATTAATTATTTAAATGCATTTGAACCACGATTAATTATCTAATCACTTCAATTTCAAACAATTTGAAAATAGTTGAAAAAAGTCATAAAAGATGTATTTACTGAATAAAATCTTATTGACCATTAATCAATGTGAAGCATATTGAGGGCAGAATGATTGAGATTGACAAATAACTTGGGACTCAAAAACAAATTGGATTGAAAATGAAATAATCTGTTGGGTCTACTTTGACAGCTATCAAGATAAAAATATTATAATATTAGAAATTATTATGATCATTGACATAACGCGGGACCGTTATGTCAATGACGGGAACCTCGTGAAGGCCGAGAAAGATAAACAAATCAAGTATCTTGACTTGGCTCACGAGGTTGTCGAAATGTGGGATGTGGATTCTGCGATCATTGTGCCAAGAGCCTCGACCAACACCTAAGGAGGCTCTCGTTGGGCAGCTGGATTAAGGGCTTGATTCAGAAAGCTGTACTCCTGGACACGGCTCGCATCGTTAGGAGGTTCCTCTCTCTGGAGCCCTGACCGCCGGTAGCTTGGACCCTGTTCCCGATACCGGTGGGCTACTATTTTTTATATTTTTAAATGTTTTATATAATTTTTTATTCTAATATTTAAAAATATAATTTATAAGTATGAAAAATGAAATAAAGAGAATAAAATATTTGTTATTAAAATGATTATTTATATTAAAATTATTAAACTTTTTGATTATTATTCTTAAATCATAATATAAAAAAAAAACAAGACCAACGGCAAGACAGAAGAGAAAAACCCAAATAACACTTTGACCGACCTGAGGATCGAATCCAGGACTGCTTATCATTCGCACCTGCGACCACGAAACTGCGGCAGTCGAGAAACTACACACATAATGTCGGGGCCACACATTTGACATAATTTGATCCAAGATGCAACAAAAAAAAAACACGTGTGTTTTTTTTAATGTTTTATTTAATTATATTACTTTACAGAGGTGTTACTGAATTCTTAAATTCTAGTGTATCGAGTCCCTGTCCAATATCTTGGACAGATATTGGACAGGGTTTTACTGATTTTTGTTTTAACGTTGGTGCCAAGCCTGAATCAATGGCCAAGGACAACATTTGCGTAGGTGTCCCAGTTATTCAAAATTCAAAACATACCAATCTAACACTTATCTTAAAATAAACAAAAAACTTAACACAAAAACTCCGCATGCAAAACGAAATACCTCGCAATTTGGGTTCCGATTTTAACGGATCGTTATTTTAATCACTTAAGTGGCAGTTTAAGAGTACCTCAGTCTTGGAGGTCAGGTCAATCAATAATGATGCTGTGGGAATCATGGCGGCAGCTTTTATCTGTCTAACATCTGTTAAAGGCGAAGATAAATATTTTATGTTTATGTAGGTATAAATGTTTTATGACATGCTAGAGTCGCAAGCGGAACTGTTGAGCTTCAGTTTCTGGGTTTTCAGTTCCCAGGAAAGTACGATTGGTATAATAATGGTATAATCGAATAGTGATAATAATGATCAATATCGGCTCGCATTGTTAGGAGGTTCCTCTCTCTGGAGCCCTGACCGCCGGTAGCTTGGACCCTGTTCCCGATACCGGTGGGCTACTATTTTTTTATATTTTTAATATTTTTTTTATTCTAATATTTAAAAATATAATTTATGTGTATGGAAAATGAAATAAAAAAATAATCAATATAAACTTTTTACGGTTGTTTTTTTTATTTTTCAATTTTCACTTTTTAGTTGTGGTACCTACCCACACAAATTCGAATACCACTACCTGCTATGTAAATAATAGTGACGGGAACTTAAATCATCAGCCTTAAAGGCTAAGTGGGAAGAAAACGTATTTTTTTTTTTTAGAATTCTCTTTATTCGAGTATCCAAGACTCAAAAGCTGTTAGTAAAACTTATGACTATGTTAGTAAACGCTGAAAATACAAACAACACAACAAATAATGGTGGATCATTGCTGCAACAACCCATTAGTAATTGCACAGCAGCGACCCACATAAACACAGTCCAGGCGACTGGCAATCATGTTTAGGATACTGTTGATGCTGCCCCACACCCTGCGCACGAGGGAAGCGCACCTTTTACGCATTATTGTATAAAACAATCTACATGCGCATCCGCGAACATCCCTGACGCACTACAAAAGCGGGAGCCCCACCAGCATCCTAAACGTGTTATTATACTGAACGCGGAGAGCACTGGACGATCTTTGCGTACACCTAGCCCATAGGATGCACGTGTAAAATGACGTACAGTACGCTCGAAAGAGCGTGATCTTGACTGGAAGTGAGCATCGTGCAAACCTCCGAGCCAACATGTTCGCTCTAACCGACAATGCCCTCCGCTCACGTTCAACGTCATCATCGTCTTTAAGGTCAGGGGTTAATAGGGGGGGGGGGGGTTATTGAAGCTAACTCAAAAACTACGCAAGCAAAGTTCATAAAAAAATTATGGAACCACCTGTGAAGCTTGACCTACCAAACAAAAAAAAAAGAATCGTCAAAATCAATAAAAGTGTCAAGTCAAAGTAAGTGGAGTAATCACGTATCAAACATAAAAAAACAAAACATACAGTTGAATTGAGAACCTTTTCATTCTTAATTCCCATGACTGCACATTGATCTGCAAAGAAAAACTAGCGTTTGTTTGACTAACTAATAGGTGTACGTTATAAATGTTATACTTCTGTTTTACCCTTTGAGCAATACAGGCGTGATGTTTTGTTATTCTAAGTTTAACATCTCTTAAAATAATATGAGATAAATACTTCTTGAATGTTGTGTCTGTAATTTGATTCTGCTTGTGTGTTAATTTATCGTTATATAAAAATAATTGGTAGTAGCAGATTGATTTCAGCTTTATCAATATCAATAAAACAGTTTTAATCAACGTTTAAGTGAATCTAGACGGATAAACGTTGATTAATTTCAAATAAGAGTTCAGAAAATTAATTTCAAATAAGATTTCGGTATCAAATCCATGACCACCTACCTATTAAAGTTATTTATCCAGAAAACACATATAAGTTTACATAACTTTGCAAACTGAATTGCGAACGCAGTATAATAAACATTTTTTTTTTTGAGGGTGGGATGTCATCCAATGACTTCTCCCGCTCTGGGCGGAGCGGAAGGGCATGTCAGACTTTTACTGACTAAAACCCACCCGTGTTTCTTCAGTTCCCCGTTGCCAAGGTCCCGGTATCCCTTTCCGACTAACCCGCAAGTATAATATACCTGATAATTGATTTTCTAATAAAAATAAGAGAAAATGACGCGTAGGTAGGTTTCTTCTGGCATGCACAACGAAGAATCTTAATGAGATCACGAATAGTACCTAATTATCCAATTAAACTGTTAATAACTCGATATTATACGTTCATAAACTTCAATTTGTCTGGACTTTAACAAGTATTAGCTTTCTTCTGTAATTAAAATCCCAACAAAAACATAAATGTGAAATTGGGAGCCAAGTTCAATATTAGGAATAGGTGGTTGATGACTTCGCTGACAAAAGAATTGAGATGTAAGTGCAAGTGTAAGTAGCTGTGTAATGTAGCTGTCACGGACACCAGCATAACAAAGTTTGCTATGATAATTTTGAAAGGCGCAAGGTATGAATAAAAATGGATTACTCGGAAAATATTTCAAATCGTAAAAATTTGCTGTTTTCGGATTTTTTCCTTTGTATACTCACAATTACCAGGCTGAATACCAAATTTCAACTTTCTAGGTCATCTGGAAGTGGGTTGGGTTTTTGATCTATAGGTAGGTCAGTCAGTGATAAAAATGCCGATTTTTAAACGTTAATATCTAAATAACCGTTTGAGCTTTATTTATGAATTTTGAGGGTTGGGTTAGTCTAAGGGGATATAATAAATTAACCAAATTTCATGTGTATAAGTAAAATAGATTTTGAGATATTGAGGGGTCAAAAGTGGCTCCAAATGGTTCGTGTAATATAACACACGGCTGCTGTCTTTTTCTTAACTTGGCTTGACACGCTGCCGCGTGTCTAGATAGCAAACTAAATCAATCATTTTATTCAATCAATCAATCAATAATTAGTTTTTAAGTTTCTATTTAGAGTTTTAAATAATATTTTAATCCATTAAGGTAATAAATTGAATTGAAGGATTTCAATTCAGTAAGTAGATTTTGAGAGCGCTATACTTACAAAGTTATTTTATAATCATTAGAATTCAAATATTCAATACCATTTCGTAAATTGAAAAAGCTCTGAAGTGTCGTAGGTATTTATTTATTTATAACTTGAAATTATTTCGTAAGATACAAGTTCTAATTTTACTAAGACCTAGTGAAATTATGCCTTGTGTAATATTTCATGATCTATAAGTTCTATTTTTCTCCAATTGTTTATTGTTTATTGAAATAATTGATTCACATGTATATTTACAAAATAGTGCATTAAACTAGAGGTTACGGATTCTACTTGAACTTGGAATAAACCTGTATCTCAGGTATCTCACTCAAGCTCTATTAAGCTCCATTTCAAATAGCTTCATCCTCTGCTTCACACCCTGTTTCACAGCGTGATAGCCCGTGGAATTCAAAATATATCGTAAGATATTTTCCCCAATTGCAAGAAAACTTTTTTTTGCAGTCGTGGGCACCCTATGTAATGATAAAATAAAGCTTGACAAGTAACTTAAAATTCTCAATTCAGAAACCTGTTTCCGAAAACTACACTTTCAAGAATTTTCAACAACTTGGTGCAAATAAAATAAGAGCAGAATCTACTTTTGCGTTCAACAAGTTCCAAGTTATGCACAAAATCTTTGCTTTAGTATAACTTCATAGATGTACGTAGTTTTAGTACGAAGATTTACTTAATGTTCCTTCAAATTTCTCATTAAATCTGCACCTCTACCGTTTTTGCTAAACAAGTTATATGTAGGTTCCACCAGGTTTAAACACGTGATTTTTTAGAGCAACAACTATAAACCCTTCTGGGGAATCTTGATGTAATGTCATTATAAAGGTTTAACTAAACCATTTTATTAGTGTCATACCTACACAAAATTCTCAATCAACATTTTTTAACTTTCCAGGAAAACAGCTCTTACTCGCTATGGGTAACAGCATACGACGGCTCCATACCACAGAAGACTGAAGTCTACGCCACAGTCTCCGACAAATCTGGCCAGCGACCCAAGTTACCCCGCCCGCCAACCCTAAACTTTCCCGCCTACGCCAACATACCTTTACAACCAAAGTTCACTAGGACTACACAAAGCACAACCAAAGTAAACAATATTTACGTCACAGTACCTGAAGCAACCACAACACTCACTACTTTAAGTCCTCTGAACCCTCCCGATGATACGCCGCCTGGTGGAGAGAGTATAGTCCGAAATGATGATGGGACAACCAGCACTGAAGCGCCTAATAAGAATCCTACGAACAGTGAAATGCCTCTGACAGTGGTACCTCTTGTCGCTATTGGTGCCCTGGTAGTTATTGTCGCAGTTGTCATCCTCTTCGTGTGCAGGAAAAATAATGCTCAGAAGAAGGATAGCAAAAAAGATGATATGGTGAGTACTGGGGGCTGACTATGAACTTTTATGCCACTGCGAAAAAAGGATGGTGCTAGGGGCCTTGTATAGCTCCGTCTCTCACTAACACTGGAAAAATGGTGGCATTAATACGTCGTAGTATAGGTGCAGAACTAATTCTTTTTATAATCGTTGGTCACGAAACTTCTAGTGAATGTCAATTTATGAAAGTCAATTTAAATCTTCTTTTCTAGAGCGACTACAATTTGAACTCGTTAACTGTACTAATTAAGATAAATGAAAATGCTTTTAGTACGCAGACATTTACGCAATTATTAATTTCATGAATAACGTTTTAAACATGATGAAGATAATTATTTTTAACCGACTTCAAAAAAAGGAGGAGGTTATAAATTCGTCTGTATTTTTTTAAAATGTTTTTTATTTATATAATAGATAATAGATTTTAATTGTAAGGACAAGGTTAATTTTCTTGTGATCACAGAGGAGAATCGCAAATAATTTAATTTTTAATCTTACTTTTCTCAATATGTTAAGTGAACTGTAACGTTCTTTTTTTTTTGAGAAAATAAATGTCTTTAAACCGAAGGACAATTCAATGCACTACCTTGTTAAAAATTCACGCGAATGTATCTTATTTGGAAATATGAACCTTTACTATAAGTGGCATATTATTTCCAAGAATAATTTACAACATTTTGATTAAATTCTCGTGTTACGCTAACTAAATTATTTAAAGGTTAAAATAACCGCTGGAGGTTATTTAAAATTGGCTATCGATAATTTTGTGTGTATTTAAAGTTCATCGGAAATTCAATCCATCAAATTATACTCTAGTATTGCTTTTATTAACTTTACTCAGACAAAACTTGTATTGACTCTGCATTGCAGACAGTATTCTGATTTCAAAACTTCCTGACAAAACCGGAAGCAAGTAAGTAAGAATGAAAAACTAACGTTTTTTATTTGGACACAGTTCATGAAACACAAAATACAAATAACTAAATAAAAAAGTGTCAATAATGTTTTAACAACAATACTGTGTGCCTCACGGCTGCGCCAAGAGCCAAGACAGAAATGCTGTCTGACACTGGATTTTTATTGAATCTTTAGGGACCAGGGACGGGAAGTACAAACAGTTTCAATATACATAATAAATATTTTTGATGCTTATAAATAAATAAATAAACCAGTAATCAAACAAATATTGGAAGTCTTCTATCTAATTACGTGACACATTTTTGGTAAATGATTAAGACTAATCTGTTTCATTTGACAGTTCAACAACATTGCGATCATTGTTGAGCAGATTTTTTTTTTAAACTTATGGAGCAATGGGTTAGCAATCTCTTTCAAAATGATTCTGATTGTGATCGACCGTTTATTACGCAATTAGGGTGCCGATGTCTGAAATTCAAAATAGAATAGGATTGAGTGAAGAGTTTCAACTTCAACCCACAAACCTCGTACACACGGCTACACATCAAGCTATACATTTCTAGATTCTGCTGATCTCGCATTGTATAGGATTTCCGTACAATGCGAGTTCCGCGTATACTGGAAATGTATAGCTTGATGTGTAACCGTGTGTACCAGAACCACTAAGCAAATATAAATAGAAATTTCCTTTAATTTTATTCCAATGATAAAATTTATTCAATCCTCGTTCACAGAGCAAAGACTCAAGTGGGATAGTCCTTCAAGATGCGTCTCTCAATATGTGGGACCACCCACGGGCGTACTCCAACCGATACGAGTCTTGGGATAATGGTCACTTGCAGGTCAGTTTAAGATTTTACATCTATCTATTCCCCTTCCTTCTTTGACTTCCCTAGGCGTATCGTCCGCGACAAGTGTCCACGACCAGACGCGTGACTGATTTGTGTTTCATTTCCTTTTCGGGTCAGGAGTAGCAGCAGTTTAGCCTGTAGTGGGGTAATTGACTGTATGAACTCTCATATTATTATGTGATACTTACATTTTTGTAAGTGTATAAGAGAGATCCCATGGCTTAATTATCTCTTCAATATTGATATGTTGCATAATTAAACATCATTTACTTAGTTATTGACATTTCTTTGTCGTATTTTAATAATCTATTTCATATCCATAAATTTATAAGATTCTTTATATTGCTTACGTTTTCATACATATGTTTCAATACACCTTTGGCGTGCAGAGGTAGTATATATTTTATTATAGAAATTCTTTGTCGTATTTTAATAATCTATTTCATATCCATGAATTTATTCGAATTTTTAGATTGCGTACGTTTCCATACAGATGTTTCAATACACCTTTGGCATGCAGAGGTAGTATAAATTTTAATAAAGAAATGTAGTCTTTTTTCATAGTCTACGTGCGTTTGGCGATATTAAATCTAGTGCCTACAAAAACTTTCTTTTTTTATCTTCAGCCTAGGAAATATCACTCATTACAACAAAAAGTTATACTTGGTAAATGTATATTTGGATCATGTTGTTTTAACCACCATCATATTTTGCGGTATTAACACAAAATAATACGGTAGACTAAGGTCAAAGGAGATCATTCACCGTCCATACATTTTTGGGCTAAAGAGGTAAAAGTGCCGGCAAAAAAAAAAGCTATATTCCAAAAGAGTACGTTTTTCCCTTAATTTTTACAACAAGCAATTACTTTAATTAGATTACTTTTTATTATTTTAACTACAAAATATACTGAAAACAGTATTTTTCAAAATCGTATAACAGCTCAGGGAAGTGCCGTACAGTTTTGGCCCAAGAGTGAAAAGTGAAGAGAATAACATGTTCTAACGGAATATATATGTAATTTCATAATAAAACTCAACGCAATCAGCACTTCTAAATCGCGTTCATGTCTTTCATACCAGCCAGTCGCTTCATGTAGAATACTGGTATTCATGCAATACTCAGCTGCATTCGATTCACTAGAAGCCGATCCCAACACAGTTAGGAAAAGGCCAGTATCATAATTATTGTGGAATTTTGACGTACGAAAATGATGATAAATTATTTTGATTTTTGTGAGGACACACACACACATACACATAATCCTGTAATCCCCAAAGGGTTACCCAGAGGTGTACCTTAGTACAGCCAAATTTCGCCAGTTACGTTTAAGTCCCATGTAATGCGAGCCTATTGCCACCAACCAGGCACAAATCCAGACCCGGGGCTGCTTACTGAGAAATTTGCACTTGCACTTTGCTTTCTGTAAGGAGTCAGTGATTAATATCAGAGAATTTACCTATATGAACTAATTAAACTTACAGTTATCAGAAGAAACATCGATATCAAAGGATGACCAGCCACCAGACAAGTGGGAGTTCCCTCGTCATAAGCTAAGGATCTTCAACATTGTGGGAGAAGGAGCCTTCGGTCAGGTGTGGCGAGCACAGGCTTTGGATATTGCTGGTAAGTGCATATAATTATGAAAACTGACATAGTCCGAAGAATTGCCAAACCTCAGTGGCAGTGGGCTAGGGTATCGTGTTACCCAGTGACTGGGTTGTGGAGGCAGATAAGCAGTCGTTCTATTTCAAATACTGTTATTCAACAGCATCCGGATACACTTGAATCCAACCCCAACATAGGTTAAAGGCTATGCAGATGATGAAGTGGCAGTGGGCGAGGCACATTGCTAGCCGATTGGATAGGGCAGAAAAGGTCAGAGGGCTTAGACAAGTGAAAATCGCTTCAAAAGCGTTTCGCATTTCTACAACGCTTTTCAACAGGATTGACATAAGCTTTTCGATAGCTTATCTATACATTTTTGCCTTTTTCCATCATCCTTATCGCCGATAGAATGTCACTTTGTCTAGGGCCTCTGGAGTGGCGACTGCGTATCGTAAGACGCAGCGTAGGTAGGCGTCCTACAAGGTGGACCGATGACCTGGTGAAAGTCACGGGAATGCACTGGAATTGTAGAACTGGTTATTGTAGCGATCATTAGTGCTGGACTATGACCAGCAGTTGCCATTTTTCCGCTAAATTATAATGAATTTGACGATGAAGCTAGTTTTAGGTAACTCATGCCCAGCATAGTAGAGAGACATTTCTCGGCGTATTTTTTTATCCTTGGAAAAGAAGCCCCTGAATTCTCAAATGGCATTTACCTTTAAGACGTTCTTAAAAGGTTTTTTCTCCCCATAATAAACCTTTAAGTGACAACATGACACATAAAGACGACTTAAAATTGAGTGGCGTTTGAGTGTTTTTCTGAAAGAACGACATCACATAACACACACACGACTAGGGTCTAAAAGTCCCACGTACAATCAAAGTTAAATAAATTCCCACTGAGTAACATAGGCTGTAATTTATAAAGGTATCATGCGGGCGTAACCGCTGACGAAAGCTAGTTAATAATAATTTAATTGAATTTCAATTAAAAGTTGTGAATGAGTGACAGCGTACGAGTTCAATGCACATTTTATCTGCTTGCATTAAGTGAGAAAAGTAATTAAGCATTAAGCCCGCCTCTGTATTCAATAAATAATAATAATTAACTTTCGTCGTGGATTATTTGTTAGCCTAGGGAATGAGATAAAGGTCTCTATTTATGGAATAATTTAAGGCGAGGCGTCTAATGCCGTGATCCAACGGTGCGGATATTGCGGACGGACACATAAGAGCCCGCACGACGCACCGTGGGAAGGTGTACGTGCAGGGTATCGCAGACATCGGAAGTTCCTCGGTGCGCGGTGCGTGGCGGTCTGTGGTCGTCTGCCGTGCGTGTCAGTCCGCAAAATCGCGGATCGTCGGATTAGAGTGGGGGCTGACCACAGAACCATCTAGATTATAGAATAACCTTGCCTTTAACCTTTTCTATCTTTTTAATTTAATGAATTCTGTTTAATTTTCTATTAGGTACCATACTAGCGCCAAGTCAGCAAAATAATCAAAATTCGTTCAGTAAATGCTCCTATTCCGTGCTAGATAAGGAACACGTTATAGAAAAAGCACAATACATTTTTTTCTATATTTATCTTTAGCTTTAGTTAAGTCTCCATAATACTTACATATAAAACTCATGTCTTCCGTTAACTTTTTGTATGCACGTGTTTCTGTGACAAATAAACCCATTTTATATTGATCAGATATGAGATATTTTATAGCGGCATTAGTGGGTCAAATTAATAGGTAAAACAAAAATAATAATTAAATTAGCTGCCTTATGGAGATGCCTTAACATAAAATTTATGCGAACTTTACAGACTCCATTTATCGTTGAAACTTAAATAAAATATTCAAATCGACTGGTTTTCACACTCGCTTTTCTTTAATGAAAGCATTACCTTGAAAATAACGGATAAGAACTCTCTGACTTTGCAATTTTAGATACAATCTTCGTCGAATCGTTTGGCGGAAGAGAAATCCAGCGGTTTATCTTACAAAAGTGGCCTTTTTTTAACATTGAACGAAGGAAACTAATACTCGTCGGCAAAGACACCGACAAGTGACATTTTGTCAAAGACTTTTTGTGTCACTTTGCCCTCAAATTCTTTCCTGATGGAAAGAATTTGAGGGATGTTAATACTTAAAAATATTCCTCAAACATTGCATATAGCGACGATAAATAAAAGAAATACTCCATTTGACCCAGAATCTTTGACTGCAACAGTCTCACGTAGTTATCAAACCTAAACACGTCGCTCTCACGATTGCGGTTCCGCCAGTAAAAATGTGAGGACTCTCAAATAACATAAACATTCATACAACATAGAACAAGAAAATCGTGTAGAAGTGACACACACGCTACCACTCGTCGTTTTGCTGCCGAAATTAGCACCTACCTGTCCAGCTTTTTTGAGAGCAGCGCTAGCAAAATCAAAAGTCATTTTCGAACGTCAAAATTACGTAAGACAGTCCTTCAAAACGCCCACCCTTCACCACTTCCTAGTGCTTTAGCTGGGAAGACGTGGCGCAACAAACTCCCCAGCAGAAGCGTAGCGTTGGAAGGCCTCCCACAAGTTGGCATCAGTCCAACGTGTGGGTGGGTGGTCCAACCTGATGCGAGAAGCACAGAACAGAGGGCCTAGACAAATTGACATTCTATCAGCAATAACGATGATGGAAAAGGCAAAAATGTATAGGACTGAAAGAAGCTGTCAAAAAATTTAGTCGTTGTAGAAATACGAAACGCTTTAGAAACGATTGTTAGGCCCTCTAGGCGGTGCTAGGGGGGGGCCATGTCCAGCAGTAGACGTCTTTCGACTGAAATGATGTGCACACTTTCGTCATGTTAGAAATTCTTGTGCATTTCATACTTCAGGACCTAGCGGTTTAGTATGTGCGTTGTCTTTATGTGACTGAATTTAAGATATTAAGTAGATGCGGCGCTACAATCCTGACTGTGTTAGACGTTTCATACGCCCCTAAAATGTAGGCTTAAGGCGAGGCTTAGGATGCGAACTGAACAGGAATAGCTCTTCTGTAATTAAATCATTCTATGTTAACATAAATAAACAGTGAGTCACGTACAGAGTTCGTGACACGTCTCCTGTTTTTAATGAATAATGTAGGTACGCAGATTGAAAATGGTATTCGCTATTTCGGTAAGCTTTCAAAGTGCGAATCGGATCGGATTGCTTAGGAACTTCGATTTACTGCGTCGGTTTATGATGAAGGTAAATCGGGAAGGCGTTAATCAAAATCAAAACTAGGTTTACCCAAATACCTAACCAGTTAATTAATCAAGAAACCGTCTGATTTACATAATCTGGGAACATAATTATTTAAATGTCAATTTTCCACTCGCCCCTTCGTAAGGGGCGAATCGGTACACAAAAATAATAAAAAACGGGGTGAGTGGGACATTTTAATCTAAGGGGCAAGATCCAAGGGGCGAGCGGGGCCTACACCCTAGTTTGTTTAGTTTCGCTCATGTAGCTACCGGTTGTTTGCATACTTCGTTACAAACGTATCGTTTAGCAAAATGTACATTGTTGGAGGTCCCAAATGCATTTTGATATAAACGAGAAATTAATTTAAAAAAAATGACTATCGCTAATTCGATACTAAACAACAACAGTTTGTAGGTTTCAGTGGAACGCTGGATCAAAATACATAGAATTATTTGAAATAAATAAAACATAACGAGTGAACAATGCTGAAAACAATACCAACAGTAAAAATAAACTATGATTTCTATTTATCTTTCTATTCTCACTTCGGATAACGGACCGCTGGTTTCAATGGGGATAAAAAAGTACGATACAACCATTGTTTTTATTTGCAAGTCAATGTTCAATGGTTTTGCGTTGCTACTTTTTAGGGTTCCGTACCTCAAAAGGAAAAAAGGGAATCCTGATAGGATCACTTCGTTGTCCGTCTGTCTGTCAGTCAGTCTTTCAAGATCCTTTTTCTGTGGAACGCGTGGAGGTATCAAGTTGAAATGAATATCTAGTACGTAAGTATTGTCGAAGTAAAGACGTGTCGGAGTTCCGTAATGTCGAAGTAAAATCGAGATTGAGAGCAGTGGTAGCTGGTAGCCCAGTGGTTACGGTCACGACTTACGAGTTGTAGGTCGTAGGTTCGAACCCTGCCAGGCGCTTTACTTTGTGTAAATAATTTCATCACCACTGCTCTCAAAACGGTGAAGGAAAACATCGTGAGGAAACCCACATGTCCTAGAACCAAAAATTCGAAGACATGTGACATCTACCAACCCGCACTGGGCCCACGTGGTGGATTACAGCCCACTCCCTCTCACAGAGAGGAGGCTTGTGTCCCAGTAGTGGGAACATTATAGGCTGATTATGCTTATGTTTATGAAGTAAAATCATGTCGTAGCACCGTTTGTCAAAGTTCAGTTTGGTTTGGAGCTCTAAAAAAGCTTCTAAAATCAACGCAATAAAAAATACGGCCATTTATGCGGCATGATTTGATACTCGTAAATAAATCAAAACCTATGGGGTACTTCCCGTTGACCCAGAATCATGAAAGGCAAGAAGCAAGGTCTCACAGCACAAATAAAGGAAAAAGTCCGAAAATTGTAAATTTGTAGTTTTATCACTTTTGTTTGCTATTACCTACTTCGGTACTGTTGGAGAATTGAACAATTTACCATTACGTATAATAATAATAATAATAGTCCTCCAGACCGTATTTTCGGCCACGGCGGCCAATCTCAACAGAGACTAGCCATCGGCGCGGGAGATATTATAGTGCACAAGTGTTTGCGCAGACACAAGTGCACTCTCTCTTCCCTCACTCTCATAGTCCGATGGGACGGCAATCCGACACGACCGGAGAGAGATCAGGCGCAGGACCAACGGCTTAACGTGCTTTCCGAGGCACGGGGGTATCACACCGCCAACTTCCAAACTCCGGGCTGTTACTACGAAATTCCTAATGGAAAAATCCAATAACACTTTTCCCGACCCAGGAATCGAACCCAGGACCCCCACGCTCTGCAGTCGCGCTTGCGACCACGAGACCAACGGGGCAGTCAAACCATTACGTATATCGATGTAAGGGAGAACATGTTTTTCAACTACAATGTTAAGTTTGTTTTTGGCACTTTATGGGATAAATTCTGCTAAACTATGGAACGCTTCATTGTGCGTGATCCGACACGGACTTGGCTGGTTTTTGTATGCTGCGTTACGAGAACAACGGATATACCTACCTACGTAGCTAACAATCAACCTGCCTAGCCTTTTCCCAGCTATGTTGGGGTTGGTTTCCAGTCTGCAGTTGAATACCAGTATTCTACATGGAGCGACTGTCTATCTGACCTCCACAACCCAGTAACTGCGTAATACGATACCCCTTGGTAAGACTGGTTGTCAGACTTTCGGGCTTCTGACGACCCGTAACGAGTGTACAGCTGGGACCAACGGCTTAACATGCTTTCTGAGGCACGGAGGAGTCTCGGTATGTAAAGATGGTCGCCCATCCACGGAACAACCCTGGCAAGCGTAGCTTACAGGATTTATTTTTCCAAAATTAAGTTTCGTTTGTGAATTCGTCAGTTGGTTGCGTTGTTAAAACTGACCGTGTATCCGGCCTTTTAATTTGAATCAGATAACATTTTGGTTATGTTAGCTTTCACTTGATTTCGTAACAATGTTTGTATATAACAATTCATGCGGGTATTGTTTGGTTTCAATTGCGAAATTAAGCTAATTGGTATTGATATTTTAATTGTGTGTGGTAAAATTCTATTTGTATTTTAGCGTTTTGGTTTCATTCATAATTGGAGTTTTGATTTAGGTAATTAAATAGGGAAACATTTATTTATACTGTAATTTGATAAGTAATGTACTTTTAAACTAGTTCACTTCTATTGCATTTAAATCAAATTAACTTAATTTAAATCTAAAAGTAAATAATTAATGTAGTTTCATTTGTAAGGCCGTTTGTCCACCACACCGGGAACGCGACCATCAAGAAGAAACAGATAACGCCATAGTAAATGTAATGTCGCTACTTTGGCGTCGTCATCTGTTTTATCGTTGAAGTTCCCGTTCCTGGTGCGTTGGACAAACAGTATAACGGTGTTATTAGTTAATCAACATAATTAAGCCGTTTGCTATTTCTTAAAAATATTTTTAGAAATAAGTTTTTGTCACTTTAAATTCACCGTTTAGAATAGTTTTGAAACTCTCCAAGAACTAAATTCCACTCTAAAATAAATTAGTCAGTACCAAAGTAATTACAAAAATAAATTATTCTGGTGCTAAAGTTAAGTTCCTCAAAATTAGAGAGATATGTAAGGTTCATCTTAATATTATGAATAAATAATTTATGCAAAGCGAAAGTACTAAGACCTTTGTTATCTAATTTTTGTCCAGAGGTGTACATCTAATCCCTCATCGGCCGAACTACGTATGTTCGTACGTCGTCGACCGAACTCGGCCGACCGACCCGAACATAATTATGTAATCGAAAGTGAGTGCGTACACCCAGTTATAGCGTACGTACTCGCACTCGCACGTGAGTGCGAGAGCTACCTACATGGACTTTTTGACGCGTGGCCAAAATCGGAACTAACGCCGCCATCTTGTATTTTTCAATACAATTTCACAAATATTTACCAACAGCGCCTCCTTGTCAACGTCATTCATGCGCCAAAAGATCCTTAGAGCACAAGGCATTTATTTTCTTTGATTCGATCGGCCGATGATGGATTAAGTGTACGACTCGTGTAATAGGAGATTCGCTTGAATTGATCTTATTACGTTTTAGTGCGAACATCTGATTTCCCTACGGATATACGATAAGATGAGACGAGCCGCCTATAACAGCTGAAAAGTTGTTGATTAAGTAATGATGAAATTGGATTTTGTTTATGTATTACTCTGACGTTAATTATGCAATAGGTAGAATATAAATCATTGAATCAGTTTCAAGATGGTTTATGCTATTTCTGTTTTCCATTGATGAATAATCGGTTTCAATTTCAAATGTTCTACCTACGCCTGGGGGCCAACCTCTTACCCCGGGGTCCACAATATCGCGAGTACGCCTCAGTGAGGTCCTTGCACAAGCCGCGGCAAGCGGAGGCTACACGAGTACTATCCATCCACACTCTCGTGTTATTCAGTTGCCCGCCACGACTCGCACCTCGCGTCCTTTGACTCCGGTCTTAAAACCGACACCGAGCGGAGTGCGCCCGAGGCGAGGCGAGAGACCACGAGAGGAGGCGAGGGCGCCATCTACACAATCGCGCTCGCTTCACCTCGTCTTGTCTCCTGGAGAGTGTTGAGCCGGGGGTTATTTTAATATTACTTCTCATTGAGGAAGAGATGGAGCTATACGGGCAAATAGCAATCTCGTTCTCACACTGACGTAAGATTTAAATTACTGCTTTAAGATGTGGTCGTGTTAATAAATTGATGTTTCTAAGTCATATTAAAATAGCCGCGTTCAAGAGCTGTCAGTGTCATCATTGTTAAAGAATGTTGACTAAACTGACAGCAGTGATAGTTCTTGAACGCTGTTTAAGCTTAAACACACACAAAGCGGGTGCGTGTCGGAAGCGGGTCGGGTTGTTTTCTTCGTGAGAGCCGTGCTGTCATCGTGTTCACACACAGCGCCGGCCCAGGACGGCAGCGGGTCAGACGCGAGACCCGCTCCCGACCCGCTCCCGTCTCGCGCGGTCTGTGGTGGCGGGTGGCGGGCGCGGCTCCCGGTCCCGTCCCGTTCCGCGCCCGAACTGCGCACGCGTTCTGTGCCTTGACATACATATAATTCCTTGAATTATAATTTATTATGCCCGCCGTACGGTACTCCTGCGCCCGAACCGCTCCCGACACGCACCCGCCTTGTGTGTGTTTTGAGCTTTAGGTGTGCTGATCGTATTCAGTTTCATTGGTGGAATTTGCCCTTAGACATTTTTCTCATTACAGGGAAGAAAGGTGAACAAACAGTTGCTGTGAAGACTCTCAAAGAAAATGCTTCAGAAAAGGAGAAAATAGATCTACTGCAGGAACTTCTAGTTATGAAGAACTTGGGATATCATCCTAATGTTGTTCAGTTGATTGGCTGTTGTACTGAAAAGGTAAGTCTACATACTAACGGACTATGACTCAAACTACTTAATTTACTAAAGGGCTAACATAGGTTATGTTAGTCCTTTCGGAAATTAAGTCGTTTGAGTAACGCCTGTATTCCGCGAAGGATTAGGCAGAGGTGTATCTATATTACACCCACATTTTGCCAGTTATGTTTAAATCCCATGTAATAGGGGACGAGCCTATTGCCATTGCTTCTAAGAGATATTTATCTTCCAAATATAACCATTTTCATTATTTTAGATTAATTATGTGGTCGAAAAACAACTGAGGGCGAATTTCACCAATGAAACTGAACGCGATTAGCACATATAAAACGCTTTCTAGAGCTGTCAGTGTCAATATTCCATAGAAAATAATGACACTGGCAGCCCTTTAACGTAGTTTAGGTACTGAGTGCGTTCAGTATCTTTACCTCTGAAGCTGCGCGGTATCGAAACTTAGTTATGGGCGCAGGTACCGGACCCCCCCCTCCCGCCGAGCGGCGGGCGCGCGGCGCGCCAGCGCTCGCACAAAAAGCATAAACACTTGAGAAATACTACACGCACTTCATTATCGTTAATTGGTTTGGGTTCTTGAATAAATAGACCACATACTTATGTATAAACAATAAGCGGGTAACTAAAATAGAACTTACAAATAGAGAATGTTACGTAGTGGGCTTCGTTTTTTGTTTTGACCGTATCTCTAAAACTACTGGATCGATTTTTATGAATTTTTTTTAAATACGTAAGTAATCTAACAACAATAAGAGATTATGACATTAACAGAAAAAAATAAACAGATGTCACGGCAATTTTGACGTGATACGTCAAACTTCAACAATAAAAAAAAAAAAAAAAAAAAAAAATATGGTTTTTAATGAGTAAGTCGACTAGAATATCTATCTGCCCATAGACTTAAATTGCCACAGACGATAAAAACCCTTATTTATAAGTAGAAATAGAGATTTAAACCGCGCGAAACGCGCGAACCCGCTGGTACGATTTTGTACCAGCGGGGCTTTACGCCGTTTGCCGTTGGGCAGCTCTTTGTACCAACCGCATTCTTACAAGTTTAGTGAAATTCGCCCTTAGTCATACTTCAGAAAACGCTTTGAAATAATATTTAAAAGGTAAATACTTTATTTAGGAGTAAATGTTGTAATATTTATTAAACCTGTACTAATACAATCCGAACCGGTACAGTCTAATGAATGAACCGAATAAATGGCTTGGATCTAGACTCTATCATTGGTCTAGATTTTAGACCAATGTAAAACCCAATATTAATGGAATCCCAATATTACAATCTCAGGATCTAAGTGCTATTTGTATCACAATAAATCTTAGGTTATTGATATCTTAAACAAATTGAAGTTATTAATGATGATAAGTTATTTTAGCTAGCAAAACACTTTTATACCATTGAATTAAAGTTAGAAATAAGATAGATAGATAAAACGTTTATTTGGTGCACACAAAAGACATTGCACAACATACAAAAGCACGGTTAAATAATAACTAATTAACTACATAAATAAATTGCTACAAAGTAACAATTAAAAAAAAAACAATAAAGAAAACAAGACACGGTTATTACAATATTGTGACACACTTTAAAAAAAACTGAAAGAAAACAAGACATTGTGATGAAAATATTGTCTATGACACACTTTAACACAACACAATAATGTTACTAGGCGTAGAATCAAATTGTTTTCTAATAATGTATTCTGCATGTCCATTACTGTTTATAACAAATTACCTGATGGCTTCAAAACTCTCAGCCTCAGAACATTTAAATGGAAATTATTTAACTTTCTTTTAAGCAAATGTTATTACTAGACTGAAGATTTTATGAATGAAAAATTTACCTGATATTTGACATTATATATTTTATCTCCTTGACCTTATTGAAATTTGACTTATATAATTAATAATTATTTTACCACTATTGTTCAATTTATTTAAATTATTTGTAATAATTAATAATTCTAATTCCAATGATTAATAATTTAATTTTAATTTTACATTTTTTCATAATTTTACAAACCATATTTGTACGCCGGAAACGGCAGAATATTATGATCGTAATACATAATGCACATAACAACTTTGTACAATATTCTGACAAATAAATGTATTCTATTCTATTCTATTTACAAATACAATAACATGTTCCTAAACCGCAAGATCCTTCATAAACTTGATGGAAAGGAAGGGATTACGGATGCAGGAAAAAAACAAAAAAATCTTGCAATGCAATAATATCAAACCTTCCCACAATTTATTCAAAAACCATAGATTTTTGAACACTGTATATTATATATTATTTAAATCAAAAATTTAAATAATATATATTATAAATTATTTAAATCAATGCTTGCAACGAATTTTCTGTGCTTACCAAAACTACTTTCTTTGATTACTCAATCACTAAAAAAAGTAAAATTCGTGGGAAACCATCCATTTATAATATAATTGTATGAAATCCATGTTCAGCGATTACTCTTTTGATGAAACGAAATGCTGTTTTCAGGAACCCACCCTAGTTATAATGGAGTTCGTGAGCATAGGTAAGCTGCAGCAGTTTCTTCGAGATTCAAGAGCTGAACGCCACTACGGCAACACTCATGGAAGCCAGTTCCTGACGTCACAGGATCTCACCAAGTTCGCGTTCCAAGTCGCGAGAGGAATGCAGTTCCTTAGTTTACAAGGGGTAAGAGTATTTGCTTTTTCTACCATCATCACCCAGGTCTTTCATCTTCGTGTGATTATTAACTAACCTGGTGTCAGAGTTTTTATGACGTCCATTGGTTTCTAACTTGGCTTGACGTGCCATCGACTTTCTCTCGGGCATACTGATTGGTCCTTCACGGTTTTTTAAGCAAGTGAAAATACGCACAAGCACATAAATTCTAAAAGTCAGAGATGCCTGTCTTAGGTTCGAACTTGAGACCTTCGATTTGGTAGTCCAACGGTCACACCACTAGGCTATCACTGAAAGAAAACAATGAAAAAACAGGTGAAAAACGTTCAATGCTGGACTTAGACCTCCCCCAAGCATCGTCTCATCGACTATGGTCATGTGCTTCTCGCAGCCAGCATATTCCTGCACACTTCACCTGGTCATCAGTGCATCTTCTCTTTTCCTACGTCGCACCACTCCTTTTTTTTTGTGGTTGGGTTATCGTACAATAACTTCTACCGCTCTGGGCAGAGCGGAAGGGCGTGTCAGATTTTACTGACTAAAACCCACCCGTGTTCCTTCAGTTGCCTGTTGCCAAGGTCCCGGTATCCCTTTTGGACTTTCCCGCAATGTCGCATCACTCCTGACGTGTGAATCCAAAACACTATAACTCAGAAATACCTATTTCGAGAAAAGGGCTTTTAAAACTATGTAAGTATGTTTTAGTACAGTGTTTAGTATGTGCTCATATCTCCTTCTAAATACTGTGAAATGAAAAAAATAATAATATAGGGATAAGTAACTGCCTTGAAATTAAAAATCAAAATGAGCGCTAGGCAAAACACCGTAACTCGAGTTACAGTGTATTGGATTTACACTGGGTGCAGTTAGCACAGGTATGGTCCTTGCGGCAATGTTAATGGGAGGTGTAGATGTAAAATTCGGGATCCTACCGTTTTGCCGAAAAGATTTTGCCCAAATTTCACTAACCAAACAAATTTTAGCAACCTTTTTTTATACCAATGCAATGTTTGGAATGATTTTAGTACGCACATTTTCATTTGGTCAAATTTTTACTTGGAAGAATATTATCAAGGATAATGTCATTTAGGCATTTTGGTCTTTAATCAAATGATTTATCAATCTTTAGATAATAAACGTTCGGTCAAATGATTTGTTAGGTTAAAACTGTGACCTACTACGCGCGAGCCGAGCGAGCGCCAGAAACGACTAGATTATATAGAACAAAAACAGGCTACCCGAAACTGACGATACTAAACATTTGGCAAATTTTATTTTGCGCCAACTGAAATATTTGACTACATAAAAATTGGTAAAAGTACTATTTATTAAACAAGTTATTGTTTAAACGTTCACTTGCCAAACATTAGGTTTGCGTTACAATTATTTGTGAAGAGATTTTTTGCTAAGTAATATTTTGGCAAATGAAATTATGCGGAAAATTGTTTGGGAAGTGATAATTTGGCAATTTATTTTCGATGAAACAAGGGAGACCCGTAAAATTCAATTGGCTGATATGATGGTGGTGACGTGATGATTACGAAATCCTCCGAAGGTTCAGGGAAGTTCAATGCTTATCCATTCGTTTTTCTTAGAGCCATTTTCGCAGTATTCATGTCGCATTATGATGGTTGAAACCATGATATAGTTATATCCCCAGGGATATCTAGGGATATACTTAGGTATATATCTTTATTATGTTTACATGTGTGGTTGTTACAAGTGATTCATAACTGTCTTACTAGATATACAGGGTGTTTGGCAGAACGTTGAACATACGAAAATGGTGGATAGGTGGGGTCATCTGCTACTTACTCAGCCCTAATTTATTTGGCTCTGGCCTTGGATATTTTTAAAAACAATTTTTTTTGCTTTCTTCTAGTTTCACCACTTTCTTAACTTTAAAGTGTAATTTTTATTAAAATTGGGTAAAACAGGCAATATTTTTGTTTTCTTTTTTAATCTTTAATGTTGGCGGATTCTTATAAGATTATTGCTTTATTCAAATATTAGCTAGACAAAAGTTATGAGTTCTCAAACTTACAGAAAGATGTAAAAAATACTTAAATCTTAACTTCAACATGCATTAAAAAAAAAACAAAAAATGATTGAGGAGTACCAATTCTAGCAAAACATCCCTAGTGTGTGACCTTTCTAATGGTATGTAATTTGCTTTTATAAAAAAAACCTTTAAGAGTTATTTAATAATTTTATCAAGTAGGAAATTTTCGACGAAACTTTATCCTTACGGAAAGTGAAATGTTTTGCGAAATTTAATACTGCAAGGTTGGTAAAAATTAAATGATCGATTGAAATTATGTAAGTTCTTGAATTAAGTACAAAGAAAATTGCTGTACCAGTAAGGTGCGTTAATGAAACAATTAAATAATTTATTTAATTAATAAATTACAGATGTTCGAATTGACGCCTTTCATTTACAATACAAGCGCGGCATTTACGTCTGATTAATTCTACTATTCTCCTGTTACAATTGAATATAATAAAAAAATAAAACATATTACGGTATGTAGCTATATCCCTAGGGATATTAACTATATCACGGCTTCAACCATGTCACTGCGACATTACTTACCTATAATTTATAATGAAAATAAAATGTGTTAATAAAAAGTGACAATGCTAGTCATTTATTGATGTCCAGCTTTCCAAGGTCCACTTTTATCTGCTCTATATAGATCCAAGAGATGATTTCTCTGTTTTTACAACTTTGTTTTTCTTAGGTTGGTTCAATTCTAAGATACTTCTCCGGTAATTGGGTCAGTAGGCGAAATAAACTTCGACTCAACAGCTTTCTTTTACAGACTGTTTTTTTACGGTGGGTCCCTCAAATGTTCGGAGTATTTCAGGTTTTTCGGGCAATCGGGATTAAAAGACATCAATAGAATACATAAAACCAGACAAAGCCTCTTTGTACTTTAAGACAATGATACATCCTTATAGAACTGCATGTTGATATTTATTTTTCAATATCCTTTAATAGGCATAATACCTGAGTAACAAAACAGAAATCTATTTAGTCCGTCAGTCAGATAATAAAAAAAAAATTAAACATGTATTTTTTGCTTTATCATATTAATAAAAAAATACTTAGATAAAACGTATTAAAGTTGGGGAGGCTCTACGTCCCAACTCAATAACATCTACCAAGGCGTGCCGTCATGCCACAATTTAACTCAATGTATCGCCGTAAAAAGAAAAAAATACGTGTTTGAATAATCTACCTGAAAGGCAAAAAAAAAAACCTCAGGCAACATCATCATCATCATCTGCCTAGCCTTTTCCCAACTATGTTGGGGTCAGCTTCCAGTTTAACCAGATGCAGCTGAATACTAGTATTTTACAGGCAACAATTACATAATTATCAACAAGAACCTTCAGGAAGCGAATGTTAATCGACTTCGCAAGGTTTCATTTGCGAGCACAGTTAAGAGTTCATTTATAATATTTATAAACAACGAAGTTAAAGTTCAGAAATAACTTTAAGGGCAATCTCAAAACAATGTCAGTTTCGAATCGTTTCGTTACGAATTTAAATAAAGTCCTTCTAGCTTGGAATAAACTGTTCTATACTTAGAATAATTTAAAGAAAAGTCTCAGCACTTAGAATTTCTTTGTGAACTCAAGAATAATGTAATAATAATATCTTTATTGAGTCAAAAACACGGTACAGAGTTTGAAATACAGTTTAATATATTTTGGTTTAAATATTAAACCAAATATTTATATATTATTTTTAGTGTCTTTTTTTTTTGAATTTTTATTTTGAGCATAAGAAATCATCGAATGACTTCTCCCGCTCTGGGTGGAGCGGGTGGGCGTGTCAGACTTTTTCTGACTAAAACCCACCCGTGTTCCTTCAGTTGACTGTTGCCAAGGGTCCCGGTATCCCTTTCGGAATTTCCCGCAACCCTGGCAGAACTCATTGGGCGTCATAATAGTTAGTTTAGTCAGTGACTGATTTTTTTTTTTTTTTTCCTAATCTACGCTGTCCCACTCCTGAGCAAAGGCCTCACTCCACTCCTTCCATCTTTCGCGAGCCCGCGCGCCCTAGCCCCCACCTGATATAGGCTTTTAAAATTTTGAAATAGGCTTTATCCCCACAATATCCGCTGTTTGATCCCTACTCTTACAAAAATTATCTCTCGACTTAAATATTGAAAAAACGGTGAATATTCCAAAAATGTTAACAAATTATGCCTCTTTTGATTCTAAGCACAAATTTTTATAATTTTATCAAGCCTAAAATTTTTCAAATATTCGCCTTACCTACTAAATTAGAAAATATACAGGGTGTAACAAGACCCTTCACGAAGCCGCATTGTGTAAAAATAATTGCTGGGAAACGACTTTTATATTTGGTGTGAAAATTCGCTGTTTACGATAGTGCGCAACGTAACGCACGTAAAACATTGTGCATAGAGGTGCATGCAACAGTACAGGTATCGGGAGGATGGGAGTATTTAAAATATTTAAAGTTAAATTAAAATATTTAAAACTTGTTTTTGTAAAAACACATCAAAAAGTTGGAACTTTGAGCTTCGGACTCGGAGTTACGGAGATATTCTCCGTAACCAGAAGGTTCCCATATAGGTAGGTAGGCATGATGTCCAGTACAAAAAAAAAACATTATAACTGGAAGAATAAGTGACTCTCGGCTTCTTTAAGAGTACCTTTACACCCGTTATACATTATCTACATCTGATTATAAAATGTCCTTCTTAAAGAGTTTTCTGTAAAAAATCCTGAGCGTTCCTATTGAGGTTTTTCAAAAAGAGGAAAAAAAATAGAATTTAATTTTCCTTTCATGAAGAATTTTAATCTCGCACTACATTTCATTTCTTTAATATAGGCTTCATAAAATTTTGAAGTGCCTACCCGGACGTAAAACAATATAAAAGGACTGTTTACGATACGATTCACATTTATTAAGTATAAAAACGGTGTGTTTACTCATAAATACGGGAAAACCTCACTTTTAGGATGTACGATTAAATCTTGGAGAGACAAACCTATTTGAGAATGAATGGCACTTTTGGGAAGAAATTGCACCTTTATATTATAATTTCAAATTAAGAATTTGCTGGACTATATTGTTGTTTAGGCAATCAACTTGAGAACCAACTAAAATGTGATTGATTCGAGTTTTTAAAGTCAGGAAAATATTTTTTTATGTGAACTTATTCCAAGAAAATTGACCATATTATATTCTTGCGTACAACTGCGTGGAACTGACTGTACAGGTTCACTCAATCTTTGTGGTTCGTTCCACAAAAGACCATTTCAGACACCAATCTAAATGTCTTCACATGATCAATCTGCCTAGCCTTTTCCCAACTATATTGGGGTCGGCTTCCAGTCTAACCGGATGCAGCTAAATACCAGTATTTTACATGGAGCGACTGCCTATCTGACCTCCACAACCCAGTAACTGGGTAATAAGATACCCCTAAATGTCTTCACAACATGATCTGACCAAGATTATGTCTGGTTTTTAAAAGGGACTGTAATCTCCGAGTTTGTTTGGGCCTTTCTTCTCAGAGTAGTCAGATAGGAAACACCGACCTCATCTAGTTTTTAAAATATGATTGAAGTGTAAAAGTGTTTGTACAGACCTACTTACAAAAATAAAATCATTTATAATTTGCGTATCAATTAATTTTGCTGGCCACAATTACTAATAGATGCATTCAAGTAATTAACTATCGAACAAGTCTCGAGAACGTTAATTAATTAACCGATTCTAAGAGATTTTCTTCAGTCTAGTGACTTAGTAGGTACTAGTAGTTGGAGGCATCTTTGTGAAAGCCCAATTTACAAAGTATGAGTAGTATTTTCTGATAATCTATTCAGATATGCCAAATATATTAAATATAATACTAAATAATTCTAAACCTTAAAGCCATTATGAAAATGTTCTACAAAATATTCCTGTGAAGCTGTAAATCACTCGTTAAACAGAGTTGCAAATATGAAAACACATGGGTACCACATATTAAACATGTCACACAACCAAATATAACATTTCCAATTATTTAGAGAGATCTCATTACTCATTATTATCTTGTCAAAGACTCAGTGTTTTGCGATGATGTTGCTTTTATTTGAGCTCTAACAAGCCAGCCCTTAAGGCTCATTTACACAAGGGGTATTTCATGCCAGTCGTGAAGTGAGAATTTACATGGGCATCTCGCCAGGCAATTATCTTACTCATGCCATGTGAGTAACACCCAAGTGAGAAACCGAAAATCATTTAAAATTATTTCAATATATCGCCGATCCAGAAAATTGCCTAAAAAAGACTTCACAAGCAATTTTCTCTTTCTGTCACGCGAAATTTCGAATCAATTGTCCACCAACAATCTTCAATTGTTTATCTCAGGTTAAAGGCCTGAGAAGCTGCGGTTCGTTAGTGTACATGCCTTTTTAATTTTTAAACAACTTAAAAAAAAAATATAGGTAATTGATAACCACCCCCAGGTTATCAATTCGTCTGTATTACCTTTTGTTTTTAATGTTTGTTACCGCAGAACTTTCGACTGGGTGAACCGATTTTGATGATTCTTTTTTTATTTGAATGCTGGTGCTTTCCGTGTGGTCCCATACCTTGACATTAACTTTGCTTGCGTAGTTTTTGAGTTAGCTTCAATATTATTTTTCCCACTTAGTTTATCTAGACGATATCTTAATTTACTCCTTCATTGTTCGCTACATAGCAAGTAGTGGTATTCGAATTTGTGTGGGGTAGGACCACAACTAAAAAGCGAAAAATAAAAACTTTTTACAAAAAAAAAACCTACTTCCAAAAAAAACACAAAAAAGTGAAAAATAACTTTAATTTCGGAAGTCGGCTTTGCTTTTCAATTTTCGTTTTTTGCCACCGACTTCCGAAATTAACGTTATTTTTCACTTTTTTGTGTTTTTGTTGATAAGTCGGTTTTTTTTTGTAAAAAGTTTTTGTTTTTATCAAAATGGCTTTTCCAACTGTTCTGTTTAACTAAACCACGAGTAAACAAGCAAAATTGTATAAAACGTGTTTTGCTTTAAGCTAGCCCAGTTATTCGTTTTCCAATGAATCAAACAAACCGACCTTTATTATGACAACCATTCAAATTAAACATTCTGCAAGGTGCTCACTTGCGTTAATAAGCACTAACCACACTCGCCTAAGAGATTTTCACGGCTACACATCAAGCTATACATTTCCAGTTTATGCTGATCTCGCCTTGTATAGGATTTCCAAACAATGCGAGGTCAGCTTATACTGGAAATGTATAGCTTGATGTGTAGCCGTGTGTACATCCGGTTTTCCAACAATGTTTTTCTACACCATTTTGAGAGCAGTAATCATAAAATAAAGTACTAAAGTGATACAACCAATTAAATTCTCCTCTTTATTTTCCAGATAATCCACCGAGACTTGGCAGCAAGGAACGTGCTGATAACAGAAGACAGGGTGTGTAAAGTAGCAGACTTTGGGTTTGCGAGGGATGTGGCAGATACTCATGTGTATGAGAGGAAGAGTGACGGACGACTTCCTATCAGGTTGGTGAAGATTGAATATGCCAATGGCAATTATAGTGGTACAGCGTTAAACACATCATGTTTCAGAACGAGACCTAGCATACGGCTGGTGTAAGTGACAGAGAAGACGCTACAAAGCTGATTACTTTCAGAATCAGAATCAGATATTTATTTGCTATGAATGTAGGTACAGGTTTATAAGATGTTGTACATAAATTAATGAAATCGGCTACAGTCTATCTTACGGGGCGTGCAAATTATTACATAAATTAAAATATTAATTTAAACAAAATTATGTCAACAAAACAAAACAGAAATTAAAGTGAAGTTGATATGTCTATCTATATACACTATTTGTGCCCCGCGGTTTCACCCGCGTAGATCTCGATCCCGTGGGAATATAGGTGGCTTATTATATGTCCTATTCCAGGTCATGATCTACCCGTGTGCCCATCCTCTCCTCTCTTTTCTAGAGTAGGGAAAGTCGCAGCGGGGTGGCGCCTGCCGAACATTCATATAATGAATTACCTATTTTAAGAAATTTATTCTAATATGGCAAATTATATGTAATGGATTTAAACCCCATTTATAAAGCGGCGCCGGCGTCGAACGGTTCGCGTATTGCATTTTCATACTCGTGATAACTTCGAAATTAATTGTCCGATTCGAATGAATTAAAAAGTATTTAACTGCTACATAAATACCCTTGATGTTAAAACTATTTATTTAAATAAGAATTAATATAATTTTGATAAAACTCCATCGCAAACATGTATTAATTTCGAACAAATTTGATTACCATAAAAAAGGTTATAGCGAGTCAATCTTAAAAGTCCGCGACAGCATAATGTCTATCATATGCTGTCGCGGACTTTTTTTTAGAACTTTTAAAGAGGAACAATTCCATCATACATGATATTTACGTAACATAAACCGTTTACGCAGCGCACGTAACGAAAGCTCTCAAAAAGAAATATTTTTTCTCGTTTTTGCAACACATTTCATTTATGCTCCGCTCCTATTGGTCGTAGCGGGATGTTATATAGCCTGTAGCCTTCCTCGATAAATGGACTATCCAACACAAAATATTTTTTCAATTCCAACCTAGTTCCTGGGATTAGCGCGTTCAAACAAACAGACAAACAAACTCTTCAGCTTTATAATATTATTAGTATAGATAAAATATTAGTATAGATAATATTAGTATAGATGGTCAAAGCATTAATTTTATCAATCATAATCTGGATAAATTAGAATCGTTTAGAAAGTATAAATTAGAATCGTTTAGTAAGTCACTGAGTAATAACATTTGCCTAAAAGTAGTGCAGCTACCTTAGATTTACAAATGTTGACTTTCGTTACCTCAATGTGGTATACAGGCTGTAAGGGTAAACAGTCTTGTCATTCAAACCATGGGTAGTTGACTTAAATATAAAAATAAATGACCGAACACAACAAAAAAAAACGTCATTTTCATTAAAAGATTTTAAAAAGTTTCTATCCGACACCGTGCTCTCTAGCGAAACAGCTGACTGACTGAGGGAGGGGTCGTGCTCGCGGCCGGACAGGTCACATCCCGCACCTCCCGCCCGTGTTGAGACGCAAGTTCGTTGCCCTAGCGCATAGGACAACGCACTTGCGTCTCTTGTGGTAAAATGTAGAATTAAAAAAAAGAAAAAAAAAGTTGTAATTTTCCATTGATTTTACGTTCTAATAAATGAAACCAAACCACTGGTTGCAAGGATAACGGTGTTTACCCTAACACCCTGTATTAACGACTGGCTTCCGCCCGCGGCTTCGCCCGCGCGGTATGTCGATAATAAGTAGCCTTCTAATATGTATAGTTGCCTCATCATTTCTTTCTCTTCCATTATACTGACTAATTCAGTTGTGGTGTCTAAGACAGTCGAAGCATTTGTCTTGGACTTGGTAAGCTTCATTGCCTTGGTAAGCATAATGCTGCGACCCTATGCGAGACAGAGCTGATTTTTAGCGACAACTGGCGTTGACGTCATGACGTCAATCAGTGCAAAAAAAAACATTACTAATTGTTTATAAAAATATAATATTTATGATGGCAACATTCCGTTCCGTCAGCGATTTCATCAGTCGTTGAAACTAAGGGTAGTTACAAGTTATGACAGCCATGGTACACTGAATGTGGATAACCTACTAATATAACGTAGAACAACATGGAAGTCGGACCGTTATTAGTTATTTATGCAACTGTTATAATTAATTATTATAAGGGTTAAAACACGAAAATATCACATGAGTGTTTTAATACCTAATTATTTACAGTTGCATACAAGATTTTATCTACACCCATGATATAAACCTTCTATAAAAGTTTCTTTGCAATACCAATATCGAACAAAAATGGCGCGGTACGACATGAATTCGAATTTTTCGAATTCGAATGTAGTGAAACGCTCGTGAATGACAATGTTCTTTTATTGAAATGAGTTGCATTATGAAATTCAGTACAACATTATAACACCCGTTTGGATGATATTATGGTTACTATGACACTGGTTGTTCTAATGTTGGCAATAAGGTAACTGTTTCAGAAACTTTTAGAGAGGATTTATAGCATAGATGTAGATAATAATAATATTGTACCTAACCCTGACATTTTGCAAGCAAAGTTAGTAGTTTCCAGTTAGTTATAATTGTTAGCTTCTCGCAAATTTACTGCACACCTAGTTACCTACTGGGAAATTAGAAAGCTCTTATCTCTGGTCTACGATAAAATGAATCCCCTGAATTAACGAGAAATTGAGCCGCTAATTCTAAGTTTACATTTACAAGGATTCAATGTGTACTTGAGCCCACGACACGTTCTGAGCTATATATATAAACCGTTTGTAGTCTGTATAAGTGAGGCACTTGCACAACAAATTATGGCAGACCTTTTAGCTTAAGTGGTCAAAAATGTACTCCGGAAACTGGACGTAAACTGTACACCAAAAACTGGACGTAAAATGTACACAGGAAACTTGACGTACAAACCGCAAAATTAGGGGATGGTGAGACCCTTGGCCAGAGCTGAAATGGAAACATTATTTTTATCGAATTGACCTGACTGTTACTACATTATTTATTAATAGTTGTATGCCAAAATATGACGAAAGATGTCAATTAATCTGCCTAGCCTTTTCCCAACTATGTTGGGGTCGGCTTCCAGTCTAACCAGATGCAGCTGAATACCAGTATTTTACATGGAGCGACTGCCTATCTGACCTCCGCAACCCAGTAACTGGGTAATACGATACCCCTTGGTAAGACTGGTTGTCAGACTTTCAGGCTTCTGACGACCTGTAACGACTGTCAAAGATCCACGAATGACAGCTGGGACCAACGGTTTAACGTGTTTTCCGAGGCACGGAGGAGTCTCGGTATATAAAGATGGTCACCCATCCACGGCCAACCCCGGCAGGCGTAGCTTAACCTTATGGATCGACCCGTGCGGCTGTAATTACTTAGCCACAAACTCGTCCCACGAGCTATCATTACGAACGAGCACGGAAATAAATGATTTTGATTTTATACAACATAATTTGAACCAAAAATCTAACTTTCTTTCTTTTATTATTTTTACAGATGGATGGCCCCCGAGTCTCTCTACGACAATATATTTAGCGTTAAGTCTGATATTTGGAGCTTCGGCATATTGTTGTGGGAGATTGTGACCCTTGGTTCCACACCATATCCTGGATTATCAGCCAATGACGTCATGAAAAAGGTACGTTGTTCTTCAGTTATAAAAACTACTCTCGTTCATATTCCTTATAGGTAGAAAGAACTATTGTGTATTAGCTAATGCCCGCGGCTTCACCCGCGTGGGTGTCGGTTATTATACTGGCTGTAAGGGTAAACACTCTTGTCATTCAAACCATGGGTAGTTGACTTAAATATATAAATAAATGACCGAACACAACAACAAAAAAACGTTATTTTCATTAAAAGGTTTTAAAAAGTTTCTATCCGACACCGTGCTATCTAGCGAAACAGCTGACTGACTGAGGGAGAGGTCGCGCTCGCGGCCGGTCAGGTCACATCCCGCACCCCCCGCCCGTGTTGAGACGCAAGTTCATTGCCCTAGCGCATAGGGCAACGAACTTTCGCCTCTTGTGGTAAAAAGTAGATTTAAAAAAAAGAAAAAAATAGTTGTAATTTTCCATTGAGTTTACGTTCCATAAATGAAACCAAACCACTGGTTGCAAGGATAACGGTGTTCACCCTAACACCCTGTATATTACGTTCAAACGTTCCTCAAGAACCGCTCTATCCATTGGTGAAAACAGCATGAAAATCGGTGCAGTAATTTTTATCCCGAACAGACAGAAACGCGGCAGAGGACTTTGTTTTGTAATATGTAAGGATTTTGAGTAAGCGTGGGCGAAACGAGTTTTAGCTGTTTTAGATTATGACTAAAATTGATGTGTATGATCTGGTGCTACACTTTATCTCGATTTAATAAAAAACAAAATTACACTAAGCAGATAAGTGAAATCTTACTCCTGTTCACTTTTCAGCTTACACCTACGCCTGTTAACTTTTCAGTATAAGTGAAAAAAAATTGTGCAGTTTTGCAGTTTTTTTTTTCTACGTACTAGGAATATCGTTAACTTGGAATTCAAGGTGAAAATTACATATTATATCGCGCTACGATATTAAAATACAACGCTTACCTAAAATCAAACTCGCGAGGCTCTACCTTTCACAATGGTTTAATGAACCCTTTAGAAAACTATCTTTTACTTCAATGATAAAGTTTTTACACACCGCTACATATCTATACATCTCCATTAAAGCTATACATTTCCAGTTTATGCTAATCTCGCATTGTATAGGATTTCCATACTCCCAAATACATCGATCGCAAAAGAACTGTACCTATTCATAAAATAAAAATGGAAAAGGTATTTGATTGTAAAGAAAATTGTTTTGAAATTACATTTTATGAAACATGATTAATTCATGTTTCAAAACAATTTTTTTTTTTTCAGTGGATAAAATATTTTGGTCTTTCAGTACGAGTTAGGTAACAAAGGGTTATTGTCCGTAATAATCTTCCTAATAGGTTACCATGGTAATAGTCGAATACCTACTGTAATAGTTAAGAAGATTCTCGTGAAAGTGGGGCTTAGTCGATCCAGCTAGCTTTATACCTCTAAGGGGCCGCCTCCACGAGCGAGAGAATCGCGGCAATGCGACGAGAGGCCGAGTGCAACCGAAACATGATCGTATCGCCAGCGCGCCCGCCGCGCTCTCGCCGCAAATCGTGGCGCTCTCGCAGCGAAAGCGCGGCGAGCGCGCTATCTTAACGCAGGAAGCTTAACGTGGAAACGGGGCGATTCCGTTACGAGTCGCGACGATACACTGGCGGAATAATCGCTCGTTCGTGGGGATTAACCGACGTAGAAGCGCGGATCCGACGCGATTCTCTCGCTCGTGGAGGCGGCCCCTTACCCAGAGACATGAAAAGAACACTTATCTTTTTACTAACTTAAGTAATAAATTCTAACTTTTTCATGATACGCTCTCAACTAGTGACATCTTAATCTAAAGTTTAAGCATGAGTTTTTGAGCGATGAAAATGCAAAACTATTCGCTCTTGCATGTCAAAGCGTACATAGTTTATATAAAAAGAGTAAAGTTTTTATCCGTGCCACCTGAGTATTATCCATCTTCTTTCTAAATAAATTAACTTTGAAGCTTGGAAACAAAATATCCTATGTCCTAACCCATGCTCCTTCATGGCCTATCCGTGTGCAAAATTTCATACCAAATATTTCAGCCGTTGAGGTCCGAAAATGTAACAGATTTGCACGTAGTACCTGCCTATTTGTATCTGGCAATTTCCCTGATCTTCTTATCCCCTACCTTTTTTAATTTGAAAAACAGATAATTATCATATTAAGCACGCCTTTCTACGCATAACAGAAACATTCTAACCATATTCACAAATCCAAAAATACTTTGCTTTGATCCTTAACGCCCACACCATAATATGCCCAAAACCTCCATACAAATTACACTGTGGTGAGAATACCAAAATGTGGAATAAATTATGGAAGATGGAGGTCTACACGAATAATAAAAATAAACGTTGAAACTGAGCAGCGTGGAGTTGGCATTGACAGTTAATCAAATTAGCAATTTAAACTTGCAACGTCAAAATCGCTAACGTAGTCGAAATGCGGTGACAAACCGGCTAGAGAATCGTTTAATTTCACTATTTGGGAGCTGTCGATCATTCCTAAAAGATACATAAATAGGAATGTTAAATGTTACCAGTTTTAATATCAAAAATGATTTAAATGTAAGTAGTATTCTCTGGAGTTAGGTTTGTCCATCTGGAAGTTCTCAGTAGCAGCCTGGAGTTTGGATTTGTGCCCGGTTTATGGTAATAGGTTCAACCCTTATTACATGGGACTTAAACATAACTGGCGAACTGTGGGTGTACTATGTAGGTACACCTCTGTCTTACCCTTCGGGCCTGATGCTATGTCATGTTACGTCAAAAGAATATAGCCTTCAATGAAACGATACAGACTTACCTTTTCTTTTTTTTTTTGAGGGTGGCAATCTTTTACTGACTAAAACCCACCCGTGTTCCTTCAATTGCCTGTTGCCAAGGTCCCAGTAGCCCTTTCGGCCTTTCCCGCAACGCGCGGGGTCCGCTAGGACCGATGCCTGCCAAGGCTTCAGTCCTAGCGGTCCTAGCGGACCCCACCAATTGTGCTGACATCTTTTTGAGGCGCGCGTGGAACTGGACGCGCCGTCGACCCGGGCCTGGTCCTTATCGGACGGCGAGCTACCCATTGCTTGCCGTCCGCAAACCCGCGCCTATTGTGGCCGGGAATCCGCCTGGGATACAGACTTACCTAAGATAAATAATAACTAATTTTGTTCACTCCCTTCCCAGGTCATCGAAGGATATCGTCTCGAAAAACCAGAGCACTGTCATCGAGAGCTCTACAACATAATGTATTATTGCTGGGAGGCGGAACCGAAGGAACGCCCTGACTTCGCAGATATCGTCGCTAGATTAGAACCGCTAATTAACAAAGATATGGACTACATACAGCTGGAAAGATTCCCAGATCATTCGTATTATAATTTGCAACATCTAGATGGAGAGAAACTATGATTATTTGTAAAGGTAGGGATAGTGAAATTGTTGATGAAGTGACAATACCTCCTTAATTTGACATTTTCTATAAGATACAATAGACGCTGATATATTTAGTAACCTATTCCGCTTGACTATTCTTCAAGAGTCATAAAAACCCTGTAAGAAATCGACACGTGTTTCACCTCTCAACGAGGCATCTTCAGGATGACGATTGACCAATTGCAAACCAGAACGCGACGTGTTACCACACCGAGCGCTGGACGCAGAGTGAATCAAATCGCCCGACACCCCCCCTTATATAGGATTGCTGCTCGGCGCTGATTGGCTAGGACCATTATCAGTGCGATAAGCGCGATAAGGGGCGAACAATCGCAACAAAGGCGACCTTGGAATACTGGTATTTAATTCGTTCAACAGTGTAACGGCCGCTGTATTATTTTTAACAATCTAAACTCTCTAATACTGACATTTTAAATCCTTTATCACAAGTGTGAAAAACTTTAAATGTGTTATTATTATTTAATTATACACACATATAAAATATAAAAATAAAATAAAAATTGTATAAAATTTGACGAAATACATACAAATGATTGTTCATTTATTAAAAAAAAAAATATAATTATGCATGGTGATATGGAATTTGTGGGCATCTTCATAAGGGGTCATTTTTTGTACTCATCATTTTATACAACTTTCACTACGGGACCAAACCTGCATTCGCGAAAAAAAATCTGCTGTTCCTTACATTAATGTTCGCTTATCTAAGGAACAGGAATTTCTTTTTCATAAAAATCTGCTCTCAATTAATGTTTTTTTAAGAGGTGTTGCCACTTTATCGACGTAGGACATCAAACTATTTATTTGTGCAAGAAACAAAGTGCGGCATAAACTTATCAATAAAAGACAGTAAAGTTGTTCCATAGTTTGTAATATATTGTGCATTATTTAGACTTATGAGTACATTTTAGTACCTATAATCCTTTTAAGTGGTACCTATGGGTAATTTATGTAAATATCTTCTGAATTATACATTACTGCATACAGACAGGTGTTTCATAATTTCAAAATAAAATTAATATAATGTTGAACTGAACTTACGTACTTAATTGCAAAAGTTTGAGAAATATTTACATTTTAAAATATTTAAAACTCATCTCATAATTAAAAAAATTAAAGACAATCTCCTTATAAATGAGCTATGCAAATTAATTTGAAACTCCTACTTACACAAACAAAAAAACGGAGATTAAAATACTTAATGATTGCAATAATAATTAATAAGTAATTTTAGAACTTCACATAGACTAGTCTTTAGAATATTATCATGATTTTAATTTTAGTAATCATAAAAACTGAAATAATGATCTTATAAATGTACAGTACATTTAAGCTTTTCGTTAAATAAAAATACATACAATTTGTATAATAAATGTTTTGTTGTATAAAGACTTTTTTCTTAAATTCCCTTTATTACCAAAATCACAGCGAGAAAGTGCTTTGGACTCATAAAGTCATGACAAAAAGTTTATTCTTCGTTTACACTGAGAAAGTTTCTTCTGTATATATCCAGTCTTGACTGCTATTTCTACAATAAGCGCCAAGGTACCGCTGACATACCCGAAGGCTAAAGCCAAGAAGCCGCCTTGCAGATGCTGCCATGACAACGGATTAACATCGGATTTCTCCTTCAGTAAAGCCCTCATTTGACGAGCTCGCCTCCTTTCAGTGAACGTTGCAAAGTGATCCCTAAGAGCTTCATTTAACCCGCTCTGTTTAAGTAGCGTTATTGTTGTTGAAAACTCCAGCATAAAAGGAAACCCTCTTAAAGCTATAGTCTCTATAGGCACACTGAAAACGTTCTCCGTAAACGTATAGTATTTATGGTTACCAATACTATCACTCAGCTCTGGTGTTATTGAAGAAACATGGGCCAACTCAAGTCGACTGCACAGTAACGAAAAATTTCTATGAACAGCAACATCTATCAATGCTTTAGTGATATTCTCAATATCAATCCAATGCTGACCAATTCGATAGTCAAAAGGATCAGAGGAGTTATAAAACAGATCATGTAACTCTTCAAAACCACCAAATTTTAAATCGCTGTCAACCAACTCTTCGACTGTTTGCATTTGATATTCATAAGATGGGTTCGTCAACACATCGAATAACTTCGTTTGGTATGCCGTTGAAAATAGTATACAATAGATATTGAGAAACACAAAAAACACGCGAAGACTTTCTTTAGAAGGATGAAGGTAAGCTACAAACCCCAATATTGTAATCCAAGTATTAAGAAAACAATGACCGAACGAACTATTGTAAAGAGAGTCTCCACTGAGCTGCCCTATAAATTTCCACGTTATAGCACACAAAAAGAAACCAGCTATTACAGAATACCAAACCAAACGCCTAAATATAATAACCAAAGCTACCCAAGCAGCTGATTTGTGAGCTCTTGGGACAACCCAAGTATAAGCATCGGCTAAATACGTAATGCTTGTCTCAAAGTCTTCGTGCACATCGAAATCTGGAAATATTCCACCCAAAAGCAAGTGTCCTTTCTTCGATGCCAATTGCTTTAAAGCTCCATTCCATTCACCAACATTTTCTCTTTCTCCTCTGTATCCATCAACGAAGTGATATCTAGCCGTCATCTTATATCGTCTAAGCATTGCACTTATCATTATTTTCTCAATGTTAGCTTCACATACATCATCACTTATGAACGGCTGTCTTTGCAATGCTATTATTTCTATGACACAACCATTCATGTCGTGTGGTACTTTATCATCAAACACATATTTATCATATTTTAATACCCCTCGTTCACATGTGTTTTGTAACACAAGTCTGTCTTTAGCAGTCTCGTTGAAATAACCACAATACTCTGGAGGGTCGTATGGTTTCCAACTATAAATAATGGCATTTCGAAAATTGTTTGCTTCAGGCACAGCTATAATAATATTTATTGCATTATATTTGAAGAGACAGCTAAGTACTTTCTCGACGTATTGAATATTAATTTCATCATTCTGAACGAAGTTGAAAAGTAAAATAATAAATTTTGCAAATGGGTTCCAACTTCGTGATCGTATTAGTTTACTAGCTAGAAAAGAAAAGTCGGTGTAACTGTCTATTATGATAACAAAGTAATTAGCTGTTGGTATGGCTACATAATTATCTACGTGCAGTACTCCAAGACTATAATTATCTTGATCACAGATTTCCACTTCTTTTTCAGGACTCATGACTTCTACACTGAATTTAATATTTTCATTGATTCTTTTCAATAGTTCGGTTCTGATTCTTGATACGGAACTGCTAACATTATTAGTGTTAGCAAATATCAAAAGACCAGGCTCTTCGAATTCATTTTCAATCACTTGACTAATACATCTAGTATAGTCATTAATAACAGTTGGGCCATGTGGATTTACAACCCCATGGGAACTATCAACTAACACGGATATTACTAGAATTATTTTAATAACAGACATCCGTGTTGCCTTAATTTATAAACCATTAGTATTAAAAGCAAAACTACAATAAACTGCCGTTGCATGATTAGTATCACATTTTGTTTAATCTACACTGATCTCTACTTAAAAACACAAATAACATCATAGAATGCGACATATCATCGGTGATACATGTTCAAGGAAAGCATATATTTCAAACTAAGTAGATCAAAAACCAAACTTTTCAGCAACATTGTTTAATTTAATTGCAAGGATATTAATATTGTATAAAAAAATATTGTGCATCCTAAAATAGGGGTTGATTCAATGGCTTTTAGGTTTAATAGATTTTAAACGATTCGATATGACGATGTAGGGTGCTTCAAAATGACACGGCACGCAACAATGAATTATTTTAAATAAATAATATTCCGCAATATCTCAAAATGGATAAACCTCTTCCTTGCTCCTCTTTCAAGTCATTTTAAAAATGATGATATTAAAATGTAGCTCCAACTCTCGAGTCTTCAAACATCGTGGGCGCACTTCAAAACTTATTGCAGTTTATTAAAATTGCGAACATAAAGTGTTTGTATATTCTCTATTTTAGTATTAAAAGCTGTGAAAGCTTTTAGAGAACATTAAATAAATGTAATTATTTAGATATTTTGAGCAGTTGGGTTTTAATTGGCCAAGTTATGGATTTTTAAAACGTTCAATTTTATACTAGAGTTGACCTTTATTTCTACGACAAACATGCCAGCCAGTCAAATTATATGAAAATGCTCGTAAAATCAAACACAATTTATGATAAGAAAATTCGTGGAAATGATCTTTGAGTTGCTCCGGAACGCTCACTCTCATTTCAAATTAAACAGAGATTAAAATTTCGAGAAACTTGTGTTATACATCCCTCAGTATAATTTACATTTCTGATAAAATCAGTTCTTTAATAAAACTACGAATGTGTGACCGTTATGTCAAATGTGGCTTTATTTCTTTACCTAAATTAAGGTTCTTGCAACGATATGTTTCATTGAAAATACAAATATAATTTACGAAATTAGTTGGTCCTTTTAGTCGCGTTCAGTGAATTTTGTTCATTACCTTTGCAATTTAATTCTATGTAAAAATAATTATCATTTTTTTTTTTTCAAAACTGTCATTCTTCTTCTAGTGAATGACTCACTTTGTTTTTTCTTCTATAATTTTAAGTACTGGTATAAAATTCTATCCAAGAACACTGACATGGACACACAACAAAAACACAAACGAAAATATCTTTAAATCTGCTGCTCAAGTATTAAAGTGTTCTTCTGAATGCACAACTGAAGTTAAGAAAAACATCTGCTTCTGAAATAATAAAGTAAAGTGTTCCGAAATCTATTTACTTAAACTAAAACGACGCCTGTCTCAAGTTCACAAACCTGTTTACTGTCTAGGACTTTAAACTTTTGTACAAAATTTTAACGTCCCAAAAGAAAACGTCAGGAAAAGTAATTGCAGGTTTTTGTAGACAAGCTAAATTGTTGCAAAACGTTCTTCGCTGGAAATAATGTATCGGTTTACTTTAGAAATGTCTGTCTAGTTGTATGTTACTAAAAGAAAAGTTTATTTGAGTACATAATTCTCCTGTCTACTCTTCTTTTTTTAAGAGGGTGCCTTCTGAAAATTGGCGATATTGCAAAGATCTGTCAAATATTTCGCTGTTTTTTTTTTTTTTGTTCTTCAACACAGCGAAATATTTGACAGCTTTCCCTCACCCGCACCTTCCTAAAGTTGGCTGTTGGAAGGCCCTTTTATATCAGTATGTACTTTATTTTCCATCTTTCTGCTGAGGAGTTTGTTTCGCCATAGTTCTTCCCAGCCAAAGCACTAGAAAGTGGTGACGGGCGGGGCGTTTTGGTGGCCTTTCATATGAAATTTTAACGACAAGTGCTGATTCTCAGCTTAATTTGAATAAATGACTTTTGATTGTGTATTCCTATTTTTTCTATCGTCCCATAAAACCTCTACTGGGTTGGCCCAGTAGAGGTTTTATGGGACTCGTCTAGTTTCTACATGCACCTACTGTTTTCTAGCGACACTTTTTATTATTTGAGTAACAGACAGACAGATAAGTCGTCACAACAATCGTTAGAGCGGTAGACAACCCTCTATATAGATACACCTCAGAAACATTGTTCGAAACAATTTAATCCAGAAGGGTATAAAACTTTTATTTACCTTTTATCACACATCACAAATACACAGAACACCGAGTTTTGAAGCAATAAAATACAGACAAAACGTGCTTGAAACTTTTCAATCACAAAAGGAGTTCAGAAACACAGTGTGGTTTGTTTTCAATGAAGCGTTGAAAGTTCAAAGTATGAACTTTTGATGTACTTTGCATATAAACGTGCTATCTGTGCTGCAGGCGATATTGGACTTTCGGATTCAATTGTTTATTCAACATTTTAAATAAAATAGAACTTTGGATAACCATTCTGTTCGCTCGAATATAAATTCATTTATTTTATACAAATAATATCTATCTGTTGATAAAGGCCATTTCAGATACAAGTGAATGAGCATTCGCTACACTCGCTTGACAATTTCAGATATTGAAATGAAAAATATTGTTGTCCAACTTTATTTATTTAAAATCTCGCTGTTATTTATATTATTATAAGTGCTACTATTCAATTTAAGTGCACATTGAAAACAGAACTACTTTTTTTTTTAAAGCAAAGTGTTGTTATTGAAACAGCAACAAAACTTAAAAAAAAAACTGGCCATGTGCATGTTGGACCACGCACAGTGAAGGGTTCCGTAGTTGGGAATTATTTACGCATGAACAGTATTGATTTTGTCGACCGCAAAAATAAGTTTGTATTTTATAGAATCTTTCGAAAAAAACTGTTAAAACATGGTTATTTCTGTGATAGGAAAATTAAATAATTATCTCAATCAAAAATCGTTGGCGTAAGTAACAAAGTCAGGAACATCATAATATTTTGAATTATGGGATCCAACAGTGTCTCTCTGCCAACTTTGCAAAAAAAAGTGTAAAGCTATAATTTCGTTCATTCTCGACGAGTTGAACCGCAGACAGACAGATGGACTTGTCGAAACCATGTTTTACTACGGAACCCTAAAAACTATTTCACATTATAATTTTATTTAGTTAATGGAAAACCAGTTTCTCTTTTTAGTGGTCCTTTACATCCAACTTTTTCATATTAAATCGTGAAAAGTTTAAAGTACCAAGTATATTTTTCCTTATAATTTAATAGTTTTTCCTCGACAGAACAGTTGCCACAGGACGAAAGGACGATGGGAACTGGCGTCCTCAAAATTGAAACAAGTCAACAGACTTGAGACATCTCATTTAAAAGATCTTAGCTGATCATTCTTTATTATGGCGACGACAGTCATAAGTGCCAGGTTAGTGTGCAGTTATGCTCTGCACACTTTAACTGTATGCGGTTAGCGATGGACAGCGTGCGTCGACACTACACGACTGTAGCCGACCACGTAAAGTTAAAGTCACGACTGTAGGTATGCAGTTAATATTGACTTCACGCGACTGCAGCCGACCGCGCGCGCCGACTGAAGTTGAAGTCACAATTGTATGCAGTTGAATATATCGACTGCGCGCGGTTGCTGCGATGCAGTCGATATATTGTCTGCATACAATTGTGACTCTGTGTGTCTGATGGCAGCCTTGATTACAGACAACATCTTACAGCGTTTTAACCGCATTACGATAGCGGTTTTGCTTTATCAACACTATCTGGAATAATTTTTGATGGTTAAGATTGAAAATTAGAACGTTTTTGTCTCTTCATAGACCAATAAACAAAACATTCTAATTTTGAATCATAACCTTTATCAAAGTATGGAAACAGTGTCCTTTTGTTAAAAAATGCATAATTATATACCCGGAAAGGGCCGCCAAGGGAGCTCATATGAAAATACTTCAGATAATAAACGAGAAATAATGTTGGTTCCTGTACTACGAGGATGAGATGTTATACCATTTCCTTGTTAAATATTCATCGGTAGGTACTATAAACGTGACCCCATTAAACGGAGATGTATGTGACTTTTATCGTTTAATTTTCTGATAGTCAGATCCTTGTCTGAAAAAGGTTATAAAACAGGTTTTTAAACGATAGATTGGGGTTGTTGTTTTTGTGGTAATTTTTCAAAGACACACAAGACACATAAGTAATTTAACCAAGCCTAACATAATATTTTTTTTTTTCCGTTGTGCAAAATCCTCATGGATGTCCTCCGCCCTGGGGCGGGCGGAGGGGTCTGTCAGACTCTTACTGACTAAAAACTACCCCGGTGTTCCGACTCACACCTACGCTGGGGGTCACGGGAACGTAAAAAAATTCCGCAACCCCCGACTGGTGCCGGCCCGCCGCTGCGGGTCTCCTCGGGTCAGGAGGGGGAGTGAAGTGTTTGACTCCCCCCGTGACGTCTAAGAGGGGCGCGCGTGGAACACTACGCGCCGCCCCCTCGGGTCCTGGTGTTTGGGGGGCGACCGACATCCCCGAGTCCGTAACCCCTGGACCCATTTAGGGGGGCTGGAAGAGGGCGTTATCCGCCCTCCGCCGACGCCCGTTGCGCTTGTTGCGGGCCGGGTGAATGGACGAGATCTCCCACTCCCATTCCGCAGTAGGAAACCACCGCGTCCCAGGACTCCTCGCTGCCGACCATGGCATTCACTACGGCCGACAGCGACAAGTCACTGTCTACTTGTGAGATGAGGGCACGGCGCGGCTCCTCCCAAGCGGCATACTCTGCCAGCGTATGCCGCGCTGTGTCCTCCCGGCAGTTGACGCAGTGGTGACACCGAGCGTCAAGCCTAACCTAACCTAACCTAACCTTTATCAAAGTACGGAAACAGTGTCCTTTTTAAAAAAAATGCATAATTATATACCCGGAAAGGGCCGCCAAGGGAGCTCATATGAAAATACTTCAGATAATAAACGAGAAATATGTTGGTTCCTGAACTACGAGAATGAGATACTATACCGTTTCCTTGTTAAATATTCAACGGTACTACAAAAGTGATCCCATTAAACGGAGATGTATGTGACTTGTACGGTTTATTTTTCTGATACAGTCAGATCCTTGTCTGAAAAAGGTTATAAATCAGGTTTTTAAACGATAGCTTGGGGCTGATGTTATTGTGGTAATTTTTCAAGGACATGAGTAATTCATATTAGTAAGTACATAAGTATTCAGCTCAACCCAAGAATTCACTATATTTATGTGCGTATTTCAAAGATATTTCGTTTATAGAAACTAGAATAATAAGGTACGGTCAGTGACAAAATTCGATTAACAAAAAACCAGAATGATACTTCTATTTGCCTATGCAATTTTACACTAAATCCCCAAGAAATTAGGAGGAGTAATTACTTACTTTAGTATAGTCACTAATAGTATTAGCACATAACTTGGCAAGGTTTTGGCGTATTGGGAGTAAGTTCGTGCATGTGTACACAAAATTGGCACTTTTATTGCATTATTCGACGGTTATAATTTATTTGTGAACATGCCTGTTTAAAAAAAAAGCGAAAATGAATAATATGCATCTACGACTCTTGCCAAGTTACGTGCAACTGTAATATTGATTTTAATTTTAATTATTCTCCCCTTTACTTTCAGTAAAAAAATCCATTACTATGGATTTTTTAAGTTACTATTCTTTTTATTTTAATTAAGATCATAAAACTGAAGTGTTAATCGACTTTTGGCGCTACCCTATCTATAAATTTGATCCGATTGAATTTCAGGTAATTCACTTAAAGTAACTTAAACAAAATATATGGCAATAATTCTAAGTTCTCAGAAATGTATGTACCTACGAACTCAAACTCAAACTCAAAGCATTTATTTCAAATAAACCAATTACAGGCACTTTTGAATTGTCAAAGGGTCGGTCAGTCAGAAAATATGAAGCTAGTTGCCCATTCCAAAGCGTAGTAGGTTCCTATGGAGAAGAACGGGCAAGAAACTCCACGGACACTCTTTTAAATCAGAATTTTGTTACAATATGTTGTTTACATCATTCATGTTGGAATCATACATGTGAGTACAATGTAGAAAAACGTGCAGGTTAAAAGAGTCCGTAAATAAAAGATAAAACGATACAAAACAATTCAAAAATTAAAATAAATCAAAATAAGCCGTGGCAGCTAAGAGATGATCAGTCCCTACTGATGGCGCCCGTTCACGAACATGACGCATGGATCAGCACCATTCAGCTCAACCATTTTGAAGGGAACTTAATGATCCAACACACGAATCCCCCAAAACTTTGTTTGTTCAGTTACTCTCAGAAATGTACTCGAGCACAACTTTCAAACATTAAGTAAGGGAGCCACGTTTAAGAACAAAGAGTACAAGGCAAAAACTTATTAAGCTGTTTGGACATAGGGAACTGAGGTAAAAGAAGACTTAGAGAAACTACACGGGTTGTGCCAACTTGTGCGTCGCGTGTTCACCACCTATTTGCTAAAAGCGTGTATTACCAAAGATTTTGAAGGAAATCACTAATCCATTGCTTCATAATGTTTGAAAAATTCGTATGCTCAACAACGTAAATAGCGCAATGAATGTTGTTCAACTGTCAAATTCAAAGTCATTTATGTGCGCGGCGATTTTATTTTTTTAACCTTTATTTTCCCAAATTTAGGCAAAAGCGTCCTTACTCTTTTTCCAGTCTATTTTATGGTACTTAGGGCCAGTTTTATTTTTCAAGACCGTACCCCTGATACTATATAAAAACCGCACCACGCCGCACCGCCTCGCACCATGCTTGGTGAATGGATCTCATGATTGCTAAAGAATGGAGTATTAAGAAGGAAGGTAGATATTCGTTATTTTGGTATTTTAGCTATCCGGATTCTCTTAAATCTAACAATAACATCCCCACTATACGACATACTATCGAACTAATGAACAATCGCTGTAGGGTTTTTCGAAACAGGATTTTTCGCACATCGCACCAATTGTAGCAGACGAGAGCTCAGTCTGTTAGGCGGGGGTGTCGGAAGGCTTTATTCACCAAAAAAACCACTTGTCAGCTTAATATGTACATTGCATCACACGTTACACGATAATCACAGTTATGTCACAAAAGTGTACATCAAAACTTAACACTATGACTATAACTATTACAAGAAAACAAACTACGATTTTTTTTTTTTTTTTTTTTTTTTTTAACACGGCAATAACGAAATAATATAAACTATGGAACTAAATCTAGAGAAAACTAGATGTCCTAAAAACTGAGCGCGATACGAAGCAGCAGAACACGGAACGCGACAAAGGTGCTACTTCGTTGGAGATTCAGAGACGAATGAGTGACGATTCACTGACAAGGAAATGACGATTCATTCGAATTTTCCAGAGTCTGGATATTAGTAAACTTGTCACATACGCACAAGTTGCGTGTGAGTCACGTACTAAACTTTAATATACAACCAATTATTCTAGACACCTCGATTAGACAGGGGGTGATGCAGGGGATCGGGTGTCTGCGGGGTACCGCCGGATTTGGGCGTGCCGGGGGTAGTGAAAGGGACGCGGGGAAGAGATACTACGCAGTTATCTTGATATATAATACTGTTTACATTAAAGAACAATAGAATTGTTCGCAAACTGTACATCGCGTCCTATTTACATTATGTAAAGTACTCATTCTAAGGTATTTTGACCTAACTAAGCGATTGCGATTGATTAAAATAGTGTATCTCCTTTACATAAAAAGTTATTAACATTTTTGTCAGTATATAAAGGTAATTTGTGCTTTTAACATATTTTCGTATGGAATTATGATTCCCAGAAGGTAAATACACTAGTATATAAGGCTACATTGTTAAAATAATGAGAGCTAAGCTCATTTTTCTTCATTTAAACATTCTACATGGCACTTGAGTGCTTTATTTCTTATATAATTATTTTTACACAACAAATATGAGAGCCTTATGCATTTTAAATCGCATGACATAGGGATCGAACCCATGATCTAGGTATATAATAACTTTAGATTACGTTCTCGCTTTTTATTTAATGGGTTTCCTATAGAAAAATTGTGTTGTTTACATTCCCCTATAGTAACAGCTTGCCACAGGAAGAAAACAACATAAGATTTGAAATTAATATGTCATTACATAATTGGACATTCAATAATAATCTGTTTCATCTGGTAGATACTAACAATTATGTTAGTAATAATTTGATTTTGACAAGAGATAGATATAATATTGTTATGTACTATCTTTCTAACTATTATAAAAGACAGATAGCTGTGTCGCTATCATATTTTTTTTCCATTTCAGCCAAAAACTTGGCTAAACAACTTGCTTCTTTTGAGCAACGCAGTGACATTTTAAATAATCCTGCCAATAATTTGGCAACAACTAATGACATTGATTATCATTTAAATTAGAAATTAGGACAACAGAGGAAACCTCTTGCATAATAAATGAAGAAAATATAAATACTGGTTTAAATCATCAAAATGTTTCAAAAAGTTCTTCTGTAATATCATTTCACCCATCAAATTGTAATCTAAATAAATATAATAATAATACTCTAAAAATTGTTCATCAAAATATACAGGGTGTGATAGGTAAGGAATTAGAATTGGAGCTGTTTATGAACTGTAGTTTTATTGATATCCTATGTGTAACCGAACATTGGTTAAAAGTCCACCAGTTCATGTTCAGTTTTAACAACCACCAGGTTGCCAGCTCATTCAGCAGAGTTAATATGATACGTGGTGGCTCCCTAATAATTGCTCGTAACAATATTAAATTTAAAGAACGTAAAGATATTGTGAGCCTCTCTGTTGAGCGAGTTATTGAAATAGCATGCATTGAGCTTGAGCAGTTCATTGTAATGAGCGTGTACAGGCCCCCATGTGCTTCATATGATATTTTTGAGAAATGTATGGAAGAAGTATTATTAAAGACTTCTAACAGTAATAAAACAGTTGTTGTCTGTGGAGACTTCAATATCAATATACTAGAAAAATCTGCTACAGTAAATAGGTTTATAACTCTATTAAAGTCGTATAACTTATAAAATACATTCTCTGAGCCGACTAGAATAACTGCCACTAGTGCTACCTGTATTGACAATATTTTTACGAACTTAAGACCTTCTAGCCATTTAATTATAAATGAGTTGGACTCTGATCACTGTGGCCAGTTAGTCACTTTCCCTCAGAAAATAGTCAGAGCTCAAAGGAAACTTGTGAGTTTTGTTCCTGTAAACAAGAATCGCTTAGGTCAATTTAGAAATAATTTAATGGAAAAACTACCGGGTTTGCCTTATCACGACGACCCGGATCAAACTTATACATTACTATTTAACCTAATCAGTTGTGAGTTTAGAAAAGTTTTCACCTCAAAAACATTGCCTGTTTGTGACCGCGTTTTATTTAGTGATTGGGCTACGACGGGTATATACAAGAGTAGGCAACGGTTATTTGAATTATATCATGAAAAAACATATAACCATGATGAAGCTTTTAAAGAATTTGTTAAAAAATATTCCAATACTTTTAAACGAGCCTGTTCCTTAGCAAAAATCATACACATTAAAAATAAAATAAAATCTTCTGGAAATAAAATTAAAACCACTTGGAATATTATTAATTCAGAAACGGGAAGAACGACAGTACGGAATCGTGACTTCCATCTAAAAATCAATGATGTAGATATTAAGGCAGACGTGGAGGTGGCGACTGAGTTTGAAAATTTCTTTACAAATATTCCCATTTTAACAACCAAAACTCTATCATCATCGTCCTCCACGTCTGCTTATTCAATACTAAAAGAATGTGTACCAGAATGTGACAAGCTTTTTGCAATTACAATTATTACTGCCGAAGACATTTTAGAATCTTTTAAAAATCTTGATGTAAAAAAAACTGCTGACCTTTGGGGGTTGTCAGTACATACCATGTCTTCAATAATTGATGTTATTTCACCCTTTTTAGCAATTGTTTTTAACTCTTGTATTGCATCTGGTGTATTTCCTGATCTGATGAAATTTAGTAAAGTGATTCCATTGTTCAAATCTGGCAGCACAACTGATCCTACGAATTTTCGGCCTATTTCGATATTACCTACTTTGAGCAAAATCTTTGAAAAATTAATTTTAAAACAAATGTTAGGACATTTCAATGCACATAATTTACTACATCTGAAACAGTTTGGTTTTACAAAAGGTCGTTCTACTACAGACGCGGGCGTGGAATTACTAAAGAGCATATTCGAGGCCTGGGAGGAGTCGCAAGATGCTCTTGGCATTTTCTGCGACTTGTCCAAGGCCTTCGATTGCATACATCATGATACACTCATCAGGAAACTGTACCACTATGGTTTGAGGGACAAGGCTCTCGAACTTCTGACTTCTTATTTGAATAACAGAATTCAGAGGGTCGATGTTAATGGCAAGAGATCTGCAGGATCTGCGGTCACTATGGGCGTTCCACAGGGTTCAATTCTAGGTCCATTCTTATTTCTAATTTATATAAATGACTTACCTTATCATATAAGGGATAATAACAAGATCGTATTATTCGCAGATGACACTTCGCTCATTTTTAAAATCAAACGTCAGTTAGTCAACTTTGAACAAGTCAACGATGCACTCTCTAAAGTTGTGCATTGGTTTAATGTAAATAATCTACTCCTGAATGAGAAAAAGACTAAACTGATTAAATTTTCAACGCCAAATGTCAGGCAGCTAACTACCAACGTTCAAGTCAATGGAATGGAGTTGGACCCTGTTGAGTCAACGGTTTTTCTTGGAATAACTATTGACGGCAAATTACAATGGGGCCCACACATAGAAAAATTGTCAGGAAAGCTTAGTTCGGCCGCCTATGCTGTTAAAAAAATTAGACAGATAACCGACGTAGATACAGCCAGAATTGTTTATTTTAGCTATTTTCATAGTCTTATGTCCTATGGGATTCTTCTCTGGGGAACCTGTGCGGACATCAATAATATCTTTGTTTTACAAAAAAGGGCTGTTCGAGCCATTTACAACCTAGGTCCAAGAGATTCCCTTAGAGAAAAATTCAAAGAAATAGATATTCTGACTGTAGCCTCACAATATATATTTGAAAACCTGTTGTATGTACACAAGGATATATCAAATTTTAAGAAAATGTCCGATATTGATAGTATAAATACTAGGAATAAACACAATCTTGCTGTACATCGCACTCGTCTCCACAGAGTAGGCAACTCGTTCATGGGTCAATGTATACGCTTTTACAACAAACTTCCCATTGATATTAGAAACTTACCCATTAAACGATTTAAAAGCAGTATTAAAACCAAACTATGTAAAAAAGGGTACTATAAAATTTCGGATTATTTAGAAGACAGAAATGCATGGGATTGAGCTGCTCGCTCTGCTAAGCCTTGAAAAAACCCTAGAACTTGACATTTTAACTTTAATTAGTATCTAAAATCATTAAATTATACCAGTTTTATTCTTTTTTTGGTATTGTTCGTCGAGTCGTTGAGCTCCTTCAGCTCTGAGTTGAGCTCCTCGGTTACTGACAAATGCTTGCACTGACTGGACAGGTCCACTCAAATCTGTGTGGTTCTTTCCTCAAAAGACCATTTCAGACATTAATCTACATGGTCCTCATATGGCTTGACCAAGATTATGTCTGGACCTTAAAAGAGACTGCGACCTCTGAGTTTGTTTCGGCCTTTCTTCTCAGAGTAGTCCTTCTCAGAGTAGTAGTAGAGTAGTAGAATGAAACCTTTTCACAGACTGGCGTGCGCGCCTGTGTCATTGATACCGTTGTATTCGAAAACGGTACCGGCACAGGCGTCCCTAACACATGCGACACAATATTATTACGGTAATCGGTAAGCGTACTCACATTTTTGCGATTCCCAGCTATGTTGCGAGGCGCGGCCATTCCAGTAGGCCCGCGCCCCACGGACGGGGTACACAACACTGCATCCTTATCACTAGGCACTGCATCCTTATCGCACAACACCGGGCTAGACATACGCACTGTTTCCCTGTTATCAGCTTGAGGCGTAGTGTCGATCCATTGCTCCACTCGTTGTGCTGTACCCACGTCCGATGCTGAATCGTCACTTTCAGCAGCTGCTTCAATTTCAGCTATGTCAGCTTCCATCCTCTTCTTTAGGAGGTTTTCCTTGAGCTTTACTAGCTCACGCTCAGCTTCATATTCGATGCGCTTCTTAATGTGCTCGACGCTCTTGCGGCTATTCTAAGAAGACGCTCTGCTCCGTGGCGACGTATGGCGACCTCTTCCAGGCGCCTGTCCTCCCAGGGGTCCCTCTGACGTACTTCTAGAACTGTAGTCGATCACTCGACCACCCGTCAGAGGGATATTGAGGGCAGACGTCGACGCCATAGTCGGCGCGACGGATGGCGAACCCGGCACTCGTTCAGACTGCATACTGGAGTCCGACACAATTTCTTCACGGCGACGAGCACTTTGTTCCTCTGCCAACCTCCGTAGTTTGCTTCTAGTCGTGATGCTGCTCTTCTGACTCATGGTTGCTACGACCTTATCCGGCTCGAAGGACCAAAATGTAGCAGACGAGAGCTCAGTCTGTTAGGCGGGGGTGTCGGAAGGCTTTATTCACCAAAAAAACCACTTGTCAGCTTAATATGTATATTGCATCACACGTTACACGATAATCACAGTTATGTCACAAAAGTGTACATCAAAACTTAACACTATGACTATAACTATTACAAGAAAACAAACTACGATTTAACACGGCAATAACGAAATAATATAAACTATGGAACTAAATCTAGAGAAAACTAGATGTCCTAAAAACTGAGCGCGATACAAAGCAGCAGAACACGGAACGCGACAAAGGTGCTACTTCGTTGGAGATTCAGAGACGAATGAGTGACGATTCACTGACAAGGAAATGACGATTCATTCGAATTTTCCAGAGTCTGGATATTAGTAAACTTGTCACATACGCACAAGTTGCGTGTGAGTCACGTACTAAACTTTAATATACAACCAATTATTCTAGACACCTCGATTAGACAGGGGGTGATGCAGGGGATCGGGTGTCTGCGGGTTACCGCCGGATTTGGGCGTGCCGGGGGTAGTGAAAGGGACGCGGGGAAGAGATACTACGCAGTTATCTTGATATATAATACTGTTTACATTAAAGAACAATAGAATTGTTCGCAAACTGTACATCGCGTCCTATTTACATTATGTAAAGTACTCATTCTAAGGTATTTTGACCTAACTAAGCGATTGCGATTGATTAAAATAGTGTATCTCCTTTACATAAAAAGTTATTAACATTTTTGTCAGTATATAAAGGTAATTAGTGCTTTTAACATATTTTCGTATGGAATTATGATTCCCAGAAGGTAAATACACTAGTATATAAGGCTACATTATTAAAATAATGAGAGCTAAGCTCATTTTTCTTCATTTAAACATTCTACATGGCACTTGAGTGCTTTATTTCTTATATAATTATTTTTACACAACAAATATGAGAGCCTTATGCATTTTAAATCGCATGACGTAGGGATCGAACCCATGATCTAGGTATATAATAACTTTAGATTACGTTCTCGTTTTTTATTTAATGGGTTTCCTATAGGAATCGAACCTATATATGTTTCCCATGTTTACATAGGTACTTATGATTCTACATGTGTGTCATCGTGCTTCCCCAACACCAATAAAGCATCGATAGAATAAAACATCGTACAACTGAATTATCGACACACCGTGTTCGATATAATAAAAATCGAACCATCAACTTTCGAAAAGAAATAGGGGGGACCCATAAAAAATCGATTGCGTTGCCTTTTTGTTTCCATTCTGATTTAGCTACATCAGAAAGGTAGCAGAGGTAGGTAGTAGCATCAACTTCCATGAAAGGTAGCTCCTTTCATGGAAATTGATACTTATTCTTATTCAGTTTAAAAAAATTGGTTTGTGCCCCAAGGGCTTATCTAGCACCTGCCAGGGTTGCGGAATAGTCCGAAAGGGATACCGGGACCCTGGCAACAGGCAACTGAAGGAACACGGGTGGGTTTTAGTCAGTAAGAGTCTGACACGCCCTTCCGCTCCGCCCAGAGCGGGAGAAGTCATTTGATGATTTCCCACCCAAAAAAAAAAAAAAAAGGGCTTATCTAGCAAATGAAGGTTTTCAGTTCGGATATATCTCGAGGATGATGTGATCTATGAAAAAAACACAAGGACACCATAGAAGTTTTATTGATAGAATGTTAATTAAATTTTGATACGGTATTGCTTACTACCAGTATTTTATGCAAAAATGATGTACCTATAATGAAGACTTTTGACGAATTTACACTTAATGAGTATTCAAAAATGTGACGAATTTACTTCGTGGCCGTACCCGTGTACCCGTTACGAAATATCGCAAAAGAATGTATGTAGGAAGCAAAATAAATACAACATTTCGTTACAAGAATAACACTTATACTTTATTTCTTTCTAGGTAAATAGTATTTGATCCTTTACACACCCTGAGGCCGACATCCCTCATTTTGTTCAGAATAGGTTCACGTTTTGGGGTGAAAATATTTTAGGCAAAAAAGATGGTTAGATAGAGCTAAAAACGTGATCGGGTTGGTCCCCAAAGACTTATCTGGCCTTTTTGCTTTCGTTTTTTTCGGCTGAAATTGAGCCCTGAATATGAATAATGGCACAATTTCATTGGTCGTTAACTCGTTCGGTATACAGCATACGGGGAGTCCCCGCAGGTGAGATAACAACCAATGAAAGTTAACAAGTTGATACGTGTTCGTCACCGTCTGCAGGGATTCCCGCTTGCTTTATAACGATCTTGATATCGACCAATGAAATTCATTGGTCGATATACAGCTTGCGGGTCGTGGGTCAAATACTTTTTCGGTTCCCCGAATGCGGGACGATGAAATTGCGCCATAAACCTTGCGTCGGTTTGTATTCAGGTGAGGGAAATAGGTAATAAGAATCAGAGGGTCTAGACAAGTGACAATCGCTTCCAAAACGTTTCTTATTTCGACAAGAACTTTCAACAGGATTGACATAAGCGTTTCGATAGCTTATGTCAGTCGTATACATTTTGCCTTTTCCATCATCGTTATCGCTGATAGAATGTCACTTTGTCTAGGGCTTCTGCTTAGGAGTATCAGACGCTTATTCAATATTTTTGTCTTGTAACTAAAATATAAAGCGGTTTTCACTTTAATAATTATTACTTACTAGCTTTAGCCCATGGCTTCGACGGCGTGGAGGTCTTAAATTATCCCACGGGAACTTACTACCAGGATAAAAAGTATCATAATGTTCCAGGTCATGGTCTACCCCTGTGCAATTTTATCCAATCCATTCAGCCGTTTTAGAGTGAAAGTGTAACGAACAAACAAACTCACTTTTTCATGGTACATTTTTATTCAAATAATAAATAATTTAAGGAAAATACGTTCCAATAATTATGTTCGTTGTAAGATCGATCATTACATTATCATAAACTTGTTAATGTAAGGTGTATCCAATCAAAAACATAAATGTGAAATGGGAGCCAAATTCAAAGTGTGGTTAACCTCTCTGCTCGATAAGACTTTGACACGTGACACATCAGCTAACTCGACAGGATGTTGCGAAATCCGTCATGAAAATCAGGAATTTACATGAACTTTCAGCATTTGAATTTATTAAAAAAAGTATGTTACCGCATCTATTTTATACAATAAGTTTGTGGCAAATATCATAAATTATATGTCGAGGTCGGTCAAACCGCGTCAGTCGACTGCGTAAGTTGTTTAAAATAGGTATAAATACACCTATTCAAAAGGTAGGCAACTCAGATTCCCTGAAAATATGTACATAAACAATCTTCTCTCTTGCTGAAAATATGCAAAAGGACCAAATAAAGATATTATTATTCTTTCTACATTCTTACTTTTACCATTATTCATACTTAAACTAGATAAAAAACACGATCAAATATGAACAAAAATTGTGGTGCGACGTAACACTTCTTAGTGCTTACCGTCACCCAATTTTTCGATTTCGATTCAAATGTTGCACTCAGCCTAATCGATATTCGATATAATCAAACTTGATTAAAAATTGTAGAAACTGAATAAAAACTCTTTGGTATATTTTTCATTAATTATTTTATTTTGAAAATTAATTTTAGTAATAAGTACATACACATAGGTACACTGTGGATAGTGGTGTAACGTTTTAGGGTTCCGTACGACCGAATGAAAAACTGAACCCATATAGGATCACTTGTGTCACACGAGTCTTGTGTCTGTTCTGCATTGCTGCAATTTGCTTCGAATCTACTGGACCGATTAGGTTGATATTTGGTACACATATACATTTTGGTGACCCAAACATGGAAATGTAACGTAAATAAATGGATTTAGCAAATAGTCACTTTTGGGGGGCCAAACCAGAAAATTGAAAAAAAAAGTTTTCGAAAAAGCGTTCATACCTGCGACGGTCTTCTTCTTATTTGATAGCAAGAGAGAAAGAGAGGGAAAGTGGGAATTTAGTCAAAATGAAAATCCAAGATGGTGGGTTCAATTTTTTTTAAATTTTTCCTCTTATCTTTCGTTTTCATAGTTTGCGATAATGCTAAAGTCAATAGTGAGGTCAAAATTTAAATCCAAGATGGCGGCTGCGACAAGTTTTTGTCATGTGTGTCGTGTGGTTTTCGGGTGATAGTGTCGATACCCAATAAGATGAAATTATAATTATATTGTAAATAAATTATCATAGACATCAGTCGCTGTCGATTGTAAACTTGATAGTTTGGCTATCAAGTTTACAATCGACAGTTTACAAGCGACTGATGTAAAAAAAGGACCTCTTAATTATTTCGTCACGTCCGTTCGTCCATTGGTTCGGATGTCATACAGGCATTTTACTCGGACACCTATTTATACTATACCTACCGTTGAAAATTTGGAAGAAGGTGTATTCTTTACACCGCCAAAAATCGTATAATAAAATTACCATAAACATAATTGGGGGTGTCATTCCCCATACATGCAATCGAGGGATGAAAAAAAGATGTATGTAAAGATGTATGACTCATAAGCAAGCATGTAGCATTGTTGGATCTTATAATTAAAATGATAAGATGCTTCTAAGTGACTGCTTTTTGAAGTGAATAACCCATTGTAACCGAAAATAACCCGTATTTCAACAATGAGTTACGGGTTATTTTCGGTTACAACTGCAGAATTAACTTTGTTTTTCGTAGTTTTTTCTAGAAATACAAACTTATTTTTGCAGTCGAAGAATTAATGCTGTGCAATGTGCATGCGTATATGTTCATCCCAACTACGGAACCCTTTTGTGCGTGGTCCGACAAAGACTTGGTCAGTTTCTTAAATTTCGTTGGGAAACTACCACAAAAAAAAAACAATTTCTAGTACCTACTCAAGTAACCTAATAAAAACAAAAACTAGCAAGCTCATACAACTAACAAAACATATTGACGTTATGTAAAATTAATTTCTCACCATTATCAAACAAAATTTTGTTACGCCTACCTAAAAAGTATACTGGGCATTCTGTAGCAAACTATCAGAAAAGTTTAAAAAATAAAATCCACATTAAAATAATTTTGTCCAATATATTAAAATAATTTAGAACAGCGAGCGCATTCCATTTTTAAATTCAATTATAGAATCATTTCGGCGCGAAATTCAAAAGATGAGGTACCTAGCCCGGCCATAAGGTCCTGTCTATTGAGTTAATAGAATGTATAGGTTTCAATATAATGTCCGAAAAACGATTAAAATAACATTAGAAAAGTATAAATTATTAATGTATCCAGTGCTTAATGTATTTATTGTATAAAACAATTTTATTTCAATTTCCAAGTATCGATTTCTTATATTCGACATATTAATTAATCGAGAAGAACGAAATTTAAAAAATAATCGTTTGGCATAATCGTTTTCGGACATCATTACAATAAAAAAAAGTATAATGCACGGCGATTTTGAAAACAAATTCAGTAGTGGTAATGAATAATACGTGTTATTGGACCCGTGTTCGTATATTATGTTAAGATTTGGACATTTTCTAGTTGTATATAATATTTTGAATAATATTTGTCACATTTTAAATCGTATCTACATGTGTATGAGTGATATTCGTGAAAAGTAAAAATGAAAACACGCACCATTGGCGCGAAACTTCGTCTTTGGATAACACAAAACTTCATTACCACTATTTATTTAACTTGAACAATGGATGAATTCGTCAAATAATTAAATGATGTATTATTCACTGCCCCTGTGGTGGGGTTTGGATGTTCAAAATCACAAATTTTTATGATTTTTAGCCTCGACCACCACTGTCATCAAAATGGCGATTATGGTATTTACAGTCTTGAATTTTATATAGGTGAATTAATTAACTTGCGCGCTGAATATGAAAGATTTAATGGCGTAAACATAATGAGTTTTTATCCAACTCTCATAATTAACGCATATTCATAAGATTTGATGGGTAGCATATTAAATATTTCCATAATCGAGACAGGGTGTCGTATGTGGTAATTCTGGGGTCCAATTGGATCCGCTACCGAGCCGGCGGAGGTTTTTGTGTTCGGGTCCAATTGGGGGCGCTTCCGAACTATACGGTTAAAAATATAACTTCATTGAATAGTCGAATTATTTACACAAAGCACTTAGGATGAATTCAAGCTGAAAATTTGACTTGGCTAGTTTTTATCAGCAAGCCAACATTTTAAAGGAGTGAGATATATTGGCCTAACAATAAAGAAACGGTAAAGATGGAAATATGCCTAAATAGAAGGTCAAAACATATCAATCGAAAGGCTTCATCATAAGACTAAAATCGTGCTTTATAATTGTTTGGTGCGTAGCTCGTTGGAATATTGCAGCACTGTATGGAGACCTCATTATGCCACCCACACACTAAGATTGGAAAGGGTTCAAAAACGATTCATGTGGCATTTAGCATACTCTTCCGGGATTGCTAAAAAGAAGCGATCGTATAGAGAGAGACTCTTGCATTTCAAGATGATATCCCTACAGAAGAGGAGAGATTTACTGGATTCGTTATTTTTATTTAAAATTTTGAGATATAAAATTGACTGTCCCCAGTTGTTGAGCAGGATCAAAATCCGTGTACCCACGAAAAGCCCACGAGCTCCTATAACCCCCTTATGTCCTCCTTTTCGCAGAACTGTCCTTGGTGCTAATTCTCCAATACCTCGCCTTTGTAAATTATTAAATAGCTGCAGTGACCTTGTGGATGTGCACTTTGACTCACTTGGTAGGTTCCGTAGTATTATGCACAAAAATTTGTAAATTATTTTTAGTGTAAATTTAATTTTGATTTTAATTTTAATTTTAGTGTTGAGTTTGATTTTAATTGCATTTTTAGTTTTATTTTAATCTTGATTTGATTGTGATTTTAATTTTGGATTTGATTTTATGTGATTCTAATTATGATTTTAATTTTGGCCTTGATTTTATGTGATTTTAATTTTGGAGTAATTCTAAATTGGAATTTGATTGAATTTGAACAACTAAGTAATGCATGGTGTGCTTACCTGTAAGAAATTGGTACACTATTCTATAAGTATTGGATCTATCTCTTATCTTTGTATCGGTGTATTCAATTGTTGGTGAGCCAAATAAATAAATAGGGAAGGATTATTTTTTGCTAAATAACACAGCGTCACAAATAAAAGGGCGACCATGAATTTTAACATTTGAAGTGAAATTTGTTCAGAAAAATGATAAGCTGACATTGCCGTAAGGACATACAACTGACATTCAGTTACATAAATTTAGTTGACAAGAACCAGTATGAAAGTGTCCACGAGCTACAAGCAGAACTTTGACGTATTATTCTAAATATCCACCACAACAAGAAAATCGACAGGGAGCGAAATAATCAAAAGAGTGCGACTTTGTATTCAGCAGGAACTAATTTTGAGCATTTGATAATTTGATTAATTTTGTATTAAAAATTGATTGATTATTTTTCTCATGTAACGGGTTCGATTCCTGGTTCAACCATGTAATTATTTAAATATCTATGAATGCAGTTTAAATTGTTTTTTAAATTCAAATAATGTCTTCTTTCAGTAAAATGTTCCATCTACAATATTCAAGGTACTTTCCCTCCATGTGGCATATCCGTGGACGCCCTGTATACGAATGAATATCGCCCACATGCGCAAGGGCGATATGCACCGGAATCTCACCAGTGCGGGCGGCGCCGCGCCGCTATTTTTTTCGTCTTGTGGTCCGGCTCTGGTGCGGCTCCGACATCATGGACAGGAAGCTTAAATGTCACCTCAAGGTACGGACTATGACTATATTTCCAAACCCTTAAATCCCCGTGACCCCGGACGCGCCGCACTCCTGTTGCCCGCCTCGCGGAAAACTTAAAGAGCCAATGATTAACAATTATTATTAATTATTGGCTGTCTAAGTTATTTATAATAATCTGGTACCTAAATACAAAACGATAAAAGCGACCTTTCATAATGGAACCAATTCTCCTACAAAAGAAAAGATTTTTGCTATTATAATTTCGAAAGGCGCTAGGTGTTAAAAATCGACTACTTGAATTTTTTTTTAATCTTAAAAAAAAACTGTTTTCTTATTTGTTCCTTTGTATACACACAATTACCAAGCTGGACACCAAATTTCAACATTCTAGGTCATCTGGAAGTGGATTAGGTTTTTGATCTATAGGTATGTCAGTCAGTGATAAAAATGACGATTTTTAGACGTTGATATCTCAACAACCGTTTGAGCTGTATTTATGAAATTTGGGATTCTAGTTAACCTAGGGGGTATTAATAAATAAACCAAGTTTCATGTATGTATGTTAAATAGATTTTGAGTTATTGAAGGGTGAAAAGTAGCTCCAAATGGTTCGTGAAATATAACACACGGCTGCGGCGTCGCCAGTTTTTTTCTTGAACTTGGCTTGACACGCGGCCGCGTGTCTAGATCTTTTCACACACGAAATCTCTTAAGAGGTCATTGTATTTATCATTATGAACAACTTTCAATATGAGATCAACTCTTTTTTTTTTTTAGCTTTGGAAATCATTAATTGTCTTCTCTTGCTCTGGGCGGAGCGGGAGGGTGTGTCAGACTTTTACTGACTAAAACTCACCCGTGTTCCTTCAGTTGCCTGTTGCCGAGGGTCCCGGCAACAGGCAACTGAAGGACTTTTTCGGACTTTCCCGCAACCCTGGCAGGTATCGATCCTAACGGACCCCGATCAACACTGAAATCACGAAAAAAAATCAGCTGTTCCCTACATTTTGACGAGCTATGCGAACATAAATGTAGGGAACAGCTGATTTTTTTTTTCGTAATAAAGTAGTGGTATATTCTGTTGGAAATTCTGCTATAAACACAGACCGCTGACCTACAAATCTTCAATATCAATTTTATTGATAATTATTATGGAGCTCGTAATAACTTATACTTATAAATAAGCTACTTTACTATGAATAATGAACCCAGACAAAGTTTTAATCAATTTGCTCAAACGGCGACTTACTTTTAACCCTTTATTTTAATTGCCGATCCTTTATTAATTGGCCATCAAGAAAGACTTAAGCAAACGCCTATTATAAGCTATTAATTAATGATGTACTGTAATCTAATAACGAAAGTAGTATGGTGTCAATCAACTCAGCCTGTCGTAGGCTACAGCTGCACCCCAATCGCGTAAGACACGATCAATCATTATCTGAATCATTTTGAAGGATATTGCTAATCCTTTGTTTTATATGTTCTAAAAATTCTGACCTCTACAACGTCAATAACGCAATTAATGTTGTTGAACTGTCAAAATGAAACCGATTGTGATTGATCGTGTGTTACACAATAAAGTGCTGGACATAGTCGGAAAACCTGGTGTACCATATACGTCCAAATTTTAAACCTGGTTTTTTATTCAATTACTTACTTATTTATTTTTCTAGGCTGAGTACTAAGATGTTCCTATCATAATTAAGTAATTTTATTTTTATTCAATAATAGCTTTAGCGGCGGTCGCTCCATGTAAAACACCTACTGGTATTCAGCTACATCCGGTTAGACGGGAAGCCGACCCCAAAGTTGTTGGGAAAATGCTAGGCAGATGTAGCTTTAGCGCGCGACTTCAGCGTGAAATTTCTTGTTTTAACATAAAATTGCTCCTATAGCTGTGCCAGGTTACCTCGTTTTCGTGGCGTTCTTTCTGTCTTTTTTTCTTTTTGTTCGGCTCCTAAGGGTCGTAACGTGATGTTAATTAGGCTATAAAACTTCCACAAGAATTGGGCTATCAAATGCAAAAAAATATTTATTCAGAGATTAGCGCGTTCAACGTTCAAACAAACAAACTCTTCAGCTTTATTATATTAGTATTTTAATAAATAGATTCGAGTTTTTATACTGATGAAACAGGACTCTTTAGAGAATCTCATTTTCAAAAGAGTTTTCGTCACATCGGAATGACACTGGCCAATTTTTGACAACCTATCAAGCCAAGCAAGAAAAACTAAAAAAAATGAGGTTATCATTTTAAATGTCAAATCGCTTTTGGATTTCACAAAAGCGATCTGCACGTACGAAAAGACAGAAATATTTACACGTTGAAATTGAATTTTGTAGGGACAACGTGACCATTTTTTTAAATCATATGTTTCAGAAGATACCAAAAGTTACTCTATGTTGTTTACTGTTGATACACATTCAAGCTTCCGGATATACAGGTAGGTATTTGAATCTGATGGCTTTTTCCTATTACTGTTCAGAAGATTTGAATATAAAACGAGGAATTATTTCGCTTGATATTAATGAATATAAACATTTTGTAACGTGACTTTATGAGTCCGTAGGTACACACGGCTACACATCAAGCTATACATTTTCAGTTTACGCTGATCTAGGATTGTATAGGATTTCCGTAAAATACGAGGTCTGCTGATACTGGAAATGTATAGCTTGATGTGTAGCCGTGTGTACTTCACCCCGCTACAGAGCTTAATGCCTCGCTATGTGTGCAAAACTAATTATGTTCTCGGTTAGTTCTAGTAGTTATTTATTGCTTATCTGTTTAGAAATAGGACCAAAATATATACTATGTGTAGCCACGCGTACTATACTACGTGTCTTGACCGAGATTGAAGATCAGTCTGTTATTAAAAATGCCTAGGCTGTTATTATATCGTCAAACTATGTGCTGTCTAGCGGGTAGCATAATCAAGGGTTCCTTCCGCACCCCTGTCCATCCCTGAATCTTGCCCACATGTTACTCTCTGTAGGTACTTAATCCATATTTTGTTAAGTATCCGTCATTTACATGATTATGTTTCATTAAACATAAAGTACCCACCAACTTTCATTATGTTAACAACATTATTTTAAAAATAATATTTTAAAACGACGACCTTCAGATTCAGCCTCTGTTTGATTTACATCCTAATAATTATTAATATTATAAATGCGAAAGTGAGTTTGTTTGTTTATTACGCGTTCACGCTAAAACGGCTGAACAGATTTAGATGAAATTTGGCACATGGGTAGACCATGACCTGGAATAGGACATAGGATACTTTTTATCCCGATATTCCTATCGAGACTTACGCGGGTGAAACCGCGGGGCGCAGCTAGTAGTATAAAGGTACAATTCCCTAGCCGACTGCAGGCAGCAACAGCAGACGACATGTCACCGCGACACTACTGTTTTCTATGTATTTCTATGGAATCGACGTGTCTACAGCTACGGACGGTATTTCATAGAATTAAATAGGAACCGTCGCCTACTGCGGCTCTCCGCAGTCGGCTAGAGAATTGTACCTTTATCTTATTACCTCCTAAACTACAGACGGGGGCAAACTAAGGCATTCAAGTTAACATTGAACTTGTATTTTACAAGCGAATCTAGTAACTAAGTAACTAGTAACCACGGCGGCATGTAATGTTATATTTAACTTAAGTATTTCAGCGAGTTAGTATGCTAAAGACTCACAGAAAGTGCTTCATTTTAGCTTGAGGATAGTCGAGGGTTAGATTTACTTTTGTCGTGTTCTCGAGACGAGAAGTAAGTCGTGCGATGAATTTCCTCTCGTTTTATAATAACATAGAGGAATATTTTGAAGTAATTTTTGTAGCAGAATGTTGACTAAAAATTTATATTTATTTTTATATGTGATAATATGGAATTTTGAACTTTAATTTTAACCAACTTTGAATTTTAATGTATGAATGACCCAATGAATTGTAATGTACCTACTTATTTTATTTTATGATTTTATTTGAATGTCAATGAATGAAGGAATGGTAATGAAATGTATTTATTTTAATTGTAATTGTAATTTTAATTTTAATTACTTCGTAATAATTTGTATATTGGGACTTGGTGCCTTAAAACAAAATAAATAAATAAATATACCTACAATTTGATTGTAAATGTCACTTGGAGTCACCTTGTCTTCGTTTTGAAACTTACTTAGAATCACATGCAATTACAAATTAAGATGAACTTCTAGACATTTCATAGGTTACAAGCAAGTTCAAGCAAAAAAAAAATTAAGTGTCATAAATACTTATTCTTTTTTTTCTTTCTTTCATTCAGGTCAAAAAGTCTCCAGCCAGTCAGGTCCTCTGTGGTTGAGGATTCCGGGTGAAGCCTTCCACCTTCGGCCTGATCATCGCTTACCATCACGTGAGATGCAGGCCATGAGCTTTCTATTAATTTGTGACTAACATGCGCTGTTTCTAACAAATTTTGTTGCCGAAAATACCTACATTAGCTCTTGTATCTAATCCGTAGTATGTTCCAATTTACCTGTTCCAATCTCGTTCAAATAATCCTATTTCAAAATTCAAAAAATCAATACAATGACTTATCAATAAAAACATCATTTCATTCTAATTTGTCACGTTAAAAATAATATCTTTTCGATATTGGACAAAATAAAAGGATTCGTTCACCCAAATCTGCGGTCAGTGCGTGCTCAGGTTTATGATTTGATGCCAAAGCGTGCCATTAATCCAACCTACTTTAGATTCTAATGCCGTTGGGCCCGTATTGATTACTGCGCCTAAATTAATTGGAATTTAGCCTCTATCAGCCAAATTTAGACCTTGGTGTGGTTGGAACTGTTGAATAATTGTATGTAAAGTTTCAATTGAAGTCCTAAATATGAGAATACTAGCTGTTGCCCGTGACTTCGTCTGCAGACCAGGATGAAAAGTAGCCCTTTCCCATGTGCCAAATTTCGTCAAAATCCGTTCAGCCGTTTTAGCATGACAAACATAACATAACGTAGCGTAACGTAGCGTAATAAACAAACAAATAAATAAACAAACAAACTCACTTTTGCATTTATAATATTAGTTAAATATTGCTTATTTCTGTCGATTTTAGAAATTCGTGTTTACCACAAGAAATTTTTTGAAGTGGACCAAAAAGATAAAAATCCATTTTGGTCACAGCTGCACAACAAAAGTCAATTCTGATTCTTTTCTGAATATTTTTCAATGCAAAAAGACAGACAACAAAGCTTTCGTTCCTTCTAGTTTTAGTGACATACCTATGCATATGTATCAAATATTCAACAATATGTTCGAGTAGTCAAAGGTTGTAGGACATCAGATAAGTCGCGTATACCGGGTTGGATGGTTGCCAACTATGTATGAGGCTTTCTGGCTCGTCCATCTAGGTCATCGGTCGACCATAACGGCAGGTCGGTTATAGCAGTTTTGTCGCTTTAATAGCTAGTATAGTGCTTTTGCAACCCTTGTGGATGTCTACACAACTTCGTTAAGTCAGAGAAATTAAGTATTTAGCTAAAAGGCTACCAACAAATACTGTTCGGATACACAAATCACAACTGTCATGCTTTGACAGTTGTATGGCTTTAATTCGTCAAGGACTTTCTAATTAACTACAATGTCCCGCCCGCGCGTGTCTGGCCCGTGCGCGGCCTGTCTAGTAGTACAATGTATTTTGAACCGCGCGCGGCCCGTTTGGTAGCTTAGCGGTTAATATTGTAAAGCGCTACAAGATTGGTTTGGCGTCTGGCGTTAACGCCGTCATCTTGATTTTTTAATAAATATTACAAAATAATTGCACAAATATTTACCAACAGCGCCCCTCTTAACGTCATTCGAGCGCCGCTCAAAGTTCCTTGTGGCAGTTTAGCGTATAAAGATATACACTATTTTCCCTGTCTGCTCATGATCTTCAAAATGGTAATTTGGTCCAAATGTATACTTGTGACTAAAGCCTAAGCCTCGCCCAGAAAATAGCCCAGAGACCCTGTGCTCTGTTTATCAAAACTTACAAGCCTAATACCAAATGTCATTATTTAGTTCACAAGTACTTATATTTTGACACTTTATTCGTGATTTTGTTTATCAAAAAATTATTTGGTAGTTACAACTTGTAGAAAATCGTAACAAATACTGAGAGTCTCCGGCGACTCTCTATTCCGTCTTGCAAGTTTACAAGTGTCGTGCTTAGTACCGCATAAATGTTTAAATTCGATTTTCTTTATTTAAAGTGGTCTCCAGAGAGAGATGACCTGATGCCCGTGTCCCAGCAGTGGGAACATTATGGCTAATTATGATTATGGAGATGAGTTATGAATTTAACGAAAATTAACATTCTAGGTAACTTGTGAACGTGTAGACTTGTAACTTTTGATAAACAGGCCCCTGCACCCGAATTGCATAATACACGATCAATCAGAATCAGAATCGGTTTAAAACAAATTGCTAGTCCATAGCTTCATAAGTTCGAAAAAAAATCTGCTCTAGATAACTCTCTCTCGTAGATAACGCAATGAATGTTGTTGAACTGTCAAAATGAAACAGAATAGTCTTACGGCCAGTTTCTACATCAAAAGTAACCGTCAACTGTTCTTCCGCGCTATTGGATTAACAACCCTCGCCTCAGTGCCGAGAATTGAAAATAGAACATTGTAAAAGAACAGTTGACTATTACTTTGGCTGTTACTTTTGATGAAAAAACTGGCCGTAAATCGATTACGAAAATAAGTTACGCAATTAGGTAGAAGTTTGATCGGTGTTGAGTAGTGATACCAACGAGGAAGCGATCCTTCGTTTCAGAAATTCGAAAGCTTCATCTATCATTTTCATTACACGTGTTCACAATTTTGTAATTAGCGTTTGTCATCATGTAAAGTCGGTGTTAAAGTGTAATATTGGTACATTGTTGCTTCATTACGGAATATAATACTAAGTTAATGAGTATACATTATGAGATACCTAATTATTTACAATTATGTCTCAGGAAAATCATCATAAATCGTGGCCTGATTGCCGCAAGAGCATGTCAAAATTTTGATGTTGTGCGACGATATTTGGTCTGCCTTTATTGCCCTAGGTATAGTGCGGAGTCGCTAAAGAATAGGAAATTGTATGAGATGCGAGCGACCGATACTTCTTAGATTTGTGTCTGTAGACGAACTTACTGTCCAGTAATAAGACTGTCCTGTAGTTACATTTTTGTGAGCCAATATTTTTTATTGACTTTTGCCCTATAGATTATGATTCGATACGCAAAAATATTATGTATGGATACTAGGTTGATGTCAAACATCTAGGTGACTATGCTAAGTGATATTTGATTTTAAACCTACCTACATTTAAGTGGAAATTAGATCCCATGAATTTTTCATTCAGTTAGTTTAGCGTCAACGCTCCACAGCTTGTTCTAAACCAACATCCTTCTTTTAATAACATCACAGGAACTACGGTATTATAGAAATTCCGTAAGGAAAACGGGTAAGTTTGTTGACTGTGTTACGGTGAGCTAGGAAAGTGGCTATTCTTTAATAGTTTGTAGGTACCAGTGCATAATGGGGTTCTTCTATACTAACCGAGACGTTCCCTACTCTAAGCTGAAATAAATCAAAAGCCTAAGGGCCTTACCACAAAAACTTAGACACTTGTTCAACGTGTGTCTAATGTCAGTTTTTACCCGACTACGGCGAAGAAATAAGGAGGGTTATGATTTTGACCGGTATGTATGTATGTTCATCTGTTCCCTCCTATCTTCCAAACCACTTATCACAATTTGACAAATGAGGTATCGTTAGAAGCGTCGTGATTGTCCGCTGGTTATAGGCTATGTGAAGTCACATTAAATAAAAAATGGCGCCCTCTAGAGGACATAAAGTGAGGAACTTCAAAAAAAAAAATGGTTTAATCGTACCATTTTGGGTATCAAATGAAAGGGCTTAATGAGCACATTTCAAAAATATATATATTATAACCCCAAAAGAATTAAAAAAAAAATCAAGTAATAAAAACTAAAACCCCACTACGAATTAAAAGGTATAAACAAGACACCACAGACAGACAAATTAAAAATCCGGAGTCACACGTAATCTGTTCGATTTATGCCCTAACACGTGTGACTCCGGATTTTTAATTTGTCTGTCTGTGGTGTCTTGTTTATACCTTTTAAGTCGTAGTGGGGTTTTAGTTTTTATTACTTGATTTTTTTATAACTTATTTGTAAAGTGAATATATAACTAAATATTCTGTGAATATTTCAAACGTCTACCTGTTGCCGTTATCAATATCAAGCAAAAACAAGCAAAAAAATCACGTTGTTGTATGGGAGCCCCCTTAAATATTTATTATTACATGATTTTTTTAAGTCAAACTCCATACAGAAATGTCATGTTTAAAAGATGTTTAGGTTAACAACTGATAAACAGGGTTTTGTGGTAATAAGGATTATATTAGCTATGAAAGATTTTGTGACTGTGTCTCCATTAATCAAATCGTACTCTAATTGTGAAGGTTTTTGTTAGTATGTACTTATGTTTGTTACTTCTTCACGGAAAAACTAATGAACCGATTGCGATGAAACTTGATAAGCTAAGCTAAACTTGATAATATAGCTGTTACCTATAGCTGTTACTTTTAATCCCAATACTCCCACGGAATCGAAACGCGCATGAAACCGCGAGACGCAGCTAGTTTTTTTAATATCCAAGCTAAACGGGTGATGTAACACCTAGTGGACGTCCATTGTAGTCGTTTATCAAGCGCTGCAGCACTGAAAAATGTTCGCTCCCGTCAGCGTCAGCCTGCTAGAAAAATGTCACTCAGCGTAAAGTCCTAGGTGAGTACACGTATGTCGAATTCTGGTGGTTATTTCTGCAACATTTTTATGTGATAGAATGAAGCTGCTATATTTAATGCATGCATAGGTTGTCAAAGGAGATAGAGACACTATAAAGTTTTCAAATATATTGCCAGCCATTGAGGCAAAGTTGAAAAATCTTATGTGCCAAATCCTGAAACTTGGAATTTATTTATTCGTGAATATTACAAAATTATGGAAAGATATCAATATCAATATCGTGTAAATAATACATAATTATGGAAAGATATCAATATCGTGTAAATAATACAAAATTATGGAAAGATATCAATATCAATCTTCTGCAAAAACGTAGGTCCTACCCAAAAATATTTTAACACATAACATAACATCACGCCAGTTTTCCCTGAAGGTTTAGGCAGAGATGACCTATAGTAGGTACACCCACATTTCGCAGGTTATGTTCAAGTCCCATGTAATAGGGGGCGAGCCTTTTGCCATCAATCGGGCACAAATCCAGACTCCGGACTGCTACTGAAAAATTCCTAATGAAAAAAACTCAATATCACTTTGTCCGACCTAGCGATCGCTAGAGCAATGAGGCAGAACACAAACAAATATTTTAGTACAGATTATTTTAAATTACATTACACTGGCGGATTTTTGGCCAAAACGGTGTCGTTTTCGATACATCTTTCAAAACTCCCCATACCGAAAAAATACCTTTACATTTTTTACTTTGTGCCGCAATAGAGTTGTATTTATAATGAAATTCCATCGCCTAAAAAGGTCAATTTTTGGATCGCTTCAAAATAATGTATTTTGTAAAAAGGAAATGGAAAACCTTTTCCGTTGACATATTATTATTTTATATTTTCGGAATTTATTACTTACTAGGCCCACGGCTTCGCCTGCACGGTATGTCGGTACGTCGATAAAAAGTAGCTTATGTCCTTCCCCAGGGTGCCATCAATCTCCTTACCAAATTTTGTCGATATCCGTTCAGTGGTTTAGGTGTGACTACGCCAACATCAGTTGAGTGGCATCATATTTTTTTTTACTTCTATGTAAAACTTAGTTGACCTCACTGTAAAGCTACGGTTTCCTAGAAGAGTGGTGGCCGCCACATAGCGTCTGTAATTTACCGGCGAATGACTGGCCACTGAATTGTTATTTACCAGTAACGGTGCTCTTACACGAGCCACTAAATTGCGCAATACTTGGCAATTTCTATACAATATTTGAATTGCTGTAAATTGCTCAATTTACAAAATGGTTTAGAAATTGCGAAGTATTGTGCAATTTAGGGCTCGTGTAAAAACAACGTAAAGTCAAACCCCGTTGCCGAATGATTTAAATCTTTGCCGCTGCCATAATTTTCATTACAGCTGTTATGTGGCTGCCACCGCTCTTTTAGGTAACCGTAGCTTTAAGGCTCTTACATACTGGCGCGATTCGCCGAGCGACGCGAATTTTAACAAAACAATTTCTGAGAAAACTTCACGGCGAACAATACGGCGGGCGTCGCGTCGCGCAACGAATCGCCCCAGTATGTAAGAGCCTTTACCCCTACATTTCTATTTGCCCTGCATGATAATATTGTAAACAAACCTACATTTTATGCCACTTTAAATTAATCTACACTAATATTGTAAAGAAAAAAGATTTTTAGTTTTATTTGTAATGAATAAACACAAAAACTATAGAACCAATTTATAAAAATCTTTCATCATTTAAATGAGGAGTAACATAGGCTATAATTTATAATCACATCACGCCGGCGAAGCCGCTGGAAGCATTCATAAATCTTTACCGATAATCCTTTCAACAAACTTCCCTAACCATTATCTTAAGCTGAAGCTAAGTAGGATCCTTTTGATAAAGATTCGGGTCTCAATGTCACAGTATATCAAAGCTAATAAATATCCTTTGTAGAATAAGTGGAGCAGAACCAACAAATCATTTTGAATCTGTCGGTTTATTTTCTAGGCTATGTTATGGCAGTCATTTGTCAATGCCTGGGTAAAGCCCCCAATACACGATGGGCGAGCCCGCGTTCGGCCTGCGTTTAGTGGGCTTTTTTGGGAGTATTTGCTGTTTGACTTGCGTGTACGTATTTGCCCATTTTGGCCGAGTGCGCTCGGCTTGCCCAACGTGTACTACGGGCTTAAAATATCCAGTTATTCAGTTTCTAAAGTCATCTGATGAAAAGTTGTAAAAGTAGATAGGACAAACATTTTCATCTCATGAGCTAGGCGGATTATTTAGCATGTGGCGAAAATCTGAATTACGCCACCAACTTGATTTTTCAATACAATTTCACAAGACTAGTTCACAAAATGTTAACTAACAACAATCATATTCAATTCAAGAACCATAAGATCCTTGTAGCACTTCGAGGGACTCGTGGCTAAGTAATAACAGCCGCACGGGTCGATCGATCAGGTTAAGTTACGCTTGACGCCATTGGTCCGTGGTTGGGTGACCGTCTTTACATACCGCGACCCCTCCGTGCCTCGGAAAGCATGTTAAGTCGTTGGTCCCCGCTGTTATTCTTGGATCTTTGACAGTCGTACGGGGTCGTCAGAAACTCAAAAGTCTGAAAACGAGTCTCACCAAAGGGTATCAATTACCCAGTAACTGGGTTGTGGAGGTCCGATAGGCAGACGCTCCGTGTAAAATACTGGTATTCAACTGCATCCAATTAGACTGGAAGCCGACCCCAATATGGTTGGGAAACAGCTAGGCAGATGATGAAGATCCTAGTAGCACTTTCATAATCCAACAGCTTAACCGTTTTATTTGTTAGTTACGATAGAATTTACGTGGGCCGTAGTCTTTCACTTTGATATACGTCAGAAAAAAAATGGTGTTCATCATTTGTATTTGGAAGAGCTTAGCTGATTGCAGTCATTTCCAAACATTGTTATGCGACCAATGTTGCCAATGATTCAAAGTATAGCCATTGTTGTTGTCCTAAATTCGTTTTCCCATTTATATCTGAGTCCGACAGCATAATAATTAAGTACCAATGAAATAAATCTCTTCTATAAACATAGTGTAATATTACCCTGATTCGTGATAAAATATTAGGGTTTATTGAAGAATTCCTCCCTTTATCGCCTATTTCCACTCGGTGGGAAAAGATAATTCAGGTTTTATTTTACGACCAGAACCGAGACCTATAATTTACTTAATAACCATTCTTATATTGCCCAATAAAAAATTGTTCTAGAAAACTTCCAGTCACTGAACATTGAATTACTTATTTCACACTTTGTCTTGCTTAAGTAATTACGGAACTTTTAGATACTAAAAATATTGTAGTTACTGCTTTTAATTTACGACATTTCAACTATTAAGTTTTCCCAACGAGGTATAAAGTCACTCGTTTCGAGTAAGTATATTTCATCAGAATATTTATGAAAGATACATTTGAAATACACAATTAAAGAAGGTAGTTCAAAATCAAAATGAAAAGTCATTTATTCAAACTAGGCTGGGAATCAGCACTTTTCGAACGTCAAAATTACATAAAAGACAGTCTCCCAAAAACGCCCACCCTTCACTACTCCTAGTGCTTTAGCTGGGAAGAAGAAGTGGCGCATCAAACTCCCCAGCAGTACAGCTGTCTGTTCAGTTAGAAAAAATTGATTCTATACAAAAGTCTGCAAAATCATTTAAATTACGCAACACAAAACATAAATCTAACAGCACCAAATTTACACTCCAAGGCGCAGTCGTCTATGAATCTCCACCTGTTCCCTCCAACAGAGCGAACACCATGAGAACATGGAACAGCACTATTTATACGATCAATCGGAAGGGGAATCGGTTCCAAACAGATGTCTAATCCATTGCTTCATTTATGTTGTTGAGCAGATTTTTTTTTCGAACTTATGTAGAAATGGATTAGACATTTGTTTCAAAACGATTCCAGTTCCGACCGATCGTGCATTACGTAATAAGGGTGCAGATTAAGAAAGATTTAACGACGGATCAAAATTAATCCTTGGGTAGATATCAAAAGAGAAATAAAAAAGAACCACTGATTGGGTCTTATTAAACCCTAGGCGACATCGCGGCATACCAAGACGAAGATGGAGGGACGAACTTGACTCTAGGACTCGTACCGAAAGGACTGGCCATGGCAGAGGACAAACGTGGAAAAGGCAAAGGGAAGCCTTTGTCCAGCAGTGGGCTATATAAATAGATAGAAATCAATAATCTTTAAAATCAGACCATAAATCATTATCATAAGTTTCATAACCCACCTATTTGTAGTAACACCTTTATTTGTTTGCCTCCAGAACATTCACAAGACCAGACCAGTTCCAGGCCTAACACACTGTTTGATGATGCAGATGACATTCAGAGGCAGCTCGATAATGAAGCTAGGGACCGAATCCAGTTTGGACGAGTAAGTGTTAAAGTTAACAAATAAGTAAGGACAGTGGCGGTATCTTCATCGCCACATGTGACCTGCATCACGCATTTAGAGTTTACCGCGCGATGGACATAATATATACAAGAATCCAACATCTATCGTTGGGCAGTTGCCCGCCAGAAACAATACCCGTCTGGTTGGAGGATCCTCCCTTTTCTATGGTGGATGAGTGAACTTTACACGCTGTTCCTCATATACCTAAAACAGCAGTTACTGGACTGTGACTAGTAATGGTGAATTTACTAGTACTTTCCAGAAGAAGATAAATCATTAATTGATATTGGGAAAGAATAACGCAATAGCTTGGCGCGTAACGTAAACCATTAAAGGGAACAACATTAGAGCTTTGCTCAACCATGTTAATATTTTTTTTACATGAAATACGCTGTGTATGGTGTGCATCTCAACGAAAAAATCTTTTTGATTTGGAAACGTATCATTTATCAAAAGCAAGATCTGAATCGGTCTTTGCCCTAGATAAATTCAGAACAACTACTTTTTAAATTGATACCATATTTCTGCTCACAGCCGAAAACTATTTGGGTGTTCCATTTCCCCACGCACTTTCCTGAGCACAACTCTATAGTGGAAACTACAGAGGAGCAGATGAGATGTCCCCGGCACTTGGTGAGTAAGAAAAAATATAAGTAAAAATCTTTTTCAAAACAAGCTTTTAATGAACTAAAAAGGAATTTCCCATGGCCACCGTCCGGCTCCATCATCAGACCATAAACACCACCTAGTGTCATAGCACTTTTTAATACATAGCTAATGAGTCCACACACGATGGTGCTATCTTGTTTGATTGAGGAGTTCCTATGGCCAACTTCCGGCTCCATCAGGAGACCAGCTCCATGGTATATTTTTTTCAAAATATCTCGGTTATTATAATAATATTTATTTATTTATTTATTTCCAAAATCTGTATTCACAATAACATACCTAAAGTCTGCCAAATTGCATAACAGTTTGTCGGCAGTTGTTCTCGTATAACAATGGATTACAAATTTTGAGTTTTGAAAATTACTGTGCTAATAATCACTTAATGCTAAGTAAACTATACAATAATATACTTACTATGGACACAATGAGAGATAGTGTTTTTGGAGAATATAATATATTATATTATAAGAATGCCAAGTTTCGGCTCAATCGGATGCCAGGAAGTGCTTGAAAAATGGATAACAGTTGGAGTAACCGGAAACACATACGTACAGAGCAAGCTAATATAAAGCTTGTAAAAAGAAAGAAATAAAAAGTGTTTTATCACAGAAACACTTACATAATTATACAAAAGACAAGCACCTACCAAACGAATCCTAATCCTAACTATCCTAACTATAATTTATTATAAAAAGCGCGCTGTTGAATTTTCACATTTCGGCGCTAAGCCGAACGTTGATAATTCAACGGCATAAAACCGGACATATAACTTGTTTGAATAGTAGAATTTTTATAGAGGCGCTTTTAAGTTAAAATATTGCTGAAGTCTCGAAATATTACAATTTCGTCGTGAAATATTACAATTTTGATCTCTGGCTAAAGGTTGATTCACACATATCAGTGAAGTCACCGTTCCGACACAGTTCCGACACAATACCGGCACAGTAGCGGCGTCGGCACAGTGCAAAATATTCTTTCATACATTCTCTATGAACGCATCCCCACTTGTCAGTGTCAGTGTCTCAGTGTCAGTGCCAACACCGGCATGAGAATGTATGAATGAATATTTTGCACTGTGCCGGTACTGTGCCCGAACTGTGGCTTCACTGATAATTATGTGTGTATCGACGAGCAGTCTGTGTATGCTCTTAGGAACATTTTACTTTGACCTCTAGACCTACGATCCCAATAAAACAATCTATTGTTACTAATTAACGTTGAACAAAACAAATCAGCATCACAATTCACAACAGCGTAGCCTTCAAAGACTGATTAATGAACTGTGGAAACTTCTTCGAATGCTTTGTAACAAACACTGCAGGGTACTATTAAGGGTTTAGGTTTGTAGAATATGACAAAAGAAAGGTCTTTTAATATTAATAGGAGCCATAAAAGTGTGCTTCTACTTTCATAATGATGAGTAAGGAAGAAAGGAAATAATGGTAATAGCATCGACTGAAAGCTTTGGGTTTAGGTGGTTTTATTATACGAAATGTTGCGCGGATACGTCCTTTGAGAGAGGTTTAGTTTCTAGATTATCAGCCCTATGAGTAGACTAAAGAGATGCACAAGGATACAGAGAGATGTACAAGGTTTGAGTGCTATTAAAATTTTATATTAATTTAATAGGTTTTTAATAAAACTTAGTGGGTACCTATAAGGAAAACCATTGTGATTGTGAAAGAGCTCCGGAAAAATACGGCTACTAAGGCCCCAATTACACACAATATCATAATAATATTTATCATACATTTTAATATAATTTCATATCTAATCCTCATTGATCATATAAATGATACCGTTCTTCATTTTTACCCGACTAAGGACGAATTTCACCAAACTTTTATGCCTTGTATAAGTCTTATCCTGCGAATAAATTTTGAATTTTTGACAGTTTTTCCATACAATAGCTGTCAGACGCCATTTTTATTCCACGTATAAAAGATATCAAACTTTGGTAAATTAAGCCCTTAGGCGAAGAAAAGAGGTTATGATTTTGACCAGTATGTATGTTCATCTGTTCCCTCCTATCTTCCACTACCACTCATCACAATTTGACAAATGATGTATCGTTGGAAGCGTCTTGATCGTCCGCTGGTTATAGGTTATGTGACGTCACATTAAATTAAAAATGGCGCCCTCTAGAGACCACAAAGTCATGAACTAAAAAAAAATATTTTTTAATCATACCATGTTGGGTATCAAATAAAAGGGCTTAATGAGCAAATTTTCAAAAATATATACCTATAATAAATCTCCCAAAAAATTAAAGTAATAAAGCTTAAACCCAACTACGACCTACCTAACATTTCTATCGTTCATATTCTAGGAAAATTACAGCTTATAAAATCATTCTACCGTACCCGCGGTTCAGCAAAGTACATAATACCTTAATTTATTACTGGAATCCTAGCTTTCAGACTCCTCAGATTTTCAGTCGTCTAAATAAATAGAAAACTGACTTAGTGAGAAATATTTTAACAAAATACTTACCAAAAGGTTTTCTTATTTAAAATTTAAAGTAGTTTTGAACTACTTAGGAAACCTGTTTCTAAAATGTTTACAATTTAAAATCTGTTTGGGATATTCTTGAGTTGACAAGTTAATCTGGTTTAATCTTTAACAGTAAATAAATGTAATATGTTTTAAATGGAGAGTTAGGGGATGATTTTTCCAACGTCAGATATTTTTTTACCGCCGTAGAATAAAAATGACGTTTGAAATTTAAATTATTCCTTGGTTAACGATATAAATTTGTCCGTAAAAGAACCGGAGTTACCAACATAGTTTGTGAGCTGGCTAAGTTTGTCGAAGGACCGATGGCCGGTAGACTAAACGAGTCCTGGAGTGGAGATCGCGGCACTTATCGGCAAAATGTGGCTGGGATAAACTGGATGCGGAAGGCAGTGGTCAGAGTGTTGTGGCATACCCTTTCTTTTTTTTTTTAGCGTGTGAAATCATCAAATGACTTCTCCCGCTCTGGGCGGAGCGGAAGGGCGTGTCAGACTTTTACTGACTAAAACCCACCCGTGTTCCTTCAGGTGCCTGTTGCCAAGGTCCCTTTCGGCCTTTCCCGCGACCCTGGCAGGCACCGGTCCTAGCGGACCCCGCCGATTATGCTGACATCTCTTTGAGGCGCGCGTGGAACACAACGCGCCTTCGACCCGGGCCTGGTCCTTATCGGACGGCGAGCTACACATTGGTCGCCGTCCACAGACTTTGTAAACAAAAGCAGGCGAGGCAGACATAGGTCACGAGCGCATGCTGCGACGCAGCTACACAGACACGTTCACGTCCTAGCTAGTAGGTACACACAATAGACGATTGTAATAAAATTATGAATCAGCTTATGCTGAGACGCAGGTGACGCAGCGCAGGGCAGAGCAGATTTTCGTACTGCGTCTCAAAAACAATCACTCGTCGCGCAGAAATCTATCATATCATCTTATCACTACATCGAGACGCAGAGGGGCAGACGCATGTCTGCGTCACACGTGCCTGCGCCGCAGTGTACGCAGCTGTCAGTACGTTCATGCATTACAAAATCTGCTCTGCCCTGCGCTGCGTGGACCTGCGTCACCTGCGTCTCAGCATACGCTAAGCCTTAACCCTTCGTTTGCTGCAACGTGGATCCACGCGAGATATTGTGTCTGTAATTATATACGGCCTATGAAAGGTTAATCATAATGTTTTTGTTTTAGACACACGTTGTAAGAGAGGAAGAAGACGACGGTCCGGTTGCACCATTGTTAAAAAGCCCTTGTGAGTCCAGTACAAAAGTAAACATAAACAGCCTTTTTACCCGACTATGCGATATTAAAAACGGGGTTATATTTAGATTTCGTACCCGAAGGGTGTCAAATGGAACCCTATTACTATGGCTTCCCTATCCATCTTTCTGTCAGCGGGCTGTATTCCATGAACAGTAATAAGTAAACAGTTAAAATGTTCACAGCTTGTGTGAAACACACAATCTGTGAACATTTAACCTGTTGTATTGCCGCTATAACAGCAAAATAATAAAAATTAAATAATTTTATTAAATAAAGGGGGTCCCAATACAAGAAACGTGTGTTTTCAACCTTTTTTGCTCGATTGTAAATACGGTACGGAACCCTTCATGTCCGAATCTAACTCGCACTTATTTCCTATTTTACGCCGGTTATTTCTTACGAAAATGAAAAACTCTAACAACGAAAACGTGTTAAACCAAACTCAAATAATGGGACAAGGGCAGGAAAGTTATGATGACATAATGAAGGTACGTGAAGATATTCGTAAGAAGTTGGCAGAATCATCGGAGCGCTGCCGCGCTGATTTGGTCCTTGTTCTCCTCTACCTATCGTTATTTCTCCCGACTAAGTTTATTTTGTTTATAATGTATGTATCTATGTATTAGTATCTTTTTCGAGTTATTTAGCAATAAATATGTTGCACCTGACATGTTTTGTCTCTGCATCACCCTAAGGTTGACTGTTAGAAAATGCCTCAGGATTTCTTCTTAATGCCTGAGGCATTTTCTAACTTTTTGTATGGAGAAAAAGTCATAATTCGAGGTTCCGCTCTCATCTATTTCCTCCTCCAATATTTTTCGTTTTGATGATACATTATCTGTAGAAGCACTAGAACCCTCGGAAAATGCTCAAAATTGCCTGTATAGACCGCTGTTATCAGAGGCCTGTTGTACAAATTTGACAACTATAAATGAAAAAAGAAAAACATAGCACAGTAAATATCCTTGTTATTCAATTTACAAATATCTTTCAAATTGGTCCAATATTGGAGAAGGAAATAGACGAGAGTCGAACCTCGAATTATGACTTTTTGTATGGAGAAAAAGACCCACCCTATTTCCTCTTAAGTCCGCCTTTCTACAGTATTTTTTTACTTGTGCATAAAGTTTTAATAAATAATAATATTCCTTATCATACCTTACCTTCCTTTTTGTAATTCTTACTACGATATAATGAGTAAAATAATTCATTATTTCTATTACAGTGGCATTAGAGGACTGGGATTACCCAAGTAAGTTGTTTTCCTCAAAATGTTTTAATTTGTCCATTTAAAATCCTGTAGGTACCTTTACCGCCGTAGATTTTACCGAGCAGTTTGCATAATTAGGTTAAAGTTAAGAGGTATATGGACATTTGAATTTGCATTGAAAGTAGGTTAGGTTACCACCTCCTCGGAAATGTTACCTGTTCCATCAGGAAGGGTGAGGTTCGAAGAGGAAATGAGGTTTACATCATCCCTAATGTTGCCACTGAAGTGTTTTTTATTTCTATTAATATTATCCCTTTTACCCGTAAAAATTGATTTAGGTATAAGATATTTGGATGACTTTATCTGTGATAGTAGATCTTTACAGACTGCTCATAATGACGCAAGGTTTTGTTGTGTTTTGACAATGGACCCCGTTGATTGGTTAAAATCAGTTCGTACCACGAATCCCCTAATATTCTCTAAAACTACTAAAACGGGTTTGCATATTTTTTATACTAATTCTTCTGCCACCATATAATAAAGTAGCAGTATTATGTCTTCGCAGTGACATAAATACCTACGGCCGCTCTACCTTCCGCGTCCTTAACCGCCGCGCACTCGAGACTGTTACGTACTGATAATACACTGAGATTTCGATGTGCGTCGTTTCGGCCGGTTTCTATGGAGACATCATACTGGAATTTATACTGTGCTACTACGTATCCCATTGATATAATCTTTTTGCGCCATCCAGTGCTGAATATCAAATTAAAATCCAGTTCTTATCTCTTGAAGATTTAAAATACCCACATTAAGTCTGTGTTTTTCTTCTATTTAAAGTTACCTTTTGAACTATTCAATCTAGATTAACTCTTCGAAAAGCAGGAATGAATAGAACACGTGTAGATGGAAATCTACACGTGTTTAATAAACTAGCGAAATATAAAAGCATTTTTAAGATTCCCAGGTATCACGAGACAAATTGCTTTCACGAAGGCTTCTACAACACTATAGAGAGAATTCTTTCGTATTCCCATTTCATTTTATTTCGTATTTGCTTTTCTCATAATTGTGATTCACTTCGACACGGTTTAGCTCATTTTCTGTTTAACTCAGATTCTCATAACTTGAAATACGATGGATAACAAAACCTAATTTCTTTTTTTTACGTTTCCTTTTTCTTTGAACTTGGCATAATTAATTCCTTAATGTGTGTCTGTATAGGAATGTCCGGTTTTCTCACTAAAGAACACACACCCACTTTAGACATAAAAAAGGGTTGACAATATATTTTTTGTATTTATTTTATTTTGTAAGCTTTTTCACAGTGCATTATTTTATGTTTTCGTGAAAAACACAACAATTATGTCCACGACCTGTCAAAAACCCTGCATTCATTTTTTCTAATCACCATAATTATTCCCAGGAAAATAATGTAGTTAATCAATATTTAGTAAAATCTTGATTTAGAAAAAAAAAAATCGTGTCCAATCAGTTTCTAGCCCGTTCTTCTCCATAGAGATCTACATTTTGTAACGGGCAACTTTGAAAGAAAGAAAGAAAATACATTTATTTGACCCTTTCTGATTAACTGACCGACTCCTTGATAGTTCAAAAGTGCCTGTTAATGGTTTCAATCAATCTGCTCAGCCTTTTCCAACTATGTTGGGGTCGGCATCGAGTCTAACCGGATGCAGCTGAATGCCGGTTTTAAACCGGTTTTTTGCACGTATATGGTTTAATTGAAATAAATGCTTTGAATTTGAGAGAAGAACTACGAGTTTTGTTCTTAAAATATCTACAGGTGCATTATTTTATCCATAGCTCAGGCAAATTGGTCGAAAATGTTCCCGGAATGCGGTGATAAGTCCCAATCTCCTGTGGACTTGCCTGTCGCTGGGCTTATTAAGCCAAGAGGAGCGAGGCCGCTCATGTTCCAGAACCACGACGTAGCAGCGAAGGCAATGACTCTGATGAACGATGGAAAACAAAGTTGGTTCCGCATCTATTTGTCTAGCACAGTAGGACGCGCATCAGTTTTTACCCAACTACGGCGAGGCAAAAAGGAGGGTTATGATTTTAACCGGTAGGTATGTTCATGTGTTCTGTTCCCTCATATCTTCTAAACTACTCGTCACAATTTGACAAATGAGGTATCGTCAGAAGCGTCTTGATCGTCCGCTGGATAAAGGCTATGTGACATTAAATTGAATAATTGCATTCATACGTTCGAAAGAGGAGATCATTCAGCGTCCATACATTTGTTGCCAAACAAAAAATAAGCTATATTCCGAAAGAGTACGTTTTTCTATTATTTTTTTATAACTACAAGCTATTACTTTAATTAGATTAACTAAAACATACTGAAAGCAGTATTTTTCAAAATCGTATAACAGCGCAGGGAATTGCCCTACAGATTTGGTCTCATAGTGAAAAGTGAAGAGAATAGAATAACATGTTCTAATTTGTATATCAATCTTTTTGTTTATTTTGTCAATTTATCATTTTTTTTGTTTGGCCGGCTCTTTCATAATTTAGTCCAAAATGAATGATCTCCTTTTTCTGCTTAGCAACGTAAATAATGCAATGAATGTTTTTGAACTGTCAAAATGAAACAGATTATCTTTGATCGTGTGTTACGCAATTAGAGTGCCGGTTTCGTTACCGACGACCGTCGGCGACGTGCGGCGGATCAGTCACAAGAAAATTTTTTTAGATAACACAGTGTAGGGTGCCGTTGGAACACTTTTGAAACGGATCCCGGATATTGCTAAGCCTAGATAAAAAGTTAGGTTTCTACACCCTTTCTGAGACCACAAGATAAGAATAATATTGTTCAGTTTCGGATTGGAAAACGTAATTGACGTGACGCAGGCTTTTTAAACGTAGTCATGATTGCATCCGCGCCCTGGTATATTAGAAATAGTGACCTCCACCGGGACCTCAAGATGAATGTCGTTAACATAGTTATACAAAAATACGCAGAAGCTCATGAACACAGACTTCATCATCACGTGAATGTTGAGGCGATCCAACTCCTTGACAACACTGAATTAGTGCGAAGACTAAAAAGGATAAAACCTTTCGAGTTAGTTTAGTGCAGTGTAAGTGACTGTAGTGCAATTGCTGAATCTTATAAAGAACATGTGAATCAAGTGTCTTTCCCTTAACTTATAGTGAACAAGAAAGACGTTATTGCACGATTTCTTAATTTTATAGTTATAGTTACTTAGCAGTTCATGCTATATTTGAATTACTTATTAGCTAATAGGCTAGGTTGTAATGTGAATAAAGTATCACCAACCGTGATACTTTATAAAAGGAAAAAAAAAAATGATTGCATCTAAATTTATACAGGCCAATACATACTTTGGACTTTCTCACTATTAAATTGGAATAAGAACTTCTACCCTTAGCATTATTAAATATGACCACAGCTGAATACAGATCACTCCGAATAATCATGTAAATAAAAAAACTACTCAGGTCGCATAGCGCTTATTACCTACAGTTTTATTCACTTGAAAGTTGCCTCTTTTTCTATCGCGTAACTCTTGTATCATATGACTACGTTACGCCCACTGAATTTTACAAGTCGAGCCCGCCGCGTGGCCTTGGAGCTTAATACCTGAAATGCGTGTTATGTTTATGACACACAATTTAGTTTTCTTATGTCCTTTGCAAACAAGGCCATTATGAAACGCTCAAACATAATTAATGTGCGGGTACTTGTCATAATAGCAATTTCCTGCCTCCATTATGGTGTGCCTTATCCCATCTCGAGCTCCCAGCCTAGTTGCTATGTAACTCCAAGAGTCAACATTGCCAAACTTGCTGTAGGCTGTGGAGCTGTAACTAACAAGATGTAGTTATGCAAACAGTTATTAAACTACAAACCAGAATGTTAAGCCAATACCTTGATAATAAATAGGGATGGTGCCTGGGTAAAAAATAAATAAATTCTATTTAGTCCGTTAGTAAGATAATAATAAAAAATTGGACCCGTATTTTTTGCTTTATCATAAAAATTAAAAAAAATACTCGGGTAACGCATTAAAGTTGGGGAGTGGGGGTCGCTACGTCACAAGTAAGCAGGGATGTTGCGGAGCCTCCGCATTTATTTAGACATCCGTATCCGCATAAGCTCTACATTGATTAATGCGGATGTGGATGTGAGTAGAAAAGGTTGAATTTATGTAAAATCATAATCAACAAAATGGAAATTATAATAATTTAAATCATCAATATAGCTATAAATCGTCACATTTTCGCGGAATAGTCTTATATACATCAAACAAATAAAATTTCGAGAGATTAAAATGATTATTCGCTCGTCCTTCTGATGCGCCTTGCAGGTCGCATCTTAGAAATCTCCTTAAGTCCCCTCCCCATTCCACGGACGTCTACTCCTACTCCTTCACTGTGCACGCGGTGCGGTTATGGAATTCCCTTCCGCCTGACATTAGGGACTGCCAAACTGTCGCAGTGTTTAAAAGAAGAGTGAAAGAACACTATCTTTCCACTTCGTCATAGTTGTGTATGTATTTATTTCGATATATATTTATGAAGTAGGTAGTTATATTTAATTATGTATGTAGTATTTATATTTGTATGTAAGTGTATGATCATAATATTTGTTCTAGTTTATTAAGTGAATTGTTTTGATTTTATGTATTTTACTTTCTCTTGAATTTTACACACGGTGTCTACATCTCTTATCTACTTTCCTAGCGCAGGTGTGCTGGAAGGGATTTCTTTAGAAATAAGCATCACCTTTGTACGTTTTTTTCTGTTCTTTTCTTCTTGTCTGTTTATTATGTGTGTACATAAATAGTTAAATAAAAATAAATAAATATAATTTAGTAATTATAATATTATTTTAATGCCGTGAATTGAATTATGATCAACATATCACGAAACAGCGTGCAGCGCTGCAATTTGCAAAAAACTTTTACTGTTTGACAAAAACAGGATTACATAAAATTATCTCTATAGAAAAAAAAAACCAAAGTTACCTCTAAACCGAACTATAAACCGCTTGTATTAAAAAAATACTTCAATTTATGTAATGAAACTTTGCATAATAACAGAACTATCTATAAAGCAGGCTTATGATTTTATTTTTTTAAATACCATTATTTTCACCGTAAAAAGCAATTACCTAAACTATTCGAGACTTGGAGCCACCAGCACCCCACTCCGCCTCGGTCTCACTCAGTCCGCGATTCGTAACGTGCGAGCGAGATAAAAAGTGAATTCGAGCTGACATGGCTCTTAAGGATTAAGGTGAAATTATACCCTTACTCCAGATTTCACTTGCTAAAATCGTTCCTAAAAACCTTCCATTCATTGATTATTCGAATTATGTGCGTTTGTGGACACAATTCATTCCTTCTCGCTGAGTTGAAAGTTGTTTGCATAAACGGATTACACCTTTTATATTTCCTGTGCGGAAACTGTCGCCGTATCTCATTTCCGCAACGGAAACTTGAATTTTATAATACTTTTATTTGTGAGAAATCGTTCTAAAATGTTTGAGGTTTCTGACTTTCGTCGTACACGTGTTGTTTGATGCATCACCGATGCATCTTTTGACATTCAAGTAAATTAGACTGGTCATACATACGGCTATTTTTGAGTGAATACGTTTAAGGCTGAACAAGCTTCCTTATAAGTAGGAGCCATCATACACTTTCCAGGATCCCACTTCTAATTATATTCCATAAGCTTCTCATTGCATGTACGGTCGCGGTCTGAGAATATTTACCACCTTATGGCTTATAATTGCATGCAACATCTATGTCACAAGGTCGATGATTCAAAATTCAAAATTCAAACCTATTTTCTTTTTGTTAAATGTCGTTATGGTAACTGTGGTGGGGGGTCAACTTTAAAGTTAGATTTTTAGACTTTACTGCAGACAGTGTGGTAACGAATCTAATGAATGAAAACTGATAAACATTTTTAGACCGCGATAATACCTGTACTATCGCAGTCTCGTTTTTAGTAAACGAGTTGGTCAGATTCATCCTAACATGATGCGTGCGACAATCTCACAAAGGACACACACATACATAATAAATTACCCATTTGATCTGAAATGATCTCATCAAGATTATTTCCGGGTTTTTTTATATACATTGACATTAATTAATTTTATGTATAAAATTACATGAGTATTTACTCTGTAAAGTATTATATTATTTTAATTATTGTGAATGTGAAGACTCTGTGGGTCAATCTTTTCTTTTGTTTTTTTTCAGTTAGTTTTAATTAATCATGGTCTGGCAGTTTGAGTAATCTATCCAAATGTCCTTTCTTTGGTATTGTTCGTCGAAAAGTTGAGCTCTTAGAATTCTGAGTTGAGCTGCATGATTTTTAAAAGAGTAACCGTTGAGTTTCTTGCCGGCTCTTCTCCAAAGAAAACGACCAATTGGAACCGTGCGTGAAGGTTTAAGTGAAATAAAATATTTTGATTTTGACTGACTTATGTGTGCAATGACTAGACAGGTCCTCTCAATCATTTCAGACCCCAATTTACATGGTCTTAACAAGATCTGACCAAGATTATGTCTTTAAAAAAAGAGACTTCGACCTTTTTTGTGAAGAGTTTGTTTCGGCCTTTTTTCTCAGAGCAGTCAGATAGGAAACGCCGACCTCATGTAGTTTTCATTAAAAAAATATGGTTGACGTGTAAAAGTAGTTGTACAAACCTACTTACAAAATTAAAATCGTTTATCATTTCAGTGATCCTGAACGGTGAATGGAAAAGCGAAGAACGTCCATTAATCTATGGAGGAGCCGCGCACAGTCGTCGGTACCTCTTCCATTCCCTGTCAGTACATCTGCCTGCAGAACATACAGTGGGAACTATGTACTACCCTTTGGAAACCCAGTTCTATTACGTGTCAGCTGAGTATAAGAACATGGATCAGGCTTTGGCCTCGGCTTCGAGTGATCCACAGGCGATCCTGGCTGTCGCAAATTTGTACAGTGTAAGTTTTCCCACAATTAAAACTCAATCTGCCTAGCCTTTCCCAAGTATATTGGGGTTGGCTTCCAGTCTAACCAGGTGCAGCTGAATACCAGTATTTTACATGGAGCGACTGCCTATCATCCTGACCTCCACAACCCAGTAACTGTATAATACGATACCCCTTGGTAAGACTGATTGTCGCACTTTCGGGCTTCTGACGACACGTAACGACGATCAAACATCATCCACGAATGACAGCTAGCACCAACGGACTCGAAGGAATCTCGGTATGTAAAGATGGTCACCCATCCACGGACCAACCCCGGCAAGTGTAACTCAACCTGATGGATCGACCCGTGCGGCTGACCGTAGCAGCCTAACTCGGCTGTTTAGGAAGCCTATAGAGTCTTGACACGAGAGGTAGGTACTAGATTTAAATTAAAACGCCTATTAGATTGAGAATGTGAGAATGCTTTCTTCACTGTCTTCTTCTTCTTCTTCTTCTTCTTTTGTGTCATTATGTTTAGGGCGCGTGTGTGCTGACAATCTTCTAAAACCGATTATGTACTTATTTGAAAAAAGTGTTGACTTAGGAAAGCACTTTCAGTGATGTTTCAAGGTATTATTTAATTTAATTGACCAAACTTTGTGACAGTCATTGTTTATCTAAATGAAACGTCGTTTCTTCCTTCGTTTATCTGACTTGCGTAAGATTAATCTATTCTTTTTAAATGTCATTTTTCATCCTGATGCCTTGACATCTGTCCTACAAAAGTATAAGGCTTCCTGTAGGTAGAGGCGCACCGCCGCCGCAACGGCGCCGAACCGTAAGATGAAAAAGTTTCAGTACACCTCAGAATGAAAATGTTAAATGTAAAATCTATGCGGCGACGCCCGCCGCTGCGGCGGGCGGTGCGTTGCATGGGCGATATTAATTCGTATACACAAATATGCGGTCCGGCGCCGCCGCCGGTGCGGCTCCGGCGTCATGTACAGGAAGCCTAAGCCGACTTTTTAATTGGATTGAAAACTTTAAAAAAGATAACGTATTTTTTTGGCAGTTAGTGAGTGTAAAAAAGTCAAGTCTTTTGAAATAAAAATAGATAAATATTAAGGGGTTTGGAGTTTCGTGAAAGATAATAATTTTCAGTGACACTTAACTTATGTAGATATCTACTTAATTAAAAGTTGAATAATCGTGATACCTACTGAGATAATAAATCAATGAGGAATCAATGACTGCTGAACATGAGGTCCCGGGTTCGATTCCCGGGCTGGGCAAAGCGGTATTGGGTTTTTCCATCTAGAATTTCTCAGTAGCAGCCTGGAGTCTGCATTTATCCCCGGTTGATGGAAATAGGCTCGCCCCCTATTAGATTTAAACATAACTTCATTTCATAAAAGACTGGAGAGGTGATATAATTCATATTTCACAACAAAATGGCTCCTGTTCTTTTCAAGATTGTTCAGCGTTTTATTAATCTTTCTACCCTCCAGGCAGTGTCGCAAATGGGAAATCAAAGTATCTAACGAAGTGAAAATATTATCCCACACATTGTCAAACGGTTGCCGCGAAAGAGCATCGACCTGACATCACTTTCACATTCCGTTGGCTCTGGCTTTTCCTATTTTCGGGTTAAGCTTTGTATAAAATGGTTATTTTAGACTAAACCAAGTGAGACGGATAGTCGAGGCGCTTTCGCAGCAGACCACATATTGATGATTTAAATTTATAGCTCAGATTAGAATGATGGTCAAATACTAAAACCAAAGTACGATAGAAACGCTAACAAATCACAACTTTTTACAACAAAAAAAAACAACTTTACTTCTAGTCCAGTGTTAGTGTTTTTTTTGGAAGTCGGTCGTTGTTTTTTTTTTTCCACCTTTTGCTTGTACCACGACACAAATTCTAATATCACTACCTGATACGTAGACAATAGTGTCGGGAAACAGTGACGGGAACTTAAAATATCATCAGGCTATTTTAAGTGGAAAATTTACAATGAAGCGAAGTTAATAAAATTTATATAGGACCACATCACGACCTACCAAACAAAAAAAGAATCACCAAAATCAATTCATAAGGCGGAGTAATCGCGTAACAAACACACAAGAAAAAAAACATACAGACAAACTGAGAACCTCCTCCTTTTAAAATTCGGTGAAAAAGATATACATAAACAAGACATCACAGAGACAACTTGAAAATCCTGACTCATACGTCGCGTCGTCTTAGATAGCGAGACCAGCCAAAAAATTCTATAAAATAATGCCTTTTATTTAGCAGTTTTAGCTACAAATAATTTTAAATTCAAAATTCCTTTGATAGTACACGTACGCATAATGCATTGGAAAATAAAAAACAGAAGTGAAACGTAAAAATAATGATCTCTCCTTTCGTTCAGTCTAAGATTTTCCGCAGCACATTCATTTAATTTGATAGCTAGCTTTCGGTTTCCCAAGAGTTCTTAAGAGCATGTAATAGGATTCTCGAGTCTTTTGAAAAATATATCACATAACATATCTAAGTACTCTAGACGCAATGAATTTTCTGCCATTGAACATTTATAATTGAATGCTTCTTTTGACTGGTTTAAGTTTCTCGCAGAACCTATTCCAGAATTATTTACTACAATCTTTTACATTTCGATCTACGTTAACATGTAGGTATACCGAAAAATAACATTTATTGTATGTACATCATTTATTTGAATACCGAAAACTATAAAAGCATAGGTACACCATTTATTTGAATACCGAAAACTATAAAAGCATAGGTATCTACATAAGCTGCTTAGCTGTATTTGCATAAGAATTGACGTAGAAATTGTATTTTTTAACAATGACATAATTATTTCATATTAAAATGTACGAAAGCTGTCACAAAGCGTCGCAAGACTCCCCGGAGTCTACAATAGTTGATTAATTTTTGTCCATTAGTCGATGCATTAGTCGAGTTATTAAATTAAATATTAATCGTGCGCTGAGTAGGAATATTAGAAGCGCATCGATTTGTAAACCTATGTCCTAACCCAGGTCATGGTCTACCCATATGCCAAATTTCATCCAAATCCCTTCAGCTGTTTTCGAGTGAAAGCGTAACAAACAATCTTACTTTCGCAATTATTTATAACTAGCTTCCGCCCGCGGCTTCGCCCGCGTGGTATGTCGATAAAAAGTAGCCTATGTCCTTCCCCGGGATGCCATCTATCTCCTTGCCAAATTTTATCGAAATCCGTTCAGTGGTTTAGGTGTGAAAAGGTAACATACAGACAAACAGACAGACAGACAGACAAAGTTACTTTCGAATTTATAATATTAGTATGGATATTAAGTTAGGATTTTTCAAAAACCTTTCTTTCTTTCAGTATGCAAACGACACGCACCAAGGCCTGTTGGATATTTTGGAAGCGGCTAAGAAGCAGGGCTTCCGGAAGACATTTCTTACGGGGAACTCTCTCAGCTACTTTAACCCTCCGTTCAAAGAGTACGTTTGCTATCAAGGATCTTTGACCACCCCGCCTTGCACCGAGTCTGTTCTATGGCTTATTAGAGGAAGGACTCTGCATATTAGAAGGGTAAGATTCTACTGGATTTTATCTAGCGAATTTCTCAGTTGTTTTGCTCAAAGATATTTAGAAAGGTCGGCTGAAAACCTTCCTGGATTTAGGACAACCTTGCTCCGTCTCTCGACCGGGCAGATGTGACGTGCGTACCTTTTCCTGCCTTGTCCGTCCTTCACGGAAACCTGGTCCTGGAAAATTCTTGATTAATGTGTGGGTAGACCTCTAAAAGAACAATAACGCAGATTGATTAAAATCCCAAAAAAAATCCAGATGCTTATTTCAGGAGATAAGATATAAATTCTAAAAATATTGATTTTATTCGCTGTGAATTCAGTTTCAATTCTACATTCACTTTAACGTAATTATTGTACGGTGTATCTATGTTAAAAGATACTGCCGTCCGTTCTTTTCAATGCGAGACGACACAATGACTCTCATGTCGGGATTAAAAGATAAGTCTTTTACTAAAGTTGTATCCGAGCTGATTGCCTACTTCACTGACACCTCAAGTCAAAAATATTCATGAATTTTTAAATGCATTTTACCAAAAATATTGTGGCTTTCAGTATTGCTGGTATTGGATTAGCAGATTGATTTATTAATGCACGAGGGTCTTTGCCGAACATATGACAGTGATTCATGGTAGCATTAGTAGCCATTTCGTGTTCAAATTCCTCTTCGTGCACTATCCGGTTTTCAGTATAATGCTAATAAATAAATGCAAATCAATTTGCGATACGAAAAAATAACAAGCTGCATTGATTTGAATTTTTTATTTTTGTTTGTCTAATGGATAAATCGATGTCTGTGAATTGTCTTTATACATTAAAATGCTTACATAGAATCAATAACACAACATTTTTTTTAAACTAGGTACTAATGACTAACTATAAAAATAAATGCAATAACAAAAGGGCACTTAGGCATCGAAGTACTCGTCCGCATCGCTGTCATCCGGAAACGTGCCCAGAAGACTGGCAGAATTGCTACGTTGAATGCCAATGCTAATTCTAAATTGGTCAAAGAACAAGCCGGAGCCAGCCCTCTGGTCACGTGAAGTGTTGGCCAATCGGCGAAAAATTTCCTTAACAGAAAATTCTTGGAAGTGTTGTGAATGTTGTAAATTGTAACTATCATGTTAGAAAAACATATTCTTTGAAGTGTTTCTCCAGCAATTCATCATCAACACTGCTGGACAGTCAAATTTACTGCCACAGAGTTTTGAATTGTGACAAATAACTTTCGAATCGAATGCAGTAAAAATTTCCCAGTACTTTTTACACAGAGTAGTAAATTATAAGATTGGACTTTCTGACATGTGTAACAACTTTGAAACTTATGGTAAATGTAATTTTGAATTCGATTATTCTGTTACCTAAAACTGACAGTTGAATCATTTAATCCACGTCTGCTATACCTACCATTATTATTATCTACTGAGCAGACCTGTCCATGAATTTTCTTTGTTAAAAGGTTATTTCGATAACTACGGATTATTATCATAATCCGATTAACATTTTTATTGAACGGTTTGGTTTGATATGATTCATAGTGACATTTTCCATTGTCAGATAATTACAGTGCATTTCTGATAGCAAACGTTGTCCTTTCGGCAGCTGTCGTATGAGAGCTTTAGGATTACATATCTTGTGTGTTTTTCTTAATCCGTAACTGTTCCACCCTTTGGTTACAAGTCACCTCAGTTTTTTTACGCTTACGTAAATTCCCTTCTCATTTTTCTTTAAAAACCAATTTAATAACAACTAGTGTATGCACGGTTCTAATTGAAACAAATGACTGAATGAAAAAGCTTTTTACAAAAAAAAAAAAAACAATCGAATTCCAAAAAAAACAAAAAGTGTGAAAAATAACTTTAATTTCGGATGTCGGTGTCTTTGCTTTTCAATTTTCGTTTTTTGCCACCGACTTCCGAAATTAAAGTTATTTTTCACTTTTTAGTTGTGGTACCTACCCCACACAAATTGTAATGTAAATAACAGTGACGGAGCAACTAAGATATCGTCTGCATAGACTAAGTGGGAAAAATACGTAATTATTGAAGCTTACTCAAAAATTACGCAAGCAAAGTTAATAAAATTTATATGGGACCACCTCTGAAGCATGACCTACCAAAAAAAAAAGAATAATCAAAATCGATTCATAACTATTGGCGGAGTAATCGCGTAATATACATACAAAAAAAAAAAACATACAAACGAATTGAGAACCTCCTCTTTTTTGAAGAAGTCGGTTAAAAAGAGGAATACAGATGACGGTTCAAAACAATAACTCGAATGAACTATTCGTTCACGTTATTGTTTAAAACAGCTGTTGTGTCTGTTGTTGTTGCAATAGTTTATAACTGTAAAGTAACAATTAAATGAATCTGAGTTGTCATTGTAAACCATGATTTATACAGTGTAATGGAATGAAATTTCATGCAAATTGTGAGCGAGGCTATAAAAGAGATTTACTGATCCAGTTTTGAAAACTTGTTCACAGATATTTTTATTTAAGGGTTAAAATAAATTATTGTAGCTCACAAATCACTTGATTTTTATGCAAGTTTTTACGAAAACTCTTTATTGTTTAAAAAAAAAGTTCTTCATCTTGATAAAAAAATGAAAAAGGAGTACTGATAACAGTCAAAACGTGAGTCAGTCGTGACTCAACTCACGAAGATAAATGCTGACACTTCAGGCGTTTTTGACACTTATCTTCTGAAGATAAGCTGACACTGCATAGGGATTGGATGACGAACTCTTACAGGCTAATAGTAAGAAAAAGAAATGATAATTGTGAAAGAAGAAATCATAAATTTTATGATAAAACACCTCGTTGTTTTGTGGTCGCAGAGCATAGTCCTTCGTTATATTCTGGGAATAAAACCAAAAACTCGGGCAACACTTTATTGGATTTTTTAAATTACTAAATTCTCGTATTCACGTTTGTGCCCAGTTATTATAAAATGGCAACAAAATTACAAACATTTTTATCCTGAAAAATGCTCAGTGCTTTCACTCCCTCATTTAAAAAAAAAATCATTAATGAAATATCCGCTAGTCATATTTAAACTATCCTATAAAGAAGATAAGCTGGTAACTCCTATTTCACAAACCTATTATCCGTTACAGGAAACGTGGGAGGCTGCCCAAAAAATACTTAACGATAAATCTGGAGATAAACAGACGAACTTCCGCGTCACTCAACCTCTGAACGATAGGAAAGTTTTTTTTTTTAAATAGGCCAGTTCCCCTGCCTATGTTTAACAAATCAACACTGGTCCGGCCTTTTGTGGTTAAGGCCAGAGTATGTGGGATTTTACCTGTGACATGGAGTAATTACGTAACACACTAACAATTGAAACGCCTTTCTTTATAACAATTTAACAACATTAATTGCGTTATTACCACATTCCGGGACAGACCGCCTCTCGACGTTATCTCGGTATATCGTTACGTGACAGTACGGCTAAGGGCGTTCCATTTTGTTTCATGTAATTTAGCAAATCGTCAATAACCGTTGCTTGTCCATAACATTCCTAGGAAGCACATGATCTAGTGTCACATCACGCGTGTCATCCGTTCGTAGGTGTCACGGCAAACTCTTTTCAAGTAATTTTTCAACACATACATTTATGCAGTGCCTTATGACACATTCACACCGCCGACAGGCGTAGACTGAGCCATACAAGTACAGTCACGGACTTTAATTGATAAGCCACCTGGCACTGTTCGTATTTTAGCCGTGTAATGCAAATCGGGTTTATTCGGTTCCCGACACGCAAAGTCATATATTATGTCTTCGTATTAGAAAAAGAAAATTACATTTCATATCTTTACCGGCTGGCTAACCTGAGAGCCAGAACTACAAACTTGACAGCAAAATGACTACACAAAGTCAACCAATTGCAGGTCTAGCAACAGTAACCTAGCAACGATATACTATTGCAATTGACTATTGTAAGATCTGACTATTTACCTGTGACAAACAATAAATAAATGAATTTGAATTTGAATAAATTTGAACGATAAACAATCGTTGCTAGGGTTCTGTTGCGATAGCAACGTTAGCGTACGGAGAAATATTATTAGTCATTTCGATAAGTTCGAAAGTAACGTCTCTGACATCGATATTTCAACTGTCACTGTCTTCAGTTATGTTTTCATTTATTATCGAGTTAATGAGCTATGATTCAAAGGAGGTCGGTATCAAATAGATTGGATAAACTTAATGCAACATTGTATTTATTTTTATAATTGAGAACTTATTAGTCAACCTCTATGGATAAGACTATTTCCGATTAAAATAATTTATTTGTCATCTTGTTTACGAGCATGCGATTTGAGTTCGTGTTTAATCGTGTAATCTCGTGAATGTATGAAACTGCTAAATTCAAAAGTTTGAAGGTGGCTCATCAATTAAAGTCCGTGACTGTACATGTTTATATTTAGCGTCACGGCACGTGCGCCGATGGTAGTACGGCTATAGACGATATGATAAAATGTATGGGATTTTCTAGTGTCATATTATGACATTTGAAAATAGTGAAGTGTCCCGGAACGTGTTATCTTTGTAGAGTAGACGATTTTTTCAAACAGATGAATCAATGGATTGGGGATTTCCTTCAAAAACCGTTTATAAAAAGTGTTTTACGCAATTGGGGTGCAGGTCTGTCTCTCATCTTTACAAAGCTGGCTAGGCCCCATTCCTCAAGAGACTGTTAAGGGGTCCCCCCGAGGCACCGCACATAATAGGTAATTGTTAGATAGTTAATTGATTCAGGCGTGACTTTGCGGAAATCCATTATAAAATACAATAGACGCTGATAAATTTAGTAACCTATTCCGCTTGACTATTCTTCAAGAGTCATAAAAACCCTGTAAGAAATCGACACGTGTTTCACCTCTCAACGAGGCATCTTCAAGATGACGATTGACCAATTGCAAACCAGAACGCGACGTGTTACCACACCGAGCGCTGGACGCAGAGAAAAATTTGTCTCTGCGTCCAGCTACTACTGCGGACTAAATTTATCAGCGTCTATTGTATTTTTTTTTTTTTTTAGGTAATTGTTAACAGGATTACAAAATATCGTACTTATTATTATTTATTGACAGTCTGAACTCAGAGTCAGACCTAAGAATAAAAGTATTCCTATTACTTACCTGTTGGTCAGGCAATTTGTGTCTGTCTTCTTTGTGAACAATGTTTTTTTTACACTTCTGAAGTTCTTGTTGTAGTAAAATCTTGTAAAATAAATCATGGGAATCAAAGATTTGTTTCTTATTTTTTGAACTTCTTTAAAATAAATTCGAAAATCAATAATTTATAAAAAAACAATAAATACTGTTTTTTTTTTAATTATAAATACCTGACAAAAATAAACCTTGAAATATATCCTTTAGTCCACTTGTAGTCCCTTTTTTTTGGTCTTAATAAATACCTGTTGTTGGTACTTGCCTGAGAATAGTCTACCCCCCTCGTATTCTTACACCACCAATCAGTATGTGAGTGGGCAATATCGATTGTGTGAAACATTAATGGGAAATGCAGCATAGGTACAGTACAGGTGATGGACATCGCGTACTTCAAGACTACTTTGTTAAGGTGCGGTACCGGTAACTTGACCAATAATTAAATTTAAAAAACAATGGTACTTCACATTTCCATCCTTGCGTGGTTTCAAGGCTTCCGTTTCTAGTTTTATTCAAGCTCTTTCTTTTGGAGCCAATCCAATAGTCATACACTTCTATTATTATAAAATAAATTCGAAGTCTTCGCAGAATTCGAAATTCGAAGTTTGTCGAAGGTCCGATTGCCAGTGGAACAGACGAGTCCTAGAGTGGAGACCGTGTATCGGTAAGCATAGTGTGGGACGCCACCCAACTAGATGGACCGACGACCTTAAAAAGTTGGCTGGGTGGGGCAGACTGCATGCGGAAGGCGGAAGACAGGGTGTTGTGGCGCAGCCTGGGAGAAGCCTATGTGGCGCAGCCTGGGAGAAGCCTAGCGGACTGTGATAGGCTGTTTTTGATTGATTGGCGCCTTCTTCCCATGGGGGTGAGCAGAAACTACAGATCCCTATATACATATTCCTTTTGCCTCGTCTTCGTTGACGGTTATCTGAACGTCTTATCTCCATGAACATAGCCAAGAATGAATAGTTAATCAAATAGCCGAGAATGGATGTTCAATGAAACTAAACCTTAAGACCTGTTACTAATACACGCGGCAGCGGAACTGAACCAAACGAAGGACCAGTTATCTTTCAGATAGTGTCGAGGTAAATCCTTCGATAACGGTGTGATTGATGATTTCGTGACGACCCTGCCGATCAGATACATCTCAGTTCACGATACTTTGTGAGAGGACGTTGACAAATATTGAAGTGAAAATGAGGAGCTCCAAGATGTCTGCGCGTGAGTATTTTGATATTATTTTATTTATGACTATTTTTTTGGTGTTTCATGTCCAATAATCTTCGATTGAAGAAACTAGATGGTGATGCTGAGGGGACACAAGGCAGTGTATATTAAGAAAATAGTGGTACCGTACCTACGCAGGCTTCGACCTTCCCATCCATGTGTTGTATTCAGTCCATGAACTGTCATTAGCAAGAAAGCTACTAGTAATTGATATAATAGGTTGATAACTAGGACACATAATGACATAGCGAGTGTAACTGTCCTTGTGGTGCATAATTAGAGATCCTGCGTGCTTCTAATCAAATGTATGATTAGAAGGTAAGGTTCGCGTAGCACGCTTGTCTAAAGTATAGGTGGTACTACCCACACACAGAATACTAAAGACAATTTGTCCTTTATTTATATACATATTTTTGGTTTTATACGCTTATTATTTCTTCTATATTTAAATACATTATATAATCCAAATTTATCCGCATCGCTACTGTCTTGAAAATGATTAATTTAAAGTTTGCTTGTGGAACTAGAACTGCACAATAAGCGCGCGAGTAACACATGTTTTGTTTTATATAAGCGTCTCTTTCTAATAAACCTTTTCTGTACCAATCATGGAAGTTCTGCACGCGTAGAATGACCACCGTAAAAACGAGTGTTGTCGACGGAAGAATATACAAAATGACAGATAAAGAATCAACATGTCATTTTGTCTATTCTTCAGTCGACAAAACCCGTTTCCTGGTCAAAGGCCGTCAGTAACCTCCAGTAACCTACACTGACTACTGCTTATTGTAGAATCTATCCATGCGGTCAAATATTATAATTATAATGGTCTATCGAAGATAACAATTATGTCAAGCGAACTCTCGCTTGACATAATTTCGTTTTTACCGGAAATCAATGGTTGCTAGTGGAAAAATTTAAATCGAATCCGCTTGTCACTTTGTGTTTACTCCAACCTTGTGTCCGTCTTATATAATAACACTAATCTATAGTAGCTAATCTGATAAGAAATACCAGACAGTTAGATTACCAGGGTTATTGTCAATGTCAATAAATCGATAATGAAAAATTTATATTTTATATTTGGGCGTATTCAATTTAAAAAGCTAGGCCATATTGGCTTTAGGACCACCAAAATGATGCTCATTTAGTAGGTTGTGGTCAGTCACTCTATGGCAAATATTTATCTAGACATAAAACCCATCGTGGTTTTAAAAAAAGCTATAAGATAAGGTATGGTCCTTGAATTTCACAATTGCTGTAAGTAATTATTTTGCTTCAGGACATCTACCCCCTAAGCATGAAATCCGTAGTTTCGGCCGATTCCTACTCCGTATCACCTACAGACATGATTAATTTGTGGCTCGACCTAAGAATTATTGACACCACGATTTGACGGTTGTCCCTATTCCCCATGTGTATTAGCCCGTCGAAAAAAGTTAATCGGCGGCAAGGTACATTCCGAAGTTTCGAAATACTTTCGGACGGACCACCTACTAACGCCCCCCTGGTTCAATGGACTCAAAATTGACTGGAAAGCAAAGAATTCCTTTACCGTGATCGACAATGTATTGAGGCATTTGAGTAACAATGAAAATCATATTATTACTTTTTATCAATACAATTGATAAAGTCCACGTGAAACCTGCAAATGAATGATGTCAATAAATATAAGATAGGAGATAACCACCCGTTGCATTCTGTAAAAATCTCACCGTGAAGACTTAGGTGAAGTGAGCTTAAGAGGCAATAGGGTCGGTCCCCATACAAACGCTCTCGCCTGTTTTATCTCTGGTGGTGACCTTAAAGCAATGATTTTTTACAGTAAAAGAAATATCAACTAGTTCTATGCCCCTATGTTTTCCGTTTTGATGATACATTATCTTTAGAAGCACTAGAACCCTCAGAAAATGCTCAAAAATGAAAAAAGAAAAACATAGGGGCACAGTAAATATCCTTCTTATTAAATTTATAAAATATCTTTCAAATTGGTCCAATATTGGAGGAGGAAATAGACGAGAGCCGAACCTCGAATTATGACTTTTTGTATGGAGAAAAGGCCGACCCTATTTCCGCTTAAAGTGAGCTGTCATTTCATCTATTGACACCTCACTTCACATAAGTTTTCACGGTGACATTTTTACAGAATACGGCTGCAGGCCTTTTAACAAATCCCAATGGGCAAACTGAGTAGTTTGAGGGACAATAAAAAAAAAGTATATCAAGAATTTACTAATAGGTCATCTGTATTTGTTTACTTCGTAATTCATGTAAAAATGAACGGAATAAGTTTTATCTTATCTACAAAACTGATGCACTTTTCAGCTTATATGGTCACTTGCTTTTTATTATTATAATCACTACCTTTTGTAGTCTCATTCATACAAGGTGTAATTGAGATCAAAATGCAAACTGTTATCTTGAATTTACTCTGTAGGTCCATGATTCTACCCATTAAGAGAGTTCATTCTAAAAGCTGGCAATGTCTCAAATAGCTGTCAAATATTTACCTGTTTTGATTAATTTGGCAATATTTTTTATGGAAATATACTAGTGAACTAGTATATTAATAATGAATGAACATACAAACTCTTCGCAAACAAACAAACGCACATCTGAATTTTCGGATCCATGTGTGTATTGTATAATTATCATAAGATAACATCATGCCTAATTATCCCCAAAGGGTTAGGCACAGGTGTACCGATAGTACGTACACCCACATTTCGTCAGTTATGTTTAAGTCCCATGTGATAGGGGGCGAGGCTATTGCCATCTACCGGGCACAAATCCAGACTCCGGGCTGCTACTGAAAAATTCCCAATTGAAAAACCTAATAACACTTTCCCCGACCTGGGAATCGAACCCAGGACCTCATGCTCCAGGAGCACTTGCGACCACTAGACCAACGAGGCAGTGTTTAATTATCACTTGCTTCAAAAACGGTGAAGGAAAACATAAGGAAACTGCCGACTGCCTATCTGACTCCCCACAACCCAGTAACTGGGTAATACGATACCCCTTGGTAAGACTGGTTGTCAGTCTTTTGGGATTCTGAAGACCCGTAACGACTGTCAAAGATCCCCGAACGACATCTGGGACCAACGGCTTACAGTGCTTTCCGAGACACGGAGGACTCACTAGAGTCACGGAGGAGTCACTAACAACAAGAAAAGAAAGGAGATAGATTCATTTATGTTTTCTTCAAAACAACAAAAGAAACATTTGTAGCTATCGTTAATCCTTACATTTACATATTAGCGTTGTCAGACCGGCTGTCAAAAACATGATAAGGAACTATCTAATCAGGCTGCTACGATTTGAAATCAAATTGTTTTCGATGCTCACATAATCCGGAATCGAACGTATATTGTGCACGTTTGTTTTACATGTATTAAAGTCTATAGTTCAAAACGTATTTTTATAAAGGCTATTTTTGTAATGGAGAACAGGGTAGTGAGATTCAATCCCGTGAGCGTGGTCACTGTGAAGCCTAAAGAAACTAGGACTGATGGTAATGTTACAAGTGTTTATTTATGACTAATTTTTACCCGCCGCAGCTTCACCCGCCAGCAGCCTATAATTTTCCCACTGCTGGGTCATAGCTTCCCTCTCTATGAGAGGGAGTGGGCCGTAATCTATTACGCAGATTGTGCCGATTGCGGGTTGGCAGATGTCACATGTCTTCGAATTTTTGGTTTAGGTTTTGAGAGTAGTAGTGATGAAATAATTTACACAAAGTAAAGAACCGTTACCACTGGACCACCTTTGCTCTCCTTTTCCCGCCCGCCAGGACGTCGGAAATTATCCGACGGAAACTTACTACCGGGATAGAAAATATAGATATGATATATCCCAACCCAATCATGATCTGTCCGTGTGCAAAATTTCATACAAATGCATTAACGTTTAGGCGTGAAAAGAGAACAGTTAGACAGACATTTGTTTGTATTTTTTCTATTCTTTGTTGCTTTAGAATTTTAATTACCTATTCGTTTGTATTTTTGACTAAGTTGTACCTGCAACTTTGATTCCGTGGTTTATTCCGCAGAAACCGTATATTTTTGTCAAAGTCAAAAAGTAGCTTATAAAGCCTCATGACCACCATAAAATAGAAACGGGTTTTGTCTACGGGGTTTGTCGACGGAAAAATAGATAAAATAACAGATTGTGATTGTGAATCTATCATTTTGTCTATTCTTCCGTGGTCATGCGACGCGTGCAGTTCATTAACTATCACTATGCAAAAAATCACGTCAAACCATTGCTCCGTTGCTGCTTAAAAAAATGGTAGTTCAACAAAGACACTTCCGCATTTGTAATGGTAGGTACCTAAAGTAGGATGATAATGAGAAGCATGTTAATGAGATTAACTAAGTTCAAAGTGTGTTAGAGTAAGTAAATGCCGCACTCAGAAAGGTAATGGACTATTATGACTACTTAAAGGGTTGCCTGATTAGTTAACTTTACTTTCTTGAGTGCAGAATTGTGTATATAAGTGCAAGATACGCCCCCTGGTCCGGTGTTTTAATTAGCACGGGTGTCGTTAAAGAAGATAAGGAAGCGCATTACCCCCGAACAAACTAACTTACCAACTTGCTGACTCGATGATAATATCTGCGAACTGAGCTAAAAGTTTGTGCTGAGGTGAGAGAAAATGACGAAAAAAATCTCAGCTGTCTCATAAAAAATTTCAATACCTACTTGATACAAACATAACACCTGATTCATCATCTGCCAAGCCTTTTCCCAACTATATTGGGGTCGGCTTCCAGTCTAACCGGATGCAGCTGAATACCAGTATTTTACATGGAGCAACTGCCTGTCTGACCTCGACAACCCAGTAACAGGGTAATACGATACCCCTTGGTAAGACTGGTTGTCAGACTTTCGGGGTTCTGACGACCCGTAACGACTATCACATGATTGTTTTCGCGATTGTGATGTTGGTTTCATGGAGATAGTTGTTCAGTTTGATGGTCTGTAGGTACCACATATTTCTGGTAAACGCTGTTGCACACCTTCGAAGCTAAAAAAACCAGAAGCTTCAGGTACTTAATCTTTATCTGATGAAGTCCTAAAATATTATAAAAGATTATCTCACCGTGAAAACTTAGGTGAAGTGAGCTTGAAATGAACTGTCACTGCCTTAGCATCAGTAGGTATCGATGACAATGACAGCTCACTCCACGCTCACTTCACCTAAGTTTTCACGGTGAGATGGTTATAGAATAGCAATGCTGTAACTAAAATGAACGGAACGTAGGTGGGTAGTGAGGCTTATGAAAAAAACCCGTGCTATCAAAATAATCCATTTGATTATGAAATATATTTTTACAGTTGTAAGGAGTGTGATTCAAAGAAGATCTCTCTTAAAATGACATATTTTTATTTCTTTCTTTTGTTCATGAATAGATACGACCTATCACAGTACTTTAACTCTGATTTTGCATCGCTGGAAAAATTACAGTGATCTTTATTCTCGTTACAATAAGGTTGCTGTTGGGTTGCTGCACTGACAAGTCTATCAAAATAACACTGTGATTTTTCAAAATTATTATGTTACTTTTTAGTGTCAGCATACTTTTCCATTTACACTTTGAAAAAAATAGGAAAATTATTTTATTGGCGTGAGTAACGAAAATACTAAGTTCTATTTTTCGGTTCCCTTGCAAATAAAACACGCTTATAGCAATTAAGTCCGCCTCTGTACATTTGTGTGCTTAAAGTATTAAATAAATACATAAATAAAACCTAAATATAATTTTTTGCCAAATTAGAGTTACTATCATTACGGTACCTTTAAGAAGGAGCTCAGCACGCGTAGCATGATCACAATAGAAACGGGTTTTGTCGACCGAAGAATACGTTCGAAGGGGAAGATTTATGCGTCTGCGTGCAGGCGTGTGATTGTAAACTTTTCGGGTCTGTCTGTGTGACCACTTAGTAACAGACGCGCCTTTCTGCGGGAGCCTTTAATCTGTTAGCTGGAAATAGTTTTATACTTTCATTTTATTTTAATCTTTCTTTTGAAGTCTTTAAACGTAAATAGGTAGGGTACATTACTGAAATGGTATCAAAATAGTTTTACTTTTCTCAGTAATTTGTGTTTAAGAATACCTAAGATCACAGGATAACAGTTCTTACGAGGGTTGGGATAAGGAGGGCTCAAATACCAAAAATAATAAATCGTAGAATACTGCCCTTCACAAGTTTGTTGATTGGCTACCTAAAAGGTTATCTAAACAAAAGCTTTTTCTCAAAAATGTTACCCTACGGGGAGAAGGCCCGAGTATTGATTACCAAGGCTTGTCACTGAGTGTTGGCGATTTGTGTCCGTAAGTCCTCATTTTCTCACGATGTTTAACGAATTGTAAAATTCACAAAGATTTTTTCTCACACGCACGCTGTGTGAGGAATTCTGAGCTATACATGACTTTTGATTTTAGTTTAATTGTTTTTATTTTTGGTTCCAGCCGAGCAAATATCCCGCCTCAGGGCTTCGCAGTCGCCCCTTGCGATATCCTTAAGTCGGTGCCCTCAATGGTCGTCATTAGATACACTTCAGTATAAAGGATATTGGGACAACGAAGTCAATGGTATTCTCCTCAACAATGGTTCAACAGGTGAGAAAATCTCCATTAAAAAAAAATATTCTCTCTGCTATTCCTAACAATGTTGGGGTCGGCGTCCAGTCTAACCGGATGCAGCTGAATACCAGTATTTTACATGGAGCGACTGCCTATCTGACAACTCAGTTACTGGGTACACGATTGCCCTCAATTCTCAAGTCTTTATTGCATTCCATAATGCTGTTAAAACAGTTGGTAGGCTTAAAATTAATGGTATAATTATGGACCCTGTCGGGCACAGCATAGTAGGAGAGAGGAGGGAGAGCGCTTTGTTTGTTTATAATATTTAGGTATGTATTGTGGTAATTGTATTTTTATTTAATTTCTACTTTTCCTTTAATGTCTAATTTCTAGTATTTTTAGGTAATAATAATTATTTAAAGTCAATATTTTAATTATATTAAGTCAGTATTAGTAAGTCAGTTATTTGTTTAAAACTATGGTATTTGGTTCCTAAACTTAATTTGTTGCTCGATTCTTTATTTATTGATGCCTAGAATTTATTATTGCATGTGTATTTACTAAGGTTTCAATTTAGATTTTGAGGTATTTATATTAATTATTTTATTTGTTTTATTATGGATTTCATAATAAATCATTAAATCCATAATAAAACAAATTATAAATAACAAGTAATAAATAAATCAAAATGAACATCTAATACTACAGTATTAGATGTTCATTTTGATTTATTTATTACTTGTACGCATCCAAACAAAACTGTCGCTAGAGCTGAATCCCCAGTATGTCGTACTTTGAAGATGCTCAACGCCCTTCTGATTGCCAACCCTGAATGTGATGTGTTTGCGGATGAATGGTATAAAATTATGCGTATTTGTCTGGTGTTCTGTGAGAGAAAGTATGCAAGGAAGTCCACTGTTCCATGTTAATTTAAATTATACATATCAATATGTAATTGGTGTTGTGCCGTTTTAATTAACTATAAATAAATAAATAAATAAATAAATTGTAAATTAGAATTTATCGTCTAAATATTATTTTATACTATAATAGCCTTTGCTCAATAGAAAGAGTTTTAATTTATTAATATCTCTATCTAGTTCTTTAATAGGTTCTGGTAACTTGTTGTATATTTTTATAGACATGACAAAAATACTAGAGGAGTTCATTTTTAGAGCCCTTGGCAAGACTAGTTGTCAGACTTTCGGGCTTCTGACGACCCGTGACAATCGTCAAAGATCCGGGACCAACGGCTTAACGGGCTCTCCGAGACACGGAGGAGTCTCGGTATGTAATGATGGTTATCCACGGACCAACCCCGGCAAGCGTTATAGCGTATTCCCCGAAAGGTTGAACAGAGATGTACCTATAGTACACTGACATTTCGCCAGTAATGTTTGAGTCCCTTGTAATGGGGCCGCGCCTATTGCCCTCAATCGGGCACCAAACCAGACTCCGGGCTGCTACTATGAAATTCCAGATGGAAAAAACCCAATAACACTTTGCTCGACCCGGGAATTGAAACCAGGACCTCGTGGTCAGCAGTAGCCCTTGCGTCCACTAGACTAACGAGATCATAAAGGTTCATAAGTTATATAAAAGACCTCGTTATTGAAATACCCAAATCCTAAATAAATTATAAATTCGAAAGTGAGTTTGTTTGTTACGCTTTCACGCTAAAACGGCTGAACGGATTTAGATGAAATTTGGCATATGGGTAGAACATGACCTGGAATAGGAAATAGGATATTTTTATCCTGATATTTCCACAGGATCGAGAATTACGCGGGTGAAACCGCGGGGCGCAGCTAGTACCTGAGATAATAAAATGCCTAAATATTCTAAACTACTAACGATGCCTTTTATCGTTTTTAACAAGAGTTAAAACCTCACAATAGTTAAAATTTAAATGTGTTTATCACAGCTATCGCATAGTTTTGCGTATTATATCTCTTATCAGTGCTGAAGTAATCCATTTTTATCAATATACTTAAGATTACTAAACAACACATTCTAAAAGCCTCATGTCTTTTGATATACGTAGTGCGTATACAATAATATATTAGGTAATAGATCAATAGGCGACAGCTCGCAACGCATACGTTTCATGTACCTACATGAAACATTTATGGGCCTTACCACAAAAACTTAGACACTCGTTCAACGTGAGTTTAATGTCAGTTTTATGTCAAACTACATACAGCCGGTCGATTCTGTAAAAAGCTCACCGTGAAAACTTAAGTGAAGTGAGCTAAGAGTGAACTGTCACTGCCCTAGCATTAGTAGGTATCGATGACAATGACAGCTCACTTCACGCTCACTTCACCTAAGTTTTCACGGGAAATGGTTACAGAACAGCAATGCAGTTGTGCTATTCTGTAAAAATATCACCGTGAAAAATTAGGTAAAGTGAGCTTGGAGTAAACTGTCACTGCCTTAGCATCAGTAGGTATCGATGACAATGACAGCTCACTCCACGCTCACTTCACCTAAGTTTTCACGGGAAATGGTTACAGAACAGCAATGCAGTTGTGCTATTCTGTAAAAATATCACCGTGAAAAATTAGGTAAAGTGAGCTTGGAGTGAACTGTCACTGCCCTAGCATCAGTAGGTATCGATGACAATGACAGCTCACTCCACGCTCACTCGGCCTACCATAAGTAACAGATTGATTCTAAATAGTGCGGCATAGAGCACTTCAAATCACACCAAAAATACAATGGAAAATCTATACAAAACAATTGTAGGTCGATAAATGAAATTGGGTTATATTTTAACAATATTCTGATTTAAAAGAGTGTCAGCGGAGTTTTTTGCCCGTTCTTCTCCATAGGAACCTACTACGCTTTGGAACGGGCAACTAGCTTCATCTTTCTGACTGACCGACCCCTTGACAATTCAAAAGTGCCTGTAATTGAATTATTTGAAATAAATGCTTTGAGTTTGAGTTTGAGATGGGCTTGACAATAATAATAATAAAGATATTCCTTTGCCTTGCTATACCTCAGCCGAGAGCCCGAAATCGATGTCACGATCTCGCGGCGACACAGAAATAAAAATATCAAAACCTATCAATTTATTCTCTTATACCACAGACAGAAATTTCAAATCGTAATAATACTCGATGCAATTCAGGCAATAACAACATGGAATCTTGATTTATTGCCCTAATTCGACCGATACTTTAAGATTATGTCACTGACACAGAAATCAATATTGCACTAGAAATAAGGAAGCCAAACGATAAAATAATCCAAATATTACATAAAATAAAAATCAGTTAACAACTGTGAATGTTATTGATAAGATAAGGCTTAGTATCAAGAGTACAATAATTTATTTAACGTGCTGCTATCAGGGGCTGGAAGATAATCAAATCGGTTTCAGTTCGGTTGTGTATGATAATGGAGATTAAAGGTTTTGGAAACATTAAGGTAATATTAGGGGTTTATTATGAAATTGCCGTTTTTTACTGAAAAATTGAAACAATTTTTTTTCTAAGGTAAAATTGTTTTATTTACTTAATCAAAGTATTTACCCTCGTGTCTACACATTTCTGCCATCTCATGGGAAGGTCATTTATGCCTGATTTATACATCAAAATAAAACTGACGTGTTTTGCACAGACATGCGCCTGGTAACGAAATTTTTGTCAAACACTTTGAAGAAAGGATGAATTTTTACAAAGAAAATATCATTGCCTGTAGATTATTACTCCGTTCAAATTACTTGGAAATGGGGTAATTACAATAAGTGCTTTTATACTACGCCGCTGGAGCTATTCCTTCCGGATCCGAGATTATTATTTCAGAGAAATCGCTTTATTACCAGTCGGATATGGAAATTGTTTTGCCTACACTTTTACACTTGAGACTTTAGACCATTCTAGATGGCAAGGTTGAAGCATTTCTTTTATAGAAATTAATTTCTGATCTCTAAAAAGTAGATAAAATTTATAGTCTCACATTCTCTATTCTCTAATGATGTCATTAGGGAATTTCTAGGACATAAATTTTAATGCTAACAAGATATGTTTTCATAGATTAATTTTCAGCAAAACATATTCGGTCTCATAAATTGTAAGGTAACACCATTGTCCTACCATGTTTTACACAAATTAATAAATATTATTACAAGCTGTTGCCCGCGACTTCGTCTGCGATCTTGGATGAATAGTAAACTATGTTTTTTTCCAGGTCATGGTCTACTCCTGTGCGAAATTTCATCCAAATCCGTTCAGCCATTTTTGCGTGAAAGCTCAATCAATAAACAAACTCATTTTCGCATTTAAAATATTACTAACTTCCACCCGCGGTTTCGCCCGCGTGGTATGTCGATAAAAAGTATCCTATGTCCTTTCCCAAGATGCCATCTATGTTCTTGCCAAATTTTACAGACGACAAAAAATACAGACAGACAGAGTTACTTTCGAATTTATAACATTAGTATGGATATTATGGATAAGTTAGGATTATCTTCATTCATGGGAAATTCATAGCTCGAAGAATTGCCAAACTTAAGTGTCAGTGGGTGCAAGCAATGTGGCCCACATTGCTCGCAGAACAGATAGCCGATGGGATCGAAAGGTTCTGGAGTGACGACCGTGTACCGGAAGATGATGTTGGAAGGCCTCCCACAAGATGGATCGACGGATGACCTTGTAGATGCCGCAGGAATCCGCTGGATATGGGAAGCACCGAACCGGTCGGCTTGGAGAGACCTATGTCCAGCAGAGGACGTCTTTCGGCTGAAATTATGATAATGATGATTTTAAACTCAAAACTCAAACTCAAAGCATTTATTTCAATTAAACCACTTACAGGCACTTTTGAATTGTCAAAGAATCGGTCAGTTAGTCAAAAAGTTGAAGCTAGTTGCCCATTCCAAATCGTAGATCTCTAAGGAGAAGAACGGGCAAGAAACTCCAAGGACACTCTTTTAAAAATGGATATAGATATTACAAAATCCTGGGTACAGTATTCTTGGTGCTTCTATATGTGAGAACAATGTCAAATGAAAAATAATCAAAAACAATTCAAAATATAAGATTAAAAATAAGCCCTGGCAGATGAGAGATGACCAGTCTCAACTGACAGCGCCCGTTCACGAACATGACACGTGGATCAGCACCATCCAGCTCAACCATTTTGTAGGGAACCGAATGATCCAACACACGCATACATTCTACTATTCCAGCATACTTCACATTTGAATCTGAAGTCCGGCCGATCCTTCGCGGCGGGCCCCTCATTGGTGAATATGTGTTCGAACAAATGCACTTCCACTGGTCGGTCGATGACTTCTCTGGTTGTGAACACTTATTAGATGGACAAGGGTGAGTCCTAATTTATTGCTACAATTAAAATTGATATAAAACTTTTAAAAGTTCTCAAGTAAGTGAAATATTTGTTTTGTTGAAAGATTAATTTAACCATAAAGAAAAATGAATATAAAAAAGTTCATCCGAGAGTAAGATAAACTCTCAAAATAAGTCTAAAACAAGAATGATGAAGCGCACCCAACAAATGTTTCTCAATCCGGATATTATTATATAGGCAGGTACAGTCGAACAACATATTTGGCATACAGGCAGATAACTTGCAACTACTTTAAACAATTTTGTGAGTGTTTTCAGTAGTCAACTATCCTATTACGTCACTCTCCTAAGCCATAAGCTGAAAAAGTTAAATTACACACACAATCAAAACGAATTTTAGTTTTAGGTAGTGTACCGGAACATGAATATATTTTGCCTGTTTATCAAGTAGCTTGTTCGACTGTCATACATTTTTTTTTTTAACTTGTTGCTAAAAAAGCAAAGTTTGATAAGCTTAGTCATTTCTTCTTCCTAACTTGAACTAATGTTCAAGTTAGGAAGAAGAAACGACTTAGAACTTAATTTTCTTTAAAAAAAAAAGAAAATTTAATTTTTTAGCACTTTTTTATGATTTTGTATTTGAATATCCCGTGTTTACACAGAGATTTTTTTTATGATTTGTAATTTGGTCAACCCGTGATTGGTCACTGAGTTTTTTTTTATGATTTGTAATTTGGACAACCCGTGATTGGTCACTGAGTTTTTTTTATGATTTGTAATTTGGACAACCCGTGATTGGTCACTGAGTTTTTTTTTATGATTTGTAATTTGGACAACCCGTGTTTAGTCACAGAGATTTTATTCCTATTTTTTTTATATTTACTCCTTTTTTTCAGATACGCAGCAGAATGCCACTTCGTTCACTACAACAGCAAATACGAATCTATGGAAGCGGCAGTAGGTCACCCAGACGGTCTGGCCGTAGTTGGGTTCCTTCTAGAAGCCGTAGATGCTCCTAACCCTAGGTTCGACAGGCTCGTCGAAGGATTTGAAAGAATTAAGAAAAGTGAACACTCTGTTAGAGTTACCTCAGGTCGGTACCTATATCCTACACTAAAATTGGTTGAAATAATACTCAGATCATTTGAAATCTTGAATCTACATCTAGTATGTATTCGAAAGTTAAATCGTATCACATTACAGTTAATTAAATAATGAGTACCAACCATGGAATCGTACCAACGTAATATTTTCTTAAAACTCGGAAGTTAGAACAAGTATTTTATAATAGTTAATTAATTCAGGTGTACTTTGCGGGAATAAATTATAAAATACAATATGTTTAACGCGCTCGGCGCGTTCTGGTTTGCAATTGGTCAATCGTCATCCTGAAGATGCCTCGTTGAGAGGTGAAGCACGTGTCGATTTCTTACTGGGTTTTTATGACTCTTAAAGAATAGTCAAGCGGAATAGGTTACTAAATATATCTGCGTCTATTTTATTTTAAGTACTAGCTGTGCCCGCGACTTCGTTCGCATGGATGTCGGAAAACAATAATATGTCGTTTAGAAAAGTTGTACCTTCATTTAAAAAGGGGGAATCTTTCGACCAGGCCTGGTGATTTTTCCTAGTAAGAAACTGCCAAAAAACTTGTGTTTTTATTTAAGAAAATGCTTCTCTTTATAAAATATTAGCGGCGGAACCACCTGGCGTACAAAAAAAAGTTGCTAGGGTTGCTCACACGCGAAAGAGCTACATAAATTTGGCCGTGGGAAAAGCAACCAATACTAAGATCCACCCCCGCAACGGATAATGTCTGGCCCTGAGCTTTGTTAATGGTCATGGCGTAACACAGGCTGACGGGGAATTGCACACGCTTAAAACTAAACGGGAAATTATTGGGAATGAGAGGAATTCTTGGAATAAAAACAACATCACCGGCTCCGCAACCTGTTAAGATTTCGGCTTCGATGACGTTTTGTTGGTGATTGGTGACTATGAGCCGAGTGCCGATGCAAAGTTTGGGAGGACTTAAATTTCTGAGAAGAATTATTGGCACTCCGACTTTTAAACAAATTTTGTGTGCTGAAAGACCGGGTGTGTTAAGGGATTCTAAGAATTCTACTGGATAGTGTGTGGCATCTTCTTCTTCGGGAACCGTATTTATCGATGTATATTGTTGACTTTCCCCAGAAACATGTGCCAATGTTTGTGTATTTATTGCTGTCCGATAGTCGAACAAATCAAATCAACCATAAGGCCTCTGCCTCGAATCTTGCGGGCAGCGGGGCGGCGGCGGCGGCGGCGGCGGCGCGGGCGCAGCAGGATCTTATGCGTAAAATCAAATGGACCGGTTCTCGAAAACAGCGGCGCGGCAGCGGCGAGGCGGCGGGCAGCGAGCGTTGCACTCCATTCAAGCGGTGACCGCCCGCGCGTCTGCATTGCAGTGTTGTTGCCCACAATAAATTGAGCGTTAGGAATAAATTTGAATCAAAAAGATGTTGCCGCCATTGTTCAGACATTTCTTTCGCGAATAAAAAATCTCGACGACAAAATCGTGAACACAACACTACGCGGCTATAGTGACGCGCGATCTGCCCGCTAGTTTCGAGAACGGGTCTTTGATGCCCGCCCCGCTCCCGCGCCGCCGCCGCCGCCGCCCCGCTGCCCGCAAGATTCGAGGCCGAGGCCTTACACACGCCAACAACGATCGAATCGAATGAGCGGTGGTCACGAATCATACGAACAAATTACGAAGTATAGTCTGTACAGTTCGATTCAAACTTAATGGCGGCTCGGAACATGAGGCGAGTCGCTGCGCAGTAACAATTTCATGTGACAGCGGGGGTGAGGGGTGGCGTACTGCGCAGCTAAAAGCTAACTTCCGAGCCGCCATTAAGTTTGAATCGATCTGTAACGACTCGTTTCTTGACTTCTTAATTTGAACCTAATGAACGAAACCAACCAAAATACCAAATCAAAACCAATCAGATCAATTAGGAGTGAGGCGTATTTATCGTCACAGATAGAAATCACAGATATTATAAAATAGCAGATAGCAATTGCTCCTAACGATAAAAAATATCTGTTACTTAAAATCACAGATCCTCAAGACTGTTACTGTTAAAACTTCGGATACGATAAGAAATAAAGAAGATATTCAATTGAGTCAATACGTATTTATCGTCTGTACAAAAATCACAGGCTGTGATTTTATAACAGATAGATACGATTTTCGACTTTAAATCAAAAGAAATAAAGATGATATTCGATTGAGATACGTATTTATCAAAAATCACAGGCTGTGATTTAATAACAGATATTTGGATCTGTTATTTTTTGTCACAGTCACAATGATCACAGATATCGTGTTTCACCTGTTACAACCCATCTCTAATTCTCTAAGATCAAAACTTTCAACGAATGACAACCCAACCAACAATTTATTATTTATTTATTATTATATCATCGACACTGAAGAAGTCAAAAACAAAGATACCTACACTAAAAATTATTTGGAATATCTGGGCGAAAGTCATTCTTCGACGGAGACTCTTAACACCGCGATTCAGAAAATGACATTAAACGAACAATGCCATCTATCGAGCACGAAATGATACTGTCAAAATATATGGGAAAACGTTCGAACACTCTGTAAGCTAAATAAACTATGTAGAAAAGTGAAAAATTAAAGAATAAATACCTATATTTTTTAAGAAATTAACATTTGTCACTATTCTTTCATGATTATCAAGATTTGAAAGATAGGTAGCGCCACCTATCGCACTAATACTAAACTAATAAATAAACAACGCATCTGGAAAATTTTAATTAATCTAACTTTAGAGTTATATTCTATACACAAATACACAATGTATCGCGTTAAGTTTCCGCGCAAAGAAAATGACGGTCATATAACAACACACGATCTCACAAACCTAGTAATTAAGAAGTAAGTATCATTTCGCGTCAATAGATGTCGTTACGTGTATGTACATTACGTAATGAAAATTCCTTCTTGAACACTTTAAATTCATATATCTTTTGATATTTTGAAGCGATTGCGATGAAACAAAAACTAATTGAAACATCGAGTTACACACAATATTTGAGTATAAAAGTTAACCATATTGATTTCGTACTTTTTACGTGATAGTGGAACAATCAAACTAAAGAACATACAAACAGACAGACAGACAAACAGACAAACAGACAAAAATGGTAGAAATGGAATCTGTTGGTTATTCTTGGACAACCCACCAATTTTTTTTTTTTTTTTCATTGTTCAGAAATGCCTCGTCTACAGATTTATTATATGTATAGATAGATATAGAAGATATAGATTTTATACTCTCACATGTTTTCTTCTTCCATTTTCCTCTGTCAACCGTCACGCTATCATCCACTCCCTTCTCTTTCATATCATTCCTCACAGGATCCATCTTTCTCTATGAACTGTGTTTTGTCTATGACCACACTAGCTAAAGACCGAGAGGAGTGGAAAGGAGAAAGGGAGGGCCTGCAGTGGGATAAACCAGGCTAAAAAAAGAAATTGTCCATGTGCCCCTGTTGTTGGACTTATCAGAACATTTATTCTTTTTTCTTCTCTTCACAGAATCCCTTTCATGGATGGACAGCGATGACCTTCACGATGGCAACTACGTCACATACAAAGGCTCTCTAACAACACCACCTTTCACCGAGTGTGTCACCTGGATCATATACGAAAAACCTGTGCATATTGGCACTGAACAGGTATGACACGATGACGATAGATTCACATAATTAACTAGCTGATGCCGCGGCTTCGCCCGCTGACAAATTACACACTAAAACCTTCCTCGGTTGGTGAAAACAGCATGAAAATCGGTGCAGTAGTTTTTGAGTTTATCGCGAACAGGCAGACAGACAGACGCGGCGGAGGACTTTTATAATAATATGTAAGGATTTACATAAACAAAATATTTTAAAAGAGTAATGGTGGTGTTTCTTGCCCATTCTTCTCCATACGTAAACTACCTTTTGGAAGGGGCGACTAGAATCAATTCTATTTTTTTTCAAATTTTGACGTGCATTTGTGCTTTTGTGCCTAATTGAAATTAATTACTTATTTGACTCCTGAGCACCATACTTGCTTATATCAAATTTGGTTTGCGTTTTCGCATAATTGCAGCTATAAGGGTACATGAAGGAAAAAATAGAGTGCGTTTCATCAAATAGTTCCTTTGACATTGGCTTCACAGTTCCCGTTGGCGCCATTTCATCCATCCAATGTTAATTCTGTGTAAATCCTTACTACTCGTCAATAAAAATAAAAATTCATTTATTTCAGGTAAATAACTCCCATTGCCAGACATAAAATAATAAAAATCACAATATAATAAAAACAAACATCAAATCAAATTAAATCAATAAAGCCTTACCCTATCTTTTAAATGTAGTTGAATTTGACCATCCTTTGCTTGAGTCAATCTGTAGCAAGTCCGTAAGATACATCTGCAGGCAAGTTAGTGCATGAATTGTAACTATTGTATCCTACCTGCAAGTCGTTTTTGCGTCCAAATTCATACCTACAGCTGTTACAAATCCAATAAACTAATTCTGTAATGTTTTGCCGACAGCTTGGACTTCTCAGACAACTGGAGGGTCCTGACAGCATACCAATCGAACGCAACGTCAGGCCAACTCAGCGACACCCGCCCGGTCACTCTGTTATTTATGTAAAGCAAGTCAAGTCTAAGCTCTGAAATATTTTAATATATTGTTGTTATGTTACTATACATTCGTTTTATTTCATACGAATCAATATCCATACTTAGGTACTTAAGGTTAAATTAAAGTCGCTGCTTTTTGATTCTGTCTGTGTGACCGCGTTATTCTTCTAAACCACGCAACGGATTTTGGTGAGGGTTAGCTTACACATAATATACAATATCCATGTTTTGTCAAGTCTTTTAAAACAGTGCAGCACGGGGTGGGTGCTAGTAATTTTATAAAATAAACTTTCTTCTTTTCTTCTTCTTCTTTATATTTATAAACTTTCTTCTTGACTAATGTAGGCTGTAGGCATGATAGTATAAGAACTCTACTGCCGCCAAAGCGTATTGATCAAGTTTTCACACAATGCATGTAATCGTGCCGTCTCTGGACACTGAACCCTGAAGAAGACATGGAGGCCGCAACCCTGAAGAAGACTTGGAGGCCGAAACCCTGAAGAACCTGTGACTTCATTTATTTATTAAAACTTTATGCACAAGTAAAAAAAAAAACTGTATAAATGAGGCATTTTCTACCAGTCAACCTTAGGGTGATGCAGTGACAAAAAACATGGCAGGTGCAACGTGGACTTGAACAATTAACGGACTTTAATAATTAACGGAGAATACACTGATCAATGAGAGCAGGTAATGGTAGAAAAGTTGACTGCCCAGGATGTGACGGTCGCACTCAACCTTATATTCTGCATTCGGATAATATTTCGGTTTTTGTTATGTCGAAAAGAAACGGTTTTATTTATTTAATTCGGTAATATTCACTAAAATATTTATCTATGTTGTGTGGACTGAGGGACCACAGTCACTTTTTTCGATGTTTTTTTTTTGTCTTTAATGCTTTTGTGGTTTGTTATTTAGTAAATATCTTTACAAAATCTTTACTAAATGTCTGTAATGACAAAACCTTAATTTTCGAGATACTTTCCGAGATCTGGCTGATGGTCTGTGAGAACTGTGGGACCGCACTTTAAAGACTTTATAGCTTTTAATATATTGATTTTCAAATTCCCAGATTCGTTCTACAATCATTGTTTTAGGACTAATAATTGAATCCTCCTAATTGTCTTAGGATTTTTTTTGCGATTCCGAGTTTGGTCTCTCAGTTCACACATACATGACCCAATTAAGGCAAACTTTTTTTTTTTTGGTGGGATATTATCAAATAACTTATCGGTATCCGGTATCGGTATATTTCGGACTTTCCCGCGAAATTACATTTCAAGTGCATAGGTCAATACTGAGAAAGTAACAGTCGAATGAGCAATACAAATATCAACAATACGGTCGTTGCATTTCAGTACATAGAAACAGCTGTTTGATTACGTGTCCTAAAAAATATAATTATGTACACACACCCTACGCCATGCAGTGGCCGAGAAATTATCACAAGCTTCTTGTAATAACGAATATTAATGAGGTACCCTAACAGGACCTACACTTTACATTAATATTCAAATACCATGAGGTGATCGACGAGAAAGTGGTAAGCAAGGTGTTTGTCTGTACATACATACCTGTCCGATGACCTTTTGAAGCAGGAGACTGCTGGATGCGAGAAGCACACGACCGATCGATGTATGCGATGTTTGGATGAGGCCCATGTCCAGCAGTGAACATTTTAGAAGCTTTATATTAGCTTCTTCTTTTCATATGTGTTTCCGGTTTTTTTCAAGCACTTCCTCCAATCCAATTGAGCTGAAACTTGGTATACCTACTACCCAACAAACATTTTTGTCATATAATCAAACTTTTATATGACCTGTCTTTTTAAAGTTATTTTATAGTCTATTTTAACTCTTCGTCATGTACTGGAAAAATAGTCATAAACATTTTTTGTCGTATAATAATGTCATATAGACGTTATTTCGACATTTATAAAACTTACTCATACAACTTTTCGTCCTGTAAACGTTTTCGTAGTATAAACGTCATAAAACTGTAAATTTTGTCATATAATTACCTTTTAAACATCTGCTAAACGAATAATAATTTTTTACACGTAGTATTTGTAACCATTATATAAGTCGAATAAGTATAACGGGTGCGACCTGTATACATCCTAAAGTATCACAAACATGATAATACGACCGCTACTTAATTAATACTCATATTAAAGACTTATAATAACCTTGTATACAATTTTCGCGTACTTTAATACAAAGTAATAGAGCTCAAGCTGAGAGTGAGGAAAATAAGAAAGGTTCCGTATCACATTTAAATGCAAATTTAATTAATCAAATTAATCAAAATACTACAAGTGTGCCCCGCAGTTCATTTCCCAAAGTTCAGGACTCTTGTTTCATTTTTCGAAGTTGAAGTCAGTTATTCATCATCCGAAAATGAAGATAATGTTGATAAAGAAGACACTTCAACCAACAATGATGACTTCAGAGACCATTAAAAAAGTGGGCTATTGATTTTAATATTCCACAAGTTGCATTAAAGCAAAATAAATCTAAATGAAGGAGGTAATAAAAAAGGCACTAAAAATTGTTTCATTTTTTTACTTATCCCAGGAACGTAATTAACATTTCAAGTTTTCCATTTCAAATGTGCGCGTATCATTTCAATGAGGTCCATCTTGGATAAAAACTTATCAACATCCGCATAATTATAGATCATTGTGGTGTTTACCTAAAACAAAAGTATTATTTAGACTTAACTTAGTTATAGTCACGCAAACAAATATTCTATTTTTTAAATATAAATTCTTTGAATTAAGTTAGCTAAGTGTTTGTAATTTTATTACTGATCCCTAAATCAACTGTAATGGCGTAAACATTTACAATGACCACGCAGTTTATAGGTCGGGAAGTTATGTACTTGTCATATAACGCAGTCACTTAATAAAATTATTAATAAAATATGTGAAAACATTAAAATTTTAAAAGCGCATAAATAAACTTGATTGCACAATGGTTTACAACTGATGAAATGGTGTTATCACCTCAAATAACAAAGAAAAAATGCAATATTAACTCAAAAACACTGTCATATTAAATTAACGTTATATAATCTGTTACAATCAGGGTTGCCAATGCCTATTTGCCAAATTCCCCAAAATCATTGGTGAAAATCCCCAAATTTGGGGAGAGCAAATGCCTATTCCCCACAAAATTCCCCACACAATTATTTTATAAAATAAACTAATTTTTATTCCATATATCAACATTATTTATCATTACAAAAATTAAAAAAAAAAAACATTCATTGTCTCTCACTTTGCCATACCTTTTTGGTGAGCATACTATTAGAAGGATTAAATTTTAGGCTACCCTCTTGTTTTTTTATCCCTTCTCTGGTAGCTATTAACGCCAATAAAGTATCTGTATCCGTTGTCAATTCAATGTAAAAAGCTTGACATGTTTTATAAAAGTCAGCAATTGCAAAATACGGCAAATTTTCATCTTTTTTATACTTTTTGTAGCCTTGATTCCAATATTAATCTCACCTAAACCGACAAAATGTGCTGCATTGCTGAATTCAGCTTTTAAAATGTCTCCACAGGATCTGACGTGATGTTTTTAAAAGATTTTCTACTACTGTGAAGAAGTGGCGTTTCTGATTGAAACCTGGTATTCAAGTCGGTTACCAGGGAAAGAACGGGACATGAATGTAATGTAAATGTAATGAAATATTGGTTTGAATTGGTAAAATCCCAAATTCCCCACATATTCCCCACATGGAGCCTCTCCCCACAAATTCCCCAATCGTCTTGAGATTCCCCACAGTTTGGGGAAATCCCCACAAATTGGCAACGCTGGTTACAATATAATTTCGTTCAATATTAGCATCATCTTTAAATGACAATAACACAACGATAACATTATATAAAAGTCATATTGTGTGCCATAACTCGACCCGAAGTCGAATACACGCCGCGACAGCTATCATTACATGATATTTAGTCAAATCGCCGACGTGTATAATGACTACTATGCGACTAAGTAGGTATTTATATGACTGTTACACGAAACTCTTAGCAACTTAAGTTAAATAAAATGGGCCCTAATGCCGTCGAGTAAACGTCCTTATGACATTTATACGATTATACTAAATAAAATTAAATTGCCACCAAAACGTCTACTCAACGTCGTAAATGTTTGTTGGGTACTTTATTGTTATGATAGTCTTACTGACGAGAATCTTATCATAGGATCTATCGATTTCTATTATTCGTTATCCATTTCAAGATTACTGTTCAGGCATGAATAATGACGAATGCTCACTCGACTGCCTCTCGCGCAACACCGCCTCGCGCGGCTCTCGTCCAATCATAGCTAGCCGCGCGCGGCAGCCGCGCTCCAATGCCGCGCTTTTAAACTCTAACTGCTTCAAGTAAAAAAACATTAATGGTTTTTTATTTAATATTTTATTATTTACACGATCAAGAATTAAATAAAGGCCATGATTTTATTAACAAGAAAAACATTAATTAATTATTAATAAAATTGCAATTTAACAATTTCAATCAAATTATCACCAACCCGCACTGGGCCCGCGTGATATATCACTGCCACACCGAAGGAGGCCTGTGTCCCAGCAGTGGGAGCATTATAGTCTGACTAAGCTAAGCAAATTATCACCTAGTCATACGTACCTACCTAATGCTGACAAAAATCAAACTCGATCCATCTATTCAGATCCAAGCTGCTCAATACTCCTGCACACAGCTCAATTGTAGTCGCAAGATGGTCATAAATACACAAATAGAAAACATTACGCATCATCTGTTCGGTAACAGGATCAATAACACCAGTTCCGCTTTTCTGAGCTTGCATCTTACTTTTCCGTGCATCTTGAGCTATAACTGGAGGTGGTATATCCAAAAATAAATCCGTTACACGAGCAAATTCTTTATCAAATAGATCGGCAAACTGACCTAACAAACATTTCACCGTGCGATGTTTTTCTTTTATAAGACCGTCACCTTCGTACCAAGGTTTTAATAATTCTGCATGAGATTTTCGTAACAACTCATAATATTTCATTCTGTCATCAAACTGTTTCGCCATCATCTGGTCTCTCCAAGAATCTATTGACAGATCCCATTCCTCCCCCTTAACCATTTCAGTGTACAGCCCCTTCATTTTGTTGACCTCTGTCTGATGATAAAAGCACACTGGATTTTTCATAACAAACATTTCTGCTTCCACGAAGTATTTCTTGTATGGATAGATTTGCGGAACGACTTCCAAAACCTTTTCCATTATTTCTTCAAGAACCTCAAACGCTAAGGTATTTTCCACTTTTCTCTGAATACTTGTTTTGAGCTGTGCAACTTTCTTCATTATCGCCTCTTTGTCTCTAACTGAGTCAGCGTATAACTTTACAATCAGTTTTGTTGTTGTTTCATGTTCAAATAAATTTATATTAGACATACTTAATTCCCAATATTCGCTATATATACCAGGCGAATCGGCAATAAATGTGAAAAATATCTCTTTGCTTTGACCAGGCGATATTACGTCTTCGTTTTTGTTGAAAAAGAATACTTGTTCATAGGGATCTTCGGGTATGAAAGGAACTATTCGTTTTACTTTCTTCCAACAATATCTCAAAGTAACAGTTCCAAGGTTCTGGAGAAACAGTTTACTCCTGCCTGCTCTTTTTGCAGGGACATTGAAGTAGTAAGTCCAAAAAGTGCAATTTTCATTAGAATCTCCTTCTTGAACAGCAAAAGATGACAAGACCTCTAGACTTTGTCCAGGTATGGCTTTGGAAAAGACGGAATTATTTATTTTCAAAGCATAAACACCGCTGAGCGGTTCTTTAGGCAGATTTTTTGCATCTTCGATGATAATTTCTGGTAGCGGAGGCAGTTTCGGTGGTGGTGGTGGAGGATTTATTCCTCTTATAAGTAAGCCGTCAATATCCGGCCTGAAATATAAATTTTGTTTTATTATAGTGAAATACAGTATGGATAAAACTGACCTACTGAATTAGAGCAACATTGATTGGAATCAGCCGATTATGACTTTAATAACCCGTTTCATTTTGACAGTTCAACAAAATTCATTGCGTTATTTACGTTGTTTAGCAGTTTTTTTTTCGAACTAATGAAGCAATTTGTTTCAAACCGATTCCAATTGTTATTGATCGTGTATTACGCAATAGGGAATATGCATGTATTTTTTTTTATTATTCGATAATTTACATCGTCAAATAGTTAAAAAAAATGGACGGCGAAAAAGCAATTTAAAGTACTTAAAAAAAATATTAAAAATATCCACGCGATCCGGACTAATTAAACGCCCTCCATTTGGCGCGCTTGGTGTGGTGACGTCACAATTCATGAAACAAACAAGCAAGTGTCAAGTTAATGTCAAACACTCCTTTTTGTAGGAGTGTTTGACATTTGACTTGAAACTTGTTGATTGAGTTGACATTGACATTTTGTTTGTTGTCCTGAATTGTTACGTCACATCCACTCTTAGCTTTTCAAGTATTTGAATTACCCAGTTTTGTGGGACTTTAAAAAAATTAATTTCTCGCTCAAAAATAAATTTTATTCAAAAATATTGTTGGAGGCATAATTCTGAAGTAATATGTTTATAAAAAAAATACTTGACCCTTATTTGAATCACATGCATATTCCCTATTTCTTCATCTGCAAAAAACTGGCCGTGATGGAGCTGGTAGAATGTACCGCCGATTTTGATGATTGCGATGTGAATTTAGCCATAAAAATAATTGGTATTTATCATAATTACACCTCAACACAACAATCAGAATATTAGCAAAGAAACAGTGCTAACTTATTTGAATAAAAAACATTTTATACCTGTAAGGATCAATTTTTCTTATCTTTTCAATGAGCTCGCCTTCTCGCTTTTCTCTATAATTTTTATAATCAGCATTCAATTGAGGACAAGACTCGCGAAGTGGTTCACCAGACATTCCCAATTCTTTTTCTCGAACATACGCAGGAACTCCAATATGTTCCACTATAGGTGGACGACTCTTTTCAGCTCTTGTTCTATGCAGATCATAGGCTGGTTCACAGTAGCAACGCTGTTTCAGTCTCGGCGGTCGAACCCATAAAGATCCTCTAACCCCGGTGATCTTTTCTATCTGAGCATGTTCTAAGGCAACCTTTCGTTCTTTGTCCTCCCGAACATTGGCCAAAAGGTTCATTGCTAGATCCACTGGTGGTCGTTTCAGCTTTTTCCCAAGCTCAGTGGTCTCTTCTTCTCTGATTCGTATCCATTTTTCCCAAAGTAATAATTCTCGATCTGGTGAAATAGGTCTCTTGTAGAACGGTATTTCACGATCTTTTTTCTCCATTTTTGTTGTTATTTTCTATTTTTTAGAAGCTCTTTTAAGATTTATTACGAGAAGGATCGACATGACATGTTTGTACTTTCTGTCAAGTCAATGTCATGTAAAAAATTATCTATGTTGACGTTACCATGGTTACGAACTGATGTAAATATTGGAGTCTTGGAGTTTTATTTTCATTTATTTTTTATGTTTTAGTGCATAATATTCAACAAATTATTATAATGTTCTAAAATTTTGTGTAAAAGTTTAATACTAAATTTTATAAGTAGGTACCAATCCAAAAAAAATTATAAGTACTACTCTGCTAAAATAATGGAACATGCAGCAGCAGCGGAAGAAGAAGGTATTTTCCACTTTTAGTACCTGGCGACCACGACCAAGCTCTGCTCGGGTGAAAATAGATAAAAAAATCATATATAATTATGAGACCTATACTCCATTTGAAATAAGATTAGACGTTTAAATAAACCTTTTTTACAGTTCGTTCAACCGATTTTGACTTCTATTGCGTTGGTCGCATGACAAATGGCAGCTGCAGTACACATTTGGTATTGTGTTATCTTTTTTGCTTTTAATGCCATCCTTATGCCTACGGTATAGAAGTCAAAATCGGTTGAACGGACTGTATAAAGGTTTGTTTCAATGTCTAATCTTATTTCAAATGGGGTATAGCTAGATGGTATTTTGGCCTCCATAAATCACTACAATGCAACTTTCATCGAAATCATTCGAGCCGTTTTCGAGAACGTGATTATGTAACTAGCTAATGCCCGCGGCTTCGCCCGCGTGGATGTCGGTTATTATATACTAAAACCTTCCTCGAGAACCACTCTATCTATTGGTGAAAACAGCATGAAAATCAGTGCAGTAGTTTTTGAGATTATCGCGAACAGACGGACAGACAGACGCGGCGGAGGACTTTGTTTTATATATGTATATTATGTAAGGATGCATTAATATTGCTCATTTAATAGTATAGGGTGTATAAGATACTATTCTACTTTTGCACAATTTACTGCATTTCACCATAAGCCTAGCAATTCACAGCTAAACCGTGACCTTTTCAAGGAAAGTGGTCGAGCCGGAATTTGTACCTATATTATTTTTCTTCCGATTTGCTCCCTCGACTGTGTACAGTCATTTAGAGAAACATGATAGAATAACAAGATATTTAGTAGACAATATTATTAGATTAGCATACCTATGAAAATACATAAGTACCTATTCTGCGTTCGCAGTTTATTTACCAAACATATAAACAAACACGTGTTTAGGAAAAACAACTGTAATGCCTACACATAACAGTTCGGTTTGCGCTACAACTTCATATTTTTTTATGGCTTTTTCAACGGTACTAGTCAGTCTAAAATCAACTTTATTCATACTAGTATAAAGTTATTTTTGTTTAAGTGGAAATAACACCAATAATGGAAACAATGATTGAAATAGACCATACATACTTCTCCTTTGAAACTGAAATCACCTGTCATCTAATTTGATAATTACTGTACTTAGGGTTTAAAGTCGGAAGAAAATCATAAGCGATTTCCGATTATCCACCCCGTCTGGGGTGGACAGATGAAAACGTGTTTCCGAGTTTAGGGTAGCTGTTTTAGGGTGGAAAAACGGAATAAATGCTATTGACGCTTAGAAGGCCCTACACAACTAAAGGGTTAACCTTGACTCCATCTCATAGAGACATTTTAATGTTTTTTAGGGTTCCGTACCCAAAGGGTAAAATGGGACCCTATTACTAAGGCTCCGCTGTCTGTCTGTCTGTCTGTCCGTCTGTCCGTCTGTCACCAGGCTGTATCTCATGAACCGTGATAGTTAGACAGTTGTAATTTTCACAGATGATGTATTTCTGTTGCCGCTATAACAAAAATTACTAAAAAACAGAATAAAATCAATATTTAAGGGGACAACAAACTTGTTTTTTTTGTCGTTTTTATAAATAATGGTACAGAACCCTAGGCTTCGTGCGCGACTCCGACTCGCACTTAGTCAGTTTTTTTTACTATTATGTAGGTGAAGAAGGACTGCCAATACTGCCCGTAGAAAAGTTGCCGACAATAGAACCCCCGTATGGGACCAGAGAATGGATCCAGTACTGGAGTGAATTTGAGGGTCATCTTCCAACACCAATAAATGTATCTATAACAGGGTCCATAGTATACAAATGCCCTGATCTTAGATGGTTGAATTTTGATGTGTACCCACATAAGGTGAAGCTGACCAATACTGGATATACACGTAAGTTTATTTTTAAATTTTATAAAGCCGTGTACTGTCCGGTGTTACGGGGTGTAATGTAACATGTTACCATGCGAGCATTCGTGCAGTCAGTACGTGGAAACGAGCGAACACGGCGTAAAGTTATAATTATGCTCGCTGCGAATGGTACATTACGCCCCGTAACGCCGGTCAGTAATACGGCTTAACATAGTAATACAAAAGGTAAGTAAAGCAACCTACAAAGTAATGTTGCTTTACCTAGGTGCCTGTTTCTTATCGATTATAACTGAAGATCACGTACCCAGACGTCTTTTTTTTATGAAGTTTCTTAACGCGGCTTACGGCAGGAGATGACTGGTAGAAATCGTCACGTAAGGAAAAAGCGTTATGCCCCCAACATGCGACTTTCTCTCTCTCTCTGTCTCTTTCTATTATATAAAAGTCAGTATCACGTAAGGAACTTCGTTCCTGACGGGGTCCCGTTGGGGGCACACGGTTTTTTGTTTTTTTTAAACTTACAATCGTTCAAATTAGAGGATTATATCCAAGATAAGAATGCTTGGAAACATGCTGGTCTTACTCCATAGGACGATTTAGTGTCTGGACAAAATCAAACTGATAGCTGATTTAGTTTTTTATTTTATTATTTGTATGTCATAGACTTTTACACTCTGTCATTACTTAAACTCACGCACTGACTTATTAGTACAGTCACGGACTTTAATTAATGAGCCACCTGGTACTGTTCGCATTTTAGCCGTGTAATACAAATCGGGTTTATTCGGTTCCCGAAACGCAAAGTCATATGTCTTCGTATCAGAAGAAGAAAATTATATTTCATATCTTTACCGGTTGGCTAATCTGAGAGCAGAACTACAAACTTGACAGCAGTGACTACTCAAAGTCAACCAATTGCAAGTCTAGCAACAGTAACCTAGCAACGATAAACAATTGTTGCTAGGTTACTGCTACATAGTAACGTTAGCGTACGGAGAAATTTTCTGACATCGATATTTCAACTGTCACTGTCTTCAGTTAAGTTTTCAGAATTATTCAGTTAATGAGCTATGATTCAAAGGAGGTCAGTATCAAATAGATTGGATAAACTTAATGCAACATTGTATTTATTTTTATCATTAAGAACTTATTAGTCAACCTCTATGGATAAGACTATTTCCGATTAAAAGTAATTTATTTGTCATCTTGATATTTCAACTGTCACTGTCTTCAGTTATGTTTTCATAATTATCGAGTTAATGAGCTATGATTCAAAGGAGGTCGGTATCAAATAGATTGGATAAACTTAACGCAACATTGTATTTATTTTTACCATTGAGAACTTATTAGTCAACCTCTATGGATATTTCCGATTAAAAGTAATTTATTTGTCATCTTGATATTTCAACTGTCACTGTCTTCAGTTATGTTTTCATAATTATCGAGTTAATGAGCTATGATTCAAAGGAGGTCGGTATCAAATAGATTGGATAAACTTAACGCAACATTGTATTTATTTTTACCATTGAGAACTTATTAGTCAACCTCTATGGATATTTCCGATTAAAAGTAATTTATTTGTCATCTTGTTTACGAGCTTGCGATTTGAGTTCGTGTTTAATCGTGTAATCTCGTGAATGTATGAAACTGCAAAATTGAAAAGTTTGAAGGTGGCTCATCAATTAAAGTCCGTGACTGTACTACTTGTAACAATGTTAGGACTATTGTAATATCGTATACTTTTACATCTGGTAATTAATGTATTCATTATTGCTCCATTTATAATTCTTTTTACCTTTTGTGGTACAGTAATCTTATTGTAGGTGCATCGTCTTCACATATAATTATATAACTCATGTATACAAAATATTGTAAAACATTTTTAAAAGAGTAACGGTGGAGTTTCTTGCCCATTCTTCTCCATACGAAAACTACCTTTTGGAAGGGGCAACTAGAATCAATTCTATTTCTTTGTTTTGACGTTCAAAAGGGCCTTATACGAGTATGTGCCTATTTGAAATAAATTATTTGACTTTGACGCTGTCGATGTTGTGTTGATGTTACAAAGGACCATTTATTGTCTCCTAATTTTCTACATGCATGAGTACTTTTCATATTTATGTAGCTACCAAAACAACACCAAAATTGTCTACACAGGAGCTCCTAAAACTTTAATTAACAGAACAGGCATGAGTGGTTTTGGCACGAAAGTGCCCACACAGCGAGCCTGACATCGAATTCATTATCATGCCTAGACGTGTTTCTAGCCGCTCCAAATAATTACTTGGACAAAATTGTTGGTCCTTCGCATAGAGCACGGAATCGTGGCGCCGCCGGCAGCGACTAGAGACGCCTTTTTATTTAACTGCGGCGAAGCCAAAAAAGTGGGGCTATGTGTTTGACCTTTAAGTATGTATGCATGTATACCTATCCGTCTCTGTGTCGTTAGATTCGTCTTTATAGCGCGAGTGTCACTGGGTATAAAAAATCAAAATGGTGGATTTGTGGCGTCAAAAGAAAAGTATTAAAAATAAAATCTCCAAACCCTATCGATTGGGGTATCAAAACGAATGGTTTTGGAAATTGGTTTGATTAAATACAAAAATATATACAAATTATATAAATATGTTTAATGTAATTTCATTAACAAAAAAACTGAAATTAAAAAAAGTAAGAGTAGGTACTTAATTAAAAAAACTTAAAAACCCGACTGCTAAAACATATAACTGAAAAGAAAATAAAAACAAGCATTGTATCGCAGGCGGGGACAAAAGTTACAGGTGAAATTTTATTTTATTTTTAATTTTGATGTATTGAAATAAATTTAAAAAAAAAACGAGGATTAGAAACTTAACCCATTATTAAAAATTTAAATACTAAAATCCTAATCCTAACTAAATGCGAAAATGAGTTCGTTTGTTTGTTTGTTACGCTTTCACGCTTTCACGCAAGGATTTGGATGAAATCTGACACAGGGGTAGAACAACACCTGGAATAGGACATAGGATACTTTTTATCCCAATACTCCCACGGGATTGAGACTTACGCGGGTGAAAGCACGGGGCGCAGCTAGTAGTAAATAATTATTTATTCAAACCAGCGGCTGCCGAAGCGTCTCCGTGTTCTGTGGTCCTTCGGAATACATAATATGGTAATTTGCTAGTTAGTATAATACTGTAATTTGTTAAGGGGGAAGGATATGGATAAAGGCTGGATACTGTGAGTGATAGAAAATCTTAGAAAGGGATCGAAGTCTGGTTGATTTATTGGTGTCCGTCCGTCTGGGAACTCGATTTCTTTACTCATTAATAAAATTGCAGCAGTGGTAGCCCAGTGGTAACGGCCACGACTTACGAGTTGTAGGTCGTAGGTTCGAACCCTGAGAGGCGCTTTACTTTGTATAAATTATTTCATCACCACTGCTCTCAAAACGGTGAAGGAAAACATCGTGAGGAAACCGACATGTCCTAGAACCAAGAATTCGAAGACATGTGACATCTACCAACCCGCACTGGGCCCGCGTGGTGGGTTACGGCCCACTCCCTCTCACAGAGAGGAGGCCTGTGTCCCAGCAGTGGGAACATTATAGGCTGATTATGCTATGCTTATGCTATAATAAAATTGGCCTTAAAGAGGATCCGCAACGGAAGCTCGCGAAATGCAAATTTTCTTACGGTTTTTGCAATTTCTAAGTCAATGTCAGTACGCGTAGCATGACCACTGTAGAAAGGAGAGGGGAGGGTTATGTCGACGGAAGAATAGACAAAGTGACAGATAAACAATCACAATCTGTCATTTTGTCTATTCTCCCGTCGACAAAACCCGTTTCTATGGCGGTCATGCTAGGCGTGCAGGTTGTATCTTGAACAAAATATGACCTTAACAAATATATATTTGCAAAATTATAATCACTAGAATCGTTAATAGGTACATCTCTCTAAGTTAGATTTGTACTTACTCAAATCTATTTGTCATGATTTCATGAAAAATTCATTTTAAATAAAACAAATTATTTAAAAACAAAAAACCCGCCTGCAAAAACGCATAGGTAACTTAAAAGAGAAAAACAAACATTATAATCTGTAGAATTTTGGTATTACAGGCGGGGTAATACCAAAATTCAAGCTTTTTAGTTTTATTAATTTATATATTTGGAATTAACTCATTACTAGCTTTTATTTGATACCAATAACGAATTTTTTTTTTTTTTTAAAACCTTCCCCTCCCTTTTTTTTTTTGATTGCAGATGAAATTTTAAAAAAATCTATAGCCTATGTCACTCGCACAATTAAGACGAATCTAACGACACCTCAAATGTTAAAATCCATCAAGCCGTTTAGGCTACAGAGCGTGCCAAAGAAATAGACATACATACAAACATACATACAGACATACATACATACATACTCTCGCAAAACATTACCCTCCTTCTGGGGCAGTCGGGTAAAAAAGTACGTAAGAACATTTGAATTTCGCTGGCTACCACTGCGGATCAAAAAAAAAGTAAGAACATCTGAATTTTAACCACTGCAGATCCACCCTAAAAGACTACATCAAAAAACCACAAAATAGTCACCTACTCGCAAATGTTAAATAATTCGAGCCATTGGCATTCAATGTAGTAACGACTTCAGTTTATGAAATAACTTAACCAAAAATAATTCTCAAATACTTATGTTCGTTAGACCTTATAATTTCAATCAATACTTTAGGACAAATCGATTTTTAATCTAGGTAAAATCATAACCCTCCTTTTTGCTCCGCCGTAGACGGGTAAATATGCTCATGCGTGCGTGACTGCCATGTACAGTAGGTTCCTACGGCAAATGCATAAGATTCGTCCTGAGTAGGGTTACCATTATGGAAAAATTGAAAAGTCCTTCTAGGTAAATACGTACGATTTTTTTACCTTTTTACTTAGATTACCTAGGTAAGTACGATTTTTTTACTTACTTACCTAGGTAATCTAAGTAAAAAAATCGTACGTATTTACCTAGATTTTTCAGACTCTTTTTTGGAAAGTTACAATTCATTTTATGTAAAATCCTGAGATTTCCTAAATCCGGTCGCAAACGCAATCCTATCTAGAGCATATAAAAATTCTGAGATCTCAGGACAAATCCTGAGATATGGTAACCCTAGCCCTGAGTAAATTGCTGACCTGTCTAGATATAGGGCAACGCTTATCGTGTTTATGCTCCCAACATTTGTGATTATACGGCATTCGCGTCAGAGCCCTGTCCAAACATGATGGACGTCACAATAGCATCTGAAACAGAGTTCACACGTCTATAAGATTACACTAGCATTTGAAGGCGACACTATTAGGGCTCCTGTGACAGGCGCGATGCGGCACTGGTAAGTAACTAACTTTCCGTCAAGTTTTTATCGCGCCTGTGTAAGGGAGCCTTTAATCAATTTAAATTTATCTGTTTGTCGATGTCTGGTCTGCATGAAAATCAATAACAAATACCTAATGCATTAATTAATATTTAATCTGTTCCCGAACGTATTTTGATTTAGAAACTGACATGAGATTAAAGTTTTTGGTCCTGTCATCAAAAAAAGACAAAAAAATAAGATATCAAAAAACAAAAAGCCTTCTCTGTCTGTCCGTCCATCTGTCAGTGGGCTGTATCTCATGAACCGTAAAAGGTACTTGGACTGTAGAAATCTTTTTAAAAAAACCTTATAAAATATTATACGATGGTACGGAACCCTTCGTGTGAAGTCCCACTCGGTCTTGTTTTACAAATAATAAAACAACACAATTATTTTGTCACCAGTGTTAATCTCCTCAAAATGGAGGACGGAACGCCCATACTTGGAAGGAGGCCCATTTTTGGAAAAACATATCCTGTCTCAAATTCATTTCCATTGGGGTGCCGACATGATGGAAGGTAGTGACCATACAGTCGACGAAAGGAGACATCCTGCTGAAATGCAGGTTAGTTATAAGAAAGGTTTTTTTTATCTAAGAAATGTTAGAAACAAAAAAAAGAAAAATAGGTTTATTGGTCACAGAATCACGTGCATAAAAAGTAGAAACTCTTAGTAATCCGCAAAATTCAAATTTTCTTACGTTTTTTGCAATTTGCAAGTCAGTGTCAGAGAGTGTCATCATAAGAATCATCAATACAACTCCTTAATTTAGAATAATCCTCAAATGTCGTGATTTCATGAAATAGTAATTCAATAGGATTATTTTGAACTTTGAGCGTTGTATTGCTGATTCTGATGTTTATAATTCTGTAAATCCATATTTTTTACGGTTGTGAATCATATTTTAATCAACCTTATACCTCCAAATTGCAAAAAACGTAAGTACATTTGAATTTCGAGTGCTACCTTGGCGCATCCTTAATGAATTGGTTCAATGACTAAATCGATCCCTTCACACGGTATGGCTTTAAATCTATATTTTAGATAGGTACCTACTTACCGGTGCACACATGGGCAAAGTTTGTTACGGATAAAACGGATAAAATTTGGTCGTTCCATGTTAAAATAAGACCCTAAGGACCACTTACAAGTCTATTCACCTGAAGTACTGTACCTATAAGGCTCAAAAGCCTTTTCCCAATAATAAATGCTTTCAAGTAGGGTTTAATATCATCGTTAGGTATTCACACGCAATGATCTGTTACGCGGTTTCATTTTCAATGGGGCTTATCACTTCAGCCAGACGATCATTCAATCGCTTTGGGAGGAACACTTGCGGAATATTAAAAATAATAATTCTTTATTGCCATGAAAAAAGTTTACAAAATTTGAGACCCTGGCTCCAGAGCTAGGTTAGAGTAGGTACCTGTATTTCAGGAACCAGTGACTTCTTCCATTTAGGTTACAATTAGCAATTAAATAAATTAGGTTACTTAAAATTAAGTTTTAAAATAGAAAAGAAAAATGTAATTGGAATTAAATAAAATACTCAAAACAAGATTATTATAAATGTGGATTTAAACAAAAATAAGGTTAAAAATCTAGAACAAATAATAACATTATCATTAAAATAAAATAAAATTAGAACACAGACAGACAAATTAAAATTCCGGAATCACACGTGTTAATAAATCGAACAGATTACGTGTGACTCCGGATTTTTAAATTGTCTGTCTGTGGTGTCTTGTTTATACCTTTTTAGTCGTAGTTGGGTTTTAGTTTTTATTACTTTAATTTTTTATTATTATTTTGGTGTTATAATATATATATTTTTTAACAGATGAACATTCATACATACATACATACATACATACATACATACATACATGCATACATGCATACATACATACATACCGGTCAAAATTATAACCCTCCTTTTTTTTCGCCGTAGTCGGGTAAAAATTAATGGAAAGGTTATACAATTTTCTAATAGGCATTTTCATTTTCGCACTACAGTTTCCACTCTATGTATGTAGTTTTTCGCATTCTGTATGCCACAATGAAACGAAGATGCTTCCGGCCAGTATCTTCATCAAAAGTAACAGCCAAAGTAGCAGTCAACTGTTCTTTTGCACTGTTGTATTATCAATCCTCGGCGCTGAGGCGAGGGTTGTAAATCCAACAGCGTGGAAGAATAGTTGACTGTTACTTTAGTTGTTACTTTTGATAAAGAAACTGGCCGTTAGCGATTACAAAAACTACCAATTTGAAGAAATCGAATTAAAAATGTAGTCTTTTTTTTAATCTCGTAGACTAATTTTACATTTCAAATGATTTTTGTTTGTTTTTCAATTAAGAGTTTGACATTTGCACTTGTCAATTAGTCTACGAGATTAAAAAACAGACTTTAGGTACATTAGGTAGGTACCTACCTACACTATTCGGTTGTTATTCATTATGGAGCACATCGATTTTCATCAATATTTTACGAAAGCCGTTTTTTTAAATTAAAATCTCGATGTGCCGTTATAGCATTATCTAATTAGGATTCTAGGGCGACAGACTTAGCCTTGCCGTCACTTTTACCTAAGCTGCAACTGCCAATGCCAGTCGATGACGGAGACAGTCGGCGTAACACCGTGGGCATTGCATGTAGGTACTTAAAGTGTGCTATTGCTACCTGTCATCTACAATTCGTGATTCTGTAGAAAGTAGACTGCCGTCGAGTGACGTCGTTACGATGCTAACGACGTCACTCGACTGACGTCGTTTGCAGGAAGTGACGTTCAGTGAAGTCGTATCTGCATAATACCCATGCAGGGTGGTTTAGTAGCGTCGTTCTACTAGAATAAAAATAAAATCGAATAATTTTGAAATTTCCCGTTTCAGGTGTCCTTTTTTCGTGCGGAATACTTGACACAAGAGGAAGCTATAAAACATCCTGACGGTGTGACCATGGTTTGCTACTTGATCAAGGTAAACAGTTCCAATATCACCCATCAAAAAATACATTTTAGGAAAAGCCTCGTGCAAACTGGTGCGACGCCACGGCGTGGCGCGACACCGGTAATTGTTATACCGTGCAGTTTTCTTAGAGTCGCGTCACGCCAGTCTGCACGGTAGTCCAGGAAAGTTCGGGTTTGACCTCGGAATGAGAGATAGTCAGCTATAAACTTGTATAAACCTTTATTTTGAAACCCTAAAACTTGTCTCAAAACCTACTTATCGTAGGGTGTCCGCGTCTACAGATATTCCAAGGTCAAAGGTCAAAAAAACGATTTTTTAAATCTCGTTTCCTATTGGTTTTATACTATTTGTATGTTTTTAAATATTGTTGAGGATTAAATTCTCAACAACTTTTGTCGAAACATTTTTTTTATATGTTGAACCATTTTCGAGATAGAGGGCAGAGCGCACGCAGTGTTTAACTATTTAGTGTATGGAAACGAGATATTTGCAATAAATGTGTAAAACATCGTTTTTGTGACCTTTGACTTTGGAATATCTTTTGACGCAGACACCCTACGATAAGTAGGTTTTGAGACAAGTTTTAGGGTTTCAAAATAAAAGTTTATACAAGTTTATAGCTGACTATCTCTCATTCCGAGATACTTGCCCAAATTTGACTTATTTTCCTGGATTACGGGGCTTTACGGGAAGATTCACTTTATTAGATAATAATATGTAGAAATCCTACAAACTTTATTTAGGAAAAATAGGTGTAGGTAGGTATCCCAAACAACACAAGACCTATTTCAACGAATGTCGGCCTCCAGCAGCGCCATTTTCTTTTTCTACAATAACGGACTGGATTTTTAAAATATGCACCTTCCTACCATACCATCAACTTTGTATTTAACCTATGACATTATTTCTAGTACGGCGTCAACCCAGATGCCAGACTGGCCTGGGTGATCGAAGGCTTCCCGAGAGTCCAAGAGGCACAAAAACACACTCGGATAGGCCCGTATCCAATGTCTCATCTCATACCTATGTTCTATGAAGACTATTTCCTTTACTGGGGCAAACTGGAAACGGTTGAAGGGAATCAATTCGTGATCAAATGGTTGGTGCCAAGAGTAATTCTGTTTGCGTCTTTTGAACAGGTGATTGAAATATTATTTGGTATAGGTACCTTGTTTTTTCTATGTGAAAACTTCTTTAGGCGCGTTGCGCGATTTTTGGTAGGGGGGTAAATGTATAGATTCGCGTCACCACGCGCGCCCGTAATGCTGTAACATCTATACACATAATTATAAATTAAGTAGTTTTTTGTGTTTGTCTGTATGTCTGCGTTGTTCTTCTAAACTACGCAAAATATTTTGATGAGGTTTTTACCATCGTTTAGAGAATGTATTCCGGAAGGCTTCTGTGTAATTAATACGTTACTATTAAAGTTAATATTTAAGCTCGATGTTTTGTCAAATCGTAAAAACCGAGCGAAGCAGCTGGAGCAGGTCGCTAGTAGATTATAAGTCGCTAATACCAGTTAAATTTTCACTTCTGTCGCAGTCCCGATTACTAGGTTATTTTTGTAACAAAATTACAATTTTAATTCAATTCATGAGAAGTATGTTATTATGAAGTACGTCTACGAATACCCAAAAAAGTTAACACTGCAAATTTTGAGCTGATTTAAACCTAAAGGCTCGTGCAAAGTGGTGCAATATCGCGGGCGCGACTGGCAGCGTTATCCTTGTCGCGCCTGCGATATCGCCCCTGTCTGTGGGAGCCTTTATGACAAAAAAAAAATGATATTCTTCTCTTTACAGATGGCAGAATTCCGTAAGCTATGGGACCCTTGGGACGAACCTAACTTGAGGAACTACAGGCCACTTCAAGAACGCGAAGATCGACATGTCTTTTACATCAATCCACATTGGTGCCAGTACAATTCACTATTGCCTATACCAAGACTACCAGAGCCATCCATTTCTATGCTGTCTCCTGCTTATCTAGCGAATCCTTGGATGTTACCACTTCAGAATCGACCAGAGGAAGATACTGCCGCACAGGAAACTCAAACCAAAACTGGCTCTGATACTCTTGTTGATTCACATGCTCCTGAGGCAAGGGTTTCCGGATAAAGGGGTTTTAATGAGTTTAACCTGGTCTCAAACACAATTTTATTTTTCAGTCTTCATGTCTGTTTTGTAATAATTACCAACCTATTTTATTTGTGTGTTTTGTTATGATGTTTCTGGTCCTGTTATTAAAATAAATCTTATACTTAAGACAGTTTTCAACCTTAGTAAGAACATTTTTAAATAATACAAGCAAATATGTAGCTCAAGCTCATGCCCATGCTGTTGTGAAAGATTAGCTACTCAACATTTATTTTCTCGTAATTTCTTGTGCAAACAATTTGTTAAAACAAAAACTTGCACATACGTATCACGTCGTCCCAATTTTAGTTTTCGCCTGTAACTTAAAACTCTTAGGTAAGTTTCATCGAAATCTGTTCAGCCATCCTTACCGACAATTATTAGATTACAGATAGATTTTTTATAAATATATTACGTAATATTCTTTTGGTTAATACTCACATAAATAACTAGGTGACATTAGACCTAGGGTACCTTACCCATACAGCTACATCCGGTTAGACTGGAAGCCGACCCCAACATAGTTGGGAAAAGGCTAGGGAGATTGACTATTATTTTTAATCAACTGCTTCATAGAACTGCTTTTTGATTTTTGTTATAAAGAACAACGAATCTTTAATAATAAAAAAACACATTTCACTGGAGATGAAAAGACTATGTGTCAGGGTGGTCAAAATAAAAACTTTCCTCTATGGATGTGATCCTGTCACTGTCAAGTGTCAATGTCATTTCATTTTGTACATCAACAAAAACGTAACCTACAAAATTTTGACCTCGGACCAGTAAATATTAAAATGTTGAGGAATATTTTGCGTACCAGTCGCTGGCTGGCACGAAGGCAGATCAATAGTGTAACTCCAGTATTACTGCGCCATTGCCCGAGTTCGTCTTCAAAAGTCACTAGTTTATCGTTTGACCGCCAATTTTCGTCAAACCCGACTGCTCCTGAAGTTTCCGAAGTTGATCAAGCAGTATTTGAAGATATCTGTAACGAAACTCTCGAATCTCTTTGTGATTATTTCGAAGAAATTGTGGACGCCTCTCCCAATTTAAAAGGGGCTGACGTCACGTACAGTGTAAGAATTCCTATTTCAAAACATTCCTGACTACTTTTGTAAATGCAAATTAAGTTGATTCCCGCTTAAATTAATTAATTTATGTAAAAATCTTAATTAGAGTAGCTAGAAATCTATATTAGACCATGTAGAAGTACAATTTACTGGTTTAATAACAATTTACCAAGTTATATAAGATTTACTTACAGAACATTGCCAACAATTTTTCTCATACATTATATATTCAAGTGTTATTGATGTACAAGTACCTATCATTTTATTGCATGTTCTTATCAACAAAAAGACATAAAATGTAGAGATAAACATAATTCTTATTTTTGTGGTTTACTTATGGTTTATGTTACTTAAATAACATTGTTATCAAAACTAGGTTGGTGAATTGCAAAGGGATGCTAGGCAAACAACACCAGCTGGTATAAAGAAATACAACTAATTCAAATAGCACTAACCAAGGAATACAATATTTAAATAAAATATTATTTTTCTCATTTTAGGACGGAGTACTAACGGTATCCCTCGGATCTACTCATGGAACATATGTGATCAATAGACAAACTCCCAACAAACAAATATGGCTCAGTTCACCAGCCTCTGGTCCTAAACGTTATGACTTAGTTCTAGAAAACGGAGGCCATTGGGTATACAAACATGACGGAATGAGCTTACATAAATTATTACAAGAGGAAATATCTAAAGTAGCTAAAAGCAAAGTAGAATTTAATAAGTGTTCTCATAGTTTAGTTTGAAAACTGGATATTTTATTTATTTTATAGTAAATAGGTTTTATTGTTTGAGTTTTGTTTTATTTTTTAATCCAAAATGGAGGTTATCGAAGATGGGAATATTATGGACCGCATCCCTATTCTGTTGCAAAGGGATTTAGAGTATTATCAGGTAACTACATAATTAATTATTAATTGTATTCATAAAGAAAAAGTAGCGAGTAGTATGCAAGTAAAATAATGTTAGTAAAATAATAAGTATTGACTATTTTAATTCAATTTTATTCTCTGCTTTATCTTTATCATTTAGTTTTTAGATTAGTTAACCAAAAACATTTTTGGACCTTTGTGAAGAGTAGCTCTGAATATCAGTAGTTACTGGGACTTGATTAACGTTAAGAATGATACAATCCATGAACCGGACGGTATTTTCCATTGGCAAAAATGACGAAGTTCCATACAAACCTACACTCCTTTTTTAGGATGAATTTGAAAATTCCTTCCCTTGCTTCCACTTTTGTTATGTGCAAAATTTGATGCTTTATGTGGTAGTTTAGGCTATGAATTATCTGTCAGTGAACGAATGAATTTAAAATTTTATTAAGTAGGTAGATTGGTAGATGGAGGAACTTGTGGCTAAGTAATAACAGCCACACGAGTCGATCCATCAGGTTAAGCTACGCTTGCCGGGGTTGGTCCGGGGATGGGTGACCATCTTTATATACCGAGACTCCTCCGTGCCTCGAAAAGCACGTTAAGCCGCTGGTCCCGGCTGTCATTCGTGGATCTTTGACATTCGAGATTGTTACGGGTCGTCAGAAGCCCGAAAGTCTGACAACCAGTCTTTCCAAGGGGTCCAGTTACTTAGTTGTGGAGGTCATATATAGGCAGTCGCTGCATGTAAACTACTGGTATTCAGCTGCATCCAGTTAGACTGGAAGCCGACCCCAACATAGTTGGGAAAAGGCTAGGCTAGGCAGAGTGATTAAGTAGGTAGATTACAATATGTTAAATCATTTTCAGAAAAACCAAACGGTACTATCTGAAACTATTTGCAAAGGTGTTGTGGGTGGAAGGCTAGATTTTCCCAGAAATGCTTCATTTGCTTCAGTCAAAATAGTACTTTGGCTTGAAGAAGAGTTCTCTATTGCATTCAAGTAAGTATAAAAAGATGAAGAGATTATCCTTACTACTTACCTACTGAACCGATTTAAATGAAATTTGGTACACAGCTAGTCTAGAGCCTGAGAAAGGACATATGCTACTTTTTACCGATATACCACGCGGGCGGAAGCTAGTAGTCTATAATGAGTAAATATTGTAGCTTGAATTGAACATTTAGAAATGCAAATTACCCTTATCTAGGCAGGTAAGAATGTTACTTAATTTTTATTTCTGCTAAATGTAAATCACATACTTAATGAATCAATCATGAATATTTTGTATTGAAAAAAAAAACAACTGCAATTCAGTTGTAGATAAAAGTCTGACCTAATACTACTATGCATTTGCAGACAAGGATCTGGCATGTTTGTGATTACAAAAGAGGATGAGAAAGGAGATTTTGGTGTAGCCAAGACTTCTGACCCCGATAAGTTTGTGCAGCTGGCTATCAAGTCTGGTGATTCTCTATTGGGTAGGTACAGTTTTTTTTTTTTTTGACTGATATGCTCATTTGGTAACCCACAACGTGTTTTATGGACACATGACAGCTGATCTCACTCACTTCGACTCTGGCCTAGCAAGGCTTGCCATAAGACGGGCAATACAACGCTAGTAGAATAAAAAAACATACAGTCAAATTGAGAACCATCTCTTTTTTGAAGTCGGTTAAAAATCATAAGTACTCATAGCAATCGTTTACATACAAATAATCCTAATTATTAATGTTAAATGCAAAAGTGAAGTGTTTGTTTGTTACGTTTTCACGGTAAAACCGCTGAACAGATTTTGATGAAATTTGGCACATGTGTAGGGTAGGCCATGACCTGGAGAAGGACATTCATTCTGGATCGCAGACGAAGTGGCAGGCAAATGCCAGTATAAAATATTCCTATAATAGGATTCTAACAGCTCAGGTCATGGTCCCATCAGTAGATCGTATCTAAAACCCAAAACTGTTTGTAGGTTCGAATTCCTACAATTCTTCTTACGATGCGGTTATCATAATAATTCCCACTGTTAGGACACAGCCTCCTTTCCGTGAGAGAGAGTAGGCTTTAATCCACCACGCCGACCCAGTGCGGGTTGGTGGATGTCACATGTCTTCGAATTTTTGGTTCCAAGACATGCCGGTTTCCTCACGATGTTTTCCTTCACCGTTTTGAGAGCAGTGGTGATGAAATAATCTATCTGACTGGGTTCGAACTTACGACCTCTCTGGCTGAGGCTACATTAGTCCGTGACACATGAGCGATTAAAACAAAAAAAATATTTATTTATTTACTTATTTGTTTGTTTTAATCGCTCATGTGTCGCAGGTCGCGTCGCGGTCTAATGTAGCCTCAGCCTCTCTTATTTCTATTTGGCCACCACTGCCCACGGTTATCATAATAATATTCTCTATGCACGGCTTTCCAGAGCATCTCCACATGTTAGCACAAGAAGCTCTCGACCATGCTGATCTCCCGGTACTGACCGCTACGCTTGGAGCCGCGGCGTTGTTGAAGAATAGTCTCTATTGCTATGTGCAGCATATTGAGGATAGTGGCAATCCGGAGAGGTACTCGCTAATTCAGGTACCTACTTATAAACTTAGAACAAATAAAAAACCAAGACAGAGCGCTGTCAACAGTGACGTGAGGCCGGTTTCGTAAACATGTGTGCACTTAGTAAGGTGTAGTTTGATTGTAAATGTGTGCGTGTTAGCGTGTTTACACAAAGCGGAGGTGTAGTTTTGGGCTATTGTCTTGGTTTTTTATTTGGCCTGAGCTTATAAAAATGATTTTGTCCTGGACAGTTTACCTACTATAAGTATTATACATAATTATAAGTATAATAAACTCACGCCCATATACGCCAGAAACAACAGAAAATTAAATAAATAATACTCAAATGTAAACAAAAAAAGGATTCAGATACAAATAGAAAAAAAGCTAATATAAGAGTTGTTGATAGTAAAATATGATGTCATACGCACAGTTTTGATACAGTCTGATAATTTCGGTTGAGCATTCGCCAACGTCCATACTACGTTAATACACCGGTTCTCGTCCGATCACCGAAGTTAAGCAGCATCGGGCGCGGTCAGTACTTGGATGGGTGACCGCCTGGGAACACCGCGTGACGTTGGCTTTTGCATTTTTAAAACTTTAATTAAATTTTGCTTTGTTTCTTTTTGTTTTTTCTAATTTTATTTTATATATTCGTGTATAAAACCTTGTTATTATTAATTATTTTATGTAATTATTTTTAGGAAGTTTTATTTATCGAGTTTTAAAAGCCATATCCATACAAATATTTATCTTTTCACGCTTTAAACCCGGCTCTCAGATAGGCTCTTTAAGCCCGGCTCTCAGATAGGCTCTCAGAGAGTTGGGACATAGAATACTTTTTATACCGATAGTACAGCTTGGCAAACAAGAGTATGATGCGGTGACAAATGAAACGAAATATTTTACTCAAGTAATGCAGACCTATGATGTTGGCACTACTTTGCCGACAAGTGCTAGTAGGTTTTGAGTCAGTACAAGCAGCGTTTTTAACTATTTGTTTAAATTCTTTTACTCATTTCCCATTTGAAGTGACCTATATGCGATAGTGGCGCCCTCATTTTTTCCAAACTCTTTTTTGCTAAGCTGTACGTTCCCATGGGATCAAATCCAACCTCCACGTTGGAGAAGATGCGGGCACAAGCTAGTAGTTAATTTTATATTGTTAATTAATTTTGTTACCGCCATCTTAACGCCCTACATTAATTCTAGGGTTGCTACAAACGCTACACTACAATGTCGGAAGCTGTCGGCGAAAGAGTTCTTGATCTTCACAACCGCGTGCTATCTCTTTACATTCTTCAAGATTCAGGGGGGCGGCCGATAGATGGCAAGGCTAGGACGGTGCACGAGAGTGGCACGCCATCTGTGCAGGGATGGTGGCTTTATATGAATGGTAAGGGAATCTGGGTTTCTGGTGGCAGTGCTGTGTTATGATAGTTTTGAGGTAAAATACTGTGACAGCAGCAACCCAATAGCAACCATATTTAAACTATAATAAGGATCTCAATGATTTTAAAGGTGATGAAAAATTAGAGGTAAAATTACTGTGAAAGGATTGGTCCTTTACGAAACATATGGGTTTCTAACTACTTTATTGCTCTCACGGTCAGTTGGAAGTTTATTTCGACTTTCTTTCCATGCTCATAATGTTGATTTTTGTTTGACAGTAAAAACTGAACAGCTATATTACTGCTAGAAAATATATGACATTTAGTTAGTTTCTTTTTTGTTTTTCTAGGTAGTAGAAGAGATCTCTGGGATACTGTACCACCGCGGATGGCGCAAAGAATCTTCGCCGGAATGCTCAATGAAACGCTCACCATACTTACTGTAAGATATTGTCAAGTAAGTGGACAATAATATCCTAGAAAAATAAGCTCACGGGTCTGTTTTAGAATATTTAGAAACTCGTAAATTTAATAAAATAAAAACATTAAATACTCATTGTCTCATTCTTTCTTTTTCGTGTGGTTAGTGACAACCTGGCTGTCAGAGTTTTTATGCCGCCCATGGACCTCTGACTTGGCTTCACATGCCATCGAGAAATATCTCTCAGGCATGCCGGTTTCCTCACGATGTTTTTCTTCACCGTTTTTGAAGCAAGTGATAATTATACAATACGCACATGAATCCGAAAAGTCAGAGGTGCGTGTCTTGGGTTCGAACTCGAGACCTATGACTTGGCAGACCGACTGTCTCACCACTAGGCACTGCTGTTAGTCTAAGACCCACTTGCATGATAAAGTAATAAAAGTGACTGTTAGTAAGTGGTTTTATAATAAAGTAACATAATTATGTAACCGTCGAAAACAGACTTTATGGTACTTAAGTTAAAGTTAATATTTCCATCCACTTCAAAGCAGTTTCTTCTCATTTCAGACTAACACAACAGAAACTACTACGCGCCTTCTTCTCAACGACATACTAAACATTCTTCTCTGTGTAGCTCAGCTACTGCCGTCTATTTGCGCAAATGGGTCAGACCTAGCAGGGTTAGACGCTAAGCATCAGACTCGGGACGTCAGGGATGTGCACGCGAAGTGCAATGAACTGTTCAAGTGCTTTGTGTATAGGGGGGCTGACTTGCATTTTTTACATCAGGTGAGTCTGTCAGTCACAAGACTTAATGTCTGTTCTAAAAGTATCAGACGAAAGTGTAAACAAACCCTGTTCTGGCTAAATTCTTACAGAATCACTGACTAAATGGAATAAAGTTACACAATTCATTTGTATTCAGCATTTCATCTTTGTATCTCACCACTTTTCCAACAACTATTGTAACTACAGCTTGGCAAAAAAGAGTGGAAAAAATGAGGGCGCCACTACCGCATATAGGTCACTTCAAATGGGAAATGACTAAAAGGCTTTAAACAAATAGTTAAAAACGCTGCTTGTACTGACTCAAAACCTACTAGCACTTGTCGGCAAATTAGTGCCAACATCATAGGTCTGCATTACTTGAGTAAAATATTTAGTTTCATTTGTCACCGCATCATACTCTTTTTTGCCAAGCTGTAATTGAATACCATTATTGAATTGTGATTGAAAAATCATCGTCGAAGAGGTTATAAAATAAAAGTATTTAAATAATTAAAAGAAAGCACTCATTTAATTGTATATGACACTTCAAATTGACATCGAAATGTACTATTTCTGATCCATTTGTTTACATTCCCATCAGGTGCTTCTGAAACAGATCATAATTATGTTATGTAAAGATAAATCTCATCTGTGTTTCATACATTTATGTTTCAACTCGACCAAATGTAGAGAACAGCTGACTTTTTTTCGAGATTTCAGGGCCAATCCTTATTCGGCAGGAGTTTAATAGAAATTCGTTGAGCACATAAAAACACACCGTGCCCGTCCTTGTCTTCTGAAATTAATTATGTAGCTTGCTTAGTAAAAAATCGTATTACAATAAATTTTGAAGTAAATTCTCTATTAATTTTCCAGGAATTCAAAGAAAGGGATCCTCCATCGATCCCAAGAGAATGTCCGTATCCGTGGTTTACGTTTGTCAATCCGAAACTGTTCGACAAGTTGGATGACCCGTCTGTAAGGAGTACGCACGACTTGTGTAATAAGACTGCTATAGGATTGGAGCTGATTGTGCTGTTGGCACAACCGCAACCGAACTGGGCGTTGATTGTTAAGGTACAATAAAAAGTAATACCTACATTTAAAGTAAAGTCAGGGACATTAATTGTTAAACAAATTGACTACCAATTTAATTTTTTCGTATGTTCAAATCACAACTGTCATTCTTTGACAGACTCCTCAGGATGACGATTGACCAGTCGCGAACCCGAACACGACGTGTGCCTTGTTTAGAGGTGAAACACGTGTCGATTTCTTACAGGATTTTTTATGACTCTTGAGGAATAGATAAGCGGAATAGGTTACTAAATATATCTACGTCTATTTGTATTTTATAATGGATTTCCGCAAAGTCACGCCTGAATCAATTAGCTAACACAGCAGTGTACTTTTATATGAACAATAGTTTCTCCCCCCAGCACGCGTAGCATGACCACTGTAGAAACGGGTTTTGTCGACGGAAGAATAGACAAAATGACAGATTAAGATTGTTTACAGGTTGTCAGGGTAAACACCGTTGTCACTTAAACCATGGGTAGTTGACTTAAAAATATAAAAACAAATGACCGAGTAACAACAAAAAAAACGTTATTTTCATTAAAAGATTTAAAAAAGTTTATATCCGACACCGTGCTCGCTAGCGAAACAGCTGACTAACTGAGGGAAGGGTCGCGCTCGCGGCCGGTCAGGTCACCCCCCGCACCTCCCGCCAGTGTTGAGACGCAAGTTCGTTGTAGGGCAATGAACTTACGTCTTTTGTGGTAAAATGTAGTTCAAAATTTTTTTTTTTTTTTTGTAATTTTCCTTTGATTTTACGTTCCATAAATGACACCAAACTACCGGTTTCAAGGATAACGGTGTTTACCCTAACACCCTGTATATGTCATTTTGTCTTCTCTTCCGTCAACAAAACCCATTAGTTTTATAATATCGTAGTTTTAGACGTAGTATTATAATATCTGTGCCCCAGGTCCTAATGATGCGCGACTGCCAGCTGTCCCGCCTGCTCATCATCCGCGCCACGCGTCACATGTGCGCGGACAACCTCAAGTGGCCGGCCGACGGGCTGTGGTACGGCGTGCGGGACAGGCACTCCAAGTGCAGCGGGTTCCTGTGCACCGCCGACGGGTTCTGTAGGTTTAAGGGGGATGTTAATCGTGAGTAAAAGAGAACAGATGGAACCGCTTTACGGTTTTTCAGACGCAACCCTAAAATAAATTATTGCAATTGAACAACCCAACAAAAAAAAGGGTCAGCCACGTATTTCTTCCTACATAATTATGTAAAACCATCAATCAATCTGCCTAGCCTTTCCCAACTATGTTGGGGTCGGCTTCCAGTCTAACCGGATGCAGCTGAACCAGTATTTTACATGGAGCGACTGCGTATCGGTCAGATAGGCAATCGTTCCATGCTCCACAACCCAGTAACTGGGTAAATACGATACCTCTTAGTGAGACTGGTTGTCAGACTTTCGGGCTTCTGACGACCCGTAACAACTGTCAAAGATCAACAAATGACAGCCACCACTAGACCAACACCCAGTATAATTTTAATCACCATATTAGCCCTTCCGCCCAAAATGGATTTCGGGCTTCTGACGACCTGTAACGACTATGAAAGACCCACGAATGACAGCCGGGACTAACGGCTTAACTTACTTACCGAGACTCCTCGTCTCGGTATGTAAAGATCGTCACCCATCCACGGACCAACCCCGGCAAGCGTAGCTTAACCTGATGGATCGACCCGTGCGGCTGTTGTTACTTAGCCACGGGCTCCTATAATTATGTTAAACCATACTGATGGTAAATTCAATTCAGTTAAAATAAATACTTTTAAGTGCCTAATACTAAACTTTTTATAATATTTATATTTCAGCGGGTGAAGAGCTAGCTCGCGCGGCTGGCGCTCTGACATACATTCTGGCTACAATCGGCAGTAAAGCCGAACTCAAGTCTACTCTGTGTTACGCTCTGGAAATCTCTGGAAGAGACTGGTCGGCGTGTTTGGATAAACGACAGGTAAACAAAACAAAACGAAAAGTGGTTATTAAAAAAAAAAAAAAGATTATTCTCCACATTATGAAGAAAAGATTGATTGATTGTACTGAACCTTTCGTGACAGGTTTTTTTTTGTAGTTATTTATATATTTAACTAGCTGAGGCCCGCGTGGATGTCGGTTATTATATACTTAAACCTTCCTCGAGAACCACTATATCCATTGGTGAAAACAGCATAAAAATTGGTGCAGTAGTTTTTGAGTTTATCGCGAACAGGACGACAGACAGACGCGGCGGAGGACTTTCTTTTATAATATGTAAGGATCATTTTGTTTTTTTAAGGTGTGGTGTGACAGAAGACCTCCTTGGCTGGCTGGGATACTAGCAATAGTGGGCTCTATTTTACAGTTCATACCCCCAATCTTAGTCAACGCTGTGCAGGGCGGGGCTTCAATGTATCAGGTAGATTCATGTAGTTTTTTTTCTATCAGGGGGCCATTTCCCAGCTGTCATTAACAATTAATCTAATTTGACAGGAAAGCAATAATTCATAATTTGTGGACCATTTTACGAACCTCCATAGAAAACTGTCATACAGATGAATTATTTCGTAATTATTTATGTGCGTTTAGTTTGTGCGGAATAAACATTTTTTCTTTCTTTCTAATATGAATTGCACGTAGATCATCTTATGAATTGTCAGTATTTTTTTTCCATTTCGTCGTTTTTCTTTTTCATTTGTAAGAAAAAGCTTGCGCAGTGGTCCGTGACATTTTACGATGATTCATAATATTTGCCAAAGTGGCCGTTAAGCCCATAATAAAAACTGCATAGTAAGACTAATAAGCTTCATAATATAACTAATATTATCAGAACTCTTAGTAAAAGAGTATATTCGGATGGAATAAATAAATAAATGTAGCTTAATAACTCGTTTTTTTCTTCCAGACAATGGCCCTGTGCCTATCCTGCATATCAAGATCCCTAGACTGTGTTCCCCGCAGCTTCGTGAACGCATGTTCAATCATAGAGGGCACTTTGCCCTCCCATATAAACCCTGTTGGAGGTTCCGTACTACTACAAATGCTTGTAACTGTCACCTACGAAGAAATACAGAAATGGGCTGATGAAGAAGTAGAAAAAGAAAAAGAAGGTGAGCGCCATCTATTGATGTTGATGTGAAACTTTTCGGTTGGTGTGAGCGCCATCTAGAGATAGATAAAGGAACTAATGCGCTTCGACTGAGTCTGAAGATTCAATGTTGTGAAAACTTTTTTGTTTGACCGTTTCAGGCCGTCGTCACGTGTCGTTCCAATGTAATGTTTTTTTTTTATTTTATGAACAAGATGTTATTTCTTTTCTGCTTTTAGACTGCTCTCTTGCCTACTAGAATTTGTGAAATAATTAATCATTTATTATGCTAAAGGTTCTTTAATTTGACTTCAGCATCTGCAGCGAATGGGGAGCCACACACTATGAGCGCAAAATCTAATAGACCTCGGTCTAAGCATGTCAGGATTGCTGGACTTGGACAGACAAGTAAGTCCTACAACTAAATTATCAAACTGTTGCTAAATATTGCTATGACATCAATGATTTATTATAATTATTATACAACTATGATTTAACTTTTTTTTTTAAATATACACTATTATTTAAATTAAATCCTAAATAAAATTATCTATATAAACACATTATGTATGTGCAATTATATAACAAAATTTAAAAGAAAAAATAAAGGGGATATCATTGGGCATCAAAGAATTCGTCCGCATCGCTGTCAATGGGAAAGGTGCCCAAAAGGCTGGCAGTATTGCCACGTTGAATGGCAATGCTGCTTCTTTGGGCTAAAAATTAATCACTATTACTGATGACATCAATATTGCTCATGTAAAATGGGCCACTTCTTAAGCTGAATACTCACGCTAATTTGTCTCAGAGAAATATGTTTATGTTCCTTTTTTCATGGTTTTTCCAATGAAATAATGCATAGGTTCTTTACACATACAAAATCCTAACTTATTATTATAAATGCGAAAGTGAGTTTGGGGAAAAGTCCCGTCAAATCGGTTCAGCCGTTTCGGAGATTAACCGGAACAAAAAGACAAAATTAAAAAACAAAACGTAATTTATCGTATGTACTGTCATAAATGCATTTAGTAAAAAAGCTGTTATTTTGGCATTACAAACAGAAACTTTTTTTTTCAATTTTATTTATTTTTATAGATTTATTTTTAAAACCATTGTCCCCGCAGCCACCTCAACATCTCTAAGCTTCGACGGCAGTCACAGCAGTGCATCATCAATAGCCCTCGCGGTCTCCGAAGCCCTATGTTCCATAGATGAAGACGACAAACATACCAGAGACATACAACTGCTCATAGAACGGGCCAAGAGGAAAGTGGTGTTGTCTGAACAATTCGGGTTGGAAGACTTCCCGGAATTCGCTGAGTTATTTGAGGAGGTAAGTTTGGCAACTTGGTCAGTTTTTCTTCATAATCAGATACGAATGAGATGTCTTATCTGTCAGTGCTTCATTTTTAATTCTTTTTAACTGATGTAGTCTAATAATTTTATTCTAACGATGTCAGAGTTTTAAAGCCGCCCATGGGCCTCTGACTTGGCTTCACATGCCGTTGAGAAATATCTCTCTCGCATGCTGGTTTCCTCACGATGTTTTCCTTCACCGTTTTTAAAGCAAATGATAATTATACAATACGCACATGAATCCGAAAAGTCAGAGGGCCTAGACAAGTGACAATCGCTTCGAGAGCGTTTCGTATTTCTACAACGACTTTCAACAGGATTGACATAAGCTTTTCGATAGCTTATGTCAGTCCTATACATTTTTACCTTTTCCATCATCGTTATCGCTGATAGAATGTCACTTTGTCTAGGGCATCAGTGCACCTTGCAGCTCAGTTTACCAACTTAGTTCAGTTACTTACCGATGAAAAACTTATGTTACACTGGTGTTCCCACGTTATGATTCCATGTAGGTAGTTGTACGTACCTGCTTTTATCATACAGTAGTGTGTATCGAGCGCGTAAATGTTTTGAAACCTACCGATGAAAATTATAACGGACGGTACAGTTTATCATTACAGCGATCAATATTCAGTAGTGGCCCAAACAATGAACTCGTAACTGATTTATTATGAACCTTGAACGTTTTAGGGTGACGTGCCTGGATCAAATGCAGAGAGAGCAAGTGATGCTGCTGCCCTGACCAGTCAAACACTAATGACGTCACCTGGAAGAGACAGCCTCCGAGTAAGTACGAAGAGTCACCGTACTTGCATCCCGCGAAATTCAAATTATCTTACGTTTTTACTGTTCCGTAACCAAAGGGTCGGGACGGGGTCGGGTCGGAACGGGACCCTATTACTAAGACTCCGTTGTCTGTCTGTCTGTCCGTCTGTCACCAGGCTGTATCTCATGAACCGTGATAGTTAGACAGTTGAAATTTTCACAGATTATAACAACAAATACTAAAAAACAGAATAAAATAAATATGTAAGGGGCTCCCATACAAAAAAACTTGTTTTTTTTTGCCGTTTTTATAGATAATGGTACGAAACCTTTCGTGCGCGAGTCCGACTCGCACTTGGCCTTTTTGCAAGGCATTGTCAGGTTGTATCTTGATTAAAATAGGATTCGCGACTATAACAGATACGTATTTAAAGAATTATAAACGTGTTAAATATACTTCGCATCGTTTATAGGTTATCTATGAACATCTCGCACTGCATTCGGAATGGATATACAAAGAGCTGGGCATTCAAGACTCCTGTGATGTCGACATACCGTTGAACAAAACTCCGCTGTTGTACATCATGTTTCATATTGGGAAGCAACCTTTTGATCAGGTAAATATACCTAAGTATTTTTATTTCAACGCAGATTTATCTAATCTAACTAATATTATAAACGCGAAAGTTTGTAAGTATGGATGGATGGATGGATGGATGTTTGTTACTCTTTCACGTAAAAACTACTGAATGGATTTGGATGAAACTTGGCAAACAGATAGTTTATAACCTGTATTAACACATAGGATACTTTTATCCCGATATTCCCACGTCGAGACTTACGCGGGTGAAACCGCGGGGCGCAGCTAGTTATTCATGAATACACTACACTGGTTCCGAAACCAAATTACTTATATTATACTGTATACTGTTCTGAAAATGGAACCGCATGCCTTATGTATCCTTTTTTTTTTGGATGGTGGGAAATCCTCAAATGACTTCTCCCGCTCTGGGCGGAGCGGCAGGGCGTGTCAGACTTTTACTGACTAAAACGCAGTCGTGTTCCTTAAGTTGCCTGTTGCCAAGGGTATCCCTTTCGGACTTTCCCGCAACCTTGGCAGGAACATGCCTTATGTATGCTCAAGTGCTAGTAATAATCCAGTAATCGTCGGCTACAAACAAAGGCTTATAAATTACCTCTGACAGCATAAATATTATTTGTATTGTCCTTAGTTCCTCCGCGACGAATGGCCAATACCTTGGAGCAAGTTGGTCCCCGTAGCCAAAGCCTGGTCTGGTCTGGAAGGAGTCCGGGTCCACATCAACAGACGTACTGACGTCCGGAATATGAAAACCCAGGGAAAGTCCAACAAACAGTTGATGCAACTTTGCGCTATGTTCAAGTCTAATAGTGAAGGACTTTTGTAGTGTGTTCGGATGAGTTCGGGTATGTTCGGGGCTTGTCGGGTCTACGTGAATAGACGCAGACGTCCGTAATATGAAGACCCAGGGAAAGTCCAACAAACAGTTGATGCAAATTTGCGATATGTTCAAGTCAAATAGTGAAGGACTTTTGTAGTGTGTTCGGATGAGTTCGGGAATGTTCGGGGTTTATCGGATGCATAATAGTAAAAATGTAATTTTATTGCCATTTCTGTATTTTTTGTGCCTTAAGGTAATTTATTTATTTATTTAATACTTTAAGCACACAAATGTACAGAGGCGGACTTAATGCCATAGGCATTTTCTACCAGTCAACCTTTGTAATTATGTAACGTACAAATATAACCTTGTTACATACGCGATCATAATATTATAAATGGCAGCCATAATACAGGGTGTTAGGGTAAACACCGTTATCCTTGCAACCAGTGGTTTGGTTTCATTTATAGAACGTAAAATCAATGGAAAATTATATATATTTTTTTAATGTTTTTAGATCTAAATTTTACCACAAAAGACGCAAGTTCGTTGCCCTATGCGCTAGGGCAACGAACTTGCGTCTCAACACGGGCGGGGGGTACGGGATGTGACCTGACCGGCAGCGAGCGCGACCCCTCCCTCAGTCAGTCAGCTGTTTCGCTAGCAAGCCCGGTGTCAGATATAAACTTTTTAAAATCTTTTAATGAAAATAACGTTTTTTTTTGTTGTGTTCGTTCATTTATATTTAATTTTTTATATTTATTTATATTTTATTTTATTTTTTATTTATATTTAAGTCAACTACCCATGGTTTGAATGACAAGAGTGTTTACCCTTACATCCTGTATATTAGTAGTAGGTGTATAATTGATCTAAAATAAACCACGTCATTAATACTTTTACTAAAGCTTTTTACTTTATATTACTCCCTTCGTCTTACCTACGATTCAATGGCTTTCGGAAAACAGATTGAAATGAATTGTGGTTACTTTTTCAAGCAAACTCAGGGAAAGTTAAGCAAAATGACTATGAACTTAAATTGTCCGTATATTCAAATCACAAACTGTCATTTCAGTTGCGATTTGAATAAAGTTACTAGTTGTTTAGAGGTATGTGGAACAGGGTGTAAATTTCACTCATCCTTTATAGAAAAGGGATGATCCTCCGACCAGACGGGTGTTATGTCTGGTGGCAACTCCCCGACGATTGATGTCGGGACGTTGTGTATATGCTAGTCGCGCAGTAAATTCTGCTTGTGTGATGCAGGATTTTGCGTGACGTCAGTGTGATGCGTAGATCGCATGTGGCAATGGGGATACGGTTTTAACACGGCAAATTGTCGTAGGTAATGCGTCATTTTGCTTAACAATTTCCCTGACAGTAGGTACCTAATATTACCCCGTTACCTAGTGATTTTTTTCACTAAAATCTACAAGAAACATCCTTTTCACACATAAATCTTGACTACAACATCGAAAAACATACACCAGAAAATCGTCACTCTACTCATATCAAGCCTATCCAATTTGCCAGCAATATCTATAAAATGTCAACACTGACATAAGTCCGCAACTCCGTATAAAATACAATATTCCCCAATAAAATATTCACAAGGACATGAATTGTGAAACATTTTTCCTCTTAGTTCAGGAACTGAAGTTGGTTGGGGCAACTTGACTCGAAGTCTCTGTCATAAGTTTTATACGGGACTTCACGTAACTTTGCTCCATAGACATTGACATTTAGTAAGTTTAAACACAGTAGATTCTATTAGGAGCTGGTTGGTAATAAGTTTCCGGAATGTTGGGAGCCAAGAGGCAAGAAGATCGGAACTTTTATCCGATATCTGATATTTTAAACGCGTGGTTTGCTTTTTTTTTGTAAAGTTTTCTCCGGAAAGTTTTAAAGCTTGCTGTATTTTTCCCTTGGGTCACCATATGGCGATAAGGAATCGAGTTAGGGGGTAGGTTGTTTCTACTGCGAACGTAGATATTTATCTAAAGGAAAGGTCTAAAATTCACCAAAGAATTATTATCTTAATATTAATTATTATTATCTTTTCTTATTGGTTAAATAATACCCCATCGGTATAATACAATGCACGTAGATATGTTTAGTAACCTATTCTCAACGAGGCATTCTCATGATGACGATTGACCAGTCGCAAACCAGAACATGACTTGTTGCCACACCGAGCGCTGCGCGCGAGGTTACTAAACATATTCTACGTATATTGTATTTTATATTGGATTTCTGCAAAGTCACGCCTGAATCAATTATCTTCCCTCCTATCGGTCTTAGAAAAATATCAGGGTGTGTAATTTAACCCCTAAGGCTTTGAATTAAGAACACTGAGAATCATTAGATAGTTAAACCATCACTTCACAAGCAACTAACGTGTAACTATTTGGTTTGCCCAATTTTTTCACGATTTTTAAACCCACAATCCTCCACCGGACATATTCTCGACCCAATCAATCTGCCTAGCCTTTTCTCAACTATGTTGGGGTCGGCTTCCAGTCTTCAGTTGCAGCTGAATACCAGTATTTTACATGGAGCGACTGCCTGTGCCTATCTGACCTGCACAACCTACTTTCCACCCAATACAAGAAAATATCGCCCACCTTTGAAACCTCAATTTAATCAAAGAATACACTAAATCCGAAACGCAAATCCAAGTGCTTTATAAGCCACGAAAACGGTGTATCGGAAACCGATGCAAATAAACTTGAACTGGGGTTCGAAGCCCAAATCTTTGGCGGGCAAACACTGTCGCTGTGTTGCACACGTTACGCTCTATGCTGTTCGACATGTTAGATGTAAATTGAGAACCAGTCAAATGATTACTAGGGGTGCAGAAGTTGAGGGGAGTTTGGATGAGTTGTTTAAAATATTTTGGTAATTCTGTTGAGTCAATTAGGTACACACGGCTACACATCAAGCTATACATTTCCAGTATAAGCTGACCTCGCATTGTACGGAAATTCTATACAATACGAGATCAGCATAAACTGGAAATGTATAGCTTGATGTGTAGCCGTGTGTATTACATTACGTTGTTGACAGGGTTTCTCAGATCCGCATGTTGCTTAAAAATCTTTGAAGTCCGGTTTGAGTTCCGCCTATGCTAAAGGCGGCGAAGTTCCCGGTAAATTAACAGCAGCCCGGTAAGCTAAACTGAGCTGTAATAGTAGGATTTGTTTTTGTTGCATACGAGTCAGCGTTGCTTGAACCAAGTTATCGTCATTTGCAAACGAACCATATTATTTTTAAAAGAAAACATCAAGATGATAGATTCGAAACAAAAAAAAAAAACAAGTACACAAAAAAGACAATTTCAGGTGACTTTTCAACTCAGCGTAGGGGTCGGATCACCGAAGTTGTCCCGGAATTGTTTATTCAAAGCGCGCCGCGGACGTGATGCGATTGTTACATTCCGGGACGATTCCAATCAAATTTTGATTTATTCCTTTTGTTCCACTTTACATTTTCGGTAATGTCCGACTGATTCTGTTGGGTTTTGACATGGGATCAAGTTCTTGAAAAGGGAATGAAATAGAAACGTGTTTAGGCATGCAAAGCCCGAGTTTCCCATTGTCTGCTGTGTTATCTGAATTTTGAGTTCGTCATAATACCTACTCGTGGTTCATTTCTATTACCATTCAGCATATAGCATATACTACATTTTCCTGTGAATAGTTCCTAAGCACAGGTATAACGCCACGTTTACCTATCAATTGTATTTCCATTTTGAAGTAGGTATTATATTGAGATAGTAAGATTTGGTCCTTCACGGGTTTCAAGACTGTCTTCATATTAGGTAGGTCCATAGTCAACACACTTGTTCAGCCTACACACTTTTTTGCAATGAGATACTTACAAAGTGACGTGGGTCACTGCTATAGTAAAACGTTTTTCGCACAATGCTATTTTTAGTTTCATCCCATTTTTTGCACGGAAATATTTCGCGGAATCTCTGACGATAAATTGGAAGGCATCAGTTCGGATTTTACCTTTCAATTTATTGATGCAATGTGACTCCGTTCCCCATTCACGAAAAAATGCTTTGACCACACGAACAGTAAAATGGCTCTAAGTAAGTACCTACTGTTGAAATGAAATTATTTTTATTTCTGTTCTGTGCTCGTGATTATAGATCACTACATAATTATAAAACAAAGTCCTCCGCTGTCTGTCTGATCGCGATAAACTCAAAAACTACTGCACCGATTTTCATGCTGTTTTCACCAATGGATAGAGTGGTTCTCGAGAACTGTTTTAGTATATAATAACCGACATCCATGCGGGCGAAGCCGCGGGCATCAGCTAGTCTATAATAATAAGTTTCAGTTCATAATCAGGTTTTGCTAAATAAGTTGCAGAGGCCTTGTTTACCAGAATCAGAAGATGGGAAGTCTTCTGGTACAGTTCTGGTATTCTTCCATAATATCTACATATACAACATACATTACAAAGTAGGTACAATAAAAAACTAGAACTAGGGAATTTAAAAATAATTAAAGCGGTACTTACTTTAATAAAATTCGTAATCTCAGATAATTTATATTTCATTCCCACCGACTAAACTATTTATTTCAGCACTAGCGACCCGCCCCGGCTTCGCACGGGTGCAATGCTGATACTAAATACACTACAGAAAAACTGTGAAGTTATTATACACATAAACCTTCCTCTTCAATCACTCTATCTATTAAAAAAAAACGCATCAAAATCCGTTGCGTAGTTTTAAAGATTTAAGTATACATAGGGATATAGGAGATCTTAGAATTCCTAATCACTATCACTACATAGTATAAAATCAAGTAATAAAAACTAAAACCCAACTACGACTTAAAAGGTATAAACAAGACACCACAGACGGACAAATTAAAAATCCGGAGTCACACGTAATCTGTTCGATTTATGCCCTAACACGTGTGACTCCGGATTTTTAATTTGTCCGTCTGTGGTGTCTTGTTTATACCTTTTAAGTCGTAGTTGGGTTTTAGTTTTTATTACTTGATTTTATACTATGTAGTGATATTGATTAGGAATTCTAAGATCTATTTTGTTTTTCTTTATTATTCGAGTTAATTATCTTTTTGTATGCACGTTTTTCTATGGCAATTAAACCTACTTTTCATTATTTTTATTTTTACTAAAGGACATTTTAAACGTCAATTTTTGTGTCAATATTTTAAAACAAGATGGCGCCGATTGGCGCCGGCATTTCCTAGCTGACTGTTTAGCGCGTAATTCCGCGTAATCGTGGTTTAATCACAGTTAATGAAGTAGTTTATTCATGAGGTACCCACTAACGGTACGAGTAGATTTATATTAGTCTTCAGTAAGCATGGGTGAATATGGTAATTATAATCATAATTCATCCTATAAAATCCTGCTGACTTAAAAGGGGCTCTCCCCACGTGCTCTTCATCTAACTACGCTTTCAACAAATTATCTAAAGGATAATATATTTCTAATCGCCTCGGGGTTGCATGTGGATGAATAATGATCGCGTTACAATAATCTTATTTGTATAATCAGCTAGAATAGCTTAGTCATGGAGTCGTCAATACTAAGATGATGCATGAAAGAAGCAAATAAATTTGGACTTATGACCCTGATAGTAAATAATATCATCACACTTTTTTATATCTTGATATCTTTTATTTAATATCATTTAATTAAGTTGTCTTCTTGAAGAATTTTTCCAACCTTTTCTTAATTTTTTTCGGACTTCCAGTGTTTTTCTAGTTTTCATTTAGGGACATTCTTGACAGCACAAAAATCAGTTGAAGTTTGCATTTTATCTCACCTAATGATAATTCCAAATGTAACCACAATAATATATCCACAAAAGATAACTAGTGCCCAGTTTTGTCCAAGGATTTCGCTAAAGTCCACATTTTATTAACCACTATTTCATTTCTGACCACCACCAAACGTTCCCATTTTCCCAGATCGCAATGCCACCAGCACACTGCACCTTATTACTAATCATACTATATCCGAAATACATAAACAATAGGTTCCAATTTCCTACACAGTGGCGACCTCGTGCAATCTTCGAGAACTATTGACGAAGTTGTGGAGTAAGCATAAATTGTGTCTCTAGCCAATAGTTTGGAAACTAAATGTCCCCTTTTGTGAGCTATCTAGTAGCTCTGGGCGCAGTTGGCTTGGCTTGGTGTAGGTATTTGCTAAGTAAATTGAGACCAGCTTTGGCGTTGGCGCTTGCTCCTTAGTTGTGAACTGTAATATAGGGAGGAGACGTGAGAAAATGAGTGTAGAAGGTAGTGGGGGGAAACTGTGATTAGACCACAGATGAATACAGAAAGTTCACTCCGCATTTTTGGTATGAAGCTGCAAGTAGGTACGCGGCGGGTTCAACTTGTCGAATTCAGTGGGCGTAACGTAGTCAGAAGTTATAAGAGTTACGCGATAAAAAGAGAGGCAACTGTTAGGTGAATTCAGGGTATAAGAGTAAACACCGTTGTCACTCAAACCATGAGTAGTTGACTTAAATATAAAAATAAATGACCGAGTAACAACAAAAAAAAAACGTTATTTTCATTAAAAGATTTTTAAAAGTTTCTATCCGACACTGTGCTAGCTAGCAAAACAGCTGACTGACTGAGGGGGGGGTCGCGCTCGCGGCCGGTCAGGTCAATTCCCGCGCCCCCCACCCGTGTTGAGACGCAAGTTCTTTGCCCTAGCGCATAGGTGAAAGGGTAAAATACTGTAGTGGAAAAACGTAATGAAAAAATAATAAAAAAGTCGTAATTTTCCATTGATTTTACGTTCTATAAATGACACCAAACCACTGGTTTCAAGTATAACGGTGTTTACCCTAACACCTTGTATAACTGTAGGTAAATAAAACTGTGCGACATGCCGACATGAATTGCACTTTATTGTGTCGTAGCAAAAGTCGCTTTTTATTTAAATGGTTTTGTGGAGTGAACCATCTGTAATCTGTGATTAGACTAAGAAAATCAAGGCCTACAAAAAATCTTGGGTCCTTTCGGTTTGTTTAAACATTAACTACATAGTTACGAAAGTTTTTATTAAGCTAAGGTCCACCTGAATTTCGGCTCCGAGTGCCAAGCGATGTACCGTGACGATCATTAAGAATTAACAACCAGAAAAACCTACCACTTACATTTTGTATGACCTGAACTTCAATCTAATGGCAGTTGTGGCAGAGAAACTAATTAGAACACTTAGGGCGAATTTCACCAAACTTTTACACCGAGTATAAGTCTTATCCTGCGAATAAATTTTGAATTTTTGACAGTTTTTCATACAAAAACTGTCAGACGACAATTTTATTCCACGGATAAAAGATATCTGACTTTGATGAAATCAGCCCTTAAAAAGATTAATTAAAGACTATGCCGTAGATAACTAACTAGCGATGTGTTTTTAATTCAATTTATTTTAAATCATCTTCAAGTTAGATTTTTTTAAATACTGAAAAATAAAACTTTTTATATTAGTACCTAGAGAAATTAAAGAGGATTCATTTAAATTTCACTTCAATTTCAGACTAACACCCTCGACAATTTTTAATCGACAACTAATTAACTAGGTACCTCATTAAGGTAAGTACCCAAAAACTCCATTAAATTAAAAAGAAAATTGCATCACCACTCGAAAGAGTAAAAACTAATTTCAATAAAACTTCGTTTTTCTCGTGTTCTGTTAATTAAAATACTCTCAGATCAAGCCGACGAAGCTTTGGCCTGAATCGATAGAAAGGAACATTGTCTTCGAAAGTCTCATTGTTTCATCTCTCAATACCTAGGGCTCCCTATTTAGCTACGAGTAGATAGAATATTGTACTGATGTTTGCTGAGAGATTCAACTTTGATGGGAAGGAAATTATACATTTATAGGGGCTTAAATTAGAAAGGAAAGTCGCCTGAAGGTCGTTTGTGAGAAATGTCGCGATTTGACAACCGTGTAGGTCTGATATACTCGTAGCACCGTATTTACCTTAGGTAGGGCACATTGCTCGCAGAACAGACGGCCGATGGGGCCGAAAGGTTCTGGAGTGGCGACCGCGTACCGGAAGACGTAGCGTTGGAAGGCCCCCCACTAGGTGGACCGATGACCAGGTGAAGGACGCAGGAATCCGCTGGATGAGACAAGCACAGAACCGGTCGAAGTGGCGGTCCTTGGGGGAGGCCTATGTCCAGCAGTGGACATCTTTCGGCTGAAATGATGATGATGATGATGAGGTAGGTATTCTTGAAACAAAAAAAAAAATGTTCTGCTAAGAACCTATGTCATATAAGTATATTGGCTTGCAAAAACAACGGTGTAAGTTTCGGAAAATTGTTAACGGCAGTATGTTCGCCCACTATAACATTAACTCATTACTTACGTGATTGATGAAATGTGGGAGTATCTGTACCTCTACATATACAATAGACGTGGTGTTAATATAAGCGTGATATTTCTATAATTATATATTACTAGCTTCCGCCCGCGGCTTTGCCCGCGTGGTATGTCGATAAAAAGTTGCCTATGTCCTTTCTCAGGCTCTAGACTATCTGTGTACCAAATTTCATTTAAATCGGTCCAGAAGTTTTGGCGTGAAAGCGCGACAGACAGACAGACAGAGTTACTTTCACATTTATAATATTAGTAAGGATTGTATATCCATACATATTATTGCGTTATTGCAACTGCGTTATTCTTCTAAACTTCGCAACAAATTTTGATGCGGTTGTGCCATCATTTTTAGAGAATTTATTGCGGACGGTGTACTAACATGTGTACATACACATAAATTAAAATTATATCATAAAGAATTCTCGATTTCCAACCTATCTAAGCAACACTAACACTAATTTTCCTCCAAATGTTTCACTCGTGTCCCATATTGAGTGCTACCAACTCGACCTGCAGCAAAGTGCTTCTTAACTAAGCCCAGACTTGTTATAAAGTGCCTTGTACTACACATACCAGCTGACTCTGTTACTAAGTACAGATTGTGTGGACTTCATGAGATAGGCATGAAGGATGTCATTATTTACGAATATGAGGGACATTTCGTCAGAAATATTTTGAAAAAAGAATAAAGGTAGGCCAAAGAAATGATATACGGATTGTATGTAAGATAAAATGGTTAGAAAAAGTATGGCAAAAAAAGAGGACGATGATGGTATCTACTGGAAGGAGTATCAAAAGATCGTAACACGTGGTGCTCTGTAATTCCTGGTTACATAGCCTACACCCTTGGGAAAGGGGCGCACGTCTCATATATGTTGTGAGATAATGATGGTGTTACGGATAAGAACAACTGTGTGAAATATGGTATTGCTAGAAAGGGAGTGACTACCGAGATGACGACTAATAGAGAAGTATGGAAGAAAGGAAAAACCTAATAACACTTTGCTCGACCTGGGAATCAACCCCAGGACCTCAGCAGTTGCGCTTGCGACCACGCAACCAACGGGGCAGTTGCAGGAGCAAATAAGAACCCAAGAATCGTATAACTATAAGTTTTTTTACTATATATATATATATAATATATATAATTCTATACTATAAGTTCTAGCAACGCTATCCTAAGGGCTTTAATATTTTGACAACTTGTTTATTTCTCGAATTATTTGGAGCTCGTCCCCTGGTCTCCTAAATCCTTAAGGGGGAGTAGTTTGACAGCAAAAAATCATATTTCACCCGCGCAACCCTTACCTACCCCTCTCATTAAACACGACGAAAACAAAACACAATGCCTTCCCGCCAGCAGAAACTTTTCGTCTGGCGTTTATAGAATTCGAATTTCAATCTTCTGTAGTTTATTTTGCTTATACGATACGCTAAGCTTGAATTCAGAACTATAGATCATGTCCATGTTTTGGAACTAGAAACTCAATGTTGACGTGAAAAAGTTCAAATTTAAATGTTACCAAATTTTATTTAGGACCTTGTACAATTTGTACCTAATGACGTCTTTGTGGAAAACTGTGTTACCAAGTAATAAATATAATGCTATATCGTGGATTTCTCGCTTTGGAGGATCGTGCAAAGTGATACCCAAGTAAAAAATAATATTCGTATAATGAATTTTGCACTGTATTGTGCAACGAATATGGCATGTGTCATGAAAACCTTTCCTGCGCCAAACGCGAACAATCCCCTTCGAAAACATTTTGAAACATGTGAAAAAGAGGCCGAGTTCTGTACAAAAGAAATAAATGTAGGATTGTCGGCTTCACCACTAAAAGAATTGAAATCTATTCATCTATGTAAATAGGTGGCAAAGTACCAAAGGGACTAATTATAACAAAGGCCCGAGGTACGCGCTCAGTACCGGCGCTGTGTTTTGGGCGCGCGCCCGGCGCGTTTTGGACGCTCGTCAAACGCAACAAGATTTCCACATTTTGTTGTAACTTTTGAACCGTGTTTCTTTTAAGTTTATTACTAATGCGGAGAAAATGACAAGGAAAAATAGTGAAAAAGGAACTCGCGTCCAAGGGTCAAGGGCACGGTTAGGCTTCATTTACGGAGACGCGAGGAGTCGCGCGTGGCTTTGGGCGGCGCGGCTCGCACTGAATTCAAACATATGGCGTTGTATGAGTGCGTTTACGGAGACGCGATTTTACACGCGTTTGTTTGAAATGGAGCGTTTTTTGCGGCGGAGCCCGCGAATGGCATAGCCGCGTCACACGCGGCGTTTCATCACGGCGGCGCACGTAGCAGCAATGCCCGCGGCATACCTTCTCTCAGTCTTATTTGTAAATCGCACAACGGAGATGCAAGTTGAGAGTGGCAAGTTGCGACATGTGCAAGCCTAACGGCGCCCGGCATGGGCGCTCGCTTAGACTGCAGCGCTTGATATAATTCGTTACATAGGAATTCATACAATTTTATTGAGCGCCCGAAACGCAGCGTACAAAATGCGCGTCTCGGGCGCTTGTTATAACTAGTCCCTTAGTAGAAAGTTTAGTATGGTCCCTTTTTGTAACTGTTGAAATTGTAGCTTTAAAAACATGCCAAGTTGCATTAAACTTTAGGCCTCATTTACGGAGACGCGGGGCGTGGCGCGTCGCGTGCAGTGTGGCGTCACGCGGTGCGTCTGACGTTTTTTCTGTTTACGGTGCGGCGGCGCGTGAAGCGGCAGTTATCATCCCACGCGTTTACATAAACATATGGCAATATACGTCTTGATTGTCGCGGTTTTTTTTGGGGTTATAATATATATTTTTGAAATGTACTAATTAAAACCTTTCATTTGATACCCAACATGGTATGATTAAAAAATATTTTTTGTTGTTCATGATATGTCACCTAGAGGGCGCCATTTTCAATTTAATGTGTCTTCATATAGCCTATGACCAGCGGACGATCATGAAGCTTCCAACGATACCTCATTTGTCAAATTGTGATGAGTCTTTTAGAAGATAATATGTGGGAACAGACATAGATAAATACATAGAAACCGGTCAAAATTATAACCCTCCTTTTTGCTTCGCCGTAGTCAGGTAAAAACTAAAACCCAACTACGACAAAAAAGTCAACTAAAGAGATATAAACAAGACATCACGGACAGACAAATTAAAAATCCGGAGTCATACGGAATCTGTTCGAGTTCGTTCGTTATACCAATAACCGAAGAACAAAGGTATTATTCTAAACAAGTTTTATTTAATGAAATGAAATTAAATGAAATGAAATGAAATGAAATTGTTTATTCTGTAAATAGGATATTGGAATCAATTTTACACGTCATATTAAAAAGTTGTAAAAATAAGCTAGATGAGGTCGGCGTTTCCTATCTGACTACTCTGAGAAGAAAGGCCGAAACAAACTCAGAGGTCACCGTCTCCTTTAAAGTCCAGACATAATCTTGGTCAGGCCATATGAGGACCATGTAGATAAGAGTCTGAAATGGTCTTTTGAGGAAAGAACCACACAGATTTGAGTGGACCTGTCCAGTCAGTGCAAGCATTTGTCAGTAATAGTGGAGCTCAACTCAGAACTAAAGGAGCTCAACGACTCGACGAACAATACCAAAGAAAGGACGTTTGGGTAGGTCGCATAAAGTTCTCAAATTGCCAGACCTTCCCTAAAACTAACAGAACGAAAAATAAATATCCACATAGTCCTCACATTCACAATAAAACAATACTTATAAGTAATCATCATGTCATTTTGTATATAATATTCAATAATGTCAATTTGTATATAAAACTGGTAGGTATATTTTTATGGCTTTCCATAATATTCAAAATGTCACAATGCTTAGCAGAGCGAGCAGCTCAATCCCATGCATTTTTGTCTTCTAAATAATCTGTGATTTTATAGTACCCTTTTTTACAAAGTTTGGTTTTAATACAGCTTTTAAATCTTTTAATGGGTAAGTTTCGAATGTCAATGGGAAGTTTGTTATAAAAGCGTATACATTGACCCATGAACGAGTTGCCTACTCTGTGGAGACGAGTGCGATGTACAGCAAGATTGTGTTTATTCCTGGTATTTAAACTATGAATATCGGACATTTTCTTAAACTTTGATATGTTTTTGTGTACATACAATAGGTTTTCAAATATATATTGTGAGGCTACAGTCAAAATATCTATTTCTTTGAATTTTTCTCGAAGGGAATCTCTTGGACCTAGGTTGTAAATGGCTCGAACAGCCCTTTTCTGTAAAACAATTAGGGGCGGTCAGTCGCTCCAATTGTTCGTCTAAGGGTCACCTTACAAGAAGTTTGTCAAAAAAAGTGGGAGTAAACGAATTTGGATCCTGAGTAAATCGCAATAAGATTTAATCTCCAGTGCGAACTTTCAAATGAACGTGGAATGGGCTCGTTGGCTATGTTGTAAATTTTCTCCGCAAGAAAATTCACCGCAATATAGAGCAATGGCGCTAGTTTTACCTACTTCTTTCTATACTCCGTGCTACTATACCAGTCAAAAATCTGTCAAATAAAATGTATGTCATCTTGAGTTTTCAAATATCAACATTGAATTTTATATGTTTATTTAGACTCGGTATTTATTTATTTATCAATCAATAACACTTGTGTACGGGTAAGGTACATTTAAATGATAAACTGATTTGAGTTTAACTTGTGTATTGATAATTATAAAGAAATCACAAACGCCTAAAAACTGATAAATGATCGACCCGCGGCGAATGAGTTCTTTTGGTTTTATTGCCCAACCGATGCTATGCGACTACTAATTGCTAACTCAAACATGTATATTTTATTCATTCGCTGCGTGTCGATGTCAGCATAAAATTGATACAATAGATATTGTACGGGTTTGCTCGTACATGGTCCCCGAGGAAAAGATATAACGACAACTTATAAATTGAGAAACAAATAATTATAAAAAATGATTTGATGTGAATCTAATTTCTTAGTGTCTCTATCGTTAACGCACTGTTCATAAATTAGATATGGTTGTATAAGAACTTAACATAGGGGAAGTGGCTTTATCTAACACTCTCGCACTTGTTACTACCTTCGCCCTTTCATTGTCCCACTGATACACTACACTATCCCCAACACACGCACGTTGCGTGGCCGGGCACGCGCAGCCGCCGGACGCGCCGTCTGCTGCGGGCACCGCCGGCGCGGGCGCGGGGGCGCAGTGCGAGCGCGCGCGCCTCCACGCAAACACCCCGAGACATGCTGCTACCACGCCGATCATACAGTAGATCGCGGTATAATGATGAATGTCATGTGATGACAGACTGTCAAATAACAATCCATTTTCTTTCATGATCTTGATTTTGTCCTCAATCGTTTTAAGCTCTCGATCGCTCTCTATGCTGGAGTCGTTCAAGACATCTTGAGGAATAGATACGTTTATAACGTGGTTTATGGATGCAATGACTGGTGAGTACAGGTTAGCACTGATACTAACATCGCTCGTTCTTTGCTGATGCGCAATTACTTCAAAATTATTTGATTTGATTATGCAGCCGTAATCTATAGTTATAAGTCCGGAGTGAGTCAGCTGATGCGCGGTAACTTGATCTCCACATACTGTTCGTAGATTACATTGACCGCAGCAAAAATAAATATAATTGTTGATAGAATGGCTTTCTATCCAAAGATTTTTACAAGGATCGACATCGACTTCACACTTTGATGCTTTTGATTGGCAGAAGTCTTTATCTCTGCTTAATTTATAAATTGGAGAATGAATGTTACACAAGTGTAAGTTTGTCACTAGGCAGGAATCTATGATGTTTTCTGTCAAGATAATGTATGCATCCTTTTTCAGGTTCACTGCTATAAAATCTGATACTGGTTTAATTGATAACATTGTGTTGTTGGGTTTCTCTGCAGGAATTGGTATTAGCTTGAATATTTCATAGGAGTCCCTGCTTATCAAAGGTATTTGTACTTCAAATATTGCGTAATTCTTAAGCATTCTTGCTTTGACTCGAAGAAGTTTAAAAAGTTGTGCAAGATCCGTATGAATGTTTTCTACAGGTAAGATGACGTCATTAGACAAATGACTAGCTATATTGCTCAGCTGATCCTGTAATTGTTCGGCTGTTATTAAATGTGGATTAAATCGACCGTGATAGATGTCTGTTATTGTATCCACTAAGGCGTTCTGCAAATCTTTCAAGTCGCGTAATAAATTGCTCGCGACTATAGCTCCCATAGAAACTTCACTTGCCCTCGAAATGTTTTGAGTTTCAGCTTTTAATACCTCTAATGTATTTTCGATGTTTGAAAATTGCTGATGAATCATTTTATGTTGTTTGTGCATTGTAGCCTCCGTCCTCTTTAAGAGACTGAATTCTGCTTCTATGACCGAAGTTTGATTTTGCCAGAACGAGACAATATGCTTTTGATTTTGGCGAAGAAGAGAGATATCTTTCTCGTATTGTTCCGCGAATCTAGCGTCCAATACGCCGAAGAGGCCGTTTGCTATGTAACCGACACCGTCGATAAGACCTCGCCGCCACCTGTTCGCTTGCTTTGCAAAATGCTGACTGAGTAACATATGATTACTGTAATCGAGTTCATTGTACCCGTGACGTAATTGCAATAATATTATGTTACAATGTGTTTGATCTTTGATTGTGCTGCATGTTTGTTCCAGTGACATTATACTTTTGTTAAGTGCTGTAATTCCTTCCCAATAAGGATCTAAATCGTAGTATATGATTAGTTTCCAGTCGTCTCGTATGATCTGCATGTTTGTTAGTTTGTCGAAGTAAATATGTTGATTATTTCTGAATTGTGTGACATTAAGTGCGCATTGGGAAGTTGTTATGATACTTAAAAATAACATGATTGCTGCAAACACTGACGCTATATTGTAACGAGTGCCTACTTTCCTTGTTTCAGACTGCTTATCTGTGTTAGAATCTCCCGAACCCGCACTATTTGCTTGTTTGATTAGCAAGGATTCATTATTGACTGGGAGTTTTGATAATTTTGTGATAGGACGTTTCAGTGTTCCGTTTTTGGTTTTTACTGTAACCACGCGAACATGACCGTCGGAACCGGGATGTAGTTCGATGACTCTGCCCATCAACCATTTTCCCGGCGGAAGATTGTCATCATGAATCATGACAATATCACTTACATTGAGGTTTCTTTTAGCTTGTCTCCACTTACTTCTCTCTGTTATTTGTGTTAGGTACTCATTTCTCCATCTTTTCCAGAGATCCTGTACAATTTTTTGTGTCAACTGCCATCGGGTTCTTAAATCTGTTTCAGTCTCTTGTATGGTAACCTTTGATCCACCTGTTAGGAAGTGAGCAGGTGTTAAAAAATCCACATCGTCTGGATCTTCTGATATAGCACATAATGGTCTCGTGTTGAGACAAGCCTCAATCTGTGTAAGCACTGTATATAGTTCCTCAAATGTAAGGATCTGGTCACCAATAACTCTCTTGAAATGATATTTGAAGCTTTTAACTGCCGCCTCCCACAGGCCTCCTGCGGATGGCCATGAGGGCGCATTAAAACTCCACTCGATTTCCATATCTAATACTTCTGCTTGTAATTCTTTGTCTTGCATGATACTCATTAATGCTTGATATTCCTGCTGTAGTACCTTGTAAGCACCAACAAATTTGCGACCATTATCGCTATAAATGTGACTAGGCGTCCCTCTGCGAGCTGCCATTCTTCTTAATGCTGCAATGAATGAAGTTGTGCTTAAATCACCAACTAGTTCTAAGTGTACTGCCTTTGTGACCATACACACAAAGACAGCCACATATCCTTTTGTGCTCTTGTTACCCCGTCCTTTGCTTGCTTTAACGTAAATATGACCTGTAAAATCTACGCCTGTGTGTTTAAACGGACGGGCTGGATTACTTCTAGCCTCCGGCAATTGCCCCATAATTTGCTGTTGGCAGTCTGGATTTTGTTTCTTACATGTTACGCAACGACGAAGCTGCCTCTTCGTAGCAACGTTCCCTCCTAGAATCCAATATTTTTGTCTGATGAAACCCAATGTCAGCCGGGCTCCGGCATGTAACATGGTTTGATGTGCGTCCTCTATTATTAATTCTGTCAGACGTCCACTGTGTGGCAGAATAATAGGGTGCTGCATGTCATGGCTGATATGTGCCTTTTTTAGTCTCCCTCCGACTCTTAAGATGTCATTTTCATCCAGGTAAGGATTTAATTTTAACAATTTGCTTTTTGAATTTAGCTTTCCTTCTTGCTTTAAATCTCTTATTTCTTTCGCGAACTCTTCCTGTTGTATTTGCTTGATAATTTTTTGCTTTGCTTGACTAATTTCTGATAATGATAAATAATGCTTTTTTGCTTTTCTTTTATAGGTCGTAATCTTCATCACTAATGCTAGAATACGTGCAATTTTGCTGATTGATTGATATTTGCTTAACAGGTCTGTAATGATGCTTGATTCATGCTTTGTAACAACGTGAACGTCTTCTTGCTTCTTTATTTCCTCGTTTGTTGAATAGATTGCTTGATTTTCTTTCGTTGCTTCAAAAGATTGTAACCATGTTGGTCCTTGCCACCACAAACGATAATCATTCAATTGAGCCACTCTGAGTCCCCTGCTTCCACAGTCAGCGGGATTTTCTTTTGATTTTACGTATCGCCAAGATTGTGGTGGAATGCTATCAGTTATCTGGATTGTTCTATTTGCTACGAACGTTTTCCATCGACTTGGGTTTCCTTGAAGCCATCCCAAAACGGCAGTGGAGTCACTCCAACCAAATATATGTAGGTCATGACCTGCTAGACACTGCTTGACTTTGGTCATGAGTTTTGCCAGCAACAGTGCTCCACATAATTCTAATCGAGGTAGTGATATTTGTTTTTTCGTAGGAACTAATTTTGATTTAGCTGCTACTAATATTGTTGATTGATTGCTATTTATAACTCTGCAGTAAATAACGCATGCGTATGCTTTTGTTGATGCGTCACAAAAGCCGTGTAACTCTACACTGCTTGCTGTTTCCGTACCGTACCATCTCGGTATATTAAATTGATTGATACTTTCTAATTCTTCCTTGATTTTGATCCATTCCTTGCTGATTTTATCTGGTACTTGTTCATCCCATTGAAGATTAGTTGTCCATGTTTCTTGAAATAAAATCTTTAACTTTGTTGTTACAGGCACGATCCATCCTAATGGGTCAAATATTTTAGACATGTCTGATAATATCAATTTTTTAGTGATATTGGTGCTTGATGGTTCGATTTTTGATATAAATGTGAAGTTATCATGTGTAGGGTTCCAACGAAGTCCTAATAACTTAGTTAATTCTGCTTGATTAAAACTCTTGCTTTCTTGTTTATAATAGTCTTGATCTTCCATTTGCAGCAGACGACTATCGTTTGATGTCCACTTTCTCAAGTTGAAGCCTCCTAGCTTCAGTAGATTCATCAAATCTTGCTGCAACTGTTGTGCTGTTGATAGGGAGCAGGCTCCATGGACCAAATCATCCATATAAAATGATTCTTCAACGACCTTGGCAGCTTCTGGAAATTTATCCCTTTCATCATTCGCTAACTGTCTCAAGGTCATCATTGCAAGAAATGGAGCTGCTTTTGTGCCGTATGTTACGGTTGTCATTTGATATTCTTGAATTTTTTGAGACGGGTTGTCTCTCCACACAATTTTTTGTAAAGGTTGATCTTCTGGATGTACCCAAATCTGCCTAAACATTTTTTCTATATCAGCCGTGAATGCGTACTGATATTGTCTCCATTTAATGATAAGAGACTGAAGATCTTGTTGTAAATTGGGCCCAGTGTACATCAGGTCATTTAAACTTTTATTTGTTGATGTTTTTGCCGAAGCATTGTAAACAACTCTTAATGCAGTGGTTGCACTATCTTCGCGCAATACGCAATGATGCGGTAGGAAACATTCCGGTGTCTGATTGCAAGGTGAAGGTTTCATGTGACCTAAGTTTTTGTATTCGGTAATGAATGATTTATATGCGTTGAATAAAGTATTATTTTTGTGTAATTTCTTTTCCAAATGAATGAATTGAGCAATAGCCTTATTTTTGGACTGCCCTAATTTCTCCTCAAATTGTGGTACGAGTGGAAGTCTGACTTCGTATTTTCCGTCTTCCAAGCGATTTGTTGTTGCTTTGTAGTATTGGATGCACTCTTGATCTTCTGATGATAATGATTTTTCTTCAGTAACATCTTCCATTTCCCAGAATTGCTGAACTCTGTCTAAATCAAATTGTACGACGTTGCACATTAATGTAGTTTTCATATTTCCACACAGTATCCAACCAAGACGAGTTTCTTGAACAAGCGGAAGTGATTCGCTTAATCTGCACATGCCCGCTAAAAGAATATTCGAGTATACGTCCGCACCCAACAAAATGTCTATGGGTCGGCTGATGTTGTACTCAGGATCTGCTAATTCTAAATTTTCCAGAAATGGGCATGCTATTTTAGGGAAGGAGTATGATGGTAAATATTTTGTTAGGTTTTTCATGATGAAAACATCAATATTAAATTGATATAGTTTGATTCTTGAGCTTGACATACAGTGTAGTTTCATCATTCCTTTGCAACTGTTTTCTGTTTGCCCTATGCCCGTGATTATGCCGTCACACCTGGATCGCTGCAATCCTAATTGCTGAGCAGCGTTCTCTGTGATAAGAGACATTTGTGACCCCTGATCAATAAGAGCCCGTAGGGTCAGATATGTCGCATCTGCTTTCTGAACCTTTAACAGTGCAGTTGAAAGCAAAGTTTCTTGCATCATATTTTGTTGTGTGACGTGCGAGTTTCCCTGATTTGCACGTTCTTGATTAGAACGGATGTTGATTTGCTGTGTAGAAGGCGTCGAATTACCTCCTTGTTTTGATAATTCCTTTGAATACGATTCATGAAGCAATGTGTTGTGAAATTGGTTGCATTCGAGGCAACGCTTCTTTGATAAGCATTCTTTGCCATTATGATCATATAAGCAGTTTTGGCAATAATTCAAGTTAGCAACACATTGTTTTTTCTTCATTGGGGAAAATTCAGCAAATTGCTTGCAAAAAAATATAGCATGTGCGTCATTGCAGACTGGACAGTTTGGCCGATTGTTTTGCAATTTCCTGTAACTTGCTGATTGCGAAATAGCCTTATTGCTTGAATATGATTGCTTGTAATGATAATGTTTTGATTCTGATGGTTTATTGGTGTTAGAAGAAAAGGATTTTTGATTATTGGTCTCGTGTTTTCTTCTACTTGCTTCCATGCTCGTGAACTTCCCCTCTAGAAAGGCTAGAAATTCATTCAACTCGAGTAATTCTCGAGGTTGTCTGATAGCTGCGTTGTATTCGCTGAATGTGTCCGAATCCAATTTCTGACACAGGATGTGCACGATCAACGGATCCCACGACGTCACGTCAACGCCGAGGTTCTGTATGGCGTTCATCGTTTCAAGGGCTGTATCATGGATTCGTTTGATATGATTAATTGATGCTTGCTGTGAAATTGGTATATTTAATAAAATGTTAATATGCGAGGTGAATATCATCCTCTTGTTGTCATAACGATGGCTCAAGATGTCCCAACTAATGATGTAGTTGTCTGAGCTAATTGGGAGATGCTGTATGAGACGCTCTGCTTCACCTTTCACTTTCGACTTAAGGAACTGCATCTTTTGAGCCCCAGATAATGACGGGTTGCTATGAACTGCTTCTGTGAAGAGGTCCTTAAAAGATGTCCACTGATGGTAACTACCGCTAAATGTAGGTATTTCTATTTTTGGCGTAGTATGCTCTCTATGTGAAATGGACGACATCTTCTTATTGATTGCTTTAATAGCATCGTTGTACGTGCTTTCGTATTTGAGATACATACGATGATACTCTTGATTTCGGTCTCCCAGCTCACTGTCTAAGTCCCAATGCTGAGTGTCAATCTTCGCCCAGCGAGACCTTACCATACCTAACAGATGATCGAATTCCCATTTCTCTGCTACAGCATCCATGTTGATACTTGAAACGGTGTGTTCAAAGGCCTTGAAGTTGCTCATCTGTTTCCTCATCATCTCATCAGTCTTGCTGTTTGATCCCTGAGACTTTAAAGGTTGACCTGAAGGTTGCTGTACGGTGCTTGAGGTAGCTAGAGGAGTAGCAGGCTTTAGAAGCTGTGTTGATGGCCTTTCCTCTGTGGGCTGATGATTTTGAATAACTGCTCTGATTTTTTCATATCTCTCCTTCACAGTCTCAAATTCCTTCGAAGTGAAGTAAGTATGCGATCTGGCATATTCGATGCTACACAATCTTATATGATTCGATTGATACTCTTGCCAGCATGCATCCAAATTTTCTAACCTTCGGCGTATGTAATCCGAGGTTTTGCGATCGGAGCCATCCTTTTTGTAGTTTGTGTAAACTTGCTCTATCTGATGGAGTAGTTGCTGTTGTTGGGCGAGAATTTCCTCCATTGAAGACATGTTGTTGATAGAAATGATAATAATAGGAACGATCTTACTTGATTGTCCAAGTGGGAGCTTTACTGCTCACCAAATGCGGATCCCTGTTGATCCCTGCTTATTGCTGCTGCTGCTGCTATGTACTGCACTGTGGCTGGCAGTACAAACACCTTCACTGCTAGTTCGCTTGACGTCACTAGTGAAACGCTTTACAGTACTTGATTGCTACACTGTAATGTACACACGCGACATCCGGCTCGAAGGACCAAAAATGTACGGGTAAGGTACATTTAAATGATAAACTGATTTGAGTTTAACTTGTGTATTGATAATTATAAAGAAATCACAAACGCCTAAAAACTGATAAATGATCGACCCGCGGCGAATGAGTTCTTTTGGTTTTATTGCCCAACCGATGCTATGCGACTACTAATTGCTAACTCAAACATGTATATTTTATTCATTCGCTGCGTGTCGATGTCAGCATAAAATTGATACAATAGATATTGTACGGGTTTGCTCGTACAACTTGTAATATTCGTTTTGGAAGTGGTTATAGTGTTTTTTTCATGTTTTCTATGTCTCAGTTTCTTTTGTGGAATGTGATAAATTACGAAAATATTATTTACGAAAATAAATAATATATCAGCGCAGCTAAAAATTTGAGCGTAGTCCTCTCGTCTCAACAGAGCGACGCCGACTGATTTGTGAAACAAAAATATGCTTGAAGTTCCCGTAATGTGCGACGGAAGATGGCTTCTTCCACGAACTAAGAACGTCGTAAGTCCTACAAGCTTTGATTCGTAATAAAACCAAAAATAAAAGGAATAAAAAAAAAGGCCTACACAATTTTTTTTGCCTTGTTTTAATACATATAATCATCTAATTTTTATCATAATAGGCATTAGCATTTTAAGTACAAATCGAAAATACGTGAAAATTAGAGGTAACTTCGTGATATTTTTTTATCGAGAAAATTTTAATATTTTGTGTTTCTGTTACACAAAAAGTTTGGAAATATCATGTAGTTACTCATACTATTTTTATTTTACACCTAAGTCTTATCAATTTCATGAAAAATCAAATTGAAGACAGGCAATTTTGCTTCCAACCCGCCCTTAAGTAAGATGCGAGCGGATCAACGTTGAGCCAAACAAGCAAACGGTTTAAAGCCCCACTGGAACGATATCGTTCCAGCGGGTTCGCGCGTTTCGCGCGGTTTTTTAACGTCTGTGGCAATTTAAGTCTATGGGCAGATAGATATTCTAGTCGGCTTACTCATTAAAAACCATAATTTCTTCTTTTTTTTTTATAAATATTGTTGAAGTTTGACGCGTGTGTCACGTCAAAATTGCCGTGACCTCTTTTTATTTCCTTCTGTCAATGTCATAATCTCTTATTGTTGTTAGATTACTTACGTATTTATAATAAAACTTGCGAAAATTTCATAAAAATCGATCCAGTAGTTTTAGAGATACGGTCAAAACAAAAAACAAAGCCCACTACGTAACATTCTCTATTTGTAAGTTCTATTTTAGTTACCCGCTTATTGTTTATACATAAGTATGTGGTCTATTTATTCAAGAACCCAAACCAATTAACGATAATGAAGTGCGTTTAGTATTTCTCAAGTGTTTATGTTTTTTGTGCGAGAGCTGGCGCGCCGCGCGCCCGCCGCTCGCCGGGGGGCGGGGCCCGCTCCCGGAGCCCATACTAAGTTTCGATAGCCCGCAGTTTCGAAGGTTAAGTAGTTGTGTATACTATTAAAAACAAGTGCGAGTTGGACTCGCGCATGAAGGGTTCCGGACCATTATCTATAAAAACGGCAAACAAATCACGTTTGTTGTAGTATGGGAGCCTCCTTAAATATTTATTTTATTCTGTTTTTTATTAAGTATTTGTTGTTATAGCGGCAATAGAAATACATTATCTGTGAAAATTTCAACTGTCTATCACGGTTCATGAGATACAGCCTGGTGACAGGGACGGACAGCGGAGCCTTAGTAATAGGGTCCCGTTTTACCCTTAGGGTAAGGAACCCTAAAAACTATCTATCTAACTACTATCAACCAGCAAATCATAACTAAATGAAACCCACACATATTTCACACCACTCATAACGGTACACAATTGCAAAGCGCTATTCAAATTAAGGGCAGCTTATAGGATTATTTGCGGCCGTCTGCACCATGCGTAAGTGTTCGCTCATATTTGTTAGAGCATTAGCAATAAAATATTACCAGAGATATTTGGGTCCCCCTTATGTTCTTATTCGTAATTGGGGACGATATCTTGCGTAGTAATAAACTTGGGAGGGCTGGTAATGTTTTCAGATGGATTTGTTTGTGAAATGTATACACCATCACCACCTCCTACAGTAGTATTACTTAAATCTTACTTCGGTGTGGGAAAGAGATGAAGCTCTTTAGCTGCCCCTGGCGGGGTAATAGGCCCCTTGTGGGCTAATATGTCTAATTTTGGCCTATGTTGTCTCGATAGGTACTGAAATTAGAGCTGTTTTGTCTTATTGCTAGGAGCTCGTGGATACGTAATAATAGCCGCACGGTTGATCCATGAGGTTAAGCTACGCTTGCCGGGGTTGGTCCGTGGATGGGTGACCATCTTTACATACCGAGACTCCTCCGTGACTCGGAAAGCACTCTAAGCCACTGGTCCCGGCTGTCATTCGTGGATCTTTGACAGTCGTTTCGGGTCGTCAGAAGCCGGAAAGTCTGACCACCAGTCTTACCAAGGGGTATCGTATTACCTAGTTACTGGGCTGTGGAGGTCTGCTATGCAGTTACTCCATGTAAAAGCTGCATCCGGTTAATAGACTTGAAGCCGACCTCAACATAGTTGGGAAAAAGTTACGCAGATATACCTAATTTATAATGTTGTGTCTTATTGTCTCAAGAAAAATGAGATCGATTAAAGACTTTCTTTTTCTATGAACTCTCTTACGAATCGATACGGCCGTGCCGTAACTCATCATACTACAACAATGTGTAAGCTTCAACGCGTTGAAGCTTAGAATGGTTGCAGTCAGACCTCAATAATGAATGCAAGAGCACCAACAATGCCTGACCACACTTCCTCAATACACGTCGTCCACACTCAAAGGGACCTCCACCAAGCTCCGACAATGGGGACAAAAGTTACAAAAGTCATTGCAATCTGCAAGCGGACGGTTCATATTGCACCGCCCACAACAAAGGTGGAGCAAGTTTCACAATTTGTGGTCGGAAAGTAAGAAAATCGATGGAGAGGAACTTCTCAACTATTGGTCCGGGACACAATTTATTGGTGAGAAGAAACTTGCACAATAGCTTAGTTATACGGTGTCGATCTTGATTTCAATGTTTCAAGGATTTCTGAACTTTTAAGTTCGTATCTTCAATTGCTTATTGGCCTCTCGATGTTATCTTTACAAGAGTTTGTTAATGAAAAGTTAGGCTTGATCGCGCTTGGAGTTTTAATTTTTTATTAGTTGGATTCGCTTGTAACTAGATAGGCTTGTGAAAATCTTTGTTCAGTTTTGTTGAATGAGGTCTCCTTTTTAATTAATGTTCTTTTGGGAATATTGGCACTTAGTTGTATCTGTATGCGCTACTGAATGGGTCGCACACACCTTGCGCGATAAGTCAGGGATACCCAAAGATGAATATATTAAACTACCAAGTACCTACTACAACGTACTAGCTGACTACGAACACTGAATGTCTCGTTAGACTATTTATTTATTTAGGCAAACCAACTAAATACACAAAAATACATTTAAATTAAATATCATTTACAAATAAGTACAATAGCATTGCATGCATCTAAATTAAAGGTAAGCACAGGATTTTATTTAGATCTCACTATACAATGATAATGAATAAGTATAACGATGGATAACAATAATATATTTTGTGCAACGCGACGGAAAATGCTGATCTAAGCATGCGCGCGTGTCATGTACGATACATGACTCGTAAAGTATCGGTGACTGGAACCGCTTCCAATGTTTCATGAAAAGCTTGCAAGTGAAGTTTCTATTTTCGCGTTATTTTCCGAACCTATTTTCGGATGACCGTATTTCCGTCGGGGAGTTCCGTTAGTCGCGAGTGTTGATTAATGGAGAAATGGAAATTGTCAGAAATATCTTTGATGATTCAATCATATTTTTGAACTGTTGATTATAAGATAACCTAGCTTCAGTATCATCACTATTAATTTTTCATTAAATAGAACTATAATTTTAACCTAAGACCACATCTACTAATGGCTAAACATCTGATGTAGATACAAAGGAGAAGAAAAAAAAGCTTAGCATCACTCCTGTAATCTCCGGCTTTGGGCAGAGGTGTACCTATAGTACACCCACATTTCGCCAGTTATGTTTAAGGGGGATGCGCTAGAGTGGCCCCCGAAATTCAAATTTTCTTACGTTTTATGCAATTTGCAGGTCAGTATCAGGTTGTATGTTGATCTAAATATTATTAGCGCTCGTAACAAATATGGATTTACAGAATTATAAACATTAAAATCAGCAATACAACTGTCTAAGCTCATGAAAGTGTATTGAACGACTATTTCATGAAATCATGACATTTGGCACTTTCATAGCGCATCAACCTTAAGTCCCATGTAATAGGGGCGAGCCTATAATTTCAATGTCGGTAAAATCAAAATACGAACCACATAATGCATAGAATAAACTGTGATATAAGTATCTACTACTAGTCAATAGGAACCTACCTATGTGCCGTGGAAGCCACCACCTAAAATATTATCGTATCACGCTTGGCTGCTTTTAAAACCAATACACAACGCAATCTATTTTTATACTCTACTAAACGTTACTAAAATTCAGTGCAAAACTAACCTAACATGTCTACCTTACCTGAGTGTTTATCGGAGTTTGTGAAATTTGATGGCCTGTATCAATATGGTGACAAAACTTTAATAATTTAGGTACGGAACCCTAAAAAAGGGTGGGTATAAAATTGGATAGCAATACCAGCTGTTTATTTAAAGGCAATGTAACAGCCTTTTCTCAAACAGGAAAGCCATGAGTCTTGTGTCATCTCCCGAAGAGATCTCGCGCACTAGACGGCCACGATTCCGGCCAGTCGTGATTCGTGGTCCGTGTCCCGGTCCGCGGCTAGTTGGCCGTTGAGACCAAGTGCGCGATTCGTACCTATCAGTTTCTATTTACCAGCTCGCGTAGTATGACAACCATAGAAACGGGTGTTCTACGGGTTTTGTCGACAGAAGAATAGAGAAAATGTCAGATCGTGATTGTTTATCTGTAATTTTGTCTATTTTTACGTCGACAAAACCCATTTCTATTGTGGTCATGCTAAGCTGGTCGCTATGACCACTGGTCTTGGTAGTGGCCATCTGGTGCATGAGATCCCTAACTTACGTGTTATGGCGATTACAGAAAGTGTAGCTGAACTTTGAAAATACAGTTAGGAAAATTAATTGTTACGAAGATTGACATTACGCTTCGATTTTTTGTGATACAATCATTTCATACAACTGTCAAAAAATGACAGTTGTATGTGATTTTAATATGCAGATAGTTTCTAAACCTTTTCCCTGTCTTTGCCCACATTTTATGAAGTTTTAAAAGGCACATTTGTAGGTATGTCCCAGGTTTTAAAACAGATAATTCTGTATACGGACAGATCTTTAATAATATGTCTGTCTCAGTTTCTGGCAAAGGCTCTTTTTATTTTACAAACAATTCATTCTTAGATCCAACGATACACTTTTTCTGTAATGTTGTTTTTTGTTTACTTGGATTTTGTGAACATTACACTTACGTGTTTTTTTTGTGAACATTACACTTACGTGTTTTTTTTGTGAACATTACACTTACGTGTTTTTTTTCTGAAATATTTTTTTAATTATTTATAGTTCGCCTTCGGAAGTAGCACATAGGTACTTAAAAATACAACCGTTCCTTCGCAAGATGCTTGCAAGAAACAATTCAGAAAATGAGCGCAAAGTTTTGATTTATGCTCACATTCGGAGTAAGAGCTAAACTGACTTATGATTAACGGTATTACATACGTTGTTCTCCAAGAATTGCTCTTTGAGTAGTTATAACGATACTAAGTTTTGTATCGTGTTGTAATATAATGTACACAGGCGGAAATAGGTGCTGAGGAGAAAAACTGTTGTGAACATGCAATAAGGTGGTCGCTTATCATTGCACGTAAGCTACGAAATACATAAATACTTTTTGGCAAAACAGCGCGGTACCGTACGGAAATCTAACAATAGATATTGTACGTAGGTATGTTGGGTAGCTATCTACTTTCCAGGGTTGCAGGAAAGTCCGAAAGGGATACCGGGACCTTGGCAACATGCAACTGAAGGAACACGGATGCCCTTCCGCTCTGCCCAGAGCGGGAGAAGGCATTGAATCATTGAATGATTTCCGAATCTTAAAAAAAAAAAAAATTAGGTACCTATCTACTTTAATTAGCGTCGGAGATCGATGCTCGATGTACCTATAACATACCTACCTTTTCACAAACGCAATTTAGTTTCGTAAAAAAATCTTTTATACAGTTCCAGCAGAAAAGTTCGGAAACAAGGTCTATATTTAAATTTTTAACAACCAGAAGTGACAACCTTTGTTCGAGAAACTTCCGATGCTCGCGTGCGATGCGCGTTCGAGCTTTTTTAGTCAGTTTCGCTGGTCACTTCGAGTTAGTTAAAAAAAATTAAATTTCCGAAAAAAGACTTATGTAAATCGGAATGAGGAACATATTTTTTAGATGTTGCGGGTAGTTTCTGTACTTGTTGATGGTTCTTAATTTTGTTACTGGAATTATGAGCGTAGATTTATTTAAAAAAGGCCTGAATTCCTCTTACGCTGATGTCGGTCGCGTACGCATAGCAACGTAGTACGCGCCGCGCAGACGTCAGCGTCGCAGTATGGTGCTATATAGAACACAATGTATATACGCACGCGCGACTGACGTACGCGAGTTTAAGATGGTGTAGGCCCCGCTCGCCCCTTGGATCTTGCCCTTTAGATTAAAATGTCCCACTCGCCCCATGTAGGTTTCTCTCGATGTTTTTTTCTGCAGGCATCGATGTAATCTTAGACCTAATAAAAAACATACCTACGTTCAATGATATTAAATTAACAGATATGTTATAAGCGCGCAATCGTGAAGACTCGAAAACATTCCAATTGTAACGTTTTTACTTGTAGTGAAATGTAAAAATGAATGAAACGTGGGTATTTGTGCCGCTGCTGCGCGGAACACTTTTTTTGGTTGTTTTGTGAGTGTATAACATATCTGTTAATATAATATCATTGCCTAAGTTATTAAACCTCATTAAATCTTATACATATAATATGTCACTCTCTTTTGATCCGGAACTTGCTGCCTCGAAATTGGACATGTCCTAAAGAACCTACTGGCCGAAACCATGACAAAAAAAAACAAACAAAAATAGCTCGAGTACAAACAACTCAAATAACAAAGTAACCCGATATCCTTTTACCCAATTTCCATTTCGTAAAAGGTCGTATATTGCTTAACGCCAATTGGCTTATAAGGATGGACATCTACCAAGTACATCTCATATCGTTTGGCAATCGGCCCGGCTATTTCCAGACGTGTACTTTATTTTCCTATCGGTACGAGAGGAATCTTGGAGTCTTCTCAGAGATAATTACAATATGTTCATACAGTGGGAAAGGATTGGGCCATTAAATGTAATGGTATTTAATAACATCTGGAATATTGACTTTCGATTTCTGAACCTGGCTCACATCCAAATTGATAATGAAAAGCGTCGCCTGCAATAAATAATGCATTCATTTTGAACTTCATGGTGGCGGTTAATGTTATACCTTTTTGTGAGCAGCTGTAACAAACAATGAGTCTCTTTCAAGACTTTATTATCTGATTCAATCCTTAAATGCTTCATCCACAGTCGACTTTGTGTAAAAATCTAAGAGAAGACTCTATCTCGTCCATAGGCATAAGTAGCTTATATTTTTCACACAGGCCTCCTATCTATGAGAGAGAATGGGCCGTAGTCCATCACGTGGGTCCAGTGCGGGTTGGTGGAAGTCTATGAATTTTTGGTTCTAGGACATACCGGTTTCCACACGATGTTTTCCTTCACCATTTTGTGGGCCGGAGGTAGTGATAAAATAATTTACACAAAGTACCTAGTATTGGGTTCGAACCACAACTGGTCGTCTTGTCCATATGCTAAGATTAATTTAAAAAATATCCATCTTTTCTAGTTTATAACACAGACGGAACCACTACACAACTTTCTCATTAGCAGCACCTCATTCTTTTTAGTTTATTTCCAGAGATAATTAAAAAGCAAATTGCTACACTTCCAAGAGCTGGATTCTTTCAAAATCTCTAAAGTGAACTGGCAAAAGGAAACGTTCGTAGGTACAGTCACAAGCATAAAAGAAAGAAAGAAAGAAAAATATTTAAAACACCACCATTAATAAAAATACCTAACATTTACGTAAGATTCATAAACGATTTTCTCGAAAAGGTTTGATAAGATTTATTGGTGTTATGAACATAGTATTATCCAAATCTTACTATTATGACATAAGTCTTTTTCTAAGTTGCAATTTTTATTTCAAGAGAAAAACGCTTTTGTATTTTGCGTAACTGTATGGTCGATACACACGATGCGTTGCGGTGGCGGCATGGCGCCGGAACGGTGTCGCTGCGGCGTTCTACATACAAATATCCATGGTATACCACAAGGTGCGTTCCGGCGTCGCACCGCACGTACACCGGACTTGCAACCCGCGAGACGAGGTAGGGAGTTTACGCATTGTGGCGCCGGAGCGGCACCGCTCAATTTCACCGTGTGACTGCTAATAAGGGGAAATCTTTGCGTTGCGGCGCCGCAACGCATCGTGTGACTGTTAACATGCGTTGCGGCGCCGGTACTCTAAGGTATTCATTTATGCTCGTGACTGTACGTACCTACTTTGGAGCGGTATCAATAATGTCTTGGTAGCTTCGGGCACGTATCAGCGCAGTAAAGAATAAAACGTGACTGTTACACAAACGCTAAGAATTAATAGACTCACGTTACAGTTCGGAGGATGTCGTTGTGGCTATCTTTGGCTGTGTGAAAAAATGATTATAAAAAAAAAACAATGTGTTTCTTTCAGAGTACGTAATGAGCCTTTAAGGATTATAAGTTCCATATATTAAGGGGCAAATTTATATTCCCGGGCAAAAATACATAATATTACTTCTTAATTAGTACTTTAGATGCTGTTTTAATTTTGACCAACTTTATAACTTAACCACATACAGTAAAAAAAATATATATATAAAACAAAGTCGCCTCGCTGCGTCTGTCTGTCTTTCTGAAACTTTGAAGGCGATACCTACACTTAAAAGCTACCGAACGGATGTTCATCTAGTTTTCGCCAGTGGACGGAGTGATTCATGAAGAAGGTTATTTGACAACATACTACGATCGACCGTTAGGAGCCGAGGAAAAAGACAAAAAGTCAGCGCGGACGGGTGATGCGACGCGGTGGGTCGGGGACCGAGGGAGTTTTATAAAAATGTGGCTGATATCTTAGTATATTGTGTATCTTACGACTTCCACGCAAACGTAGTCGCGGGCAGAAGATAGTTTTACATAAATCCAGACTTCAAGCTACCACTCACAGTTTTAGTAGACCACTATCCGTTCCTAAGATTAATAAATTCTTATTGTCTACGCTAGAACGCAATGTCGGCCCACATCTAAGCCCAACATTTTTTATTCCAATATTTACGCTCCAGATACCCAAAGGAATCTTCATAAAGTCCACGTGGACAAAATCAAGCGGAAAAAGTATTCAATAAAACACGATTCCCATAAAATAAGTCTTTACCTGTCTCATTTGTGCCACCCAAATTTAATACAGAAAGAAATATAGTTGCAATATGAGTCAATACATGCAATCAGTGTCTTGTGTTGGAACCCTGCCAAAGTAAATGGGGCGGTGTGTCTATGAAGTTAGTGAATTCATTGGCAGAGATACAAATCTCTATGCAGTCTCCTTGGAGGACAAAACCTCTTTAGTGTGAAAGGAATTTAGGTTTTAGAGGATTTTTTTCAAAAACTAGGATATGTGTTACGAGTTTGGTTTGAAGGTTTTAACTGTGAGTTGTTCTGTCTAGCCTCCGAGCTCTGAATTTGTCCGGGGACTAACCGGGGACAATGAATTAAGTGATAGTATTGACAGTTTCTTTTAATTGTTTGATTGACGCCTACCTTTGAAAGAAGGCATTAATTTATTGTTTAGCACTTTTGTCGTTAATCATTTTTTTCCGCTGACTCCTATATAACCAAATCAAGATGTAAAGTCACTCCTCGGAAGCTACAGGTAATCACATGAGTTTAGGATGTAAGACGAAACATATATACACACACGTTAAACACATAACCCTTCTTTTGGCTTCAAAGTCACCTGTAACAGGGCCTGTAATTCATTACAGGCCCTGTTACAGGTGACTTAAACATAACTGGTGAAATGTGGGTGTAGGTAATGTAGGTACACCTCTGCCTAACCCGGGAAATACAGGCGTGATGTTATGTTATGTATTTTTTCCCTCAACAATATCCAGTAACTTCTGATCTATTATAGTAAGAAGGTACCTTCGTGTTGTTATAGTTTGACCGAAATCGCTGTCCCGCGCATAGGTATATGCGCTGCGAGACGGGGGCAGTGCAGGCTGCTCATTCGTCAACGCTGCCCCCCACTTCACCGCGCAATCCTAAGGCACGGTACAGTGACCTCGGTCAAACTATAGCAAAATGATGGTCTCTTCCATAGAAGTCTTCACCAATAGTTGAAGTTGAATATTTTGGGTTCACCAATTTATTGACAAAGATTGATGGAATCTGGCAACGTTACCCCATGTTGACGAAATATTACAACGCGTATACATATTTACGTATACGTGTTGTAAAATTTTCCCGGAATTTTTTCTATAATTTCAGCATAAACAGGTTGAGAGACTAGTCAGCACACAATATTGCAATTCTTGAAGGAAATATAGGTAACAAAACCAACATGATAATACTTTTCATGAATAATAACCGCCGCGTTTTTCAAAATAAAAGAAAAAGCGAGAAAAAATCATTTTTTAATAATCTCGAGTCATGTTGTACTTATTCATCTACATTTTGCCAAACATACAGTGTTGTCATGTCAGTGAGATGGCCGGGATATCCGACGAGACTCGACAGTTGTCGGTACATACGTAATCCATTAGATTACAGCCTCGTGCAGCGAATTCTCCGTTTGTAGGGGTTACATACCTGCTGTATCTTTGTATTTGCTTCCATAATATGAAAACGGCCACTTTGGTAGAATCTCATTAGAAAAATATTATGAATCATCGTTAAATGTTACAAACTGACAATTCATAATATAATCTGCGTGCAATTCATATTATTTTTGACAGTTTTCAATGGATATTTGTAAAATGATCCACAAATTATGAATTGCTTTTGTGTCAATTTAGAGGAATTGATAATGACAGCTGGGAATTCAGGAAATGAATTGATTTTAGATGGTTTGCTAATTTGGCCGTTTTTGGCTCCCTGTTTGTGTGGATATTTTTTTCGCCACTGCGGAGCATAAAACGAAGAAGTGTACCGTGAAAAAGAATACTACTATTTTCTCATAATACACATGTTTGGAAAACCTATTGGCTATCGTAAAATAAGTTTACCAGTATAGAAATCTGCCTAGCCCCTAGCCTTTTCCCAACTATGTTGGAGTCGACTTCCAGTCTAACCGGATGCAGCTGAATACCAGTATTTAACATGGAGCGACTGCCTAGGTATCTGACCTCCACAACCCAGTAACTGGGTAATACGCTCTTGGTAAGACTGGTTGTCAGACTTTCGGGCTTCTGACGGCCCGTAACGCCTGTTAAAGATCAATAAATGACAGCCACCACTAGACCAACACCCAGTTTAATTTTAATTACCATAAATAGCCCTTCCGCCCAAAATGGCTTCTCGTGGCTGTCTCTATGACCGCTTAGGTCATTTAGGTCGGCCACACACAGACTGAATTCCGTTTCGAAATATTGATTCGGAATTTCGAAGACAGGAAATCCAATAAGCCAATGCACGCAGACGGAATTTGGAATAGGTGAAAATTTATAACGGAGAACTACTGTACGTCTGTGATAAGATCGTTGATTTTGTATGGACTTGCTGCCTTCGAAATTCCGAATCGGTATTTCGAAACGGAATTACGAAACGGAATTCCGTCTGTATATGGCCGGCCTTAAACTGCGTTATGTATTTTGATGCGATTTTCGCCGTCATTTATAGCATTTATTCCGTAAGGTTTTTGTGTATTATTAATATTTAACTTAGAATAGCACAGAAATCACGATTTTCCAACATTATCGTCATTGCACCCATGCGAAGCACCCTCGCTAGTTTTATATTGAAAATTCTCAGTAGGTAGCCTAAATCAACATCTTTACTACGTCACTACCATATTAAAACAATCTTTTACAAAATTCAAAAAAACAAAACCCCTGGAAACTATCTTAAAAGCCAAAGGCGAGGCTAATAAGTATGACGCAGCACTGGCCATCTTATTTCATATTCCGACCTGCCCATGCACGTTACGAGTCCTACACACGAAACTGTGGGCCTAACACGAACGCGCGCAGTATACGTGACTTGAACGATTTATAAATTAAAAATACTTGCTTTGCGCATAATATTTATTTGTTTTTAAGACTTTATTCATCTATATATATATAGGAGATACAAATTGTGCTTGCCGTACATATTTTTATAAACCAATAAAACGCTAATAGAAACAGTTAATACTAGCTCAGACATCGTCGTTTACTTAATCTTTAAAATACTCAAAACTCTGTACATTGTTTAGGCTAGTTAATAATAATATAATTTATTTCAGGCGACACAGGCCCATAGAAAAATACCTTAACCTAGATATGCATATTTTCATGAAACTGGTGTTAATAAATAAGGCTTAAGACTTTATGATAAGATACCCACATTTGCTAATAAAAATTGTATGTTTTTTTTTATTATTTATGTATTTTCGCTTGCCATCCAGGACAAATCACCCAAAAGGAGAAGCAAATTGTGGGAATACAAGCATTCACCACCTCGTCAAGCCCCAGGAATAACTGCCTTCTGGGCGGGACTGCAATGGCCTTTAAGGGAAGCTCTCAATCAATTGCGTACCCAAGTAGGCCGCTACAAACAAAATTTGACGAAGTGGAGCATTACAGGATTGCAGGCGTAGCATGGCGCTTTCTATCTCTACGAAGAATAGACATAGCTTTTTCTATACAAAGTGACAGTTCGTTTCTTCATTTTTGACATCCACCGTAAAAATCTTTCTACAATCTGTCATTTTGTCTTTCATTTCTAACGATCTTTGTCTAGGTCTTTTTGTATGTAGACTATTTCAGAAGAAAGTTTTCTATCCTTACTGTCAAAATCACACTGACAACCGATAAATCCTATGACAAAGAATTCTGAGTCGAATTATTTAAAAAAGTGAATTTCGTAAAAAGTGCAGTTGACTCTTTCTACTTTGTTGCCGTCTCGTACTGTCTATTGTCTACAGCAGGCGTAGTGTGGCGTTTTCTATCTCTACGAAGAATAGACATAGCTTTTTCTATACAAAGTGACAGTTCGTTTCTTCATTTTTGACATCCACCGTAGAAATCTTTCTACAATCTGTCATTTTGTCTTGCATTTCTAACGATCTTTGTCTAGGTCTTTTTATATGTAGACTATTTCGGAAGAAAGTTTTCTATCCTTACTGTCAAAATCACACTGACAACCGATAAATCCTATGATAAAACAAAGAATTCTGAGTCGAATTATGTAAAAGAGTGAATTTCGTAAAAAGTGCAGTTGACTCTTTCTATTTTGCTGCCGTCTCGTGCTGTCTACTGTCTACAGGAAACGTCATTTTTGTCTACTCTTCCGTCGACAAAACGGTGCTCATGCTACGCCTGCAGGAAACGTCATTTTTGTCTACTCTTCCGTCGACAAAACTGTGCTCATGCTACGCCTGCAGGAGTGTCCTAAGTGCCCGTTCACTCTCACCTTTGAAGACCTAAAAATGCCACTGATGCCACAATCAACGTGGCCACTTACTAGACTCAAAAATCAATCTGCCTAGCTTTTTCCCAACTCCAGTCGGTCGACTGGTTATTCAGCTGAATAACTAGGTAACTGCGTAACACGATACCCTTGGTAAGACGCGTTGTCAGACTTTCCGACTTCTGACGATCCGTAACAACTGTCATACTAACGTACTTTCTGAGACACGGGTCAGACAGGGGTCACCCATCCACGGATAAGAGTAGCTTTGTGGCGGTATCTACATCGCCACATGCGAACTACGCATCGAAGACCTGACGTCACATAAATCCTGCATCGCGCAATTAGAGTTTACCGTGCAGTGAACATATATACAAAAACCCAATATCAATCATTGGGCAGTTGCCCGCCAGACACAACACCCGTCTGGTCGGAGGATCCTCCCTTTTCTATGGTGGATGAGTGAACTTTACACCCTGTTCCTCATTCCCCTAAAGCTTAACCTGTTATGTATTACAATATAATAATATAATCAACTATTACAACAGTATATATTACAATATAATAATAATAATCAACCACAGTACTGTTGACACGAAAAAAGAAGATTCATAAATCGTTCGCATTCAATGACGGACTACGATGTTACCTACGTTTACTTCACGTGTTCGTGCGAGGCTCTCTGTACGCCAACATTCGGACGTGAAAGGCTCACATATGCATGTCAAAAGTTCGTCCTGTGTATATTTTTGGATACTATGATGTCAATTTCGGACGTTTGGAACGAAAATAGGGTTGCTTTCGTGTTTTTATTTATAAAGCAAGTGCACATGCACTTGCTTTATAAATAAAAACGCGAAAGCACCATGGTATGTATTTTTTGTAAGAATTTTGGTATGTTTGGCGTTGTGTTGAAAATTGATATTGCAGATTTGTGGGAAAATAAAAATAGCTTGTGTAAACTAAGAAAAAAGTAAACCATAATGTTAAGCATTTCAATCAATCTGCCTAGCCTTTTCCCAACTATATTGGGGTCGGCTTCCAGTAATCACTGAAGACTTATGGGGGATCTCCGTTAAGATTCTTGGAGATATCATTGACACAATTGCCCCTCTCTGAACAAACATATTTAATCAATGTTTAGATAGCGGTACGTTTCCTGATTTAATGAAACATAGTAAAGTAGTACCAATTTTCAAATCGGGTTGCAAAAGCGATCCCTCTAATTATAGACCTATATCTGTGCTACCAGCATTGAGCAAAATATATGAAAAAATCATGCTGGACCAGATGTTAGCACATTATAATTCAAATAGGATTTTACATAGTCACCAGTTTGGTTTCACGAGAGGTAGGTCGACGACTGACGCAGGAGTAAAACTCATTAGTCACATTTTAGAATCCTGGGAGAAGTCCCAGGATGTAATTGGCATTTTCTGTGACCTCTCAAAAGCATTTGACTGCGTTGACGACAATACACTGATCTGTAAATTACACCACTACAGAATTAGTGGACAAGCTGCTGATCCTGTTCTTTCCTATCTATCAAACAGGCAACAAAAAGTAAACGTTAATGGGGCGACGTCCTCGGGGTCTCTGGTTAAGATGGGCGTGCCTCAAGGTTCGATTCTTGGTCCTTTGCTATTTCTAGTTTATATTAATGACCTTCCTTACATGATCACTAACTTATCGGATATAATTTTATTCGCCGATGACACTTCTCTAATTTTTAAAGTAGATAGCAAAGATACGGATGTCTTACATGTCAACGATAGTCGGGCAATTCTTTCGAAATGGTTCGCAGCTAATAATCTTTTACTTAATGCGAACAAAACTAAATGTATTTAGTTCTCGTTACCTAATTGTACCTCAAGTAGGACTAAATTTAAAACTTGATGGCAAGAAACTAGATGCTATTACGGAAACTGTATTTCTAGGAATTACTATAGATTCGAAATTGCAACAGGGCGCCCACATTAGAGCTCTTTCAGGCAGATTAAGTTCAGCTGCATATGCAGTACGAAAAATAAGGCAGTTAACTGATATAGCCACAGCTAGGTTAGTATTCTTTGCTTATTTCCACAGTATTCTTATGGCGTTCTGCTGTGGGGATCGGCAGCTGACGTTGATTCAATTTTCATCTTGCAAAAGTCCCTTAGAAACAAATTCAAAGAAGTCGATATACTAACTCTGCCTTCTCTTTATATCTTAGAAAGTATTTTGTATGTTCGCAAAAACTTAGGACTCTTCAAAATAAGAAGCGACTACTATAACATAAATACACGTAGTAAACATGAAATTGTGATAACTTAATTTAGATAAACCAAAACTAGTAAGTCATTTCTTATAACCGTATCCGCTTTTATAAAAGTTGCCAAAGTCTGTTACAGAACTTAGCGATAGAAAGTTCAAAACCCACATCAAACGTGTCCTTATCAAAAAAGAATATTACAAGATTAAAGACTACGTGAAGACAAGGAAATTTGGCAATAATTCCTTCTGCACATGTGGCTTCCCTGGTACCTCATTAACGGCATAATTATGTAAGAGTCTATTAACTTCTCCCTAATTACCATCTTTATTTTATTTTTTTACATTCACCTTGACATAATCATCTTATTATTTGACATTGTATACCTACAATTTGGTTTCAACTCATTAGTGGCTTTTGGGGACATGATAATTATTTAGATTTGTTACAGTTGTAATGGCAATCATGTCATTTGGTTTGAATAGGTTTTCATTTTTATTATCTTACTTATCTTTTGTATAGATTCTTTTCCATTTTGTGAATGTGAGAACGAGGCTTAGTGGACTGTAGATTTTTTTTTTTGGACATTTTCTGTTTTGTTAAGTATTTACTTGTTGAAAGGCTGTCCTCCCATACATAATAACACTGTAATTCGAAAATATTGTAACAACCAATTATTTTTAAAAGAGTAACCATGGAATTTCTTGCCGGCTCTTCTCCATAGGAAACGACCAATTGGAACCGTGCAACTAGCTTCTGACGTTTCATAAGTGCCCTTTTATTTGGTCTGAGAAGTGCCCATGTAGGTGTATGTGAAATAAAATATTTTGATTTGATTTGATTTGAGTCTAACCGGATGCAGCGGAATACCAGTATTTTATATGGAGCGACTGCCTATATGACCTCCACAACCCAGTAACTGGGTAATACGATACCCCTTGGTAAGACTGGTTGTCAGACTTTCGGGCTTTTGACGACCCGTAACGACTGTCAAAGATCTACGAATGACAGCCGGGACCAACGGCTTAACGTGCTTTCCAAGGCACGGAGGAGTCTCAGTATGTAAAGATGGTCACCCATCCACGGACCAACCCCGGCAAGCGTAGCTTAACCTGATGGATCGACCCGTGCGGACGTTATTAATTAGCCACGAGCTCGTCTAGGCATTTACTTACCTACTAAACTCTGGCTGCCGCCCGCCGAGAGAATGCGTTCCTGACACCTCTCAGCTGGACACGTATAAATTCGTTAAACACGTATTCTTTTGTACTCAACTGACAGGTGCCAGGAACGCATTCTCTCGGCGGAATATAGTTAGAAACATTGCTAACTGTACTTTGTCGTTTTTCTTTTTTTTTTTTTTCCTGTTCCACTCATTTTCTTTTATTTTTTGGTCTCGCATTGTCGCATTTCTCTCACACTGTCAGTAAATAACCAAGCTTTATAACAATAAAACTTCTATTGTGAATTTGTTCAATGTCCTTCAACCGATATAATAAAGATATTTACTACCTCTCAGTCATGCTGGTTTTCTCAAGATGTTTTCCTTCAGCGTTTTTTAAGCAAGTGATAATTTATACAATACGCACATGAATTCGAAAAGTCAGCTGTGCGTGTTTTTTATTCATATCCAATTTTTTTTTTATTTGTTTAACTAGATCTAAACTAAACTAACTTTTACCTATTCAGCAACTTTTGCATGGAACATCATTCCATTCTGTAACTGGAGAAGGGCGTTTTTGGCTGCGCTACAGTTCGTACTTTTACAACAACATCGTTTTTAGTTCCGGAATAAACTTTTTATTATTTATTTTATTATATTACTTTCAAATAACCTATTGACCGAGCAGATTGTCGAAAGCAAAGAGGTCGCTAAAACGATAAATTGCGATTGATCAATCGCTTCAATTGCATTTGCTAGACGATCAATTTGCGCATCAATGTGTATCAATCACGTAAAAATTGACAATATAAATTGATCGTTTCGGGGACCCTTAAAGTAGAGCACCTATCCACTTTTATCCCAATTTATTCAGTCAGCAAATCCAGCCGTATTATTCTTTCAGTCCCCACCAACAATAACACGAACCAAACTAAATGGAGAAAGAAAAACATTCGCAGCAAACAAAAAGCTGGATTAGACTGGCAATATTATACACAAGTGCAATATTGGAGATCAACATTGTCCTCTGTTCTCCCAACGAAAACATTTCTTAATTAAATAAGCCAGACAGGTGGATACAGCAGCAAAATCTAATATACCAGATAGGAATTCCCTTTATTTATACTGAGCGTCCAAGGCCACGATCAAATTGTGCAGAAATCAAAGCTGAAAGACTTTTTTTCCGACCCTCGTTAATTTTATTTAAAGTGTTTTACAATTAATTCTGTCGTGACTTTCTTTGTTGGTTCTCTTGTTTGTTTACTAAGGCGTAAATAAAAGGTTTTTCGGGTAATGTTGGTTCGTTATTTTCAAGTTTGTGGCTTCGTAAACGAGATGGTTTAAAAATATAGCCTTTTTTAGGGTTCCGTACTCGAAAGGTTCCAAACGGAACCCTATTACTAAGCCTCTGCTGTCCGTCACGTCCGTCTGTCTGTCAGCGGGCTGTATCTCATGAAACGTAACAGGGGGCTTAAAACAGTCAATTTGGCAGAATCATAATAGGAAAATATTATTATTCATCACAAACTGACAATTCATAATTTATGATCTGCGTGCGATTCATATTACCAAAAAATTCATCAGTTTGACAGTTTTTGGAGATTCGTAAAATGGTCCACACAATTATGAATTGCTTTTGTGTCAAATTAGAGGAATAGCTAATGACAGCTGGAAATTCAGGAAATGAATTGCTTTTAGAGGAATTACGAATATGGCCATTTTAGGCCCGCAGGTAGACATTTGAAATTAAAGGGGATATACAAGAAACGTTACTTTTTACAGCGTTTTTTGCTCGTGTGCCAAGTGCGAGTCCGACTCGCTCTTGGCCAGTTTTTTAGTTCCTGTTGCCATGGACTTTCGAGAATGCCTGAGGTCACTGTTAGTGAAAAGTACTGATAGGTACAAGACAGCGAAAAAATTTTAAATGAAAGGGAAAAAAATACACGAGTACAGACAATTTAAAGGTGAGACAAACTTTTCAAATCAACACGCAGAAAAAGCTCTTCATAAATTTCACAACAGCTACCAGGATCACAAAGAAACAGAGAGCTCCTCGTTTGAGCTCAATTTAATTACGCTACATACAAATCTTTATACAATACATCTCCAGTATATTTTATACAGTTTCATCCGTACAATTGTAGTCCTTGCTGAATAATATATTTTTACTTTGCGTCCAATTTTCGAGCGGGCGGGATACTTCTAATTTACTCGCTTCGTACGAATTGAAGGAGTCACGGATTTTTTATTTGTAATAATTTGTTTGAGTTATAATCGATGTTTTCTTAATTGAGTAATGCTCGAAATGGAACTGGTTATTTTTGCATAAATATCGGGTATAAAAAGACGCATAACGAATCAGAGAGTCACTTGTTATTCCCGTCATTGTGATCATTTTTTTGTTCCGGACTATACCTGGGAACCTTCTGGTTACGGAGATATTAAAGGTGAAACTAATAAAAAAATATTGTTTAATCGTACCATGTTGGATATCAAATGAAAGGGCTTAATGAGCACATTTTAAATATATATATATATATATTTTAACCCCAAAACAATAAAAAAATTAAAAATCCAGAGTCACACGTAATCTGTTCGATTTATGCCCTAACACGTGTGACTCCGGATTTTTAATTTGTCTGTCTGTGGTGTCTTGTTTATACCTTTTTAGTCGTAGTTGGGTTTTAGTTTTTATTACTTTAATTTTTTTTACACACTTCATTTAATAGTATGGAACAATGGATACTGTAGCATTGGTTTACACAAAATTTAAGTAACCTCTTAGTAAAAAAGGTAGTGCAAATACAGATTCTAGTTTATTTATAGAAGCTGCTTTGCTGGTATTTGTGTTTTATTTACTAACGAGTCGTGGTTTACACAAGAGAATTGATGACAAAGCTTTTGCTCAAAACAAAAGTGTAGGTAGCAGAAATAATTGGTCTATATTTCCTCACTAGAGTACCCCCCACCTAAAGACTATAATTTTATAAAGAAGGAACAAGGTATTTTTCTTTTTCGTGTGGTTAAGAGTTTTTATGCCAGGCATGGGTCTCTGATTTGGCTTCACATGCCGTCGAGAAATATCTCTCAGGTATGCCGGTTTCCTTACTATGTTTTCCTTCCCCGTTTTTGAAGCCAGTGATAATTATACAATACGCACATGAATCCGACATTAACGCTTTTTACGCACAATTATTGCTCCATTTATAATTATTTTTACCTTTTGTGGTACAGTAATCTTATTGTAGGTCCATCGTCTTCACATATAATTTATTATATAATTGATGTATACAAAATATTGTAAAACATTTTTAAAAAGGTGGAGTTTCTTGCCCATTCTTCTCCATACGAAAACTACCTTTTGGAAGGGGCAACTAGAATAAATTCTATTTCTTTGTTTTGACGTTCAAAAGTGCCTTATATGTGCCTATTTGAAATAAATTATTTGACTTTGACTTTGACTTACGTTTGCCGCGCACAGCCCCCCAAAATTTGCTTTTTAGGTGTGCGCTAATGAAATGTACTCGCCTCTAGAAGTATATGTACTGGTTTCTCTTTCAATGTACCTCTGTACTTTTTAAGAAATATGCAAAAAAAGGGGTCCGTGCCAGCCAAACGGTTTCAGCACGGCCCCCTTGTAACTTGAAAAATACATAGCGTACTAAAAAGTTTCTTAAACTTAAGGAATGTACTCTCTTAGCACGTTAGATGTACCGCAACAGATGTTGTGAATTCGTACTAACAAATAATATATGGACGGGGACAGGGGGCCGTGCTAGAAAAAGTGCGTTCGAACTTGAGACCTATGTCTTGGCAGTCCGACGGTCACACCAGTAGTCACGATGTTTTCTTTTTTACCTACTATAAAACACTAGTGCCTTACATTTACTAAATAGTACATAGGTAACTCTGTTTTAAACCAGCGGATTCATCACAATCCCAACATTCATTTTGACAATTTTAAACAACGCAATGAATATTTCATTGCGTTATTTACGTGGTCGCGTTGATGAATTTTTCAAACTTCGAACAATGGAATATGAATTTTCTTAAGAATTGGTTACGCAATTTGGTTGTTAGGTAATCGTATCTAAGATAGTCGTTGAATCAATTTAAAATGTTGTAGGTATACCTATTTATAAATTGTACATCAATTCAATGCGTGGGTACGCCTCACAAAAGATAGCAATCAGTCCTTATGAACTATTGAAACACGTGCGTCTGAATATTTACACAAGTGGCGTCTAGTTCTCAAAGATATTGAAATTCATAGGATTCATAAGTTATGTATTATCTGACTTCTAGTTACAAGGTTCTCTAACTTTAAAGGGCGGTTCGGTTGACTGGTTTAGTTGATGACTCGTACTTCGTAGTTATGTTTTGCGGTTTATTGTAGGTTACAATAGAATGATAGAAACTGCCTCGTTGGTCTGTGGTCACATGTGCTACTGCTGAGCATGAGGTCCTAGGTTTAATTCCCGGCTCGGGCAAAGTGTTATTGCGTTTTTCCATCTGGAATTTCTCAGTGGTCAAGAGTCTGGATTTGTGCCCGGTTGATGGCAATAGGCTCGCCTCCTATTACATGGGACTTAAACATAGCTGGCGAAATGTGGGTGTACTATAGGTACATCTCTGCATAACCCTTCGGGGAATACAGGCTTGATGTTGTGTTATTATGTTACTAGCTGCGCCCCGCGGTTCTCGCGAAGTCTCGATCCCGTGGGAATATCGGGACAAAAAGTCGCCTATGTCCTTCTCCAGGTTAGGGACTGAACGGATTTTGGCACAGGTCAAAATCCGTTCAGTCGTTTTAGTGTGAAAGCGTAACAAACAAACTTCGTTTCTAACTTATAATACTACTAGTTTACGCCCGCGGTTTCGCCCACGTGGTCGATAAAATATCTCTCCCGGGATGCCATCTATCTCCTTGCCAAATTTTATCGAAATCCGTTCACTGGTTTAGGCGTGAAACGGTAACATACAGGCAGACTGACAGAGTTACTTTCGAATTTGTTATTAAGTAGGTATGGATAAAGTAAGGATTACTCTGAAGGCATTCAAGACCTACTGTGCTTTGAAATCAATTTTAGTAGGAGCAGAGTTCAATGTTCGTTGGAAAATACAATGAATTTAGGATACCTATTTGTGGTAGCAAGCATACATACCGTGTTTTTATAAGTAAGTATTGGTGGTGAAATTGCAAGCACAAAAGAGTATTTTCTGGGTTATCTACTGAACGTTACCGACATCAAAGTATTGCTACGTTAAAATGCATGGGTTTCTAAAGTATCGCCTCGTATTAAAACTGCGATTGGAAAACGGATTGGTGACGCTGAGACTAAAGTAAAATAATATCTAAGAAGGCACTATGAAGCCCATTACTCCATAATATTGTGCCATTACTCAGGTAAATACGTAGTTGTTTTTATCGAGACTTAATAATACCTTTAAGATATGTGACGTAAATCTATGATTTTGATTTTAAGAACTGAAAACTCAAAGAAGTATTCTGAAGACTTCGATATTATAAATTGATATCCCTATAACATTTCAGAATCTAAGCCTTTCCTTCCTAGATTTAAGATAAGATCCCTACTGCACCAGTTACATAGCTCGACTGTCTGTGAATCTGCAACCGCGACGCTAAATCAAAGTTTCGCGAACTTCGAAACCTACTAAGAATATGCGACCTATTTCACGGAGATACCTACTAGTTTGTACATACTTTGGAGCTTTTATTCTTGGTTAGGATATGCCTTTATGTACGTGTACCCTTTTGTATTGAGTTTACGTGGAATATCACATATGATTAAACCCTAATTACCAATTATTAACTCTCTCCTAATTTTGCTGTGCCCGACAGGGTCCATATTGATCTTTTACTTGTTATACCATCTATGTAACACATATGGAATGCAGTAAAAAAGTGAGTATGTACTGGTTTGAACGGCATGGCCGCACGGGTCGATTTATCAGGTTAAGCTACGCTTACCGGGGTTATTCCGTAGATGGGTGACCTTTTTATACCGAAACTCCTCCGTGTCTCGGAAAGTTCGTTAAGCCGTTGGTGCCGGCTACCATTCCTGGATCTTTGACAGTCGTTACCGGTCGTCAGAAGCCCGAAAGTCTGACAACCAGTCTTACCAAGGGGTATCGTATTAACCAGTAGCTGGGTTTTGGAGGTCAGATAGGCAGTCGCTCCATACAAAATACTGGTATTCCGCTGCATTCGGTTAGACTGGTAGGTGACGGTTTGTTTTTTTCGGTGAACCTGAACACGTCGCGCCGACTAAGGACGCTTACCGGTTTTCCGAAAAAAAAAATACGTAATCTCGCGACCGATCGCTTTATTCGCGCGACGATCGCTTCTAAACATGACGCGGCCTGAGACCAATGAACACAACAAGAATCCAACAGAAAGTATAAAACCAACTCAAGTATCCGCTGTAAAAGTAAACACTGTCCGAGTGCTACCATCCCACTTTCCGTCGAAAGTACTAGAAGAAGTACAACTAAGTTTAGCAACTAAGTAGATACTACCTGGATTTAGAAGATTCGTTTTTGTTTTCCACCTGATGGATGGATATACCATCAAATAAAAATGGAAGGGCGATGTTCATCAATCCGTGAAAGTTGTAAAATAGTTAATTGATTCAGGCGTGACTTTGCGGAAATCCATTATAAAATACCTACCTTAGTAACCTATTCCGCTTGACTATTAAATAGTCAAGCGGAATAGGTTACTAAATATATCAGCGTCTATTGTATTTTTTAAAGTTGTAAAAGTTAGTTGAAGGCAGGAAATGCTGCTGTTTGTGTTATTTTCAGAGCATTTCTGGCCCAGCGGTGAAGACCCCGACTTCCGAGTCGTAAGTGATAAATTCAAATATAAGACTGCCATCAGACGGACTGCAGTTTGAATGCAGTTTAATACGACAATACTCGTAATGTACTGGTAACTGCATTCAAACTGCAAATTTGCAGTTGGAGTGCAAGTGAAAAAGTTAGCCTAAGCAGGCGTGCACTTTATTTTGTGCAACTAATTTTTCTGCTGTAAAATCAGTGAAGTTAAAAAAATTGAGACCATACCTAGATATAGCAGACATAAAATGACGTCCACCAACACTTCTTTCTGCATGAACAGGAAAAAATATTTCATTGCAATAAACTGTTATGTTTCTTTTCCATACAAAGACAGCAATGAAATGGGACAAAATTACCACATTATCAAGATGACATTGCAAGTTATGGGGTCAAGAATATAAGAACATAATATTTATAATACATCACAAACATTTTCCTGTTAGATTTTCTAGTTATTATCGCAGTTTTCCTTATATTAGTAACACGAGCAAGTCTTCAATAATTTGTCAGATGTGGTCGACGTGATCCATTACTTCTTGCTCTGATGCCGTCTTGGATTGATTTATTATGGTTGATAGCTAATAGTTTATTTGTATGGAGACTATGCCTTTTGGTTACAGTGGAGTTTTTTTTTGGGAAACTGAATTTATTGTCTTTGTAGAAAATAAAATTGACTTACTGATGTAGGGAACGCAACTAGATTTTAGAAAATTGGACGTGATATTTATACCTAACTAGCTGCGCCCCACGGTTTCACCCGCGTAAGTCTCTATCCCGTGAGAATTACGAGATAAAAAAATCCTATGTCCTATTTATTTATTAACTCATCATCACTATCATTACAGGAATTTCCTAATTCAATAGTGTGGCCATAATTACAGCTTTATTATTCACCATAACATATAATTACAGCGCGGTTTTTGAGAACTCACTCAGAGAACAAGTAAAAAGATCTATGCTGTCTGCTACGTCATTAAGTACACGCAAGGTACGCGTTATAGGGGCTTTACTCAGTAGATTGGTCCTACTACTGGGCACCGCCAATAGACGTGGCCGTCGCCTTCGCAATACATAAATGTCGGGCACACACAGGTTTATTTCTTTCAATATACCTGGGTTTGAAGTCTATTGCAGGCCATGGTCTACATTATGTGCCAACTGTCAAAATTTCAATTTTGTTTGCGCGTGAAAGGGTAACGAACAAATAAACAAACAAACTCACTTTCGCATTAATAATATTAGTTAGGATACCTCGATGAACTCAGATAGTTGACTGCTGAAAGGCTTCTCTTAATACCCGAAAACCCTAGTTTCAGCTTTCCACCAGAACAATAAGTAGCATTTTGCCACGTACAAAACTAGGCACTAGGTGCTAAACTAACGTTTTATTTGTCTAAACTGGAACCCAGCAAACACTAGATACCTCATCATCATCATTTCAGCCGAAAGACGTCCACTATTGGACATATGCCTCCCCTTATCACCAGTTCGACCGGTTCTGTGCTTCTCGCATCCAGCGGGATAGATACTTAAATAACTACTTATTTACTAATTTTTTTTAGAATTCTATTACTTACACGACTAAAATGGGCCTAACTTTTTAAACTAGGACTTATAACTGTAAATAGAATTGGAGGTTTAATAGGACCTTCGAACAATTTTCTTATCTGTGTTATTACGCAGGACCTCGACCTCTCTGAGCCCTAAAAATATCTCGACGAACTTTAGGGCTGGCTATTCATTAGGGTAAGAGAGAATTTCTTGCCCCATTCATTGGGACATAGTGATGCTAAGGTCTCACACAAATTAAGATAAGACGTAACTTGTTATGTTTAGAAGACTTGCTGGGATTGCCATAGAACTTTGACACAGTTTGAGTATACATAAAGTTTATTGTTTTGTTTTGAGTTAAAAAACTAAAGATAAGACAGCTGAAGACCGAAATAGAGAAGAGAGTGTAAATGAACTGAACAAGTAGGTACATCGACACAGGGCCTGTCACTGATCACTGATGGCTTAACTTATCGAATGTTACGGCTCAACCATGGCTCAACTTTTGGCAAGTCATAGATCTCGAGTTCGAACCCATGACACGCACCTCTGACTTTTCGGATTCATGGCGTATTATCTAATTATCACTTCTCAGCTTCAAAAACGGTGAAGGAAAACATCTTGAGGAAACTGGCATGCCTGAGAGACATTTCTCGACAGCATGTGAAGTCAATTCAGAGGCACATAAGCGGCATAAAAACTCTGAAAACAGGTTAATTACTAAAAACACGAAAAAGAAAAGAAAGATTATTACTAAAAGACTACTTGTATACAGGGTTTTAGGGTAAATGCCGTTATCCTTGAAACTAGTTTGGTGTCACTATAGAACGTAAAATCAATCGAAAGTTACGACTTTGTTTTTTTTAAATTTAATTTTACCACTGGAGTATATCACCCTTTCACCTATGCGAGAGGGCTACGAACTTGCGTCTCAACACGGGGCAGGGGTGTGGGACGTGACTTGACCAGCCGCAAGCGCGACCCCTCCCTCAGTCAGTCACCTGTTTCGCTAGCGAGCACGGTGTCGGATAGAAACTGTTTAAAATCTTTTAATGAAAATAACGTTTTTTGTTGTTACACGGTCATTTGTTTTTATATTTAAGTCAACTACCCATGGCTTGAGTGACAACAGTTTTTACCCTCACACCCTGTATGTATCATATCATGCATCTAGTTTCGAAACCACGAAGTAAGAGTAGGCATACCAGTCCAAAACGGAACGGAGCAAAAAGTGATGGCAAGTTCTGTATAAAAATGACTATTCCGTAAATCCTGTTTGCGGCGCGTGCAGGCTATCCTGAAAAACCAATGGCTAGATTTTGGCACGTTATACTTTGTTGAAGCCAATTTTCTGAAGTGCCTATTATGATATTTGATCACCCGACATCGCAAACGAGAGATCGCACTTAGTCACTGTATCCTTTAGATATAAAAAATATTTATCATGGCTAGGTTACTTAATAAATAACAGAATGACATCTAAAAACGAAAACAAGTTTTTTTTTCTGCATCTTTATACGAAAATAACGTATTCGATTACCCGTAAAAGCCATTAGTTTGTTTGTCTCTACTGTAAGGCAATTTATTTTCTTTTATATTTGTATCGGATTTCATTCAAGGCTAATTTCTTTGGCACGAATAATGTAAGTTGTATAAATATTTTTGTATGTTTCCGTAGCAAAACAACTTCTTTTTGTAGTTATCAGAAGGCTTAGGAAATGGATTACTAATTCTTGCGCGTGGGCCATATGAGCACAAAATATTATACAGTGTGGGAAAGTAAGCCAGTCACTAAGATTACACGCCTGAACCCATATAAAAGGGTTCCTGAAATTTGACAACGTCACAAATAGCTGTTTATTATTTCGCTGTTATGCTTAATTAATTAATAAATGAAATATCGCTCTATAGTGCACTTAATATTGAATAAAGTTCTACATGCTTTTTAACACCTAAAAATAAATATTTGATGTTACCATAGTAATGCAATTCAATGTTTTAATGTACTCAATCTGCCTAGCCTTTTCCCAACTATATTGGGGTCGGCTTCCAGTCTAACCGGATGCACCTGAATACCAGTATTTTACATGGAGCGACTGCCTATCTGACCTCCACAACCCAGTAACTGGGTAATACGATACCCCTTAATAAGACTGGTTGTCAGACTTTCGGGCTTCTGACGACGGCTGTCAAAGATCCTCGAATGGCTACCGGGACCAACGGCTTAATGTGCTATCCGAGGCACGGAGGAGTCTCGATATGTAAAGATGGACCCATCTACAGACCAACCCTGGCAATCGTATTTTAACCTGATGGATCGACCCGTGCAGCTGTTTTTACTTAGCCACGAGCTCCTCCAATGTTTTAATGTACTATAACGCAAAATTACTTACATTATTGAATTGGGTAATTTGATTACTTAATAGTCAGAACAGCGAAATCTTTGGCAGATATTTGCGACGTTGCCCACTCTTAAGAATCGGCACTCGTAGAGACCCTTTGATTATACATTTTTTCATGTAACCTACCTACGTAAAGGCGACCCGTGCGATCAAGTATTCCAAAAAGCCACAAACATCTCAACCCGTCTCCAAACGACAGGACGTCAACAAAACTAGACGATCTCGAACTTGGACATGAAACAAGCGAGTTCCCGAAATATTTTCGAGAGAATCCTCGAGAGTTTCACAAACGGTAAACGTCGAGTAACTGGGCCGATAAATTAGGCAATTTGCGGTTACCGTCCGGTCCGTACTGCGTGTTTCGTCCCAGTGTCCGGGGCTCGCAATTAATTATCCACATGTACGAACCGTTGCGTATTACTTAATCAACCATCAGAATGCTAACTATACGTATTGATTGGAGTCTTTTGCTTGTTCATTTCGTTGAGTGTGTGTTTATTGGCTTATGTTTGGCTAGTTCGAGGTTCGCGTTGTTGTGATTGGGTTCCGGTGCGTGGCTGTGTTCGATTGGATGGGCTGTGTTGGGTAGCTATCGTTTTCGGATGACGAGTTCTGGATTAGGGATGGTAAATGTTTGAGTATGGTGTTCTGTTTGGACTTTAAATGCTGGGTGTATGATTGTCTCCAATTCAGAGAGCGGATTTTTTTTTACATTTTATAACCAAGTTCACTGAGTACTAAATAAAAGCCGTAGGTAAATAAAAAACACCACGTATTTTTTTGTTTTGTGTGAAATGAAATGAAATGAAATTGTTTATTCCGTAAATAGGATATTGGAATCACTTTTACACGTCATATAAAAAAGTTGTAAAAATAAGCTAGATGAGGTCGGCGTTTCCTATCTGACTACTCTGAGAAGAAAGGCCGAAACGAACTCAGAGGTCACCGTCTCCTTTAAAGTCCAGACATAATCTTGGTCAGGCCATATGAGCACCATGTAGATTAGCGTCTGAAATGGTCTTTTGAGGAAAGAACCACACAGATTTGAGTGGACCTGTCCAGTCAGTGCAAGCATTTGTCAGTAATAGTGGAGCTCAACTCAGAATAGGTGTAGTAGGTAGACTTTCTTTTTAACCGACTTCAAAAAGGAGGAGGTTCGCAATTCGTCTGTATGTTTTTTTTTGTGTGTTTGTTACACGATTGTTCCGCCAATTATCAATTGATTTTGATGATTCGTTTGTTTGGTACCTAGGTCATGCTTCATCTTCCATATAAATTTTGTTAACTTTGTTTACGTAGTTTTTGAGTTAGCTTCAATAATATGTATGTATTTTTTCCCACTTAGCCTATGTGGATGATGTTTAAGTTCCTGTCACTGTTATTTACATAGCAAGTAGTGATATTCGAATTTTTATAGGTTAGTTACCAGAACTAAAAAGTGAAAAATAACTTTAATTTCGAAAGTCGGTGGCAAAAAACGTAAATTTAAAACCAAAGACACCGAATTACCAGTTTTGAAATAAAATATAATTACCTATATTATCGAAATTAGTAAAAAAACGAATTTCTAGATTTTTAAACCACTTTAGCCCTCCGACGAAGCCTCTTCTTTACACTATACAAATAGCCAAGGGGCCTACCACCACCGCTTATAGCAGTATTATTTTAATCTTACTTCGTGGGGGAAAGAGATGGAGTTATACGTCCTGTAGAGCTTCATTTCTTTCTTACACTGAAGTAATATTAAAATGATACTGCTGTAAGCGGTGGTGGTAAGCCCTCAGGTTATTTTGAACCTTGAACCCGTTTGACCTCAAATTCGTGTTTCCGATTTTCCATTCGAACAACTCGCCCTTAAAAGTCGAGAAACCACAGCTTTGTTGTTTCTTTGATGAATGAAACAAACTTCCATTTTGACAATAATCCAATTAGAATTGTTTTTCGATAACATTGAGGCGTAGAAATACGCCCACACAATATTTGACTATGGGGGCAGTACCCACTTTATTTTCGTAAGCCATTTTTTGCGAATCCAGGTAGGATGTATTTCTTACAACTATTTCTTTACGCGTTTTAATACATACGTAACTATAGGGCGGTCGGTAAGCTTTCAGTACCTAGCATGCAGTAAAACGCGTGACGTCACGCGGTACCGAAACGATCCCGCCCCGCTCCCGCGTGTACCCGCGTATACAATCAGGAAATATAGGCGCTCGGTACAATCATACCGATCCCGCACAGCTGACCTATCGACAAGTGAGGAAAGGGTTTTATGTATAAATATTGCCCGAACACTAGGTACAGTCAAACAAACTATTTGGTATACAGGCAGATAACTTGCAAGTACTTTAAACAATTTTGTGAGTGTTTTAGTAGTCAACAATCATTTTACGTCACTCTCCTAAGCCATAAGCTTAAAAGTTAAATTACACACACAATCAAAACGAATTTTGCGGAAAATGAATATTCATTTTCCGCAAAATTCGTAGTTTGGAGAATGTAGGTACAGTCGAACAAGTTATTTGGTAAACAGGCAAAACATATATTTTGCCTGTATACCAAATAACTTACTTAATACATTCTCCAAACTATGAATTTTGCGAATTTTGAATGTATTAAGTAAGTTATTTGGTATACAGGCAAAATATATGTTTTGCCTGTTTACCAAATAACTTGTTCGACTGTACCCACATTCTCCAAACTAATAACTACAACCCAAGATTTAAATACAATCCATTTCTCTCTGTCGTGAGCAGACTTAATAAGCTAGCTGTCCAGCTAATGGCTGGGAATAGGAGCCGATAAATAAGAACATTGGCGACCCCACACACGTGGCGGTCGAGTTCGACGGAAATACTATTAATTACCTACTCTTATAAGCTGTAGGTATGTACGTTCCATTTACTTGACCGAGTGTAGGAGAATTTCGAGTGGAAAAGGTTTTTTTTTAAAATACATGTTTAGGTATATAACTTACTTTAAACACCTTTTTCATCAACGCATTAGGAATAATCGACAGAAAATTAATACTTACAAGTTTTTATCCAAAACAGTTAATTGATTCAGACGTGACTTTGCGGAAATATATTTTAAAATAAAATAGACGTAGATATATTTAGTAACCTATTTCGCTTATAACTATTCCTCAAGAGTCATTAAAAAACCCATACAAAACGTCTCTACGCCCAGTGCTCGGCGTGGCAACACTTCGTGTTCGGGTTTGCGACTGGTCAATCGTCATCCTGAGGATGCCTCGTTGAGAGGTGAAATACGTGTCGATTTCTTACAGGGTTTTTTATCACTCTTGATGTATACTTAAGCACCATAGGTTTACTAAATATCTACGTCTATTGTATTTTAAGTTTTTATCAGTTTCAAAAAATATTTCAGCGTTTCACTACCTTGTCTTAGACAGTGGATTATATAAATACACAACTTGAAATTTCATTTTCGAATTGATATATGGAAAAACATTAATGATGGATACACTTTAAATTAATTATAAGCGCCAGTCAATGACCCAGCTTCGCCATTGCTACGCTCATGCTACGCACTGAGCATGTGCTACGAGCATGCTACGCTCTTAGCATGTGCTACGAGCATGCTACGCTCTTAGCATGTGCTACGAGCATGCTACGCTCTTAGCATGTGCTACGAGCATGCTACGCTCTTAGCATGTGCTACAACTATGCTACGAGCATGCCTAAGCGCAGTGAACGAGCTATTATAGCAACTACTCAATTTAGTTATTTTTCCCTAAATAAAAGCATTTTTACACACAAAATACTTGTTGGATAAAAGGCGTATAGGCTGACCCAATTATTCGTGTTACAAAGTGGCATTTTAAATATTTATAAATAATGTGATGTCATTTTGAGAGTGACACTTAACACGGGTCACTTAATAGAGGGACGGAATTGAGGTAGCGAGTCTCCGAACGTGTGTGAGAGGAATCACAATGTGCTTGGTTTTTCGATAAACGTCCGGGGTTTAGGCTAAAGTAGGAAAAATAGCCTTTTTGTGATGATAGTGTGTTTCATTAATATTTATTTTTATTTATGTACACACAGTAAAATACATAGGGATACGACATAATTATAATAATAGTCCTCCAGACCGTATTTTCGGCCACGGCGGCCAATCTCAATGGAGACTAGCCTTCGGCGCGGGAGATATTATAGTGCACAAGTGTTTGCGCAGACACAAGTGCACTCTCTCTTCCTTCACTCTCATAGTCCGATGGGACGGCAATCCGACACGACCGGAGAGAGATCAGGCGTAGGACCAACGGCTTAACGTGCTTTCCGAGGCACGGGGGTATCACACCGCCAACTTCCAAACTCCGGGCTGTTACTACGAAATTCCTAATGGAAAAATCCAATAACACTTTGCCCGACCCGGGAATCGAACCCAGGACCCCACGCTCTGCAGTCGCGCTTGCGACCACGAGACCAACGGGGCAGTCGACATAATTATAATATGAGTACAAAGGTACTGCTTATTTCTTAAGAAATTTCTTCCAGCAGACCTGCGAAAGGAGAAATGAGAAAGAAATGTAGACAATAGTGTGTGAGAACAAGAAGAGAAAAACAATATAAAATAATAATATAATATTTGATTTGATTACATCTGTTCAAGCTTTTAGAAACTGGGTGTCAACGTAAAATCTTCTTGCATTAAAAATAGTAAGCCTATGTCGTCACAATACTTGATAGGTAGATAAATAAGTACAGGGTCATTTGATTCTCATGACTAAATAATAGTCGGATAGTCACACAGAATACGTATATTTGTGAAGAAATACCAAACGGCATATTATTTACTACTAGGTTCCGCCCGCGGCTTCACCCGCGTGGTATGTAAATAAAAAGTAACCTATGTCCCTCCCCGGGATGCCATCTATCTCCTTGCCAAATTTTATCGAAATCCATTAAGAGGATTAGGCGTGAAAAGGTAACATACAGACAGACAGAGTTACTTTCGAATTTATAATATTAAGTATAAGTATGGATTACCGAACTTTCATCGTTACTATCCTAAGTTCTGGGTTGTGCTGCACGACACTAAACAAATGCGTGCACTGACTAGACAGGGCCACTCAAATGTGTGTGGTTCTTTCCTCAAAGACCATTTCAGACACCAATCTTCATAGTCTTCACATGACCGGACTTTAAAAGAGACTGTGACCTCTGAGTTTGTTTCGGTCTTTCTTCTCAGAGTAGTCAGATAGGGAACGCCGACCTCACCTAGTTTTTAAAATATGATTGACGTGTAATACCGAGATCCGACGGTGCGCCATATTGCGGACGGACACGAAATCGCGGATCGTGGGATTTCGGTATAAAAGTGTTTGTATAAATCTATTTACAGAAGTAATTAATAATCATTTAACATTTAGGTATCATGATAACTACCATCTCCATTTTCAATACAACCAACACCCAAGCAGATCGAGAGAGCAGCTTAAAGAAATTCCCGATACGACACGAAAATGTCCGAATAAAATCCAAGCATAAAAATACAGCAAATAAAATGACACCCACAAAAGTATGCGACTACGTCAAAATATTTGTAGCATAAATACATTTGCAAGGCGTAAAACGTCCCATTTTCAACTGAATTTCGATATCGACGTAAAGTTCCGGGCGTTGGGATGTATGTAGCTGGTGCATTAGATTGTTATTCTTTAGTCAATAATCTTTTTTTATATATAACATCTTTATGTGCATCAGCATCACGTATAGTCAAAAGATGTATAATAAAAACTCAATTTGCCAATTTCCTAACCTAAGTGATGAAAAAGCTTACTTAGATGCTGTTGGTGGATATACTTTTAACAGTTTGTGACCGTTTGTTGTCTTAGAATGTATTTTTTCTTTCTTTTACGAGTGGTGACTAACGTGTCAGAGTTTTAAGCCGCCCATGGGCTCTCAGGCATGTCGGTTTCTGCGGGAAAGTCCGAAAGGGGGATACTGGGGCCCTTGGCAACAGCCAACTGAAGGAATACGGGTGTGTTTGGGTGCGGTAGGGCATGTCAGACTTTTACTGACTACAGTAAAAGTCTGACACCGTTCCGCCCAGAGTGGGAGAAGTCATTTGATGATTCCCAACCACAAAAAAAAAATGTATGAATTATAGAAATTCTCCTTTACACAGCCCTTTCACCGGAAACTAAAAAAACTTTCGATGTTCTTCTCCTATGTCCAATTCTTCTCCTACGTCCAAATTACCAAATGATTAACAAATTAAAGCTCAACTATTTACCATGTTCAAACAAATTTTATTTTCTATAAATCTTCTCAACAGCAGTTTATGCGAACAAAATCTTGTAGTGGCAGGCATCATGTTACTCTCAGCCACTCGACACGGTCATAACTAGGGCACGAGACGATGTAAAACGAACTTGTGACTGGCTTGTTACAGTAACATAGTACACGTTGCTTTTACTGTGTTATCTAATAGAAAATTGTAATTGGAGAACGGTTTTTATTTTTTCATATGTAATCTCTTTTTGCATGTTTGGTGTTTTTATATTAAACTAGCTTCTGCCCGCGGCTTCGCTCACATGGAGGTGGGAAATTATCCCACAGGAAAGTACTACGTATTCCAGGTCATGGTCTACCCATGTGCCAAATTTCATCTAAATTTGTTTTGCCGTTTTAACTTGAAAGCGTAACAAACAAACATACTCACTTTCGCATTTATAAAGTAAGGATAGGAATTAGGATTAATATCATTGGAAATATAAAATACTTAGTAATTAAAGATCGGAAAAGAACTTGGTCAGTATTCGATTTTGTCATTGAATGTGCACACGGCTACACATCAAGCTATACATTTCCGGTATAAGCTGATCTCGCATTGTACCTACGTGTAATCCTATACAATACGAGATCAGCTTAAACTGGAAATGTATAGTAGGCATGGAGGAATATCGGTAAGTAAAGATGGTCACCCATCCACGGATCAACCCCGGCAAGCGTAGCGTAACCTGATGGATCGACCCGTGCGGCTGTTACTACTTAGTCACGAGCTCCTAACAGTAGTGCAATAATATCTAACCACACAAAGCACAAATTCCTGCACCCACGCCCAAAATCAATAACAAACCTAGCTTTGATTAGTTGCAGCTCCAATACCCGATCATTACAGCAGCGAGGCCGATCGCCTTGGCCAATTTCCGCCGAGACGACGCCGAAAGCCGAAAGCCGAATCAGCTAAGAAGCCATTTTTGAAACGGCCACTCGATCGTCCACCTACAATGAGACAGGGGTAGTAATCGTAGTGGATTTATCTCAAGACATCTCACCCATTGAGTCAGGGAGCCATTGTGCTTTAACTGATTACAGCAGGTAATAGATGTGAGAATATCACAATGGGATGTTCATCGCGCTTGGATGGGTGGGATTCAGTGGTGGGACGGATGGTAAGCGATTTGGGACAGGTTTTTGGAGTTGGGGAGCTTGTCTGTTATGTTCTGTGCCTGTGGAGCCTAACCTTATGTAATCTATACCTATAATAAAGCTGAAGCTCTAATCTTAGGAACTACCAGTCGGATTTGAAAAATTATAATTGCATTTGGTAGCCCAATTTTTGATAATGAAGTCTATTTAACATCACGGTAACACCCTTAGGAGCCAAAGTCAGAAAGAACACAGCGAAAACGAAGTAAGGGCGCGGGAATGCGATTGGGTTGCAAATTTCAAATTAGTCTAAGAGATTATAAAAACAGACTTTAGTACGGGCTATTATACGGGTTAATACGGGTTTTAATACGGGTTGGTATCCGCAACTCCACGTCAAAGCGTGTATTGTGCCTATTGTTAATTACAATGAAATATGTAGGTACGGAATCGTTCGTGGCGGCGCTTGGGGGTGGCCTATGTCCAGCAGTGGACGTCTTTCGGCTCAAATAATGATGACGATACGAATAGTTACGGTCTGCTAATGCAATACTGAATTAAAAGAATGCTGCATTTAATTATGTCGGCTAATTTTACTTATAATATCACGGCTGTTATCCCCAAAAGGGTTAGGCAGAGGTGTACCTATAGCACACCCATGTTTCGCCAGTTATGTTTTGGGCAATGTCGTTTGTTTTTTAATTAATACGAACCGTGATTTTGCATATAAAATTATAACCAATACTCGAAAACGTTATGTCCGAGAATCCACCCTAAGCCTACAAATTCAGTTCATCCAACAGGCCTAGGATGGATTCTCGGACATACTTTTCCGAGTATCCATCTTAGGGTGGAATTTTTGGGGTGGATAAACGGAATAACCGGAACCAACACTTCATTTTTTATAGAAAATTAAAAGTATCGCTTTTCGCGATACTCAAAAATTATTTTACAAATGCCGCCGAACTTTCCATCCGTATATCACCACTCTCACATGAGTTCGAGTGAGCCCGATTTCTGAATATCCTTACCTCCGATTCGTGGGCGGGTCCTCAATTCAATTTTCCCTGAGAGATGTCACATGCTCCTATGTATAACCGTCTAATCTAACCAACATTAAAACCGTATAAAGTGGGGTCGAATCGTCCGAGCCCAGTAAAGGGCTGATATGCGCAGATTCTTTTATTATAGTTCCTTTGTATGATGTTACAATGTTGAAGGTATTTGGGGACTACTAGGGACCCATGACAAAATTGAGGGTCACGGGTTTTTCGTGTATTTACGGTTTGTTGAAGCTGTTTACAATTATTTTACCTAACTTGGGAACGATATATTTTCGGTTGGTATTTAAGTAATTTTGCTCGAGATATTGTGAAATGATATTTATGTCTTGACTAGCTGTTGCTCGCAACTTCTTCTACGATCCAGGATAAAAGCAAGTAGCGCATGTCCTTCTTCAGGTCATGGTCTACCCATGTGCCAAATTTAATCCAAATTCCATTCAGCCGTTTTACCGTGAAAGCGTAGCAAACAACCGAACTTACTTTCGCATTTATTATAATTATTATAGTTAGGATATTGATAATTATGTAAAATTATTGAGGTAGGTCGTAAACAAAGATACAGCCTAAATTCTAACCCCATTGAAACAAACAAGATCACAGCCCTGTCCATAGCTACCTACCAACTATATTATATACACCCTTTCAGCCAGACAACACCTCACCAGCCACATCAAGGGCGGTCCAGGTAATTGGTGGCCAATCACGGACCTCAATCACCGAAGCCTTAATCACTCGACGACTCGACTCCATCAACCACTCGACTACTCGACTCGGAATCATTAACCTCACGCTATTACGAAGCATAAAGGGAGTGATCATTTATTACCGTTACAATCAGTATCGTTAATTCTGTATACAGTACGATAAAGTAATGATTGAAGGAAGGTATAATATTTGAGGATAATAAGGGCAGAGAAATGATGGTTCAGAGATTGATTCATTGCTTTACTCCGTAGCGATACGCGTCTTGCGCCAGTTACTGCAGAGAAAATATAATATGAAAGAAGTTGTTTAGGGGATGCCACGAGTCACAGAGTCGCAACTTGCGGAGCGATGACGGACAGAAAAAGGTGACGCGCTAGTCGCTTGACGCAAGTCACATCGGAGCCGCCGAGCCCAGTAACGGGACTTTACCTTGCGTCCTAACCAAAAGCGATAGTCGCGAGAGTACGCGATCGACACGATCGTTTGTATGAATTTTATCTACCGCGTCTCTTATTTATATAAAAAAGTACGATGCGTACTCGTGTGACGATCGCTTTACTCGTCGCCTTAGAAGAGCCGACGATGGCTAAGCGTGGGATCCTGTGTCGATCAACGAGTCGGGGAGAGCGAATTGTCCATTATTATGATAATGATAATTGGCAAAATATCGGCTTAGTAATAAGCACCCTTCTTCCATGTCCGGAATATTGGCGTGATCTGTAGATAAAATGCTTAGAAATACATTATTTCGTCTTGGAAAGTAAGCTAAACTTGCAGAAAAAATACTCAGCCAGGTCATTAGTCGATTGAATTTTACACCCTCAATGTTATTATTTACTAAGTTTTTTGTTTACAACTTTCCGTGCACATTGAAATTTTACCAAGATCTGTCAATATTCCGTCAGAAACTACCACCATCCTGTACCCATACATTATTATATTCCAAAAACACGTAACGCACTTCCGAAGACTGATTACGTTCACATGTTTAAACTTTGAACAGTTACGAAGATAAATTAAGCCTATTAGGTATTGAGAACGATGTATAGACTTGTACTCAAAGTGCTGTTGACCTCGAAACTCAGGGTACATACGTACCATTAATTTTATAGAAGCTTATCAATCAATTACTTTGGGGCGGTTGTGTATGGGCGGACTTTAATTGAATTTAATTTATGGGTGAGGTACTGCAGATGGTACGTTGGGAAAGCAATAAGTTAACAAGGTATTGAATGTACTGGGGGAATGGGAGCGAGACCTTTTAAGAGGAAGACATATGGGTTAAAATTGCTTGAAAATGATTTGAGACGATTTTTATCTGCCAGGAAATGTTTGCTAGTGCAGTGAATAGACTGCGCGCAAGATATGTCTGCGTGCGGCTGAAATCGGAACGAATCGTATGCCGCAGTTTTGCCGGTTTTGTAAGGTAAAATTAAGTATATAATTATTTAATTAATTAATGTTAATATGAGATAAATAATATTAAGATTAAATGATTAATAATTTATTTAATATTTTAAATACGCCAGCGACACCGGTCCCGCGCAGTGTTATCTTGCGCAGACTCTAAGAAACTCATTCTTCGTTATGTCATCAAACGTGACATTCATTGACCTGATCCAATAGCATAATGCATGAAGTAGTTACGCACTTTTTTTTCCTTTCATTCGAAAAATATGTTAGTTTTGTTAAATATAAATGCTCCTTTTTCTACTGTTTGTATTTCCTGTGCGTGTCCCAATTAAAATATTTTTAACCCACTTCTTCAAAAAGGAGGAGGTTCTCAATTCGTCTGTGTTTTTTTTTTTTTTTGTTTATATGTTACCTGATTACTCCGCCAATTATGAATCGATTTCGATGATTCTTTTTTTGTTTGGTGAGTCATCCTTCAGAGGTGGTCCCATATAAATTTTATGTAGTTTTTGAGTAAGCTTCAATAATTACGTATTTTTCCCACTTTGCGTATGTTGATGACATGTTAATTGACTCCATCACATAGCAGATAACGGTATGCGAATTTGTGTGGGGTGGTGATCACAACTAAAAAGTGAAAAATAAAAACTTTTAACAAAAAAAAAAACAACCGACTTCCAAAAAAAACACTAAAAAAGTGAAAAATAACTTTAATTTCGGAAGCCGGTGGCAAAAAACGAAAATTGAAAAGCAAAGACACCGACCGACTTCTTCAAAAAGGAGGAGGTTCTCAATTCGTCTGTGTTTTTTTTTTTTTTTTGTGTGTATGTTACCCGATTACTCCGCCAATTATGAATCGATTTAGATGATTCTTTTTTTGTTTGGTAGGTCATGCTTCAGAAGTGGTCCCATATAAATTTGATTAATTTTGCTTGCGTAGTTTTTGAGTTAGCTTCAATAATTACGTAGTTTTCCCACTTTGCGATGTTGATGACATGTTAATTGACTCCGTCACATAGCAGACAACGGTATACGAATTTGTGTGGGGTAGTTACCACAACTAAAAAGTGAAAAATAAAAAGTTTTTACAAAAAAAAAAACAACCGACTTCCAAAAAACAAGTGAAAAAACTTTTTACAAAAAAAAAACAACCGACTTCCAAAAAAAAAGTGAAAAATAACTTTAATTTCGGAAGTCGGTGTCTTTGCTTTTAAATTTTCGTTTTTTGCCACCGACTTCCGAAATTAAAGTTATTTTTCACTTTTTTTTTGGAAGTCGGTTGTTTTTTTTTTTGTAATTTTGTAATTCTATCTTTGTTTTGGTATCCTGTAGTTTTATATTTTTATTGTAGTTTACGATTGCCATGACAGAAAAACAAAATAGACAAAGCGGACTATGCGGTGATTTCAGTAACTTTTTAAGATCAGGTTTCTTCAGAACTGCAGTATAGGGCCAGGTTTTATCAGGTTTTATAGTCAGGCAGCACACACGCTCGATATCGGACACGCGGTCCGATACATTTCCCGCACCATTCGGCACAGTGCATACAAGCGGCGTCCCCCAGCTATGGGGACTTTACGCATAGCTTCACAAGCTATATTCATTGGGGGTAACCGCCGGCTGTGGGTACAGACATGGGGGAATGTGGTACTCGGATGAGTTAACATACATGATGGTTTGGGATTGACGTTGGTAGTTGACGGACGATGATATTATGTAGGTGTAGGATCCATGATGGTATGGTACAGTGGTGGTTTAATCGAACTTGATTACCTATTAACATGTGCATAGTATTGGTAGGTATGTATTTGCGATTCCATTTCAGATTTGGTGCCATAGTGAAAGTACAATAATCTTGACTACAATGAATTATGGGCATCCTCTTACGAGGTCATTGCCCATGCCCATGAATTCAATTTCACCCTGTCTACAGCTTGTCAAAAACCCTGTCCGATCCGTGAGGGTGTTGTTAAGAATCATACTGAATCATACATTTATTTATGTGGTTTATTTTTTAAAGGAAAAAAAAATCGCTGCGTTTTTTTTCAATGGGGAATTTTACCGGGTTTTATTACATGGGGCGCGGGCGACCGAGGTCTAGCGGGTGCGTGCAAGTCATAACTTTATGACCTCTGTAGAAAATTTGCCAATTTATATTGAAATAACTGGGGTACCTAATTTAGGTTTCTTATTGCGGTACCTAGGTGCCCCCTTTCGGATCGGACAGGGGTTTTGTTATATGTTGTATAATATACATATCTATCTATACTATATATAATATTATAAAGCTGAAGAGTTTGTTTGTTTGTTTGAACGCGCTAATTTCAGGAACTTCTGGTTGGAATTAAAAAAATATTTTTGTGTTGGATAGTCCATTTATTGAGGAAGGCTATAGGCTAAATAACATCACGCTACGACTAATAGGAGCGGAGCATAAATGAAATATGTTGCAGAAACGGGAACAATTATTCCTTTTTGAGAGCTTCCGTTGCGTGCGCTGCGTAAACGGTTTACGTTACGTAAATATTATGTATAATGGAGTTGTTCCTCTTTAAAAGTTCTAAAAAAAAGTCCGTGACAGCTGCATATGTCTATCTTTTAAGATTGACTCACTATAACCTGTTTTATGGTAATCAAATTTGTTCGAAATTAATGCACTATTTGCGAAGGAGTTTTATCAAAATAATATTAATTCTTATTCAATTATATAGTTTCAACATCAAGGGTATTTATGTAGCAGTAAAATACTTTTTAATTCATTCGAATCGGACATAATTTCGAAGTTATCACGAGTATGAAAATGCAATACGCGAACCGTTCGACGCCGGCGCCGCACTATGGGAAAATCGTCTCAAAACTCCGTATCTCAGTTGTTTCTTAACTAAATGAGCTGAAATTTTGCACACATATACTTGGATGTATAAAGTTTAATAGAAATAATAAATAATTTGATTTTGAAAATTCTGTTTATTAATTAATTTTAAAAATAAAACTTAAAAAAATACATGGATTCTATAAGAAAAAAAACAAAATTTCTCTTTTTTTTTGTAATTTACATAAAATGGAATAAATTGGTACCAAACGAGAAAAAAAATCCGGCCAAGTTAGTGTTGAACCACGCGCAATGTAGGGTTCCGTAGTTGGGATCAATTTACCATGTTTGTTAAGACCATAGACTTTTTATAGATTGTCCTGTATTCTATATTTATAGAAATATTTTAAGTATTTTTTTCAAAATTTTAGGCTCAATAGTTTCGGAGATAAATGTGGCAAATGGTCAATTTTCATCAATTCTCTTAAATATCTTTACATGTATTTATTTTAAAATTATAAAAAAAAATATTTAATATCTTTGCAATAAGTCCTTTTATTTGATATGTCACACGGTACACTTTGAAAAACTTTTTTTTTATATTTTCTATTCGGCCCCCTAAAAGCGGCCCCCATATTCAAAATTAATTTATTTTCGTAACACGTTCGTCTTTGGGTCACAAAAATACATACGTGTACCAAATTTAAACTTAATCGGTCCATTGAATTCGGAGCAAATTGGCTGTGACTTTTCTTTGTTTTTCCTGAAGATTCTTCGTATGGTTTCGAAGGTCTGCCACCAGTACTTACAGAGGTATTAGGATCATTAACCGTGACTCGACACTCTAGTGGAACACGAAATTGACCATCTAACCAGTTGACATTCTTACTTTCAAAGCAATCTTTGATCCAAGATGCATTTCTCCAGCGTTCGTTACATTTAGAAACCAAGTGTACCTATTTGAATGTAGACCACAGTAGTTATATTCTCTGGTGACGAATTGAAATTTTCTTGCAAGTAGTCAACAAATAGCACAAGTCTCGTCTGCTACACACAAATTCACCCATTTTTCAAGTCAGTCAACTTCTGCGAATATTTGAAGATAGATATTAACTGCAACTGAATGTCTGACCAACAGCTGTGAATTTTTCAGGGCGCACCTTTTTTTTATAGGCCAAGGAAATAGTGCTATGTGCAAAAAGATAAGAAACTAATCATTTGCACTCTTCCCATAGCCAAACTGTTTTTAATTCGACCCTAATAGCTAAGTGACCATATTTCTAGTAAGGTGGTCAAAACTGTATCAAAACCACAAAGAACTATTGATAATACTCATCACTGTAATTAACTTTTTATCAATTTGACCTTAAAAGTGATTTTATGAGGAATAAAAAGAAATTGAAACAGAAAAAAATTTTATCTCGCGATATGTTTTAGCACCGTGTCAGAAAAGGGGCAAGTACGGGCAAAATTTTTTTTTCTCCTTGCCTAATCTTATGTATAAAGATCATAATACAACAAATATCTCGACAGCGGCAAGCAGCGGTAAAGGGTAAACGTCTGTTTAACAAGAAATTAACCCTAAAAACATACCATCTTAAACTCTGTTGGTTAATTGTATTTTATTAAACCATTATCTATAATATTCATTACGAAACGTTATGAAGAGATTATAAGCATTCCAAAAATGTATACTTGTACATTTATATTAAAAACTTTCGAATAATGTGGCGTTGAATTGTAGTAAAGTAGTGCGTCAAAATTACGTTTTTGAACATGAGTTCGCTTTGATGCCTATTTATTTAGACGAAGATTAACAAAAAAAAAAAAAATGTGAACGTAAAGCCTATCTATTAGACTAAATTAATGTATTATTTTTATTCCATATCAACGACTTTCATGTGAAACGGTTTTGAGACGGCTTTGTATGGGGCTTTCCCATAGTGCGCCGCCCCGCCGCGACGTTCCCTACTATAGAGAAGAGAGGAGAGGATGGGCCACACGGGTAGATCATGACCTGGAATAGGACATAGGATAAGTTTTAATTCCCACGGGATCGAGACCTATGCGGGTGAAACCGCGGGGCACAGATAGTTTTTTTTTTTTTTTTTTTGGGTGGGATATCATCAAATGACTTCTCCCGCTCTGGGCGGAGCGGAAGGGCGTGTCAGACTCTTACTGACTAAAACCCACCCGTGTTCCTTCAGTTGCCTGTTGCCTGGGTCCCGGTATCCCTTTCGGACTATTCCGCAACCCTGGCAGGCATCGGTCCTAACAGACCCCGTCAAGTGTGCTGACATCTCTTTGAGGCGCGCGTGGAACACGACGCGCCATCGACCCGGGCCTGGTCCTTATCGGACGGCGAGCTACCCATTGCTCGCCGTCCGCAAGCCCGCGCCTGTGGTGGCCGGGAATCCGCCTGGGATTCCCGACGCCCAGGGTGTCTCCAGCGGCGGCGGTTAGGGGCGTGAGGGCGCAGGCCTTGCCTCTCCCTCACGCGTTCCGCCTCCTCCTTTGCGAGCATCACTGCTTCGCAGAAGGTGGTGACCGCCTCCCATGCCCTCTCGCTCCGTACCATGGCCTGGACCAGGGCTGGACGCGAGAGGTCAGTGCCACCCATCGCCCCCACGAGGACACGGCGGTGCTCCGCCCAAGCAAGGCACACCTCCACCCTATGCTCCACCGTGTCCTCCGGACGAACCGCACAGTGGTGACACCCGGGCGTTTCCTCCCGCCTAATCCTACACAGGTACCTCCCGAAGCTGCCATGTTCGGTGAGGACCTGCGTCAGGCGGAAGGTGAGGACGCCGTGGCGCCTCTCTAGCCATTCCTCAAAGAGGGAACTTATCGCCGCAATTGTGGCGTGCCCAGGGCACAGCTAGTCTAATATATAAATAAATCCCTATTTCCCTTGGTCACGCCATCACGCTAAAATGGCTGAACGGATTTGAATCAAATTTGGAACATGGGTAGACCATGACCTGAAGAAGGACATAGGCTACTTTTCATCCTGGTCCGCAGACGAAGTCGCGAGAAACAGCTAGTATCCTATAAATTCTGTTTCAAACTACGCTTCGGGCGGATTCGCGTACATACGTTTCCGAGTATCCATGTCGCAGCCTTATCGTATAACACGCCGTATTACAAATAGGCCAGTCCAAATGAAAAACGTCGCTGTTTTGAAATGCGGCTACCATTCGTTCCGCCGGATTCCAATTCGGCTGAAATAAAGTACGCCGCATTGTATGAGCAATTCGCGTTCGTCAAAGCGGCTTAATAACGTGGCGCCCACATACAAATGGACGCATCTTCGATACGCCGTTTTGAAATCTGACACGCGCCGCATGATCATAACAACAAAAATGGCGTCACAATCGACAACGGTGTCACAATAAAGTTAAAATAATATAAAATTTAAAATTTTGTTTTGTTCCCATTTTGTTAAGATTAATAAATAAATACATGTTTTATATACTTAAAAGATAAAAACAAGTTTTAAAACATTCAGAACCTATATTTGCTAGCATAGTATTAAATGACCAGTAGATATTCTAACAAATTATTGCATGCTTGTAAGCATTTTAACATAAGAAATATTTAAAAAAATATAAGAAAATTAAATACTTTAAGACTTCACCACCACGATCCGGCTGACCGAAAGGTAGCTGCATTTCAAAACAGCGACGTTTTTCAATCGGGCGCGCCTGTTTGTAATACGGCGTGTTATACAATATGGCTGCGACATCCACATTAAGGTAGATTTTTTTAAGTGGATAAACGGAACCACCTCCCTCATCTGCGCCGACCTTTAGCACTACCAATAAACGCCTGATATCAACTTTAACGAAGTTAGATCACGATACCGGATTTGAGGCAACCTGTCCGGCGTCCGTGCGTCCGAAACAAAGCCGATGCGGTTAATTGTGCCCGGACCGTGCGTCATGCGTACATGCTCCTTTATCAGATTACCTTAGCTTAGACCATAGCCACAGAACACTAGGCTAGTAATTACAGTAATTGTGGGGATGTCCATTCACACGCGAGATAATTAGACTAGTTTTAGTGCTTAAATAATCGACTGGGCGACAAATTCTAAGTAATATTTATTTACATTAATATCCTAATCCTAACTATCCTAACTATCCATACTCAGTCTGCCTAGCCTTTTCCCAACTATGTTGGGGTCGGCTTCCAGTCTAACCGGATGCAGCTGAATACCAGTATTTTACATGGAGCGAATGCCTATCTGACCTCCACAACCCAGTAACTGGGTAATACGATACCCCTTGGTTAGACTGGTTGTCAGACTTTCGTGCTTCTGACGACTCGTAACGACTCCTAACTATCCATACTAATATTATAAATTCGAAAGTAACTCTGTCTGTCTGTCTGTCTGTATGTTACCTTTTCACGCCTAAACCACTGAACGGATTTCGATAAAATTTGGCAAGGATATAGATGGCATCCCGGGAAAGGACAAAGGCTATTTTTTATCGACATACCACGCGGGCGAAGCCGCGGTCGAAAGCTAGTAATAATATTATAAATGTGAAAGTGAGTTTGTTTGTTTATTTGTTTGTTACGCTTTCACGCTAAAACGGCTCAACGGATTTGTATGAAATTTGGCACATGGGTAGGACAGGGGCCCTGTTTAATAAAGCTGACAATCCGACAAGTCCGACATATGTCGAAAAGTGACAATTTGTAAATTTTTCTGTTTAATAAAACTCGACATATGTCAAAAAACCACATTATTTCTGACAATTTTATAGTCAGATTTTCGTTTTGGCTCGGAGTGGCATACGTTACGTGTAAATACAATGACCAATCACTTGAGGGAAAACTATACGTTATCAACCAAGAATGTATAGAAAGTTGAATCTTCGGTCCATCCATCTATTATATTCGGTCCAACCATAGTATTAATTGAATGGTTTCCGTTTCTGTCTACAAACGCAGATTCATTTTGATAGGGGCATCTAGAGGAATTAACGAACCGTCCACGATAAAAAAGTGAAGTAGTGAAAAGTGTTGGTATTCGGTTACAAATTATCAAGCCAGCGAACCTCTTCTCCGATTAATTCAGTAGTTAGGGCTCCACATACCCTTCTTATGCAATGATGTACGGTTGCTTTACTAAGCCCATGTACATCACCGCGACGTGGTACTGTGAACCACAACCCATACAATGCAAAGCGCATAAAATTTGTTTGTCCGGTGTAAGTGCTAGGTTTCTACTTATAAAGTGTTCAAGTCGATGACCAATATTATCAATTAAATATGACTGAAAATTAAATTGAAAATTATTTTTTTCTTTAAAGCAGAAATCTGTAATTGAGAAGGAGAAATTGATTCTGCTTTTAAATGATCGTCGTTGCCTCCTTGTTTGTATTCGTTCTAAGTATTCCTCATCACTACTCTCACTGCTCGATGAAAGTACCATTTTTTGTAATAAACCTTTTAAAAACACTTTCTTAGAGTCTTACCCCTTCAAAATTTAAAATATGATTTCGCGACGGAGGGTAACGCTCCTGTCAGAATTGTCGGACTATTCTAATATGTCAATATATCATGATATTTTTTTGTTTAATAAAGCAGATTTGTCAAGTTTTTCACGACACATTGTCACCTGTCACCTGTCGCTCGAAAAGTTTTATTAAACAGAAAAATGTCGGACGGTGCGACAATCCGACATATTTGTAAATTTTCCGCCATGACAATTTTTTCGCTTGTACCTAAGTTTTATTAAACGCGTTTTTAAATGACAAATATGTCAAGATTTCACCTGTCGATTTTTGACATATTTGTCACTTTTATTAAACAGCCTAAGCGCGACAATTTTTCAATTTGTTCATTTTTGACATATATGTCGAATTGTCAGATTTATTAAACATGCGGGTGAAACCGCGGGATGCAGCTAGTATATCCTTCCTAACTAATATTATAAATACGAGGCATGCCTTTTAAGTTTTGTCGTTTGAAGAAAAAAACACAACTAGAACCTTATAGTACTTTTTATTGTTTTTCAAAGTATTCACCACGTAGCTTAATACACTTTTCCATTCGCTCAAACCAGGTTATTACTCGTACCTACCAAAGTGAGTTTATTAGTTATGCTTTCGCGTTAAAATGGCTAAACGCATTTGGATAAAATTTGGCATTTGGCACATGGGTAGACCATAACCTGGATTACGACGTGTGATACTTTTTATCCCAATATTCTTAGGGAATCGCGACTTATGCGGGTGAAACTGCGGGGGGAAGCTAGTATTTAATAATTGTGGAGCGTAAGTGGATTTTAAGCAGTTTCAATTGTGAGATTACAGAGACCTTTTAATTTAAATAATACGACATTCTCAAGAGATATTAGACAAGTTTAGGGAGATATTAGACAAGTTTAGGATTTCAATGGAAAGACTACGTATACCTCTGTTTTCAGCTTTTTTCAGATTTTGAATGCTTTTATATTCTTCGACTGAAATATAATTCCCGAGACCTTTTACCTCCCTAATAATATAGGAATGACATTGTAGGTGGGTAAAATAGGTAGGTACATCTATCACCTACCTTGTAAGAACAAAAATTAAGCTTAAGTAATCGTGAACTGTAAATCTTTGTTTATAACCAAAATCCAAATAAACTAAGCACTGAAATTACGTCCCCAAACATAATTTAGCAAAATAGGGCATCACCGATACATCCAACATCCAGTGCGAGTTCGGTGCTCCTGAACAGACTATTCCCCATCTGCTAGAATGTCCCAAATTTCCGTTTACATCCACCACATTTTTTTTTTTTGTATGGGAAAAGAGATCATTCACCGTCCATACATTTTTTGGCTAAAGAGGTAAAAGTCAAACAAAAAAAAAATCTGTATTCTGAAAGAGTACGATTTTCCCTTCATTTTTTATTACTACAAGCTATTACTTTAATTAGATTACTTTTTATTATTTTAACTACAAAATATACTGAAAACAGTATTTTTCAAAATCATATAACAGCTCAGGGAATTGCCGTACAGGTTTGGCCCAATAGTGAAAAGAATAACATGTTCTAACGGAATATATTTTATTTTTTATTTGGCCCGCACTTTCATAATTTTGACCAAAATGAATGATCTCCTTTTCATTTAAATTCTCTCGCTGTGGGCGGGCGTGTCAGATTCTTACTGACTACTCGTGTTTCTTCAGTTGCCTGTATGTTGCCAGAGGCCACGGTATCCGTTTCGGACTTTCCTGCAAGTGCCCGCAACCCTGCCAGGCATCGGCCATCTTTGAGGCACGCGTGGAACACAACGCGTCGTCGACCCGGGCCTGGTCTTTATCGGACTGCGAGCTACCCATTGCTCACCGTCCACAAGCCCGCGCCTACGGGTGCCGGGAATCTTCACCTGTTCCCCTGATGATCTGAAGTCACAATTAATGTGGTCACCCACTGGGCCCCAACATTACAGTTAACATAGATGTAGGTACTTTCGAAGCTAGAAAATAACTAAGAACAAATTAACTATAAAATTAGCTCACTCCATGCTGCCCACACGACTCTGCTCTTCGAAACCATTAAGATACCCACGGATCACTAAACTTGTTGAGTAAAGCAAACATTTTATTACGAACAAGCTTATTGTCTTCCAATTTTAATTAAAGGTATTTGGAACCGAAAGTTGGCTGTATTTATTGTACCTACTAGCGACCCTGTAACGTTGTGGCTTCACACCTGAACTTAGTCGAGTAGTTACTATGTTACTAAGTGGTTGAGCACAACACTATATTACATACCCAACACTAGTTGACTGACATTACTCATGCACGGCTAAAAACACATTTTATAGCACCATTAGATACATCAATTTAAGCCACAGCCTAAAAAATACACCAGTCACTAACTCACAGAACCTCCAGTGTTAAAAACAATGCCTCACTAAACTTAGTACATATTTCATTGTGTTTCACAACTCCGCACGTAATAAAGATTCTCCAAGATTTCTAGTACATAGCCTTCCAGCATAATAAATTAGGCTATGCTGTAGCCTGTAACAGCTGATGTCTAACTTCAGGTTTAAACTACCTTCCTCCTGGATGTTTTGATACTGAGTTAGTTAAAACAATGTTTGTTGACTATGAAGTCTTGCACCTGGTATGTTAATTCTAACTAATATTATAAATGCGAAAATGAGTTTGTTTGTTTGTTACGCATTCACGCTAAAATGGCTGAATGGATTTGGATGAAATTTGGCACAAGGGTAGACCATGATTTGAAATAGGACATAGGATACTTTTTATCTCGATATTCTCACGGAACGAGATTTATGTGTGTGAAACCGCGGGGCGCAGCTAGTAAAAATATAATTGTTTCCGAGTTTTGATAAATTGTTTGTGGGTGTGCTGTGAAATAATGAAATGACAGGTATGATGACAAAAAAAATTATTTACCCCTCATACAGTTTATTAAAAAAATATATGACACGTATTATTTCTTTTTTTACGTAATCAAAAGATTACGGCGATACATTTATAAAAATGTGGCACGACGTCTCTCTGTAGATTTTACTCTCTCCACTCTCCAACTTTAATGCGCTTTATCTAAGTCACTTTTTATTAATATTATTCTGATAAAGCAAAAAATACGCGTCTTTTGTTTAAATTATCTAAATGACGGATAGAATTTATTTGACGGCGCGTCAGATATTACGACGCTAAACTTACGGAGTTGATTTTCGAACGATTGTGACAGCTGTCAACTTGACGTAACCCCGGGTACTGAGGAGGCGGCCCCCGGCCAAAATATTGGAAGATCGCGGAGATGGATCGAAACCGGGAAACCGGCAAGGATTCATGGCGACTGTGGTATTGGTGATCATGGTGACTACCCTGGCAGGGCAGTGAGTTAATTGATCTGCGCTCGCGCCTCACGTACTCGGTGGAACGTCGTTTACATTATTGTTCATTCCCATTTAAATCTCCTAGCCCGCAAACCCACGCATAATAGGAGACAATAAGACCTCTTCTGATAAAGACCACGTATTGCATTTATATTTTTAACTAGCTGTTTGTGCCCGGCGTCGCCCGGATGTAATTGCGACTTTTCCGGTGGATTAAAAAGTGTTGAATCCATATATCTTTTGAATCTGCAAGTCGAATTTGTTGAAATAAAGACTAAATGTTACTCACAATAAAGCTTCTTATTGTTCAGTAATTCAATTTGAAATCCAATGAGTGGCTTTTACGTGATGCCCTCACAAACGAACAAACAAACAGACAAAAATGCCAAAAAATGTTTTTTTTACTTTCTATTACTTATTTCTCGCGGCTTCCAGTACTTTTTTTTGCAAAAATCTTTAATGTACAGACACAGACCGTTTACGATTTTATTATATGTATAGATTACCCAGGCATCATCCCTATTAAATATTGACAAGAACACTTCTGCCTTACCTACCCTTCGGAGAATACAGGCTTGATGTGATGTTATAACTAAACATTTAATTATTAAATTATGTGAATTAGAAATGAGGCAATTTCTAGCTGGAGAGCGTTACAAAATGATGTATCTGGCAGTAAGTAATTAGTAGTGTAAATAATACAAAATCGAATCGGTATCGATAGAAATTGTGAACTATTTTATTTAGAAACTCTGGTTTTAGTCGTGGTTTATACTCAATACTCAATACTTTATTGCATTCCACAGGTAGGTATTCTTAGGTGGTTAACTTAAAATTAGATCATTGGACCCTGTCGGGCACAGTAACATAAGTGAGTTAGGAGAGAGGAAGCATTTGTTGATTATTTAACATTACTTTAAGGTACATAACATTAGGTTTAAGGCTCTCGCAGATCGCGACGCGACTCTGGTCGAATAATTTCTATGAAAACTTCATGGAAATTGCTCTACCAGTGTCGCGTCGCGCTTGTCAGCGATAGCCTTGATTCAGCTACAATAATAAAAAAAAACAACCTGTAAGTACTTTATTCAGGTCATCAACACACATCTCGCTTGCTCTTATTGATCTTCCGTTTTATCCTCTCAGTGTACGCAGCCACGATGTTAGACAGTAGTGGTAGGGCTGAAGACTTCTCGTCATCTCTCACTCCTACTTCAGTACACAGATCTGCCCTGAGAAGAGAAAAGCAGCTTTAAGGGTCTCCCCGCACACGAGCCACCGGCCACAACCACAAAACGCCGCCACCGGCGGGGATATTTCCTGTAGTTTTCATACATTTTATATGCCACAGGCCACACGGAACCGTACCGGAAGACGTAGCATTGGAAGGCCCCCCACAAGATGGACCGATAACCTGGTGAAGGCCGCGGGAATCCGCTGGATGCGAGAAGCACAGAACCGGTCGAAGTGGCGGTGCTTGGGGGAGGCCTATGTCCGGCAGTGGACGTCTTTCGGCTGAAATGATGATGATGATGATGACTTACTAACTAATAACTATGGGCTACTACTAGCTAATTACCTCGTTCTCTTATCCTTCGGCATAGCAGCTTCCGACATCATCACAGAAGCGGTGTATAGGTAACCGTTCCACTCCAGGTATTCTCTCACCATCTCATTGACTAGAAGCACTTCATCCGCAGGCGTAGGCGGTGTTGAAGCAACCCCTGTGGTTTGTCGGTCTTGGAGAAGTCCTGTCACTTTGGCTCGAACCTGGGAAAGTAAGGATAGAATGAAGTTGAAATGCATCACCGCTATATTGATTGGCCTTTAAAAGGCCGATATCAATTAAAATTCTATTGTATCTCGTTAGTAACAGTTGAAGGTATAAGGAACATTGAGGTACAAATAAGTCAGATTCTGGTAGATAGCTTTTTTTTTCAAAATTATAGGCTCAGTAGTTTCGGAGATGAAAGGGTGGAATCATTGATTAACAACAAAGGGAATGGTCAATTTCCATCTATTTTCTTAAATAAATCGAAGCCTTTTTCGAGAACAGCTCATACCTTTTTCCTAGAAGACTATTCAATTATTTGATAAATAAATCCGACATTTCAATCAATCAAATTGCAGGTAATTTGGCAAATAAAGACACTTTCATAATGTAAACTGTGAACACTGATCCATGTTAATTAAGTTTATTGTTATTTCAATAAGCAACGACAAAATACCGAGAACAGATCCCGAAAAATTCCCGAAACACGTAATGCGTTCCGGATCAGCGGATAAATTAAATAAAAATGACCAGCTCTTAATTTGTATTTAAACATGGGTTTTAATTCAGCCAAGCACTTAAATGGCGCGTATTATTATGCAAACCACATTATATAGCGACCACGATTGCTGGACGCTGGTAACAAATAGTTGTGCGATCGGAAAACGAAGCGGAATATACTTTTGTAATGGATTTTTTTGCTGTTGTTTTATTTGTTGGTGCTACGCGGAAGTTAAGCCCAATAGCGCACTAGCAGCCAGGTCGCAGCGGCAAGCGAGATATATACATTAGTATGAAATCAGCATGGACCGCGCGTACCAGGCCGCGCGCGGCCAACAGCCACACCGAGTCGCGGCGGCCAAGGAGATCGAAGTAACACATCTGCAGCCCGTGGTCGGTCGCTGGCCGCTGCGGCCGCTTAAATTGTAGATAAACGTGCAGTGTGTGCGCACTAGCTGCGGCGGGTGGAGGCATTGTGTATGCTGTATTTGTAACTGACGACTGTAGCTGCGGTTTCGGCCACATGCTTGGTCGCGACCTTTGCGGCCGGGTCGCGCGTCATGGCCGCGTAGTCATAACGCTAGTGCGCGCCAGGCCTAGTGCGACCAGGTATAAAGGATTTATGATATAAAAAAATGGTCATTCTTTCAGGTATATTTTGTACGGTATTGTAACCTATGTTAGTCACAGATTGAAATCAGCTGACAGACTTTATCAAAACTTTTTAGTTTAAAACTAAACAGCCTAAAAGTTAGAGAATGTCGCTAAAGCTGTGGTTCGTCAGTGAACTAACCTTTTCTAAAATTTAATAATAAAGAGTACTCCATTCTATTCTTTAAATGTCTCTTTGAATTTCGAACAGGCCTATAAATGGACAGGTTATAAGATGTGGTCATTGTAAATATTCTATAGTAAGACATTCCACCGTAAGAGAGCACGGAATCTCCACACGGGCAGCGGTCGCCGATGCGTCTGCGTACTCTGTGGGCATGATCGTCAACACTAGACAACGATATTGAGTAAATACATACCTCTGCATTCATTTTGTTTAAATATCCATTTTTCTTTAGAAGGTCTTTAATTGCAACCAATAGTTCTTTCTCCGAAATAGGTTTTTCGCTCATTTTATGAGAAATTATCAGGGTATCGTTTTTGAAAATTGACAATAGAAAATTTTAATAAATGTCATAAATGTGACAGTACCTATTAAGTTGTATTTTACGTCACATATTGTTTTTTATTTCTTGATACGATACCCTGCCAGCAGTAAATCAGCTATGGAGTTTCGTAACTAAATAAATGAAACTTTTTCGTTATAAACTTTCTAATAGTTCACTTATATCCACAGTTATGTTAAAGCCAGTGTTATTTTAAATAATTCTATTTTAACCTATAAAGTATACCTTTACTAATTCTATGGTTTCTTAACTTCTAAATGGTTGGTTAAACAAAAATTTTTTTTTTTTTTTTAAAGTGGCTTTTAACTAAATCTTACGTAAACATAAAACTGGGCTCGGGCTCCCAAAATCAACGAGTTCAAACTCAACGATGCCATCTTATTTAGTTGAGGAGTTCTTATGGTCACCTTCGGGCTCCATCATCAGACCAGCACCATGGTATCATATTTTTGCGATGTCACCGATTTTCAACTCAATCGGATGTCAGAAAGTGTTTAAAAACTCGATGACAATAGGAGTAACTGGAAACCCATACTAATGAAGCTAGTTTAACTCTTGTAAAAATAATAATAATGGACTATGAGAAAAGCTTTCGGAACTTATAAATATAATAATAAATTCCTAAGTACTAATGTAACATTCCTTCACTCACATATCCAGTTCAATTCCCCAAATTCTAGTTCCAAGAAAAAGCAATCCCAATTTGACGAAGAAAAATCCTTCTAAAATTTAACTTGCCTTTACAAAATTAGGTAACCTTGGTATAAAATTCAAATAAGCGCGCTCCGGGGAGGCTTTAAGTGATTCAATTCCAGTAATAGGAGGTTACTTGAGATACAGACTTATATCTGAGACATAGCATCGCGTATGAGACTCTGTATTAGTGACGTAACTGGCTATATTTCAAAATTGTTCTCAGAATTAGAGCTTTGAGAAAAGTGTTCGTTTGATTCTGAACACATTTTGTTATAGAGGCGTTCAATCAGCAATTTTATGAAATCGGTTGGAACAAAATTCCTAATAAATTGGTACCGTAGTACACTATAATCAGAGTCGCCAGAGCAAACGGTAACTTTTGTATTTTAGATTATATTTATATTTTAGATCATATTTTTCATCAAAATAGTAACAAACTTCAGAAGCTTTTTAATTTTTTGAGACAGGATCACTACAAGACCATTATGGTCCAAAGGTTCCAAAGGCGATCGCAGACCGCAAACCGCAGCGACACTACTGATTCTGTGTAACTCTATGAAATCGTGTCCACACGGGATGAAATTCCGCCCGCTGCAATGTCGCCATTGTAGTGTCGCTGGGGTCTGTCGTCGCAATTGCCCCAGAATTGCTACTGCGGTCGCCTTCGGAAATGTACCTTTCATCAATATGTATCATTGAGACTCCATAGAAATAAAAACTCAAGTTGTTTTATATCAGAATATCAGTGGGCGCTCTTGCACTTGATATCACTGACACAATCATACTCCTACTCACTACAATCTCATAAAAACGTTCTGCTATATAAAAACATCATTAAAGTGATTCACTTTAACACTGCGCTCGAAAATGGTCGAAATATCACATTACTCAACATGTATTGTCAGCAAAAGTAATAAGTGTGCAGGCAGCTCACTCTATCTACTTTTAAATTAAATAGTGCTTGTGTCTATCGCTTGATCCAGTCTTTGTCAAGCAGCCTTTGTCTTTTTATTAACGCTTATAAAATATTACATAACATCATAACATCACGTCTGCAATCCTCGAAGGGTTACGCGGAGGTGTACCTATAATATAACCACATTTCGCCAGTTATGTGTAAAAAAAAGAAGTTGAGCTGGCCGTTGGTCGATTTGACCAAACTAGCGGCAGTGGCCTGTTTATTGCGGGAGCCTTTACGTGCCCACCTGCGTGATTGGCGGCGCTCCTTTCTCATCATTCTATCCCTCTTTTAACAAGGCAGGCAAGGTAACATCGTAGGTAATAACACAATCAATAAAAACAACAGTACAGCCCGCATAGTGCATACCATTTTCATTGATACCTTACACACTATATCATTTCGCCGTATGTACACAAAAATAGCTCTACCCGTATTTTTACACAGAGAGACTTTGACGTATGGTATAACGACCTGCGGCCAACTGCAAGCGCATTCTTCTGCAGTCGGAATAACCGTGGCCATAAAGCACTTGTCCCACCGCCGCCGCCAGCGCCGACGAGGAAGCGATTAGATATCGACAATTTTCTCGCTCAAGAAACGTACCGATGTAGGTTCCGTGTCAGTAAAAAATATGCGTAATATTTCAATAGTCTATCGCTTAATATTCACACTGCCAGCAAAAACTCTCTCTTTACTAGTTTGTAGCAGCGACAAGAACTATCAAAGAAAACACTCGCTCATTGACGCTTGTTTGGCGGGCAGACACTCGCTGAGAAACTCGCTCGCTACGTATGCATACCAGCAAGTAACTGGGCAGTCGTTCTACTCATCGCACTCGCTTACTCGACCCTAGCCCAGCGACATAATTAACCGTACTACACACTCGCTGATCGATCCTCGCCAATTCGATTCTAGTTGCTAGCTGAACTCGCTTCTCGCTTCTCGCTTATCGTCGGCGATGGGATAGGGACCGTAACTAATGCTTAGCGCATTAACTTGAAGCTGTTTCGTTGGTACGTCGGTGGATAAATAACTGTTTGCGGACAGCCCTATATCTCATGCTGCATCGAGGGTTAGCTCATAGAATAGAGAGGTGCTATTTAGCTTGCAGTCTTATCCGTTGCTTCGTTTCGTTGTTCTAATGGTTGGGGTGCATTAGTTAATCGGGAATTTAATTACTTGTTGAAGTTTAGTTTTGTATCGTACAAGAACTGTTTAAGTGTATATACGTTCTATTAGCTGCTGTTCGAAGCTAAGCCAGGGTGGACCCTAATTCTTTTTCTAAAATAAAAGTAGCCCGAGTTATTTCTTATAAAGTTATAACATCAGCGACCATCACGGCTTGACCGATTTTGACGGGACTTTCACTGCCAGAAAGTCAGTCCCGTCGAAATCGATCAAGCCATTTCGGAGATTAGCTAGAACCTGTGGCTGGAACAAACAGACAGACAGACAAAACATTTAAAAAATGTTTTTTTTTGTTACATACATTTACTAAAAAGCTGATATTTTGACATTATAAACAGGCATTTAAATACTTAATTGTATATAATTATGTATGTATGTGTAGAAGATATGGAGTCATTATACAAGTATTTTTAAGGCTTAATCACTAATCGTTTGTAAGCATTAGGAGAAAATAATAAATCTACATACAATCATCCATCAAAAATGACAGTAAAAATATTGCGATTGCATGTTACTCGAGGTAGATTGTGACCACACAGCGATGATAGATTGTGCTTATAATTACTTACTCATTGATATATTATATCAAAAACTGAGACAAAAAGTGGAAATATCTCATAAGGCTGCTGCTTTAGGGTGCTAAGTTTAATGACAGGCTAAGCAATGTGTTAAGGATTATCCGTGATAATCTAGGTGAATAAAAATCTAGAAAATTATATTGTTATACTTTGATAACAATTTTTTTGACCATAACATAATTTTTATCATTTGTTTCACAACATTGATAACTTGATACAAAACCTGTGATTAGACTTTAGAGACTTCTCCTCCTACAAGACCTCCGAAGAATATATACCCGTAATTTTATACATACAGGGTGTAAGGGTAAACAGTCTTGTCATTCAAACCATGGGTAGTTGATTGAATTATAAAGGACATGACCAGTTCCTGCATTCGAATTCGGGAACTTGTGCAGGATTACAGTAAATACACTAAGATTTAAAAATAAAGATCTAATTTATCATGGATAAAATATTCCGAATAAAGCCAAGGTTAAAATATCTGCAAAAACAGTATTTTAAATGTTTCCGCTTTTCTTTTAGAGTGCGTTTCATCAAATAGTTCCTATGCCGTAATGTTGGTTCAACTGTTGTAGGACGAACATTTGTACGTTACGGCGCCACCTAATAGGTCCGTTGTTAATGTGCCAACATTACGGCATAGGAACTATAATGATGAAACGTACTCTATAAGTACTTTCCGATTTTGACGTTCCATTGTATCTATAACCATCCGGTAACCATAATAAGCTACACATAATATAGGAAAAATAAACTAAGAACGAGTTATTTTCGATCAAGAGAATAAATGACATGGAATATAATTATAATGCATGTTTTGTTTATAATTAATTTGATTTATTTACACTCCTACAGGTTAGGTTTTTATTGATATTTGTGACGATCGAACACCATATAATAGGTAATCACTGTGTATAAAGGACTGCTATTTCTTTGACAATGCATCTGACATTAGTGGCGGGATCAAAGGCAATATTAAGGGAGCAATCTTTTCCATAAAATACCCAATTAATCGATTCGAGTCAAAGCATGAAAAATCGATTCACAAAAAATATATTTCTGAATTGATATTTTATTATACCCTTTGTAACTGTGTTTGTTTAATAATAACATAACATAACATCACGCTTCTAATCCCTGAAGGGAGAGGTGTACCTATACACCCTCATTTCGCTAGTTATGTTGTAAGTCCCGTGCAATAGGGGGCGCGCCTATTGCCATCAACCGGGCAAAAATCCGGACTCCACTTGCTACTGAGATATTCCAGATGGACAAACCCAATAACACTTTGCCTGACCCGGGAATCGCAACCAGGACCTCATGCTCAGGTCCTGGGTGCGATTCCCGGGTAGGTACAGCGCTACAGCGCTTGTGACCACTAGACCAACGAGGCAGTCAAATGATTTCGATTTTAGTGTTCGGGAAAAAATCGAGTATCATTTATCGATCTCGGATCGCCATTCACCATCCCTACTTGCACATCCGATCTTGGCGTCACGTTGTGTTTACAGTTCATTGTGTACTGTCGATTTTTGTGTTCTATTTCTAACGACCATTGCTTTTCTTTACGAACTGATATCTTCAAAGCCTGATTACCATTGCTATATAAAAAGGATTCATCTGTTTTGCTCTACGATTCGATTAAATGGATATTATGATGAGGTGCGTAAACTGTGGCATATTTCGTAAGGCGGATTCAAAGGCGTATTATTTCAATGCCAACCTTACCCCTGCAAGCGAGACTTGCCCGGTGGTTAAATAATCAGGTATGTACTTAAACTACATTGGAACAATACTATTTAACAACAAGACAGCAGGTATAAAGTCTGACACAGCGGTTCGATTGCATGTGAGCCAGCAAAACTTAATAAAGCAGCGTTTATTTGGGGAAAGGGTGGCAACGCATCAGCAAAAACCCTGCTATGGGCGGCGGTGATTGCCTAATTCCCGTAACTAAAAACGTTCAAATTCAAGTCGCAATCTCATCTCAGCGACAATAAATGTCAAAAACTTGTCTTAAACTCGATAACCACAACGCCTAGCGCCATCTCATATCGAAAAGCAGAGTTATTTAGTGAATACTTATCTTTATTTTTCTCAGTTTCCTGATCTTTTAGACTCGTGAAACTTTTTTATCTGGAAACTGTAGAATACAAAAATTGCAAAAATAAAACAATATTTGCTGCACATTGATTTCGACACCTATGCAGGCGCCCATAGTCCCACTGGTCATGTCATTTATATAAATGACCGAGTAACAACAAAAAAAAAAAAACGTTATTTTCATTAAAAGATTTTAAAAAGTTTCTATGCGACACCGTGCTCGCTAGCGAAACAGCTGACTGTCTGAGAGAGGGAAAGAAGGAAAGGAAGAAAGAAACGGCCGCGCTCACGGCCGGTCAGGTCACATCCCACGCCCCCACCCGTGTTGCGATGCAAGTTCGTTGCCCTAGCGCATAGGTGAAAGGGTGAAATACATTAGTGGTAAAAAGAAAAAAAAAAAAAAAATAGTTTTCATTGATTTTACGTTCTATATGTGACACCAAACCACTGGTTTCAAGGATAACTGTGTTTACCCTAACACCCTGTAGAGAAGCGACGAACTATACGATATATTATTATAAATATTACTATCATTTAGAATCGTCTGAGTAACTTGAGATAAAGCATTGAACCTGGATTTCGTCAAATTAGGTAAGATTTATGATGGCTAATCTTCATTACATCACATAATCAGCCTATAATGTTCCCACTGCTGGGACACAGGCCTCTTCTTGGTGAGAGGAAGTGGGCCATAATCCAGCACGCAGGCCCAGAAGGGGTTGGTGGATGTCACATGTCATGTCTTCGAATTTTCGGTTCTAGGACATGCCGGTTTCCTGACGACGTTTTTCTTCACCGTTTTGAGAGCAGTGGTGAAATAATTTACACAAAGTAAACCGCCTGAGTGGTTTACAACTTGTAAGTCGCAACCGTTACCACCGGGCCACACTCGCTCTCTATTATATGTGATTTGCCAAGGATACTTAATTAATTGTTGCCTTGTCATTGACCCTAATTACCTCTTGTGGTTTTTGAGGTTGATGATATAATTAAAGCGTAACATGATAGCAGGGAAAGCAGGACCTTTTAAAATTAAGAGCTGAGTACCTAAATTAATTACTTAATAAGTCATGAAGGGGCAAAGGACATGACCAGTTCCTGCATTCGAATTCGGGAACTTGTGCAGGATTGCAGTAAATACACTAAGATTTAAAAATAAATATCTAATTTATCATGGATAAATTATTCCGAATAAAGCCAAGGTTAAAATATCTGCATAAACAGTATTTTTAATTGCTTCCGCTTTTCTTTTAGAGTGCGTTTCATCAAATAGTTCCTATGCCGTAATGTTGGTTCCACTGTTGTAGGACGAACATTTGTACGTTACGGCGCCACCTAATAGGTCCGTTGTTAAAGTGCCAACATTACGGCATAGGAACTATAATGATGAATCGTACTCTATAAGTACTTTCCGAATTTGACGTTCCATTGTATCTATAACCATCCGGTAACCATAATAAGCTACACATAGTATAGGAAAAATAAACTAAGAACGAGTTATTTTCGATCAAGAGAATAAATGACATGGAATATAATTATAATGCATGTTTTGTTTATAATTAATTTGATTTATTTACATGCCTACAGGTTAGGTTTGCATTGATATTTGTGAAGATCGAACACCATATAATAGGTAATCACTGTGTATAAAGGACTGCTATTTCTTTGACAATGTATCTGACATTAGTGGCGGGATCAAAGGCAATATTAAGGGAGCAATCTTTTCCATAAAATACCCAATTAATCGATTCGAGTCAAAGCATGAAAAATCGATTCACAAAAAATATATTTCGGAATTGATAATTTATTATACCCTTTGTAACTGTGTTTGTTTAATAATAACATAAAATAACATCACGCTTCTAATCCCTGAAGGGAGAGGTATACCTATACACCCTCATTTCCTCGTATGTTGTAAGTCCCGTGCAATAGGGGGCGAGCCTATTGCCATCAACCGGGCAAAAATCCGGACTACACTTGCTACTGAGATATTCCAGATGGACAAACCCAATAACACTTTGCCTGACCCGGGAATCGCAGCCAGGACCTCATGCTCATGTCCTGGGTGCGATTCCCGGGTAGGTACAGCGCTACAGCGCTTGTGACCACTAGACCAACGAGGCAGTCAAATAATTTCGATTTTAGTGTTCGGGAAAAAATCGAGTATCGTTTATCGATCTCAGATCGCCATTCACCATCCCTACTTGCACATCCGATCTTGGCGTCACGTTGTGTTTACAGTTCGTTGTGTACTGTTGATTTTTGTGTTCTATTTCTAAAGACCATTGCTATTCTTTATGAACTGATATCTTCAAAGCCTGATTACCATTGCTATATAAAAAGGATTCATCGTTTTGCTCTACGATTCGATTAAATGAATATTATGATGAGGTGCATAAACTGTGGCATATTTCGTAAGGCGGATTCAAAGGCGTATTATTTCAATGCCAACCTTACCCCTGCAAGCGAGACTTGTCCGGTGGTTAAATAATCAGGTATGTACTTAAACTACATTGGAACAATACTATTTAACAACAAGACAACAGGTATAAAGTCTGACACAGCGGTTCGATTGCATGTGAGCCAGCAAAACTTAATAAAGCAGCGTTTATTTGGAGAAAGGGTGGCAACGCATCAGCAAAAACCCTGCTATGGGCGGCGGTGATTGCCTAATTCCCGTAACTAAAAACGTTCAAATTCAAGTCGCAATCTCATCTCAGCGACAATTAATGTCAAAAACTTGTCTTAAACTCGATAACCACAACGCCTAGCGCCATCTCATATCGAAAAGCAGAGTTATTTAGTGAATACTTATCTTTATTTTTCTCAGTTTCCTGATCTTTTAGACTCGTGAAACTTTTTTATCTGGAAACTGTAGAATACAACAATTGCAAAAATAAAACAATATTTGCTGCACATTGATTTCGACACCTATGCAGGCGCCCATAGTCCCACTGGTCATGTCATTTCAAGTCAATGGGTGTGTAGCTTTTACCTTAAATATACCCCGCGTCTTAACTAAAAAGATCGATCCCGCGAATACGCGATCATCGCGTTCATACATAATGTCTTTAATTTCGTTGGAAAACCGGAAGGCGCGCTCTTTCGACAGGACCACGCATTTAAGGGGGATGCGCTAAGCTAGACCGCGAAAATCAATTTTTTTTTACGTTACTTTAATTGAAGGCCAGTATCAGGTTGTATGTTGATCTAAATATGATTTGCGGCCGTAACAAATATAGATTTACAGAATTATAATAATTAGAATCAGCTATACAGCTCCTTAAGTTCATATAAGTGCCAAATGTCATGATTTCATGAAATAGTCATTCAATGCACTTACATGAACTTAGAGAATTGTATTGCTGATTCTAATGTTTATAATTCTGTAAATCCATATATTTTTGAATTTCGCGGGCTTCCATAGCGCATCCCGCATAAGGGCTTTGGCGAAGAAAATAAAAGCCATCGCCGTGCGTATACGTAATTGTTGCGTAAATACATGTAACTTTTGTTTGGAAAACTGGAAGACTCCCTATTTCGGCGCGACCACGAGTTCCGTTTCACCAAACAAACGTGACATATGAGCGACCAGAGCGTGCGCGCGTATGAGCGTGAGTCAGAGGCCCTTGGGTGGCTTTAAAACTCTGACTATGAAGTATTAATGCTATCATTATTGCACTGCAAAAAAAGGATGGTGCTAGCGGCCTTGTAGCTCCGTCTCTCACTAACACTGGAAAAATGATGGCATTAATACATCGTTGTGTAGGTGGAGGTTACTCACTAACCATACAAAAAGAAGAGAAGAAGAAGAAGCGCGATGATTGCGTATTCGCGTTAGACTTCTGTAAAAAATGTAGACAGTAACTGAATTGGCGCTTGCTACAAACATTTAAACAACAAAAAGTTGCAATCAACCATCGTTCCAGGTTTGATTGTTGCTATTTTTTGCAGGGACTTCAGTGTATCGAAGTTATCAGATAAAACCGGCCCAGTGCGTGTCGGACCCCGGATGAAGCGTTCCGTAGTTGAGATGAATTTATCCCAAGAACAAACTTGGCATTGTAGTTGAAAAACGTGTTAGGATACATTCCAACTGCAAATGTAAGTTTGTACGCACAATAACTTATCACATTAAGACCATATACTTCTTATAGTGTTAAAACAACAAAAAACTGCAAGTCAAACATTGGTCAAGTTTGATTTTCAAGCAATGTTAGTTAATTTTTGCAGACATTTCAATGTGCTGATTTTCGCAGAAAAACACATAAAAACTCAACTATTCAAGCAAATTGCTTACAAAAAATCATAATAATACATATAATGGCGTTGGACCTCCAGCATTCAACGATTCTCATCTCGTAAACAAAAGAACTTTCACGTAAAATCATTAATGAAATATAGTGACAAAACGGAACGTACAGTCGGCACCCAAAACGCGAGTAAGTACTTACACTTGGCACAAAAACGGTAACTCAGCTCCGAAACGCGAGCACGGAACAAAAAATTCAAAAGGACTGTCTTTTTCATAAAAGCATCATTCACCTGGGAACCTTTGATCGAACTCACTCGAACATGAAAGATTGAACTCGGAACGTTACATTTATCAAAAACTAGGTTTTGTCCGCGACGTTGGCCGCTAGGCTAGGCTAACTGGCTAACTCCTTTTGTTTCTTTTACGAGTACCGAACGATATGAAAAATAGCTTTGTTTTCGTGCTGAAAGTTTGTGGGAATTTTTCTGTTTTGTGACCATTGTGAGTACACCAATTATTGAGTGCATTAATTTTCCTTGTTGAAAAAGACTACAGCCGGTTTGTTTAAAAAAAAAACAGTCAAATGACAGCGGGCTTGCATTTTATTCAAAATACAGGTTCTAACCTAGTTTGAGAAGCAGAGACTTTCGGACTTCTGACGACCCGTAACGACTGTCAAAGATCCAATGGCTTAACGTGCTTACTTTCACATACTTTCGCATGTACCCTGTATAAGCAATTGTTGGTGAACCAATAAAATAAAAAAAGATTATGGATGTCGGTGAATTATACCAACATCCATTACTAGGCACATGAGACATTTTTATTTAGCTTTGTTTCTGGGGTGAACAATACATCCACACTATCCGCGGGCCCGCTAGGTTTCTGTCAATTGGCATCTCATATAAAAAAAAAACATTATTTTTCTCTTGAAGCTCCTTTTTACTGTCACATTAAAAACCTTTCCAGTCGGGACCGGAACAACCCCAATTTATGAACATCTTTTCAATATTTCATCTGTTATCTAATCTCTTGTCCGGTGATTTGTTTTGCTGTTTATTTAGTCAATCAATCAAAGTAACGAAACATCGATAATAATTCACTGCAGATTTACTTTTCGGGGACTTGCTCGGTCTTCTACACACATTGTTTTAGAAAATGTTGGTTCGGATTCCGACATGTCTAACCCTTGAATATTCTTCATTCTCTTTTTAGTACGATGTATATTTTACTTTTTAGTACGATGTACGATTTAGTGATGTGTAGTCTGAACACAAGAAACACAGATTTTACTATCAACAACAGTTACGTCACATAAAAATTGAAAAAGGTGGCGTAAACACAATCTACAAGAAACACACAAGAAAACTTTCAGAAACACACGTTTTATGATATTGGACTCATCCGACTCCTGCATAACTCTAGTGCATAGATAACAAAATATCCGATGCCGGGATACGCTATAGAAAATACTGAATAATAATGTTGCACCGCGAGCCGAGCTTACCCGAAGCGTTCCGAGCCGCGGTTTTCAAACTTGGAATGCTAACCGAAGTAGAAGCGCAGTTTGCCGCCGACCGTTGTATTGTGCGGACGTGTTTGGTCGGCTGAAAATATTCTTGGTCGTACGTTTGGTGTAGTGGTGAACGAGTGGTTAATGTTGTTGTGTTTGACGGTATGAAGACATAAATGGTGTTTGCTTTGGAAGATTTTAGGACGTAATAAGGTGAGAATTTTTGATTTTATTACTTTTTTTGTCTGTATGTTTTTATGATTTTTATTTTAGGTATTTTTTTACAAGGAAATGTTAACATGCACCTTTAATTTATCACCAAGAAAAATTCGTCAACGAATTCAAAAGTCCAACAGATCAAATTATGAATTGCAAATCGTTCTCAAAATTAGAACATTCTCACATTATTTAACCGAAACTAACACAACGTTAAAATTTCATCACACCACCGCGAGAAATCTCATACATAAATGTTAATTCTGAAATAATATCTAGAAATTCATTTCGCAAATTGAATTAAGTCCGCCATATCCGCAAACGTAAATGTGTGTTTGAAGAATATCTCGTAGCGCTTCGCTACGCGGTGCTACGAAGAGCTACGCCGTCGCTACGAGTTAATAGTAGTTTAATTTTATTTCTACGGGGAATTGAGACTCCCGGGAAGGAGTGTAATATTAAGATTTAGTTGAGATTGAACTATTATTAATTCCAGCGTTTATTTATTCATGGTTTCAGGAAATTGGTTTAGATTGAAACTAATGGTTTTTTGTACAAGTGAATTGAAAGAGGATTTTTTGTAATCACTGCGGTCGGGTTTCAGAATGATTTAGCAATACTAAAATATGTTTTTTAGTGAAAAAGATTATATTTTGCAAGAATATTATTATGTAACTTTTACAAGCGCTGAAAAAAAAAGGTTTTTGGGAACTGGACACATTTGTGAAAAAATATTTCGCAGTTTCTAACACTTTTGTTGAATACGTTATATTTTCCGCGAACTAATAATTTAAAGCTTGATCAATGTTTGGAAGGTGAATCCATAAAGCTATATCAGATTAAATTATGTCCCATAACTTGAAAAGCTATCTTGCTGTTACGTGTTGGTAAATAAAATATTTTCGAGTTTGGAACGATTTGTTTTTATAAGATCTTTCATGTTTCCAATGTCAGGTTAGCAATGAGTCTGACCACGGGGTATCTTGTTACCCCGTAACTGGGTTGTGGAGGTCATTTAGGCAGTCGCTTCATGGAAAATACTGGTATTCAGCTGCATCTGGTAAGACTGGAAGCCGACCCGCTTATAGGTGCGAAAAGGTAATTTGAGTCAGGATGTTGATATCAATTTTCAAGGCTAATTCTATACATTCTGGTGTCATAAGAAATGTGACAATTAACGGATGAACGTTAACTTAACTCCAGTATCAGTTTACAAAATGTGTTAGAGCGAGTCATGTTTTTAGAATTGACTAGGGTTTTATTGGCTTGTTTCTTCATGCAATGAGTACCTGAGGATAGGCGGCGCGCGGCGTCGCAGACGTATGCCTAGAAAACTTTAGCGTGATGGTTTTTGAGCAGTTACAATGGTCCACTTACATCACTAGTATGGTTAACAAGTAACTCGTACCTTCATAAAAAGCTATCATACTGCTCTTGTAATGCCTAGTTACTCTTTATCATTGTGTTATAATTCTCTTGGAATGCTGAATATACTAATGTGAACCTAAGGTTGTTTAATTTGTGCCCAAATTAGCACCATAGCAGCTGTATATAGTCGGCTATACTTCTAATAAACAGCATATTTTTACAGCTTATTGTATCCAACAAACATGCTCTTTAGCAGGTGACTTGTGGTTCACACAGCACAAGTCACCTGCTAAAGAGCATGTTTGTGTTACTTAGGTGGTGTTTCATGAGAACATTGAAAACCATTAATGACTTTCACGCAGCCTTTGTTTTAGGGGAACCTGCAAACTAACAGGTTAGTTGCAAGAGTTTATATTTGAAAGATCTTTTCGAAGACTGGATTTCAGTCTTCCTATAAATACCAGGGGTGTTTCATACTCACCCATAAAACTAAACGTCGGTTCACAAAAACACTTGAACAAATCACACTACCGTATTCGTGGAGCATAACAAAACATTCAACTGAACTATTTACAACTGCACGTGTGTACGATAAGTACAATACGGGAATGTCCAATGAAATACAAAGTTAGAAACATTGAACAAAAGCTGTATTCAGAAAACCTAGTGGTTTATTGTCATAATCACTATGTTCGTACGGTATTGTCATAATCACTATGTTCGTACGGTATTGTCATAATCACTAACATAACTTAGTGATTATGATTATGACATGTTATGTGTCCAGTTAAGTGCCAAGCTTGTGAAGTAAACAAAACCTATCGTCATATTTACTTAGAACGTAAGATATTACCATGCTTTAAGCTTGTGACATATTGTCATAATCACTAAGTTCTAACAAAGTCAAAGTCAAATAATTTATTTCAAATAGGCACATAAAAGGCATTTCTGTACGTCAAAAAAAAAAAATAGAACAGATTCTAGTTGCCTCTTCCAAAAGGTAGTTTTCGTATGGGGAATAATGGGCAAGAAACTCCACCGTTACTTTTTAAAAATGTTTTACAATATTTTGTATACATGAATTATATAATTATATGTGAAGACGATGCACCCACAATAAGATTATTGTACCACAAAAGGTCACTACGACATTCTTCCAAAATTTAATTAATGTGACATCACAACGACACATTAAGGTAGATTTTGTCATTATACGTTCTTGTTATCGTCAGTAGGTAAAATGATCATAAGTTCTTGCTATCATCACTAGGTATCAAATAAAAAGGTGTAATAAGAACAAGAATTTCCTTGACAGAAATACAAAGTAAGGAACAAAGGAAAAACCGTTATTTAGAATACGTTTATAGTAACACAGAACATTCCATATCGTTTTATTGGGAACCCGTTTCGCTTTTTTTGTAGCAAAACTTTTATTTTATAAGAAATAGCGTTACAATTTCAGCTTTTTCTGTATCGTTTAAACTGTTTCGGCTGAAGTTTTTAGTTTTGGTGAGTGCTGTCTAAAGTTAGGCTATGAGTTTATAAGTGACAGGGTATAAATTAGATTGGTTTATTTTTAGTTGTTTGAAAATATTTATTGTTATTGTTGATTATGAGTTGCTTGGGATATATGAATCACGTTTTTGATTACATACAATATTACCTTTTGTTATAATTATAATGTCTAGCGACCCGTCTCTACTACGCACGGTTTTTACGACTTGACAAAACATTGAGATTTCTGTATTAAATGTAATATTAATATTATATTAATGTATTGTACACATGAACCTTCCGGAATAAATTCCCTAAAAGTTGATGAAAACCGCATCAAGACGGATCTTGATGCGGTTTTCATCAACTTTTGCCTGTGTGATTGCGTTGTTCTACTAAACTACGCAACGGATGCGTAGTTTAGTAGAACAACGCAATCACACAGGCAGACATAAAAAGCGACTTTAATTTTATAATATTACTAGCTGCGCCGCGCGGTCTTGATCCCGTAGAAATATCGGGATAAAAACTATCCTATGTCCTATTCCAGGCCATGGTCTACCTCTGTGCCAAATTTAATCCAAAACCATTCAGCCGTTTTAGCGTGAAAGCGTAACAAACAAATAAACACACTTTCATATTTATAAAATTAAGTTAGGATTTTCTTTTTTTTTTTCTTTTTTTTTTTTTTATTTGTACAGTTCTATCTTTATTTTACATTTATTATACTAAATTAACTAAACAACAATTACATATATAACAAATTAAAAAATTTAATTTTTTCTTTTTAATTTGTTATATATGTAATTGTTTTTTAGTTAAGTTAGGATTGTTACTGATGTTTCCATCAGTGATGCACATTTGTCTCAATCTTATCCAGTGACTGGTAATTTTTAACCGACTTCTTCAAAAAGGAGGAGGTTCTCAATTCGTATGTTTTTTTTTTTTTTTTTTTGTATGATACTCGATTACTCCGCCAATTATGAATCGATTTTGATGATTCTTTTTTTGTTTGGTAGGTCATGCTTCAGAGGTGGTCCGATATAAATTTTATTAATTTTACTTGCGTAGTTTTTGAGTTAGCTTCAATAATTACGTATTTTTCCCACTTTGCATATGTTGATGACATGTTAATTGACTCCGTCACATAGCAGATAACGGTATACGAATTTGTGTGGGGTAGTTACCACAACTAAAAAGTGAAAAATAAAAACTTTTTACAAAATCTTCTAATATTTACAGAGAATTGTAGCGTTGCCTGAAATTAATAGAGACAACAAATAAAACTAATAGTTAACTGAGGTTGAGCTTCTAGAACACTTAAAAAACTTTTCCCAAAAAAAAAAACAACCGACTTCCAAAAAAAACTCTAAAAAAGTGAAAAATAACTAATTTCGGAAGTCGGTGTCTTTGTCAATTTTTGTTTTTTGCCTTTTGCCACCGACTTCCGAAATTAGTTATTTTTCACTCAATATTAGACGGGTTTCTACTGCTTAACAAAGGCTTTTTAATCGTTTATTAAATAATGAATTAGTGCTTGTAGTTTTCAAAGAAAATAACTGGAAGAATATGATGAAATAGAAAGGTGGTATGTGACAGTAGGAAAGCCCTCAACGCACTTTAGGTTCCACGGACGTTATTAGTTTTTTTTTTTTTTAATGTTTATTTAGACCATAATGTTACAGTTTTATTTTTACATAACACCTACCAAACTGCAAAGCAATTTGTCGGCAGTAGGTTCTCATGGAATTAGCACGAATCTTTGCTTGACTAAATTAACATATTAAGCACTAAACTAAACCTACGTTAAAACTAAGGCCATGGTTCTGTAGGCAAACACTCCGTACGCGATTACCGAGTAGTTACCCACACAACCATCGCTATTACAAACAGAGCAGCTACACTCAGCGGCATCAGTCGGCGAATGTCCTGACACCATACTATAGTACCTACTCCCCGCCGATCAACCGCAGCAACTATGGACACATCAAAAGAAAAGTTTCCTTAGGACATTTTTTAGGTGGTTTTTACTTTTGACACGATCAATTATTCCTTCAGGTAATTCATTAATTAATGTAGGTGTAATCCATCGTCTCGTACGCTTACCATAATAATTGTTTACATTTGGCACTTGTAGCCTCTTTTTCTCGGTCGTCGGGTTGGGTAGTAATGCACTTTTTCTTTTTTATGTTTGTTAGTATTATGTTGTTCAAGAATCATTGTCATTTTTACTGTCATTTTACCGGTAATACCGGGTGTTAGGGTAAATACCGTTATCCTTGCAACCAGTGGTTTGGTTTCATTTATAGATCGTAAAATCAATGGAAAACTAAAAATTAAATTAAAAAAAACTTATGTGCGGGATGTGATCTGACCGGCCGCGAGCGCGACCCCTCCCTCAGTCAGTCAGCAGTTTCGCTAGCGAGCACGGTGTTGGATAGAAACTTTTCAAAATATTTTAATGAAAATGACGGTTTTTTTTTGTTGTTTTCGGTTATTTAATTTTATATTTAAGTCAACTACCTATGGTTTGAATGACAAGAGTGTTAACCCTTACACCTTGTATATTGCTCTTCTTAAATAATTTTTCATATTCCTTGTTCAAGCTTTGTTTAGTTCTTTTGCTCACTAACATTTTTAGAAGTCGTATTTGTAATATTTTAATTTTATCTAGATATGTTTTTAAAGTAAGTCCATAACCGCACAACCCATAACTGATAATTGAATCGGCAAGTGCATAGTACAATGCATACAACAATCCTCTCAACTCCGCCCCTAAGACGACCGACTGATCATCCTCTCTTGACTACAGGCTTCAGGGTATACAATTTACCCATAACTGACCGAACTTTATTACAGACCTTGTCTATATGTATGTTCCATGCAAATTTAGTATCAATGGTCAATCCTAAGTATTTGTAAGTCTTTACCTGCTCTAGGTTTATACATTGACAGCTTGATTTTCCATTGTGAAGACAGTCATAGCTATGACCTTTGATCTTCAATTCAAAGTTTTTGTTACGTGAATATGGAGAATGTATTGGCATGCACTTGGTTTTGTTTACATTAATTGTATTGCCGTTGTCGTGCGCCCATTTAATTATATTATCCAAATCGTCTTGTATTGCTCCTTGTATGTAGGTTTGGTCATTACCACTGAATAGGAGATATGTATCGTCGGCGTACATGTAAGCTTTTCATTTTTTTATTACATTAACGTGATTAATATAACCAACAGGCCCATATACAGATCCGGTAGGAACACCATATTTAACAATAATCAGTACTTTCCGCATTTGCAACCCTAACTTTAATAGTTCTTTGCTGTAAGTACTGACCAAACCATCTATTAATTGGTCCACTTCTCCCACACTCCTCCATAGCCTGCAACAAGCCGTCGTGATCCAGGGTATCAAAGGCTTTTTTGAAGTCTATAAATACTGCTACCACTATGTTTTTATCATTTAGGTAATTATTTACATCGTCCGTAAATCTTGCTAGCGCCGTTGCTGTGCTTCTGTTTGGTCTAAAACCATGTTGAATATCGGTAATAATATCTTTTTTTTCTAAGTAATTTTTAATTTGATGAACTACAAACTTTTCCATAATCTTATTAATTGCATTTAAAATAGCTATCGGTCGGTAATTTGTATATTCCAGATGTGATCCTTGTTTGTAAATTGGTCTAATTATTGACTCTTTTAACCTATTGGGGTATCTACTTTCTTTTACACATAGATTAATAAAATATGCTATAACAGAACGAATAAAGTTCTTGATTTCCTTTAAATCTATTACCCTAATGCCATCTGATCCCGGCTACTTTTTGCAGTCTAGTGAGTCTATTATTCTGGCGATATGCGAGGACGTTGCCCTATTGAACCTAAAACTAACATTACACGGTTTAACATAATCGCGTCTATTTAAGAACGTCTTGTTACATTTATGTTTAATATTGTCAATTTCCGTTGTGAATGTGTTACAAAAATGATTACAAATGGTTACCAAACATTCTTTTTTATGTAAATATCTCTCTATTACGCTATCTACTGTTACTTTACTTCTACCCAGCCATTTATTAATATTCCCCCATATCTTACGCATGTCCCCCTTATATTGTTTTATTTCATCACGCCTATGACGATCTTTAGCCACATATATAAGTTTATTTGTTTTATTTCTGTATTTTGTATATTATTGTAATCTAAGATTGTTATTGTTTGGATACATTTTCTAGCGCCTAAATAAGTCATCTTTGCGCATCATCATGTTTTGTAAAGTATTGTTAACCCAAGTTTGACTATCACGTTTTTTAGCTGTTGGTGTTCGCTTGGAAGACTCGTAAATCTCGCTAAAAATCGTGTACATATTATTATATAATTCAATAGGATCATGTGTGTTTAATAATTGTTGCCAATCAACATTTTGAAGTTTATTACTTACTAGTTTGTTTTGAATGGTCATTCTAATCGTTTGAGCGCATTCGTTTACGTTCAGACCAGCTGATAATCCCGTTAAGTAGTGGTCCGCGATCTTAGTCTTTACTGTGTACGCTTCTAAACACGCATGCCTTCTCAGTCCATATAAATACATGATCGAGGCAGGACGTCACATTGCGATTACCCGTGACTACGTCCCGAGTTACGTCTCGTATTGCAATCCCCTCTCCAATAGTGCGTTCAGATACCGGTCAGTAGTTGAGTCCATATTACTTTGCAGTATGTTGATGTTACAGTCGCCGACCATAATTATGTTGTTTCGTTTTGGTATACTTTGGATATACCTCTTAATTTCTGCTACAAAGTTTATTTTATTTGTGCTTGGCGGTCTATAGATAACTATAGTGTTAATAGTGTATTCATTCATGGTTAGCCGTCCATGTAAAAACTCGTACGTCGTTGTAATTCCGGATTTTACTGGATTAAACTGCACTCTGTCATTTACGTAAACTAGTATTACTCCACCTCTTCTGTCTTCTCTTGTTAAAACATGCATATTGAATCCACTAATGTCGTACATTTTTGTGTTTTCTTCCTTATTATTTATTTCAGATAAGCAAATTAAATCCAGTCTGTGCAAGCACTCCTTTGTTAGAACAATTAGCTCATTGAAATGTTTTCTCAGTGAGCATACATTTATATGTATAACTTGGAGTGATGTTGATCGTTTGTTTACGTGCTCATACCATTCATTTAAGTGTGTGTATTTTATATACAGGCTGTAAGGGTAAACAGTCTTGTCATTCAAACCATGGATAGCTGACTTAAATATAAAAATAAATGACCGAAAACAACAAAAAAAAAACGTTATTTTCATTAAAAGATTTAAGATTATTTTCATTTTAAAAAGTTTCTATCCGACACCGTGTTCGCTAGCGAAACAGCTGACTAACTGAGGCAGTGGTCGCGCTCGCGCTCGCCGGTCAGTTCGCATCCCGCACCCCCGACCCGTGTTGAGACGCAAGTTCGTTGTCCTGTCATAGGGTAACGAACTTGCGTCTTTTGTGGAAAAATGTAGAATAAAAAAAATAAAAAAAGTGTAATTTTACATTGATTTTACGTTCTATAAATGAAACCAAACCACTGGTTGCAAGGATAACGGTGTTTACCCAAACACCCTGTATTGTATATCTTGTATTTCCGACTCCTGGTCCATTTTAGAAACTATCGTTTAAATCTATGTACTGATAATATATTATTTATTTATTTATGTTTATTTTTATTTTTTATAGGGTTTGTTTGTGGATTATACAGGACTACTCTTTGTTTTCTATAAGGTAATTCTCAATGTCGCTTTCTAAGCGTATGTGGTGTACTTTTTTATCATGATTTTAGAATTTTGAATCCATATGTATTTGTAGGATTCCTTTAAGCTAGTCTTAACAGCCCAGAACAAGTTGCGCATTTGACGTGTTAGATGTTCATTAACATAATATTGGTGAATTATCATTGTTTTGGTATATCATGTGATTTGTTATTTTGGTCTCTTTGCTTTTGAGTTTTCAACCAGTCTGACTGGGCTGCTTTGGAGCATAGTGTGACGATTATTGGTCGTGGATTTTTTCCGTCGACACCTTGGGTAGGAACCCTCCCTTTTGCGCCCCGGTTGTCGTTTCGTGAACGTAGTGCTCTCTTACTTTATCGTATAACTTTGTCTTCTTCTATTATTATTTAATTAACATAAACTTAGCTACTTGGTTACGCTTCCGCACGCCACGCGCGATCCACGAAAACTTGCTGGCTCTAGCTAGATGCTGCCGGCTCGGGGATTCCGTTCTCAGTGAATGGTTAGATTTTTACACTCTGATTACTTAAACTCACGCACTAACTCATTAGTATTAGTTGTTAAAATGTTAGTAATATTGTGATATCGTATACTTTTACAATGTTTGTAAATATCTATCGCATAATTAATTTATTTCACATTGCTCCATTTTTTATTCTTTATACCTATTGTGGTACAGTAATCTTATTCTAGGTGCATCGTTTTCAAATATGTATAATTGATGTACTTATACAAAATTTTGTCAAACATTTTGGTGTAGGCCTTGCTCGGCCCTTGGATCTATAGCTGATAAGGGGCACCTTAGATTAAAATGTCCCACTCGCCCCGTTTTTTATTATTTTTGTGTACCGATTCGCCCCTTACTAAGGGGTGAGTGGAAAATTGACATTTAAATAATTATTTTGATGTACCGACTCGCCCTTTGCGGCATTTCCTTTGAAATTTAACCAAAAAAGGTACAGTCAGACAGAAAAATGCACACGTTATGAATAACGCTATATTTGATTACTTTAATAACTCTATCTGTAATCTCACCAACTCGTGACACTTGTGATAGTTTTTGCTACCTGGCTTACCTATTATAACAAAAGGAACCTTATTTAATGGGTCCAATAAACAAAAGGTTTGTTAAAATATGTTACCCGTTGAGAGAGTCGTATAAATAATGCTTTCTTATTCTTAGTTTAGTTTACTTTTTGTTAGTTATAAAATATTTGTGTGCCTTTCATCCAAATCTTATTAGTAGGATAATACTAATGATTGTAATATCATCTTGAATTCATGCAAGCCTAGTACTTTTTGTTGGGTTTTGATTAAAGTTTAAAGAATACTTGATGATTGTAATATTATCTTGAATTCATGCAAGCCTAGTACTTTTTGTTAGTTATAAACTATTTATGTCCAAAAAAAAAAAACTAAAACTTAAAGGACTTACTAATAGATATAAAAACAAAGGGGCGTCAGGCGTCGAAGTATTCGTCCGCATCGCTGTCATCCGGAAACGTGCCCAGAAGACTGGCAGCATTGCCACGTTGAATGGCAATGCTAATTCTTTGGCCAAAGAACAAGCCAGCCCTCTGGTCACGTGAAGTATCGACCAGTCGGTGAGAAATTTCCTTAAAAAGGAGACGCGCACTCGGGCCCCATGACCCGAGCGTTTCGACCCCAAACAGCTCAAAACTGTAGTTGCCCACAAGGTTACAGTATTTGCGCCGCTTGAGGGTCTCAGCAGCCGCAGCAGCGGCGCCAGCACAGCCCGCCGTGCTAGGAACATGGGATGGCGCAAGGGTGTCGACACACGTTGCGTCCCACACCAGAGGCCTACCTACCTTCCAAGGCAGCAACGTCATGCCATCTAGTTTCTTCCCATCGTCACGTACCAAGCCGTTTGGTTCTAATACCGCTGGTACGCCGGCGGTGACAAGGGCTTGACGAATAATATCGTTGATGCTGGCATGCCGTGCTATGCGGCCTGCACTCCTGTAGCAGGACAGGCCATGGTGCCCGAGACTGTCGACAGCTTCGCCGCAGTGGCACCGATGCGGAGCAACACAAGGTGCGCCTAAGCGGAGACATGTAGCGAGCCGAAACGATGAGTCATCCATCATAGTACCTATGGTGGATGACGGGAGCGCCTGAAGCCATAAGCCCGACTCCCATTCTCCCACAGCCAGCAGACGGGCACGCTCAACAATATTAGGTGATGTGTTTATCAGGGTATTCCGTATAATACTGCAGAGCCGCACGTCCCACCGTCTCTGGGAGGACGGGTTGTCGGGCAAATCCGTATTGGGACAAGCCATTTTCCAAGCGTTCAACGCATCAGCCAAACACGGTACCTCAAAATCAACCAGTGAGGAAGATAAAATGTTCCTGGTTAATTTATCGGTACTGTGGACTGAGGAGAGGAAGGCCGGTAAACTTATACTTGAAATTTTGCGAACGCCGAGACCGCCCAAGCGAATGGGGAGTGTGGCTTGCTGCCACGCTCGGTCGTCCAGAGCCACATTTAGGATTGAGGTTAGTGTATTTCTTATAATTTGGTCTACTTTTTCTAAAAGTTGTGGATGCTTCCAGATGTGTGAGGAACGAAGGCTATATGTAAATTTTGGTCCAAAGCAACAATACCGGATGAGGGTGAAGGCCGAATGAATGTTAATTTTGAAAAGTCTTTCCGAGACATCAATGAAATTTTGTATCTTCTCCTCAATGAACGTTGGAAAGGATTCGTCGAAAATTGGGGACCCCAGGAGGTGAAGTGAGTTTCTTTCGGTAATTTTGATGTTTGGTGCTATTGTGTTAAATTTTGCGATGGTAGTCTGTCTGTCAGTGGTTTGGGGAAGGTAAATTTCACGATTAATTTTAGTTTTTTTTTTTGTTAATTATTAATTCCATAAAATATAATGTTATAGTGTACTTAATATTTATGTCCCTTTCATCCAAACCAATATTGGGATAATACTAATTAATGATTGTAATACTCTCTTGAACGAATCAAAATCTAACAAAAAGTTTTGTTAGATTTTGATTGAAGTTTTAAGAAAAAAATATTTATTTTAATATTTAAAAACTTAGAGTGCTGACTGTACTTATAACCTACTAACAATCGGGGGCAACTGGGGCCATCATATTCGAAGGGGCGAGTGGGTACACTTAGGTAATTAGGGGCAAGATCCAAGGGGCGAGCGGGGCCTACACCAACATTTTTATAAGAGTAACGGTGGAGTTTCTTGCCAATCCTCTCAATAGGAAAACTACCTTTTGGAAGGGGCAACTCGAATTTCTATATCTTTGTTTTTGACGTTAAAAATTGCCTTTTATGTGCCTAATTGAAATAAATTATTTGACTTTGACTTTGGCTTTGAGTGGGTGTAGGGCTTATCCTTATCACAATAATAAATGCAAAAGCCTAATTTGATCCCAAATCAAACCCACCCCAAATCCCTTATGGCCTTTACCCAGAAGGGAATAAAACTTTAGGGAAACGAACAAACAAAATAATCAAAAGTAACTTAGCGAACGCTTAGTATAACAATTTGGCGCCTATTATACCAAATAGCAGCTCGTTGTAAATCATAAAGAACAAGAAAGGGGAATATTTCTTCAGTCACACGCACGAAAATATAACTATCAATTATCAAGTTGTGTCATTATGAAAGTTGAGGTAATTAATTCTTCTGTATATATGTTGATTAGATATTATTATCGTATTAGGTCCGTATATGGGTGACCATCTTTACAAACTCAAACTCAAAGCATTTATTTCAAATAAACCAATTACAGGCACTTTTGAATTGTCAAGGAGTCGGTCAGTCAGAAAGATGAAGCTAGTTGCCCATTCCAAAGCGTAGTAGGTTCCTATGGGGAAGAACGGGCAAGAAACTCCACGGACACTCTTTTAAATCAGAATATTGTTACAATATATTGTTTACATCATTCATGTTGGAATTATACATATAGAGACTCCTTCTCCTCCATGTAAAATACTGGTATTCAGCTGCATCCGGTTAGACTGGAAGCCGACCCCGACATAGTTGGGAAAAGGCTAGGCAGATGATGATGATGAGACTCCTCCGTGACTCGGAAAGAACGTTAAGCAGTTGGTCCCGGCTGTCATTCTTGGATCTTTGACTGTGGTTACGGGTCGTCAGAAGACCGAAAGTCTGACAACCAGTCTGAGGTCAGATAGGATAGGATATAATTCTGTGACACAAAAAGATGAAACTACATCCTTCCAATCATCTAGAAAAACAAGGAAACAAAAAACATTTCCGTTTCGTAGTAGTAGAAGAATCACTTACAACTTCAATCATTAGGGGAAACTTAGGCAATTATTGTTCTAGCGTTACGTTACTTCGTAAACAATTATCGATATCGCTTTGATATGTGTATGTTTAATAATCATTTTTTGCAAAGAGGCACTATTTTCCACAGCTAAAATTAATCTTATCCTATTTTAGAGTACAATTTTATAGACTCTTATTTTTTTGTAATTTTGTTTATAGCATATGATGTACTTTAAAAATTAAACAAAATTATTAATAATTGGAGTAAAATTTTATAGCCTATTATTTTTTTGTATTTTTGTTTATAGGTTTTACAGTACATAGTACCCTACATACATAAATAGTACACTGTAGTACAGTAGTAGTTGTACAGCACATAAATAGGCTATAAACAAAACTACAAAAAAAATAGGCTATAAAATTGTACTCTAATTATATATAATTTAGTTTTACCTTGGTTCCTCTCAAACAGAGCATCTGCCATAGAATCTCTCCACCATCCTTGTTTGACTGGTAGAGAATGCTTAAGGCATTAAGTCCGCCTTTGTATCTTTTTGAGTGCGAAAAGTTTAAATAAATACATTTTTAAGGTAGGCCAAATATTTTTACCCGACTACGGCGAAGAAAAAAGGAGGGTTATGATTTTGACCAGTATGTATGTATGTTCATCTGTTCCCTCCTATCTTCCAAACCACTTATCACAATTTGACAAATGAGGTATCGTTAGAAGCTTCGTGATTGTCCGCTGGTTATAGGCTATATGAAGTCACATTAAATTAAAAATGGCGCCCTCTAGAGGACATAAAGTGAGGAACTTAAAAAAAAAATGGTTTAATCGTACTTTATTGGGTATCAAATGAAAGGGCTTAATGAGCACATTTCAAAAATATATATATTATAACCGCAAAAGAATTTAAAACAAATCAAGTAACAAAAACTAAAACCCAACTACGACTTAATAGGTATAAACAAGACACAAGACACGGACAGACAAATTAAAAATCCGGAGTCACACGTAATCTGTTCGATTTATGCCCTAACACGTGTGACTCCGGATTTTTAATTTGTCTGTCTGTGGTGTCTTGTTTATACCTTTTAAGTCGTAGTTGGGTTTTAGTTTTTATTACTTGATTTTTTTTCTAGGTATAGGATTGTGAACTACAGAATTTTTTTCATAATAATAGAAAAAGTAACAATAAAAAATCACTCTTCCATTTCTTCTGTAATTTTTCTTTGAATGAAACGGCTTATCGATACATCAATTAAGGGGAACCAATTTAGCTGTTACACATAATTTGTTGCTGCTAGGAAAGATAAAAAAAAAATATTAAAAGGAAAGTTGAGGATCGGAAAAACTGTGGATAAATCTTAAGCGGGGAGTTTTCTCGAAAAATAAGAATTTTCCTATATCGCCGTGTTTTTGTATTGTAACACTTTTCTTTGCGAAGTTAACTTCGCTTCGGTACATAAATTACAATGAAATGGGGAATACTGGAAGGGTAAAGCGATGTAAGGAATGGAAGAAAGCTTTTTAATTAATGCTTTTTGTGTGTTTATTTTTTTTAGAAGGAGTTGTAAAAATGTTATGATTGTGGTTATGGCAGCAAGTGTAGGTTTCGCGTTACATATGCGAGTATATCCCACTCTAAACTCATGGTAGTCAATCTACCTTCTTGCCTAGCCTTTTCCCAACTATGTTGGGGACGGCTTCCAGTCTAACTGGATGCACCTGAATACTAGTATTTTACATGGACCGACTGCCTATCTGACCTCTACAACCCAGTTACTGGGTAATACGATACCCCTTGGTAAGACGGAGGAGTCTCGTTATTTAAAGATGGTAAATTGCCCTCATGTATGAGAATAAAACTATAAAAGTGGTCGCCAACCGCAGTGCACCGCACTAAACTTAATTTTATCAAGCAGGCACAACAGTGTTTTTTTTCCAGACTATTTGGCTCTTATTTTACTTTGCTGACCATTTTGAAACTTGATAGTTTTAAGCTTATGCTTGAAACTGCCATTTTGGCATGAATACTGTGGGTTAAAAATTGATAAAGTCACACTATAGTGTGGCAGGCTGCCAGCTAACGGCAGCTATCTTCTAGTACAACTGTGTTGCTAGCCTCTCATTTTTTACAAGCACACAATGATGATGGAATGATGAAGGATGATGTTGGGACTTCCTCGTTTCTGCAGTGCCTCCGAGATGTTCGCGCAGGCTCATACGGATGATTTTCATGCCGTCATTCGGAAGAAAGTCGTGTCACTTATGAGAAGGGTTCGGGGGAGTCACAACAGCATCCTGAAAACTATAGCTGAAGATGTACGTGCGCCTGTGTTGGGGCACTTCGTTCGTCTGGTGGTCCTCAGGGATGTATCTCCATATTGTTTATCTTGACGGGGCGGGGTGTCTCGGCACAGGTGCATTTTTGTATTTTTTGTATTTTTGTGCAATGTAGTAGAGTAGTGATAGAGTGTGATTGTATCTAAGTACCTACTAACAATAGTTTCTAAGTTTTTTGTATACTAACCTTTGGATCTAGTTGTCCTAAAATAAATAAATTTTGAATTTGAATTTGAATTTGAATGATATGAAACTGAATTATGATTTAATCAGTAATAGCCAATATGTATTTTATTTATTATCTGTTGTTAATCTTAAATTATTGCTGTTCATCCTTACTTCCTAACTAATATTATAAATACGGAAGTGAGTTTGTTTGTTTATAACGCTTTTGCGCTAAAACAGCTGAACGAATTTTTATGAAATTTGGAACCATGACCTAGCACACTTTTTATCCCGATATTCCCACGGCATCGAGAATTTTGCGGGTGACACCGCGGGGCGTAGCTAGTTTATCTATTTACACGAGGTCCTCCCGACATGGTATAATTGAACATACAGCCATATCCATCTAACGACAATACTCGTATAACAATTTCATAGCAAAAAAAATATAATGCAAAAACTTTATAAAAACTTAACTATGACAAAAAAGTCAATTAAAAAGGTAAAACAAAACATCACAGACAGTCAAATTAAAAATCCGGAATCACACTTGTTACGGTATAAATTGAACAGTAATAACTTGACCTTAAGAGGGCGCCATATTCAATTTAGTGTGACGTCTCATAGCCCTTAACCAGCGGCCAATCATTTGTTAAATTATGATTAGCAGTTTACAAGTTATGAGGGAACAAATGAACGTACATAAATACATATTTGTTAAAAATCATAACCCTCGTTTTTGCTTCGCCGTAGTCGGGTTAAAAACAGGTACCCTATAAAACCCTTTACACCTTCAAAGGGCAGACCTCGTTACTCCAATGTCACGTCAAAAATAATTCTCAATGACACGAGACAATCTATTAATGTTTGTTGGAATTTTCAAGCTTTTATCTAAAATAATGGCTAAAACATTAAATAGGTACCTGTAAAAGGTAAAACCGAAAAACGAGGTAAAACGTCTCTGAAAGATAATATATCTCGATCAGATAAAGTTAGTAAGTTGATTTAATATTCGAGTGACTTTGCGGAAATCTAGTATAAAATACAATAATAACCTATTCCGCTTAACTATTCTTCAAGAGTCATAAAAACCTTGAAAAGGAAACACCAAACCAGAACACGACGTGTTGCCACACCGAGTGCTGGACGCAGAGCTTTGCTCGGTGTGGCAACATGTCGTGTTCTAGTTTGCGACTGGTCAATCGTCATCCTGATGATACCTCGATGAGAGGTGAAACACGTATCGAGGCGTTCTTACAGAGTTTTTTATGACACTTGTATTTTATAATTTTCGAGTACCTAAATATAGTTGTTATTTTAAAGAGCTTCAGTGTTTAATTTTGTTTCTCATTGTTTTTTCCATACTTCTCTATTAGTCGTCATCTCGGTAGTCAGTTCCTTTAGTCCCATATCATCTTTTTTGGCACCTTACATTATCTCCAGAGGGCCTAGACAAAGTGTCATTCTGTAGGCTATAGCTTAGCTATACCTACCGTATACCTACAGATCGTCCGCTCTGCCAATATAAAATCTCCGAAGAAAACCGAGGTTTGCCGAACCGCGCGGCAAGCGGCTCGACGCGCTGCCTCCTCCCCGCGCTCTTGATGCGCCCCTCGGTCGCCCTCGGCAGTCCGCGCTAAACTTCATATCAAGCAGGCAGAATTATTGAATCGCTCGCGCCTCGCATAGTGTTTAGTTGTAATCTGTTTTACAAAAATAAACTTAATTATTGATGTTAGAGCTGTGTTTAGTATGAAAAGTTCCCTAACCACCAAATACGCAACACAGACTCTACAGTGGTGACCCCGACAAGTTAACACGTGCTACGAGTGCTAGTGCTACCTAACACCTAATTTTGTGCCTAATACGCGGACTCATAAACTATTATTGTGAAAACTAACTTTAGTGTCAAACAAAATGAGTGATACCGAGCAGGTGGAAGAAGATACCAAAAAGACTGAGTCGCAAGATGTGTTTCGAGTTGGCGTACGCGTTCCACCATTTTGGCCGGAGAAGCCTGCGATTTGGTTCGCTCAAATAGAAGGCCAGTTCGCGATTTCTAATATTACGGCGGACACAACCAAATTTTATTACGTTGTCAGTCATCTCGACCCACGGTACGCTACAGAGGTCGAAGATATCATCGTGAATCCGCCAGCGACCGATAAATATGGAAAATTGAAGGCGGAGCTCATAAAGCGACTCTCGGAATCCCGCGAGAAAAAAGTGCACCAACTGCTGACACATGAAGAACTGGGCGACAGGAAGCCTTCGCAGTTCCTCCGGCACCTGCAGCACCTCGCTGGTCCGAAGGTACCTGAGGAGTTTTTAAGAACAATATGGTCGAGCCGCCTCCCTAGTAACATACAGTCCATAATCGCGTCTCAGGCATCCGCACGTCTCGATGCGTTAGCTGATCTCGCCGACAGAATACATGATGTCGTGCCGAGAGGTCATCAAGTTGCAGCAACATCAACACAAGGGGTGAGTGAAATGGATATTATGTGTAAACAAATGACTGAGCTAACTAAGCAAGTCCAGGCCCTAACTAAAAAGGTCGATGACCTTTCCCGCCCAGGCCGATCAAGTAGACGCGAAGACCGCTCGAAATCCCGCCAAAACCGATCTCAGTCACGTAATAAAAATTACCCAACATGTTGGTACCATTATAAATTTGGTGCAAAAGCCACCAAATGTGTTCAGCCGTGTGACTTCAAACCGGAAAACTGCAAAAGCAGTCAGTAATGGTGGCTGACGACTGCTCTACGTGTAAAGGCCGCCTATTTATCACAGATAAACGTACCGGCATACAGTTTCTCGTAGACACGGGTTCAGATGTGTGTGCATACCCTAAATCGTACTTACGTAATCAGCTACAATGTAACAAAGGTAACTACGAACTTGTCGCTGCAAATGGTACGCCGATACCTACTTATGGTACATTTCAACTAAATCTCAACCTCGGATTACGTCGTGAGTTTACTTGGAAATTTATTATAGCTGATGTTGCAAGACCAATCATAGGCGTTGATTTTTTAAGTTTCTATAACTTATTAGTCGACTGTAGGCAACAAAAATTAATTGATTCAATAACCAACATGACCGTCGGCGCGCCTTCAAGTCACGAAATAACACACGAAATGCTGTCGTTAAAAATGTTTATTGGTCACTCAACTTATCTCGATTTATTACGATGTTATCCGGAAATAACAAGACCAGCTGGGTCAAAAATTATACCTATTCACAATACAAAGCATCACATTAGAACGACGTCTGGCCCACCGGTAACATCACGACCGCGTCGATTGGCACCGGACCGTATGAAGATCGCAAAAAATGAATTTGAGGAAATGTTACAAAATGGAACAGCTCGTCGCTCTGAAAGTCCCTGGTCGTCCCCATTACATCTCGTGCCCAAAAAAGACGACGGCTGGAGGCCATGCGGCGATTATAGGCAATTGAATGCACGAACAATACCTGATCGGTATCCAGTGAGGCACATCCACGACTTCGCATACCAGCTGTCAGGATCCACTATATTTTCAAAAATCGACCTTATTAAAGCATTTAATCAAATACCAGTCTTTGAAGACGATATTAAGAAAACAGCGATCACAACTCCATTCGGACTTTTTGAATTTACTGCCATGACCTTCGGTTTGAGGAACGCTGCCCAGACATTTCAAAGATTTTTAGATGAAATCCTTCAAGGATTAGACTTCGCGTTTGGGTACCTAGATGATATCCTCGTGTTTTCAGAAGGGGAGACAGAGCACATTGGACACCTAACAAAAATATTTGACCAGTTAAAAAAATATGGAGTAGTAATTAACACCAACAAGTGCGTCTTAGGTGTTAGTGAAGTTACCTTCTTGGGTTATCACGTATCTGCAGCTGGTATACGTCCCCTCCCAGAAAAAGTAAAGGCGATCCAGGAATATCCCCTCCCTAAAAATACTAAAGAGTTACGAAGATTTCTAGGGATGATTAATTTTTACAGAAAATTTCTCCCTGGCGCCGCTCAAATTCAAGGCCCTCTCAATCAAGCTTTAAGTGGCCCAAAAATCAAAGGAACGACGCCCATCACCATAACACCTGAAATACAAAAAGCATTCGACGCATGCAAAAATAACTTATTAGAAGCTACTCTCATCTCCCATCCTGATCCACAAGCTGAGTTAGCACTTTTCACCGACGCTTCAGATGTGGCCATCGGAGCTGTTTTACAACAACGAAAAAATGACAGCTGGCAACCACTAGGATTCTTTTCTCGTAAGTTATCTCCTGCTCAGACGAAACATAGCACTTACGACCGTGAACTGCTCGCAATACATGAAGGAATAAAATACTTTAGGTTTATGGTCGAAGCGAGAACATTTAAAGTGTTCACCGATCATAAACCCATGACATTCGCCTTCACAACAAGAAGAGACAACTGCTCACCTCGTCAACACCGCTACCTCGATTATATCTCTCAGTTCACAACTGACATCAATCACATATCAGGAAATGACAACGTAGTCGCCGACGCATTTTCACGACTGGAAAGCATTGATACTACCATCAACTACAAAGAACTGGAGAACGAACAGGAAAACGATCAAGAGTTACAGAGTTTGCTACAAAATAAAACGGCGTTACAGTTAGAGAGAGTGAAAACTATGGATGCCTACATATACTGTGACCAGTCTACTTCACGTTCTAGGCCATTCATCACACCAACTTTCCGAAAAGCAATCTTCAACAACCTACACAATCTCAGTCATCCAGGCCCCAACGCTACAGCTAAACTAGTGTCAGAACGATTTGTGTGGCCTAAGATTCGTCGTGACTGCAGAACATGGGCTCAACAATGCACTGATTGCCAACGCAACAAAGTTACCCGCCATACCCACTCTCCTCTTTCCTCATTCCCTGTTCCTTCCAACCGTTTTTCCCACGTCCACCTTGACTTAATAGGCCCTATGCCACTTTCTTCTGGTTTCAGGTACTGCCTTACAGCTATCGATAGGTACACTCGATGGCCAGAAGCCTACCCTCTAGCAGACATCACAGCGGAGACCTGCGCTAGCGCTTTCATTTCTGGCTGGGTCGCTCGGTTTGGATGTCCGGAGAAAATAACCACTGACCGAGGAAAACAATTTGACTCGCAGCTGTTCCAGAGCATCTCGTCGATCATAGGCGCCTACCATTGTCCCACGACAGCTTATCACCCACAGTGCAACGGCCTAGTGGAGAGAATGCACAGACAGCTGAAAGCCGCCATAATGTGCCACAACAACGCGCAATGGTCGGAGGTACTTCCTCTTGTTCTCCTTGGCATGAGGAGCGCCTGGAAGAATGATATACAAGCCTCTTCAGCTGAATTGGTGTATGGCGAACCACTCCGGTTACCTGGTGAGTTTATGAAACCAGTAACACAGAACATCATAGATGAAGCAGACTTCGCAGCACGGCTGAGAAAACATATTTCGAGACTGTCACCTGCATCAACATCCAGCCATGGTGAGAAAATGTTTTACGTACCTAAAGACCTTAATTCAGCCAGTCATGTCTTCCTGCGAAAAGGACCTCTAAAGAAGTCATTAGAATCACCTTATTCCGGTCCACATCAAGTTATAGAAAGAGGATCAAAAACCTTTACCATAGATGTCCAAGGGAAGCATACAACCGTAACCATTGATAGGCTAAAACCAGCCTACATGGCTAACAACAATGATGATTCGAAAACACCAACTTTACCACATTCACCATCACCAACACCATCAGCTTCATCACCAGTATCGCCAATGCCGCAGCCAGGAACCACCACAAGAAGCGGGAGAACCGTTAGATTCCCACAACACCTTTCTCACTATCGACCGTGAACCGGTCTCAGCGGGGGAGTGATGTAGGCTATAGCTTAGCTATACCTACCGTATACCTACAGATCGTCCGCTCTGCCAATATAAAATCTCCGAAGAAAACCGAGGTTTGCCGAACCGCGCGGCAAGCGGCTCGACGCGCTGCCTCCTCCCCGCGCTCTTGATGCGCCCCTCGGTCGCCCTCGGCAGTCCGCGCTAAACTTCATATCAAGCAGGCAGAATTATTGAATCGCTCGCGCCTCGCATAGTGTTTAGTTGTAATCTGTTTTACAAAAATAAACTTAATTATTGATGTTAGAGCTGTGTTTAGTATGAAAAGTTCCCTAACCACCAAATACGCAACACAGGCTCTACAATTCTATCAGCGATAACGATGATGGAAAAGACAAAAATGGAAGGCAAATAGGATAAGCTATCGAAAAGCTTATGTCAATCCTGTTGAAAGTCGTTGTAGAAATACGCAACGCTTTCGAAGCGATTGTCACTTGTCTAGGCACTCTGGTTTACAAGGGATTCCTATTATTGATCACCAAAACCAACAACGCTTGGCAGAAATGTGACGGCAGTCTGTTACTTCGAAGAGAGAGAGGGAAGAGGGAAACAAACTTTTGTTCATCTCCTTGATGGCTGATAAACACCTTCGTCGATTTTCTACATCCACTGGTGGAGTAATGGTGGCAAATTTTTGCTTCCTCGGCATTGCATGAAATCTTGGAGTAATAAAATGGAGGTAAGCCCTCATTTTCCCAAAACGTTGATCAGTTTTCGAATTTGTCATTTTAAACTTGGCAGTGCATTAGATAAATTGTTTATTTAATGCACACAAAAGATATAGCACAACACACAAACACATTAAAAAACACAATTTGAAGACACTATACACACCACACATTAATTAACTCATTACGTACTTGTCAATTAATGTATACGCCCCATTTGCATTGTACTTATATTATGACATGGTTATCATTCTATATGTGTGTTATACACAAAAATTTAAATAGAATACGCACTGTACGCCAAACACAACTTACCCAAAGTTACTCTTACCAGAACCGACAACAATCCACTTTTTGATTGATGTAAATCGATTGAAACTTTATTATTGAACCGCGTAGAACGTATAAAAACTTCGCAGAGATATACCGACTTTTTCCCTTAAAAGTTTAAGAACGGAAATGTTCGAAGTTGAAGAAATGACGGGAAGTGCCGTGACAGATGAAATTATGGAACGATTTTAATGGATCTAAAGTCGTTTCTATTTAAAATTGTTTTATTTTAAGAATAGCTTTTAGGGAAACAATTTTTTCTGAGAGGATATTTTTATAAGGTAGCTGTTGTTTTCTTGCCCGTCTGTGTCTCAATGAACATCACCAGGATATTTTTTTTTATTTATTTAACCCGGGAGTTGATTGTAAGCTTGTTGATAAATATAAATATTATTAATTGGCACTTTCGTCGTTTTTCTATGCGATCGCGAGTAAATTGCGAGGTAAAAAAAAACAAAACATTACATTAACAAAAAAAAAATCGCGCTTTTGATAAAGCTGACAATTGTTATTGACTTCTAAAAGCAAGTCGACAGTCGAGAGGATAAATTAAAAAAAAAATAATACGTGTCGACTTGAGAAACTCCTTTTTTTGGCCATAAAAAAAATACAATGTCGTTACTTTCAGATAAAAAAATCTGACTATTAAAAAATCAGACCGTAATTGAAGTTTAATTCATGGGCATCACCTTAAGGGGTCATTGTACATTATGAACAACTTCCACTATGGGATCAACCTGGAAATCGAGAAAAAAAAATAGCTGTTCCCTACATTTTCACGAACTATGCGAGCATAGTTTCAGGGTTGGTCCCATAGTAAAAGTTGTTCATAATGATGAGTACAATGCCCGGGGATGCCCATGAATTTAATTTCACCCTGTATAAGTAAATATACCTGCCAGTTTAGCACAAAACTAAACCGAGATGCTTATAAACTCCCTCCCTACTTAGTTTTAGTCCTACCCGCTACAAGGCTCAAACTGTTGGCATAATGAACAATTTTAATTACAAAACCATCTGACCGTAAAGTTGAGATATTTCAATGTATAGTATTAGGTATGTAAGTATACATAAAAGCGGGCATTATTCTAGCTTATTTCGCGCATATTATTATTACTGACTAGCGATCCATCCCTGTTTCGCACGGTTTTTACGACTTGACAAAATATCGAGATTTATATAAGTTTAATATTAAATGTGTACATTTATAAACCTTCGATCGATCGATCCATCCATTTGGTCGATCCATCAGGTTAAGCTACGCTTTCCAGGGTTGGTCCGTGGATGGGTGACCATTTTCACATATCGAGACTCCTCCGTGCCTCGGAAAGCACGTTAAGCCGTCGGTCCCGGCTATTATTTGTGGATCTTTGATTGTCGTTACGAGTCGTCAGAAGCACGAAAGTCTGACAACCAGTCTAACCAAGGGGTATTACCCAGTTACTGGGTTGTGGAGGTCAGATAGGCAGTCACTCTATGTAAAATACTGGTATTCAGCTGCATCCGGTTAGACTGGAAGCTGACCCCAACATAGTTGGGAAAAGGCTAGGCAGATTGATTGACATTTATAAACCTTCCGGAATAAATTCTCTAAATAATGGTGAAAACCGCATCAAAATCCGGTGCAGAATTTAGAAGAACAACGCGATCATACAGACAGACACGAAAACGACTTCAATGTATAATTTAATAGAATAGAATATTTTGAAACCCACTGAAATGTTTTCAGAAATCCATATTGATACATATTTCTGAAATTACATAATTTCAGTGGATTTCAACGTTTTATAGGAAGGAAAATATTGATTTATCTGTTCCATTTTTTTTTTTAAATTAGCAAGTTGAATATTTTAGGCTGCGAATAATATACCTAAATACCAACCCGACAAAAACTTGACAATTTTTTTAAGCTTCATTGTGTTTCTTTAATTTTGTCGAATATTATACATAATCTGATATGTCATGTATCTGAAAAGGTTTAATTAGCCACCTCTTCATAACAAAAGGTTTTCCACGCATAAAAATTAAATTTATCTACACCCATGCTATAAATCCTCTAAAAGTTTCTGAAACAGTTAGTTTATAGCCAACATTAAAACATTGTCAGCCAGTGTCATAGTGACCATAATATCATCCAAACGGACGTTATAATCTTGTACTGAATTTCATTAAACAACTCATTTAAAAAAAAGAACATTGTCCTTCACGAGCGGTTCACTAACAAAGCACCGTAATTTAAAAACGAAACACATTCGAATTCGAAAAGTTCGAATTCACATCGTACCGCGCCATTTTTGTTCGATATTGGTATTGCAAAGAAACTTTTATAGAAGATTCATATCAAGGGTGTAGATAAAATCTTGTATGCAAGTGTATATACCTAATTAGGTATTAAAACACTCATGTGATAAACCCACATTCGTGTTTTAATACCCTTTATTATGTAACAGTTGCATAAATAACTATAAGACTTTCTGGTACGATTTTAAAATAGGTAATGGTGGCTAAAATTTTTTGTAGGATATTAAGAAAAATACATCATCAGCCTATCCTTTTCCCAACTATGTTGGGGTCGACTTCCAGTCTAACCTGACGCAGCTGAGTACTTATATTTTAAGCGAGGGACAACTATGTGTTAACAAATAGGTATCTGACCTCCAAAACCCAGTTACTGGGAAACACGATAACCCCTTGGCAAAACTGGTTATCAGACCTTCGGGCTTCTGACTACCCATGACGATTATCAACGATTTATGAACGACAGACCGCACCACCAGCTCTAGAAAAAAAAAAACATTAATATTCCATTTAACCACAGGTCGACTATAAATAGGGCCTTACCACACGGATCATAAAACTTTGATGTACCCGTTATGCACTGGCGTTTATCAGACCACCACACCATCGCAGTATGTAGTAGAAAGTTCTATAATGAAATTCGTCGGTTGCTTGAATTTCAATCATGAAGTTTTTGATAAATTGGTGTTTATGATGCATTATTTTCTATTACTTCTTGTGGGTTATTACGCCCTGGTACTTTCGAGTGTTTAGTAATGGTATTCTTTTTTAAGTTTTTTCCTGTTTTTTAGTCTGTAAAAGTAAATAATACCAGCTTGTTAAAGGAACGGGTATGGTACGTTTGCTCTTTGCGTGTTTGCAGTTCTTGATTATATTTTCCTTTTAAACAATTTCCTTTTTTCCATCCGACTTTTTAAGTAATTATGATGTTATTTATAGAATATTATGATGTTAAATATCAAGATGAATCACTACACACGTAACTGCCATGTTTTGGCTCTGCACCACCCTGAGCACAACCAAGTTCACTGGTAGAAAAAGGTTCAAGCATTATGTCCGTCTATGTACAGTTTTTTTTTTCTTGATCATAAAGTTTTAGCAAAGTAATACCTACTCATGCCTTCTCAAGACAAGAAGAATAGACAACATGACAGATTGCGATTATTTATCTGTCATTTTGTCTATTCTTCCGTCGACAAAAGCTGTTTATATTATCGTCATGCTAAGCATGCAGAAGAAGGTTTAATACAAGCAAGAGATTAGGGCATTTGAAATTAATGACAATCTTATTAAATCTTTATCATTATCTAAACTATCTCTATTTATTTTAAAAAAGACAGTCATTTGTATGTCTGGAGTTTAAATTCCAGACATACAAATGGCCTTCAAGCCTTTGAAACTAATTAATCAGTTAGCGTGTAATCTGATTATTCCACAAGTTTCAAGATATATGGCATCGCTTTACTAGCAAACAACTTATTACGATAAAAGACGATTCATCTACCTAGCCTTTTCCCAACTATGTTGGGGTCGGCTTCCAGCCTAACCAGATGCAGCTGAATACCAATATTTTACATGGAACGACTGCGAGCGAACGAGTCTCGGTATGTAAAGATAGTCACCCATCCACGGACCAACCCCGGCAAGCGTAGCTTATTCTGATGGATCGACCCGTGCGGCTGTTATTACTTAGCCACGAGCTCCTCCTTTCGATAAAAGACGATTACGAACCAAAATTATAATTGAGTTCCAAGTTAATACTAGTTTAGGTTAGCCTATTCTAGAGGATAGATCTTGATTTAGAGTTGTCGATTGCTCTTTTTTTCCTGTGGTAACGGCCGCGACTTTGGAGGCCGTAGTTTCGAACCCAGACAGGCGCTTTACTTTGTGTAAATTATTTCATCACCACTGCTCTCAAAACGGTGAAGCAAAACATAGTGAGGAAACCAGCGTGCCCTAGAACCAAAAATTTCGAAAGGTATGTCTAATTAAAAATGTTCTATGGTTGGTCTAATTGTTATTTGCAGTCCACTGTTGGTTACAAGTGCTGTCTAAAGACTCCCGGATACGTTTCGTCATTAGGTACATAATATTACGTGCGGAACACTCTCGTCCATTCAAATTATCTCGCTAACAATATTCTCGACTACCCAATTTAAAGGAAAAAAATAAAATAAATGCAACAATGTCTGCCGCACGGCTGCGCTAAATAGGTCCAGTTTATCAAAAAAGGCCAGACAACTATTGCTTGACGCTGGGATTTACCTGGACCTGAAGTTGTAAAGTGTCGCCCGCAACATGTTTGTGTTATTCTCGAACCACTGATACTGACACCAGAATAGGAGGTTGCATAATATCTAACGAATCGTCAAGATTACATTGTCGTATGTAAAACCGGTGTGTTCACGCCTCATTGGCAACGCATAATCGTCTCGACGCCTTTGCACGCATTCACGCGAGTTACATAATCAGGACAGATTAACTCTGTGATCAGTGTGTCTACTGCCTTAATTCAAACTGACGCTTATGCGTACAGGTATTGCGCCGGGCTCATTGCTTCGTGTAGCGGTGTCGATTCATTGGGTTAATGTTACTTAAAAAGCTTCAAAGAGATAGGGCTCAACATTATACGTACAATAATTTTAAATAACAGAGGGCGTTTCTTTAAACTCGATAATCTATATAATTATTAGATAAAAATAAAAATATCTGCATAATAAAAATAAGTTTAAGAATCCGAATTCAATTTTTTTATTAAATGACAATAAATTCGAAATATCCTGTTTAAAATAGTACTTAGCGTATTGGCGTTGCACAAACCGGCCGTACTTCCATATTGTAAGTTAAGTGTAGGTACAGTGTTTCTTTTACATATTTATTTAATATAATATTTTATTTTATTTATTTTTATTTATGGACTTATCCGACTTATACGATATACTATTGGGTTTACAGGGACGCCTTTCGTTAATTAACATAATGTATATCACCCCTGTATTCTACGAAGGGAGAGGAAATTCTTGCTGTATTTTCCAGATAAGATTCCACTAGCTTTTTTGTCCACGGATTTTCCAGCGTGGAGATCGAAAGTTAGCCCACAGAAACATACTACTGGGATAAAAAGTATTCTATATCCTAACCTAGGTCATAGTCTACCTGTGTATCGAGTTTCATCGAAATCGGTTCACCCGTTATGGCGTGAAAAGGTAACAGACAGACGAAATTATTTTCGATTTTTTAGTTTGGATTAAAAGTGGGCTAGCCTAAGCTGCTCGTGTGATCTGTGCCCAAAGAGCGTTTCTACCAGGTACTAAATAATTGTTATAAAATTTAATAAAACACCCTGTGCAATGTGCATGAAATTACTAATGTAATTAAATTAAAACGCGACTGCAGCAAAGGTATCTCTGAGTTACGTTTCGATTAAAATTCCTTGGAAGCTTTAAAATAATTTGATATAGAGGAAGGCTTTTACTAAAACACTTGTACATTTTGTGATTTATAAAACAAAGACGCTTAGAGACTATGATAGTTTATTTAAACTTTTTAGATGTTTCCAAGTACGTTGAATGTTTTAGAGCTAATTTTTATTTGTTGACTAGCGACCCACACTTGCTTCGTTCGGATTTTAGTACTTGAAAAAATATTGAGATTTCTGTGCTTTATTTGTTAATTCGTTTTTTTAATAAGTTTTCTTTTTACCAATAATTTTTTTTTTTCTGTTTTTTTTGTTATTTTTTCTGTTTTTTTTTTACTCTTTGGAATAAACGTTGTAAATGATGATGATAACCAGATCAAAGAAGTCAAAAAGCGGTCGTACAGATGGCCGCGAAAAACGACTAATCAAACAAACTCTTCTTCAGTTTTTTTTTAAGTTTGTTTTTTTTTTTGTTTGAACGCACTACTCTCTAGAACTATCAGCAGGATTTGAAAAAAATCAAGCAGACTAATTCGCGGGCAGAAGCAAATAAAGTTTCTACAACTAGTTTATACTTGTTTTACCAACAGTAATCATCCTACCTCAAGCTTTACAAAGTCCCTTTCGCAAACACTAATCTTATGTAAAACGCTCGGTCAATACATGGTTTACTCGATTTATTTTTCGTCCATTCTGGATTTTTTCACAGGAAATTGAATTCTCCGTCGTCCGCGGTACGTTTGAGAGGAAATCTGTTTCATTTTTTTTCCTTTTTTTCTGCTTTCATTTATGAAATGTGTTCCAGTCTTTCTTTTACGAGGTAAAAGTGTTAAGGTATTTTTTCTTTTTAAGTAGAATAATATGGTTAAGTACTGAGATAGTATGCCCCTTTTGTGGGTACTTAGAACATTTTGGGGCTGTCATAAACTGGGCTTGGTAAAAGCGTTTTGTACTAAAAAATGTTTAAGAGCATATTGACAGCTTTAAGCTTTGGAGAACATAATTTTTATGCGCTTGTTATGTAATGATTTTCGTGTTATATTCTGCACTAACCGCTCCTGCTTCGCATGGTTTTAATGACTTGAATAAAGATAGATATTTCTTAGTTATATATAACTTTAATACTAACGTATTAAATACATAAAGCTTTTGGAATAAATTCTCTAAACGATGGTGAATACCACATCAAAATCTGTTGCGTGGTTTAGAAGAACAACGCGGACATACTGAAAAACACGATAAGTGACTTCAATTTATAATATTGGGTCCTTACCTATGAAATTGGCGTTTTTTTCTCACAAATAGAGAACCTCGTCACTTCTATAATTTAAAATATTCATCAATTGCTTAATATTATAACGAATAATGACCATCATAGACAACTACCAATACTCAAAAAAACTTATTACTTAGGTATAGTTATCTAAATACAAAAAATACCTTAAAAATGACTCCTCATTTTGTTAGCAGAAATTACCACATTTTTTTTTTATCTTAGCCAAAACTTATTTTTGTCACTTAATCTAAGTGGCATACGTTATCTTAGTTTTAAACATTAGTGCATAAAAGTTTTAAAACATTGGTGTTCATGGTTGTTACATAAATTAAGAAAATGTTAGTATGAAAAATGCAACTTCTTTAAAATTCCCCATACAAAACGTTGATTTCAGTGACTTAATAATTATGTATTGATATAGATAAATAAAACAATCGTAATCTAGGTACATGCTTCAACCAATGGTGTTTGATAAATAGGGTTATGCGAGAATTATTTTACCAAGTCAAAGTAAAATGAAATGAAATGAAATTGTTTATTCTGTAAATAGGATATTGGAATCACTTTTACACGTCATATTAAAAAGTTGTAAAAATAAGCTAGATGAGGTCGGCGTTTCCTATCTGACTACTCTGAGAAGAAAGGCCGAAACAAACTCAGAGGTCACCGTCTCCTTTAAAGTCTAGACATAATCTTGGTCAGGCCATATGAGGACCATGTAGATTATAGTCTGAAATGGTCTTTTGAGGAAAGAACCACACAGATTTGAGTGGACCTGTCCAGTCAGTGCAAGCATTTGTCAGTAATAGTGGAGCTCAACTCAGAACTTAAGGAGCTCAACGACTCGACGAACAATACCAAAGAAAGGACATTTGGGTAGGTCGCATAAAGTTCTCAAATTGCCAGACCTTCGGTAAAACTAATAGAACGAAAAATAAATATCCTAAATAAATATCATAATTAAAACAAGGACTATATAATTATATGGTGAACAAAGTAGACTGGGCAAAAGTGGGGGTAAAAATAAATATACTTTTAGGATTTCTTCGCCGGTTCATTTGATGCACACAACCATATCGCTATTGGTCCACATACCACTCCAATACAAAATTCAATCTCCTTTCAAAATCAGACATTTTATTTCACATAAACCTACATCCTACAGCTTCTGACGTTTCATAAGTGCCCACTTATGAAACGTCAGAAGCTAGGTGTACTGTTCCAATGAGTCATTTCCTATGGAGAAGAACCGGCAAGAAACCTCACGGTTACTTTTTTTTTTAAATAGTTGGCTTTTGTAATATTTTCGAATTACAGTGTTAATAGGTATGGGCGGACAGTGTAGGCCTTTCAACAAGTACCAGGTAGGTCCTTAACAAAATAGAAAATGTTCAGTTCAAAGTTAATAATTATTACGAAAAGGGGTTCCCATACAAGACACTAAGTACATTTCTGTGCTTATAAATAAATAAACTAGATTTTTTCGGCGGTTTTGCTCAATCCTAATACGGTACGGAAACTCTTCGTGTGCGAGTTTAAATCGTTCGAATTTACGTTACAATTACTCCATGCGTTCGTGCTAAGCCTATTGATAACCAAGTCAAGTAAAACAGATTTAAAATTGGTGTTCATTTCGCAATTCTTCCATACCATTTCAATACTTAGAACAATGCTCATTAACACCGTATCTAAATTGTTTAGCACCGCATTAACGTTTTTCACATTTCGAAGAAAGTATGTGGCCATTTAGAAGTGATTAAAAAAAACGTCCGCTTATTATGAAATATGTTGTTCTCACATGCAACGCGATATTGCGTCCAATTAGAGGGTTTTATAATAACACACTTAGGCTTTAAAATACGCGATTTCTCAAACGATGAACTTTAATTTAATATAACATAAAATCACGGCGCTTGTAATCCTGGATTAGACATAGGTGTACCGTGTACCTATAGTACACCCACACTCCGTCAGTTATGTTGAACTCCCATGTAATAGGTGGCGAGCCTCAATCTGACACAAATGCAGACTCCGGGCTACTACTGAAAAATTCCTATTGGAAAAACCCAGTAACACTTTGGCCAACCTGGGAATTGAACCAAGGACTGCATTTTCAGCATAACCACTTCCGACCAACGAGGCTGTAATTTAATACAGGATGTAAGGGTAAACACTCTTGTCATTCAAACCATGGGTAGTTGACTTATATACAAAAATAAATGACCGAAAACAACAAAAAAAAAACGTTATTTTCATTAAAAGATTATAAAAAGTTTTTATCTGACACCGTGCTTGCGAGCGAAACAGCTGACTGACTAAGGGATGGATCGCAATTGCTGCCGGTTAGGTCACATCCCGTACCCCCCGCCCGTGTTGAGACGCAAGTTCGCTGCCCTAGCGCATAGGGCAACGAACTTGCGTCTCTTGTGGTAAAATTTAGATCTAAAAAAATTAAAAAAAAAGTTGTAATTTTCCAATGATTTTACGTTCTATAAATGAAACCAAAGCACTGGTTGCAAGGATAACGGTGTTTACCCTAACACCCTGTATTATAGTTACAACACACCCGACACAATTCTTAGAACGATGGAAATAAATTCGCGCCACTTGCTTAGATAGTATCGAACCTTCATCAAGATCGATGCCTTGATTAGTTTCTACCACGCCCAGTTCAGGCCCTACAAGCGACTACCTAGTCTGACCTCCACAACCCATTTACTGGGTAACACGATACCCCTTGGTAGACTGGTTGTCAGACATTCGGGCTTCTGACGACTCGTAACAACTGTCAAAGATCTACAAATGACAGCCGGGACCAACAGCTTAACTTGCTTCCCGATTCACGGAGAGGTCTTGGTATGTAAAGATGGTCACCCATTCACGGACCAACCGCGGCAAACGTAGCTTAACCTGATTGATCCACCCGTGCGGCTGTTATTTCTTAGCCACAAGCTTATTTTTTGCCGATTTATCAACAATTTTTTTTATCAACAAAACGAGTTTTTTCGGAGTTTTTGTTCGATCTTAATACTCTACGGAATCCTTCGTGTGTGAGTCCGACTCGCACTTGGCCGGTTTTATAATAATAACTATTCGCAACCATTCCATTACTTAAATCAAAATCTTCTAACGTCTTTAAATAAATGAATTCCTCAACCCGCCATCTTAGCAGCCACACACAGACGCTTGTAAAATTTAAACCGGTGCATTGTACACTTATGGCGTTGAATCTGGGAAATTTAATTTACGGCAGGAAACACGTTCCGTAGAGGAAGCCTTTTAATGAATAGAAATGTAATAGTGCTCTACAGTGCATGCGAGTGAAGGAACTGATTCTTACACGTCATTACGTGAACTATTAGTTGGTGAATTTCGTACTAAATTTGTTACATATTCTACCAGTTGCTGCTATGATTTGGGAATATTCAATGTTTTACGAACTTCGTTAGCTCTACTTTCAACCATTTATGATGATTTTGACAATGTAAAGGACTTATCTGCGTACTAACTTTTGTCCGTAGTAGTGCACGCTTGGAGGTCGGAAATTATCCCACGGGCACATACTACCGGGATAAAAAGTATCCTATGTCCTATCCCAGGACATGGTCTACCCGTATGCCGCATTTCATCCAAATCCGTTCAGCCGTTTTAGCGTGAAAGCGAACAAACCAACAATCTCACAAGAAACAGCTTATTTTTTTATCCGATTAAAAATTTCAACCTACAGGTGTCCAGAATTATGTACTGAACCCGTGGTAAAAAGTGCCACTCTGTATAATATTTCATAAGATTTATAGCCAGTCGATTTTCCTCCAGTTACAATGGATCCCCACTAACTAGGTCTGGGGCAATAGAACTCGAATGATGGCAAAAGCTTGTGAAAATAATAGAAATTGCATCTGAAAACGATCACAAGAAGAACATGACAGCGATCAAAATCACATTACACGCGCGTCACGCGGTCCCAAGACAGCATGTGTCGCGTTATATAAAATAATTTTATTTTTTTCCTAACCTTAACATAACCCTTAAATGCTGGTGTGGTGGCAATAAAAGTATAATAACACTTGGAGCATCAAATACCTGCGAATGATAGTTAATGTATGAATGAAGAATATTGGCGTGGAGCGTAAGTGGAAAGTTTTTTGTCGCTTTTATGTTTTGACTTTGGTTATAATAAGCCTACTTTAAAAAGTGCAAACCTACGTCAAAATGGTTTAGTACAAGTAGCCACATTGTCTTTGCATTTTGAAGAATGCAAAGAAAATGTGACAATCGGTCTCGAAATAATCAAATAAATAAAATTACGTACAAGTTCACACTGTTCACAGACAAACACAGCTCGCCATCTTTAAAGTGAGCTAGAAACAAAACACATTTTCCACACATTCTTCATCGTAATCCCAAGTCAAATCCCAACATATATAGGAATGCAGCTACAAGCTACAAGTCACGCTCGCACTCGAAAGACTCGACACAAAATATAAAAATATTCTTCGCCACTTCGTAACCCTTAAATGCCAGCGTGAAAAGTAATAATACTACAATAACACTAGGACCGTACGGTAAACCTGCGGCCGACTGTTATGGCGAGATTCCAACCGTAATGCAGAGATAGTTCGCAGTTTTCTAGCTGCTTTAAGCGCCAACCGTTTTGGTTTGCAATGCTGTTTTTCTGTTTCACCTACGCTTTAAAATAGGCAGTGTAAAAGATATTTTTTTGGCTTGGTTTGTCGTGTTTTTTTGTAAATGTGCTGTTTCACAGAATGTTGTTGTAATATGTGAAACCTATTTCGAATTGTAATAATTCTCTATCCATTAGGCGTTTTTTTTATAATTTCTACGTGACAATATATCGTGTCGCCTAGCACAGGGAAGTAAAATGTCTGGAAATATATGAAGAAGCTTTTAAATTTCCGTTCACGATAACGTTATCATGTGCACGTATTTCCATACATTTTATTCGGGTCTCCCTTGTTTCATCGAAAATAAATTGCCAAATTATCACTTCCCAAACAATTTTCCGCATAATTTTTTTACTTAGCAAAAAATCTCTTCACAAATAATTGTAACGCAAACCTAATGTTTGGCAAGTGAACGTTTAAACAATAACTTGATTACCAAACAGTACTTTTACCAATTTTTATGTAGTCAAATATTTCAGTTGGCGCAAAATAAAATTTGCCAAATGTTTAGTATCGTCAGTTTCGGGTAGCCTGTTTTTTTTCCATATTTTTTTCTATATAATTTAGTCGTTTCTGGTCGTAGGAGGTCACAGTTTTAACCAAACCTAACAAATCATTTGACCAAACGTTTATTATCTAAAGATTGTTTGCTGTAATAAATCATTTGATTAAAGACCAAAATGCCTAAATGACATTATCCTTGATAATATTCTGCCAAGTAAAAATTTGACCAAATGAAAATGTGCGTACTAAAATCATTCCAAATATTGCATTGGTATAAAAAAAGGTTGCTAAAATTTGTTTGAGTAGTGAAATTTTGGTAAAATCTTTTCGGCAAAACGGCAGGATCCCATTTTATTCGTTTAGGTCCACAATAATATCGTTACGTTATAAATGATAAAAGTGCACATTTTAAGCTTTTTATCGCTTGTACTAACTAATATAGTGTTATGTGAAATGGTTTTATGTTGTTGAAAAAGCAAAATCATTTAAATATGAACTTCAAAACAAACTACTTACAAATATCTAAATTCTAATAAAAATACACACGAGCCTGTTCACTATAAAAACGCTTGTGACAAGCAGACAAACGGACAAAAGTTCCATTGAGTTACAATGTCTCCGTTTTCATCGTACCAAAATTCCTTACGTAACCAAAACTAAAACACAATAAAAGAAATCTAACAATTCACAATCACCGAGCACCATTCTTCACCCACACACGGTCGCCGTCAACGGTTTAACCCTACACGGTTTTTGTAGTTTTATTCCAAGCCTAAACGAAATGTCAAGGTGGTAACGTCGCGGTCCGAAGTACCGTCGTACCGAGAAAGGGGCACCGTATCGCCACCGACAATTCCAAATATATTTTCCCGTTGAAATTTTGACGTAATCTCAACCAACGGTTGCGAGCCCGTAAATTCAAGCTAAAATTCGGATTTTAAATGTTGCTAGTTTATTTTTAAGTGGAATGTCTATCTGATTGTAAACTGTTTTTATTTGAGGGTTAATATTGTCGGAATTAACAACCAAACACCTAATAATTATAGATGCGTTGAAATGAGGAGCATTCTAATTTGATCATCAGCCTAGAGCAGTCCACTGCTTTACATAGGCTGGAGAGGCCTATGTAAAGCAGTGGACTGCTGTAGGCTTTGCAAGGCATTCAGCTCGATTCTCGGCAACGCTCACCCAGCTGCTACCGGCCACCTTGCAAAGATTGTTACTCCACCTAGACAAAGGATGTCTAAGTACCTTATCCACTCCAGAACACGAATCTACCCCAACGGTCATCGGTTCTACGGCTATGAACAAAATTCTTTCCATGCTGGTAGAAATTATTTTAATAACGTAACATTGAAGGGTGGGCTTTTTTGGGGGACTGTCTTATGTGATTTTGACGTTCGAAAAGTGCTGATTCTCAGCCTAGTTTGAATAAATGACTTTTGATTTTGATTTTGATTAACAACTATACTACTAAATTTTTTTTTTAAACCGAATCTTATGAAACAAAGATAGTCGAAAGAAACTAAGAAACTAAGTCGTATTTAATTAATCTTATTAAGAAATCGACACATCCCCTCAACTGTCGATTTGCCTTTAGGAGTCGATAACAATAAAAATTCTATTGTGTCTCGTTAGTGACAGTTAAACTCATATCGAGCAAAGCCAACACATGATAATGTACGCTACATAACCTATTATTTCCGTTCACAACTCTGCAATGTGACACATTGAAACGTTGTGGAAAATTCCATAAAGAAAAGGCATTTTTCCAACCATTAAATGAAACCCATAGTGTCTTATTAAAACCACGTCATTACCATCTGCCCGGACTGTCAATTCATTGCCATGTTTATGTCAATTCGTTGTCGCGTTTCTGTCAATTCATTGCCGCGTATCTGTCACCATTACCGGTTTCATTTCCGTTACGTTACGTTATTCTCTGGTTGTCGCATTATGCACCTTTATTAATAATGACGCACCGTGAAATGGAATATTTTTGGGGCACGTCATTACCATTTCGGGTTGGTAATGGAGTAATATTAAGCTTTCCTGACTGATTTGTAAAAGTTTCAGGAATGATAATGTTGATATTCAATAATGGTGTTATTTTGTAGTGACAAAATTTATATATTTAAATGCCTTAAAACTCCCACTATAGGTCTTTGCTCAAATGCGATAGCTAAGGAATATTTATACGAAATCTAAATCGCTTGATTTTATATCAATTGCCGTACCCACAGCGCCCAGCTCATAATTCACCAAATAAATATCTACGACGAATTGGTCGTGCAATGAAATAAAAACAAACAACAAACAAAGGTTCTTAGTCGTATAAATACGACAGAGGCGGCAGCGGCAAGAAAACATTTGTCGTATTAATCCGACTGGGACGGTCAATATATTAAAATTTCAGAAATCAACCCTGTGTAGATCCGTAACATTCTATTAAGAAACAAGCCGTATGCCTGATGGGTCTTTCCATCGGCAGAAATGAGGAGCTTCCATGCAGACTTTCATTTCCAACTTAACACAAGACATGGGACTCAAATATAACTAGCGAAATATGAATGTACATAGATACACCTCTGCCCAAACCTTCGACGAATACAGGGGTGATATTATGTTATATTAAAATATGACATCTACTGTTATTAGAAAATAAAGTTAAGTGTCTCAAGATCTCGGTTGTAATGTATTCTCTCAACTTGTAAATAGGTCTCAACTTAACTACTATGCACAAAGAAAATAAATGAACTAAATGCTCTATAGAAAATATAAAAGCAAGCCTATATTTAAAAAAAGTTCGTTGTTAAATTCAATTGTGTGACAAGGACTTACAATAATGGTCGCGCTTTGTAATATTTTGACAAATGAGGCTTAGTTCACAAGAGTTAGATAAAATAAGAGATGAACTGAAGTTTAAAATAAGATTACTAGACTATTTCGTTTTGTGGAGTGAGAAGATTCGTGAAAATTCAATGAATGAAAGTAGGTTTGGCAGTTCCTATCAGCCAACGGTAGATTTTTTAGAAAAGTTAGCCTAACTTGTCACTGAGGTAGTTTTAATCCCTTAGGATTAAAAAGTTCACAAATTCTAAATGAAACTTCCAAAGAACTATCAGGTTGAATTTCCGATGAGTCACCAAAGTATTCCGTACAAGATAAGGTTACACACAGCAGTAGAACAGCCCAACAAGCCAAATAAAAATCAAGAAACCCATTTTGCACTCACAATTATAATTATCAATATCCGCAAACATTTAACCCTTTTTTCACTTCTACAAAATTCAATTTGTACAAAACGCCTTGGTCGTAATAATATGACATTAGTAAAAAAAAAAAAAATGTAGGGTAGGAGCACTAATAACACGACTATTTGGCACCGGAAAATTGCTAAATCGCTGCCGTGGCTCGCTATGACAAACAAAGGCCGTTCGATACAGAAAGGGGAAGATAAAAAGAGGTCGTGTCTGACAAAGCTTCGCTGTGGTCGCGAATGCGTGAGCAATACGTAATAACTGGTCGTTCGTACTTGTTTCTCCTTGTTTATATACGTGTTTGACAAAGGCTTTATTTTCGTGTGTGGATTTTTGTGCCGATAAAGCAAGACTGGAGTTAGAATTTTGTGGTTTTATTGTGAAGAAAATGGCTTGTCAGTACATAGTGGACAATAAAACGGGACACTCTTTTCCGTCGTAAACTACATTACGTATGCTAGTATCATATCGCACCCGCGTTTCATCATCATTACCCTTTTTCCGACCATATTGGGGTCAGATACGTTTACATGAATTCTTACTTGAAGTGTCATTTTACTTTTATATACCTAATATTACAGTATTCCGATATTCGGGTTTATTTTTCTCTTGTCAGCACTTTATATAGTTTAAGTCCTAATAAAAAGATATTTGATTAGTCAGATAACTAGGTTGGTAATGGGGCTAACTGCCCAGGTTCCGAAAGCACGTATTGTCATTATCGTGGAGGCTCTTTCAAGTGCGAGCTGCTTACGAGCTGCTCATGACCTATAAAGGCTCCCAGAGACAGGCGCGACGCGACAGCGCGACGCGACAGCGCGACGCGACAGCGCGACGCAACTCTAGTAGAACAATATAATATGAAAACTTAACGGATATGTTTCTACCAGAATCGCGTCGCACTGTCGCATCGCGCCTGTCTGTAGGAGCCTTTAGATTTCTAATGACCTGTAAGTCTTGTAACAATTGAACCATCAAAACAAAAACTATGCCAAAGTATCAGTAAAGTACACAAAACTGGGACCGAAAATAATCAAAACCAAAAGTCTTTTGTTTCAAAGCAAGAATCGGAGTCACGAATACAAGGCGAACGCTCCGTCTGTGTGATTTAGGTCATCGTACTGACTTATATTGACGAGATGGAATGCTGTTCTACATTCTGCGGTAGGCCTTATCGAGTGAAAGTATTAAATAAATTCCGACATGAAGTGACATGAAGACACTTAATGTCTTTCGGTCTGATATCAAATGTGTCACGTCTGGGTTGCTGTCAATAGAATTTTTCTTATTGCTGTTTTGTGTTGGAGGTTTGGTTTAATGTTGTTATTTATTGCATTTTAGATGGTTCGACGAGAGAGCAGTGGTGGCCCAGTGGTAACGGCCACGACTTACGAGTTGTAGGTCGTAGGTTCGAACCCTGGCAGGCGCTTTACTTTGTGTAAATTATTTCATCGCCACTGCTCTCAAAACGGTGAAGGAAAACACCGTGAGGAAACCGGCATGTCCTAGAACCAAAAATTCGAAGACATGTGACATCTACCAACCCGCATTGGGCCCGCGTGGTAGATAAACGGCCCACTCCCTCTCACAGAGAGGAGGCCTGTGTCCCAGCAGTGGGAACATTATAGGCTGATTATGAAGATGGTTCGACTACATATACTACTGGTTCACACAGTATTTTTGTTTGTTTTTACTGCTACGCCTATTGTTTTTACCAAAAGTTGTTTTCGTGAAAACTTTATTGATTTTATTTGGCGCTGCTCAGCCGTCGTTCTTGAAGAGTAAATCTAATAAAAAAGCCAATTTCCTTTATAATTTGGAAAGAAAGGTAAAGCCAGGGAAATTTATTGTTTATCAAATTGACATACTACGTCAATTTGTTGTGTTAAAACTAAGTTGTGTTTTGAATTTACGGGCCTTTTAAGTTGGTCGTCAATTTGATAAAAATACATTTTCTTGAAATAGTAATGAAAAATAATGTTCCTAATACTTTTTCATTATTCTAGGAAACATAAATTGCTTTACAAAAATAACTAACCAACAATATTTTCTTCTTTTCAGATAAACATAGTGGTGTAAAGTGAAAATGCGAGTGACATAAGTGTTAAGTGTTCAATATGAAGACCTCTAATTTAGTGATGACACTCATTTGTGTCATTTCCCTCACCTGCACGCACGCCAAAACAGGTGAGTTTTAGTATATAATATATATAATATAATATAATACAAAACCTTACTCATTTATTTTAAAATGGAAATCTTTTATTAGTGTATATTTCCCCATAAAAAAACATTCGTTATACTGGATATTTTTTTTTGTTTAATATTTTCGTATTGTTTTTTTTTCAGTTTAACAAAACGCTTTTATTTACTCATTTATAAACCTTAATAACGGTATACAAGCTGACACAAAAATATATAAACTGTATAAATATTTAATAATAAGATGTTAAAAAATATGGCTTTACAGAATTATAATCATTAGAAGCACCAATACAAAAGAAGAAAAGAATCCAATCTCCTTATGTTAGAATAATCCTCAAATGTCATGATTTCAATAAATAGATTACATGAACTTAGAGAGTTGTATTGATGATTTTTAGGGTTCCGTAGGGTAAAACGGGACCCTTACTAAGGCTCCGCTGTCTGTCTGTCTGTCCGTCTGTCACCAGGCTGTATCTCATGAACCGTGATAGCTAGACAGATGAAATTTTCACAGATGGTGTATATCTGTTGCTACTATAACAACAAATACTAAAAACCAGAATAAAATAAATATTTTAGGGGGCTCCCATATAACAAACGTGATTTTTTTGCCGTTTTTATAGATAATGGTACGGAACCTTTCGTGCGCGAGTCCGACTCGCACTTGTCCGGTTTTATTATTATTATTCTATATTTGATACGGCCGCGAATCATTTTTAAGATCAACTTATAACCCTGACTATATACTGCAGTGTGTAATACCCACTTCTTTTACAATTACGACACAACGATACACACACGATTTTTGACGACACGGTTGGCGCAGTGGCTGAGCGATGGTCTGCTGCACAACGTGTCGCGGGTTCGATCCCCGCACGGAACAAATATTTGTATGATCTGCAAGTAGTTGTTCCGGGTCTGGGTGTTAGTGTATGTGAGTTTCTATGTTTGTAAACGCACCCACGATACAGGAAGAAATTCTTAGTGTGGGGCAACGTTTTAAAAAAAAAAAAAAAAAAAAAAAAAAAAAAAAAAAAAAAATTAACCACAATGATCATTCCTCTACCCATCAACGTCTTCGATTGACTAGGAAAACAAAAGAACATCAACTCCAAGTGATTGATTGCTATCAAAAAGTAAGAAATCTTCCTGATTGCTAGCTGTCGAGCAATCAGTCATGACTGACATTGTGTGTACGATATGAGTAGCGACTTTGATTGAGACTTCAACTTGATAGGATATTGAAGGGAATAACAGCTGTTTATTGGTTGTCATGGTAGCAAGCGTTGAATAGATTATCTACACTTACCGCCTTACTAATAAACGTTGTATAGCGCCTGTATAGTTACACAACGCTTTGTCTTCTTCTTTCAAAAGTAATTTGACTTTTGAAAGAAGAGAAGAAGACAAAGCGTAATATTATAAAGAGGAAAGATTTGTATTTTTGTGTGTATGTTTGTAATGAATAAACTCAAAAACTACTGCGCCGAATTCAAAAATTCTTTCACCATTAGGAAGCTACATTCACCCTGAGTAACATAAGCTATAATTTATAAAGATTACACGCGGGCGAAGTCGCTGGCGGCAGCTAGTGGGTAATAAATAAAACACTGACTATAAAGTAGTAGCAACATCGTGTTGTCACCATACTGCATACGACTGAGCTGTCAGGTCGCTGTCTTTTCGGAGATTAGCCTGAACAAATAGACAGATGAAGTGACAGTAAAAAAGATGCAAATTATTAATGGTTGATCGCTGACTGTTCACACTGCCGGCGAAAACTCTCCCCACTAGTTTTTCGAAACAACAAGAGGCCTAGACAAGTGACAATCGCTTCGAAAGCGTTTCGTATTTCTACAACGACTTTTAACAGGATTGACATAAGCTTTTCGATAGCTTATGTTAGTCCTATACATTTTTAACCGACTTCTTCAAAAAGGAGGAGGTTCTCAATTCGTCTGTATGTTTTTTTTATTTTTGTATGTATGTTACGCGATTACTCCGCCAATTCTGAATCGATTTTGATGATTCTTCTTTTGTTTGGTAGTCATGCTTCAGAGGTGGTCCCATATAAATTTTATTATTTTTGCTTGCGTAGTTTTTGAGTTAGCTTCAATAATTACGTATTTTTCCCACTTTGCGTATGTTGATGATATCTTAGTCTTCATTTACATAGCAGATAACGGTTTACGAATTTGTGTGGGGTAGGTAGGTACCACAACTAAAAAGTGAAAAATAAAAACTTTTTACAAAAAAATAAACAACCGACTTCACAAAAAAACACTAAAAAAGTGAAAAATAACTTTAATTTCGGAAGTCGGTGGCAAAAAAATGATATTTGAAAAGCAAAGACACCGACTTCCGAAATTAAAGTTATTTTTCACTTTTTCAGTGTTTTTTTGTGAAGTCGGTTGTTATTTTTTTAAAGTTTTTATTGCCTTTTCCATCATCGTTATCGCTGATAGACTCACACTTTGTCAAGGCCTCAAAGCTATCAAAGAAAATATTCACTTAGCGAGATTCGTTTGGCAGGCAGAACACTCGCTGAGAGAGTCTCGCTTGGTAAATATGTATACCAGCTTCTACTAAAGTCGCGCTCACACATTAGAAGGACCGCCCTTATCGCGAGCGGGACGGCAATACATTTGAGCGGGTTACACGACATTGGTCAAGTCTGATATTTGCCAAATCGGCAATTCGTCAAATTTTATATTGGTCAAAGCTGTATATATCATTAACAACTGCATTACAGGTTGTCACATTAGATCGGGTTGAGAGCAGAAGGCTTTGTCAATTTCCGATCAGTCAGTCCCGTAGAAATTAAAGTTGGTTAAACGGAATTGATACCTGACGTATGATACGTTGCGTAAAATGGTTCAAAATTGAATTTGAAGCTACGATTTTCTGAACATGATTCAATGTGGGGAACCAATTACACGAGTCTTTAAATATTGTGAATTTAATTTTCGTATTTTCGTTCCAATTGCTTTATTTAACACGCGTTTAATTGAAAATGGAGGCACGGTTCAGTAGGTATACATTTTTTCATTAGGGTCTACACAAATACTGCCAGCGGAACACTATGGCATATCTCTAACAGTTACTGTTACAGATCTTATGACTTGTATTAACTGAGGGGCAATTCTCGCATTTTTTTAAGAACGGTCGCATTCTCATGTCATTCGCAATCTGTCAAAAATGCAATCAATTTACCAGATTGCGACTTGAATGTGAACGTTTTTTAAGTACGTAAATTTGGCCTTTTGTAGTCCAATTTTAGTGCCTTTGGCTGTGGTTTTGGTGCCTACAATCAAGCGTTTAGGCAAATCAAATTACCGTTAAGTATGTAGGTATTGTAGTATTTTTTTTAAGATTGACATAATTCTTCAGGTCACATAACTCTACTTCTGCAAACGACGACTTAAACAAATAAAAAAAAATACAGACGAATTTGATAACCTCCTCCTTTTTTTGAAGTCGGTAAAAAAAAGAGATTGAGTATCCTTACATGTCATTATTGATTAAGAACTAAGTAATACCTACTGTACAGTATTGAATATTCATTAATTTAAACATCCAGACTGCCGTATTCCAACAACACAACATACAGATTTCTATGTATGTAAATCAAATACAACTAAAGAGGAACCTAGTCCGCACAGGATTTGTTAACAGAATTGTTAATCCTACTTAAATATCCCATTACAAATTCACTTAAAGCAGCACTAGAAGGGTTTAAATCATTTTGATTTGTTGCTTGCAGATAGCTTTAGGTTGAAGATTTATTTGGGCTTAAAGAAACCAGAGGGACAATTCCCGTAATTTTTATGAAAGTTCGCATTCGCATCTCATTCGCAATCTGTCAAAATTACTATCAATTTACCAATATTTTTGACAAGTTTGACAGATTGCGACTTGAATGTAAAAGTTTTTTAAGCTATATAAGAATTGGCCTTTTTACAACTTTTTCCCGACTGCGGTGAAGCCGACTACGGTGGAGCCGAAGGATATCTAGAAAGAAAGAAAAAAAATACATTTATTTAGCACAGACAGGGCACACAACACCATATGTAAAAAAAGAAACAATTTCAAAGTGTAGGTACAGTCACGGACTTTAATTGATGAGCCACCTTCAAACTTTTCAATATTGCAGTTTCATAAATTCACGAGATTACACGATTAAACACGAACTCAAATCGCATGCTCGCAAACAAGATGACAAATAAATTAATCGGTTAATTTTAATCGGAAATAGTATCCTAAGACTAATATTAAGTTCTCAATGATAAAAATAAATACAATGTTGCATTAAGTTTATCCAATCTGTTTGATACCGACCTCCTTTGAATTATAGCTCTGTAACTCGATAATTCTAAAAACTTAACTGACGACAGTGACAGTTGAAATATCGATGTTAGAGACGTTACTTTCGAACTTGTCGAAATGACTATTATTATTTCTCCGTACGCTAACGTTACTATCGAAACAGTAACCTAGCAACGATTGTTTATCGTTGATAGGTTACTGTTGCTAGACCTGCAATTGGTTGACTTTGGGTAGCAAGGAACATAATATACTCACCTACGGCGAGTTGGGTCGTCACTCTGCTGTCAAGTTTGTAGTTCTGACTCTCAGGTTAGCCAACCGGTAAAGATATGAAATATAATTTTCTTCTTCTATTACGAAGACATATGACTTTGCGGGTAGGGAACCGAATAAACCCGATTTGCATTACACGGCTAAAATACGAACAGTGCCAGGTGGCTCATCAATTAAAGTCCGTGACTGTACCTCGCGTGAGTGTGCCTCGCGGCTGCGCCAAATGGGCCCAGTTCAGCAATCTAAGGTTTTTAATAGGGTAGTGATAACTCAGAAATTTTGTGCTGCTGTTTCAAAACCTCAGCGCATTAATTTTTGGCCTATGTCATCAAAAAATCCCTCTTACTTGAAGTGAAAACTTCTTTAGGCGCGTTGAGCACTGTTTGGGTGAACAAAAATCATGGAACTCGCGTCATCGTCACCGAACGCTAGTTGGGTGAATAAAAATCATGGAACTCACGTCATCGTCACCGAACGCTAGTTGGGTGAACCAAAATCATGGAAGTCGCGTCATCGTCACCGTACGCTTGTAGAAATGAATGAATGTTACTTAGTTTTCATTTCTATCGGCAGTCCTCAAAGACTGCCTCAAAGATAACGAATCACGAAAAATCAGAATCACGAAATCGAGAATCGTCTCAAATTCTTTGCTAATCTGTCACGTTTTAGTTTCTATCAAAATCTTTTAAGGTTGAGCCTTATTTTATCGGTACCAATATTCGAATAATCAAAACTATAAACCGTATTACCTTGAGCAATTCATAACGACTGCTCATACACTGTTGTATCAAAAACCAATACATATAAAGCAGCGTGCGTGATCTCTAATATGCTTTACACATCGCCGTGACACGCAAGCAGGGCGCTTACAGCCGGCTTGAGGCTTCGAACGGACTGGGTGCAAACCTTACATGCGCTATCCAGTTTGAGCTGGGTTTAAATTGTGTCACGAAACGTGTGATGGTATTAAGACCTGTGAACTGTCGCACAATTGTTTGTCGAACTAATGACATACACTCGGTAAAAGCATTTGTTCTGTAGGAGGTTAAGTCCATTTTGGATGGGAGAGAGATATCAGAATACATAGAATTTTGTGCTTTATATTTTGAAATGAAATGAAAGGAAATGAAATTGTTTATTCTGTAAATAGGATATTGGAATCACTTTTACACGTCATATTAAAAAGTTGTAAAAATAAGCTAGATGAGGTCGGCGTTTCCTATTTGACTACTCTGAGAAGAAAGGCCGAAACAAACTCAGAGGTCACCGTCTCCTATAATATTCAATAATGTCAATTTGTATATAAAACTGGTAGGTATATTTTTATGGCTTTCCATAATATTCAAAGTGTCACAATGCTTAGCAGAGCGAGCAGCTCAATCCCATGCATTTTTGTCTTCTAAATAATCTGTGATTTTATAGTACCCTTTTTTACAAAGTTTGGTTTTAATACAGCTTTTAAATCGTTTAATGGGTAAGTTTCGAATGTCAATGGGAAGTTTGTTATAAAAGCGTATACATTGACCCATGAACGAGTTGCCTACACTGTGGAGACGAGTGCGGAGATGTACAGCAACATTGTGTTTATTCCTGGTATTTAAACTATGAATATCGGACATTTTCTTAAACTTTGATATGTTTTTGCGACCGCTTTCAGCGCTCCGATTGGCCCTTCACTGGCCTTCACTGGTGCCAATCGGAGCACCGAAAGTGGTCGTTGCGTAAAGTGAAGATAGTTAAAAGAAACTCGCACTAAGGCCTCTGTAAATATCTCACCGTGAAAACTTAGGTGAAGTGAGCTGTCACACGTACCTAGGTATTGACAGTTCACTTCACCCAAGTTTTCACGGTGAGAAGCTTACGGAATAAACCGGAAAGTAAGTAATGTATTTACACAGTATTGACGATTCGTGATTTCCCATTCTTAGTATTCTTTTGAGTATGTCGTTGGTGTGCCTTGCTTGATAAATAAAATATAAATTAAATAAATCACGTTCCAAGACATCTGCCCTTTTCCCATTGTATTTGGGGCTGGCGGAGCATTTGTTCTCTTAAGCATATCTATTGGCCATCTCGGGTTTCACCCTCTTTTTATTCATATCATCTTTCACACAATCCCTTTATCATTATTTTGGTCATCCCCTAGTATTTTAACCATCAAACATAATAATCAAATTCTTAACGATAATACCCTCTTAACATGACACCGGCACGGCGCTTTTTTTATAAAGTAGAACTCTTTTATGGATATTTCCCTTATAGTACTTTAACTAATCTTATCAAAGCTTACTAACCTGTATTGTTCTACAGGACAAAGGCCTTCTGGATCTCCCTTTTCCACATAATTTAGTCTTTTGCCAGTCCTTTCAGTAGGAGTCGAGCTCGTTCGGCCATATTCGGTTTGGCCTGCCGCGATGTCGTCGTGCGTTTTATTTGAACCAACCAGTGGTGCTTTTAGCCCATTTCTCATCTGATAAGCGGCAGACATGGCCGGCCCAGTCACACTTAAGCTTAATTAAGTATCTACCCTTCTTGGTTTATTTTAGATAATATATATAATTAATAAAATAAAAATAAAAAAGCCTTTTATTTCCATACCCATTTTCATTACAAATGTTGTTAGTAGTTTATTTCTAGTATTTTGACTTATTTTCTAGATGTTAGTACAGGTTAATTATTTTGTTACGGGTCTTCAGAAACCCGAAAGTCTGACAACCAGTCTTACCATGGGGTATCGTATTAACCAGTAACTGGGTTGTGGAGGTCAGATAGGCAGTCACTCCATGTAAATTGCTGGTATTCACCTGCATCCGGTTAGACTGGAAGCCAACCCTAACATAGTTGGGAAAAGGCTAGGTAGATTTTGCTGTACTCTGAACGCTTTTAACGTATACGCCTTTTTTTACATCGTTCTCACATAATAATATAATTATAAATTCAACATTAATGATATAACTAATATTTTTGTAATAATGTAATTTAAAAGAGCGTTCATGGAGTTTCTTGCCCATTCTTCTGGATAGGTATGGATTGGGCATCTAGCTTCATATGTCTGACTGACTGACTCTGACAATTCAAAAGTGCTTGTAAATGTTTTACTTGAAATAAATGAATCTTTTCAGCTTAAAAGGTAGTGTCATACTGTCAATTGTCAATTTGTAGCTACTATTATGGACTAACTATGTTGTCTGAAACAAAAGATATTTCATTTTTATTTATTCATTAAAAATAAATTAACACCCCAAACTAAAAAACAATTTTCAACACGCCACCTCATACTAGTTACAATAAAACGTATCATATCCCATTGTATCGCTACTAACACAGCCGATAATTTTCAGATTGCGTGTTGATTGGCCTACAATTAATTGGATAGGACTGTTTATTGGATTTACTAAGTAATTACAGCGATGTATTGTAAAGTGCTAACGTTATTGCGGTCGGTGAATAGTCAATATATTATGACTGCTCGTTATTGATAAAGCTTGTTATGTGATTAGATGTGAACTATTTTATAAGTTTAAGTTAGTAGGTATGTCATGCGAATTCAAAAACGATTTTCTTGTAAACTTTCAATGAAAACCACAAAAATCTTCCTAGCCTTTTCCCAACTATGTTAGGGTCGGCTTCCAGTCTAACCGGATGCAGCTGAATACCAGTATTTTACATGGAGCGACTATCTGACATCCACAACCTAGTAGCTGGGTATAATACGATACCCCTTGGTAAGACTGGTTGTCAGACTTTCGGGCTTCTGACGACCCTTAACGACTATCAAAGATCCACGAATCGATTCTTTGAATGAAAACCTAGAGACTAAAAATAAACACGCACGTTTTTCTTGGCGCAGGTATAGTCCCTTGACACACAGTGCTGGGGTATTATTGTCCAAGTTTCAGTCCTTTTTCTTGTCATTTAATTGTTGCTTTTATTCTTAAATTAATAGTCATATTAGGTACAATCAATCAACTCAATTCGTTCGGACGACGGATTCGGAAGGAACGAAGACGGATTCGGAAGGTGGAGACCTGGCGGTAGTGGCGCCAGGTCTCCACCTTCCGAATACGTCTGTCCCAATCACCTTTTTGTGTCGTCATTCCTTCTAACGTCTTACGCTACGCTTGCTGATTTGTGGTCTCTCCCAAGACCTCCTCCCATCCAACGCCATCAAACTTTTGACAGAAAACTAATCTACTTTTTTAATAACTTTCAATTTACTATAGTGTTTCACACCATGTCCGCCGCTTTCTCCTACACAACCTAAGTGACGCACAGGTAACCAAATGACTTATTGATTCTGCCCTCCGAGCCAGGACTTATGCACGAAACCCTCGCATCATTTATGCATGAATGCGGATATCCGCTGGCTTAGTTGTGCATATCATTTACAACTGTTCGGGGGATATGAATTCGAAGAATTGAATTGTATAATTTGGTATCTCGAAACGAATAGCTTTTCTAGATTTCTGATAGCAAGAATGTTTGGCATCACTGTGAATATGAAATTTTATTCATACAGAACGGCTCATCACGCCGCAGTTTCTTTTTATATTGAAAAAATATCAGAGAAACGATAAGAACGATCATAATATCAGGTTCAATTTATTTATAGTGGTTTATTTAGTATATAAATTATGCAAAACAGTAGAGAAAAATATAAAGACACAAAGTGCAACGCAAGGCACTGATTATTTGATTAGAAATTTCTTCCTCCGGACCTGCGACAGGAGAGTTGGATAAGAGACGTAGACACAGTGTTTAAAAAGACAATATTATTATATTTAAATATATAATTATTTTTATGTGAAAGTGCAGCTTTTTTATTTGTATGTTTTATTTGGTACTCGCGAACATCGCGATAGTAAACTTTCGCAGTAACGTACATCGCGGTAATGAACTTCGCAACTAGGATTTACACTCAAGATTTTTATTTAGAATTATTAAGATCTTTATTGTGGCGATTAAGGAGCACTTTCTATGTGATACCTACCTATACAATTTTATTACTGACTTTTGAAAAAAAAATGTTTATGTCTGCAAAGACGTACCTAATTTCCAACAACCTTCTTTTAAATACAATTTTAATCTTAACTTTAGAAACCCTATGGAAATTCAGAAAGAAAAATAAGTAGAATCCATCATTTCAACTATATTAAATTCCAATAAAAAGTTCAGGTCAACAACCTCATAATTATAATGTAATGATGTTATCACTGAAGGATATTCCCCGTACCACAGTATAAATAAGTAACAGTAATCTATCTTTATATAAAACGGCCGAAAAGACGCGCTCCGAAATCTCACAGTATCGAGTGTGCAGTTGTTATACGCCCGGTCGTGGAAGATTTATTTACCGAGCGGCCGTAAGTAACCATTTCAAGGTCGCTGCCGACATATAATACTGCTACATATTATTCTGTGCCCCTCAATAGGTAGTCAATTCACAGGCTATGTAGGTCAATCCACTGTCAGACGTATTTACCTTTAATTTTCATGTTTTAATTGTATGGGTCTTTAATTGGTCAATCATTTGATCAACAATTTTCTTGTGTTGATGCTTACTTTATTTAAATAGGGTAACATTTGATACGAATTACGATTTCAAATGACGGCTACGACTGCGGTTTGCGATTGCGATTTTGATTTGAATTACGATTTCCATTTTTTTTTCCTGTGAAGTGTTAAATGATAAATGAGTTTGTAAGTAGGTTTAAAAAACTCATTTACAGGTATTTTTTTTAATACTATGTTTGGTTGATCTTGCTATCCGACTACTCTGAAAAGAAACACTGAAACAACCTCGGAGATCACACTCTCAGTGTCACAGAACAGCGTTGGCCAAGAATAGTACTACCCTATATTTCTTCCCGTGGGTATCATTACAGGCGACTATAGTATGGGTACCAGCACTACTGCTAATAACAAACCGAGCTTGTGTTGTGGGATGCCGTAGCAGTGCACGACCATCGGCTAGTACCTAATCATGGTGATGTTTATGATAGTCATAGACCTATTTTTTCCGGAATCATAGGAAGACAAATCAAATAATTTTAGATCGGTTATTTATTATTTTTTAATAAACCATCATCTTCTATATAAATTTTATAAAATTTAAATTCACTGGCAGACAAAGCATAGCCTAAACAGCTGAGTCTAGAAGTATGTACAAAAGTTCCGTATATCGAAAGTGAAAAAATAAGGAAGATTTTTGGAAAATTCATTCCGTTTTTCCGGACGAAAAGTCCCACCGGGCACAAGGGCTTGTACTTACTATCGCGGAAAGCCGTAACTTAACACGGGACTATTCTTGCTTGCAGCGCTTGATCGCTATAGACCCGGACGGTAACAGATGTGGTCATCTTGTGCACGGGAGTTTGTTTTAAAAGTGGTTAGTTATGGTATTCCGCGATGGTATCCTTTTCCATAGGGTAATAGGTAGTCAATTCACAGCGTATGTAGGTCAATCCACTGTCAGACGGTCTTACCTTTAACTTTTCCGTTTTATTTGTGAGATTCTATAATTGGCAAAAGATTTTTGGAAAATTCATCCCGTTTTTGCGGAAGAAAAATCCTACCGGGCACAGGGCTTGTTGTTACATAAAAATGCCTCTTCCATTGGGGCTACAGAACACCACGTGCGAAGGAACTTTTATAGTATTTCAAGAGTAGAGGTGAATTGCAGCTTATAGGTACTCTTAGCGAAATGAAAAGCAATTTGAAATATTTTACAACCCATAATCGCACTCCTTATCAGCCATGTAAAAGCAGTGCAATTTCCCAGGAAAACTTTTAGGTAAATCAGTCAATGCATCTGCCTAGCCTTTTCCCAACTATGTTGGGGTCGGCTTTCAGTCTAACTGGATGCAGCTGAATACCAGTATTATGCATGGAGCGACTGCCTATCTGACCTCCACAACCCAGTAAATGAGTAATATACGATACCCCTTGGTAAGACTGGTTGTCAGAATTTCGGGCTTTTGACGACCTGTAACGACTATCAAAAATTCACGAATGACAGCCGGGACCAACGTGTTAACGGACTTTCCGAGCCACAGAGGATGTCAGTATGTAAAGATAGTCACCCATCCACGGACCAACCACGGCAAGCATAGCCTAACCTGATCGACGCGTGCGGCTGTTATTACTTAGCCACGAGCTCCTCTTTTTAGGGTAGACACTAAACACCTTAATATTAACAACTCTTATAAACACACCTTTATACACACCTTTTGTGCCTTAGTTTATAGTAGACTATAACAATAAGCGCTCGGCTTTTGTTTTGATCGTTTCAGCAATATTATGTTAACTTCGCTCCAAGAAAATAAACACGGTCTGTTATTTAGTTATTTTTGTAACGCCGACACAGAGTAAATGTCTGACAGAGACTAAGGTTTCTATGGGTTAGGTCAAAATATATAATACTAGCAGCGCACCGCGGTTTCACCCCCCTTAAGTTACATATATTATATCGGGATAAAAAGTATCCTATGTCCTATTCCAAGTCATGATCTGCCTACCCATGTGCCAAATTTCATCCAAATACCTTAAGCTGTTTTAACGTGATAGCGTAAAAAACAAGCAATCTAACAGACTTTCACATTTATAATATTATAGTTAGGATAGTTAGGGCTGATTTTATCAAAGTCAGAAATCTTTTATCCGAGGAAGAAATTGTCGTCTGACAGTTTTTATATGGAAAAGACTTATACTCGGTATAAAAGTTTTGTGAAATTCGCCCTTAGGATGCTAAGGGCCGATCTTTTATTCGGGGAATAAAATTGACGTCTGACAGTTTTTGTATAGAAAATCTGTCAAAAATGTAATATTTATTCGCTGGATTAGACTTATACTAGGGATAAAAGTTTGGTCGAATTCGCCCTAAGCAGATGTTTGTGTTTTTTTTCTTAAACATACTAAGCTCTTCAGTGATTAGTTACCTTTAATGTTTTTGAAATGGTGATTATGTAAGTTTATCCCTAATGTTTCTTGAAAAAATGCTGATTTTCATAATTATAAACATATAGGTAACACTGCACTAGCGTACTATCATATTCATCATATTAAATGCAAACGGGCTAAGTCAAAGACTTTGCTACTCAGCACTCATCGAACGTGGGTTAAGAAGTAATTGAACTACAAGTGGGTTTAGGAGCCTTCTTATCCCTTTTCTACACTCTTATCCTTTCCTGTAATACACAGCGTAATTGTACGATGAAGCTCAGTATCTGTTATGTATCTACTCTGTGCCAATACCTTGTAATAACAACGATAGTAAACTTCGTTTCGGGGTTATTGTAACTTGTTTTGTTTGCGATTTATGCGAATATTTTGTTACTGCTATGTGATTTCCAATAGAGGCGACTCTTTGCTCCCCGTAGGGAACTCCTCCCGAAATTAATTACGTGATGCTGTGATTACTTATCATCCAATCAAGCGTGTTTCGGCCATTTGTTTACTTTAGTTGGATTCTTGCTTGTCTTACAAAATAATTGATTCACAATGTTAATTACTAATTCTATTTCTCCACGTTTAGTGAACATTGAACTGAAATATTGGTAGTGCACCAAAGCTCATTCCTTGTACGTTTTTTATTTAATCGCATTTCACAATTTCACCCACGGAAAAAAGCTACTAACAGTACCATTTTTTTTTTTTGAGGGCGGGATATCATCAAATGACTTATCCCGCTCTGGGCCTGTCAGACTTTTACTGACTAAAGCCCACCCGTGTTCCGTCAGTTGCTTGTTACCAAGGGTCCCGGTATCCCTTTCAGACTTTCCCGCAACCCCTGGCAATTCTCCTAATAATGGTACCTATGGTTTGATCCAGGAAAAGTGGCAAAACTAAAGTGCCTCCCTATACAGGGCACCCTACTGACAAGCTAAGGCATGAGGTATTCCCGTGTAGCTCATGTCAACAAGATATTATAAGATCGAGACCGAAAAGAATTCTAACATCGACAAAAAAAAACAGAATTCAAGCACTACTATCCCATATCAATGTGTACTAAAAGCGATAAAATATAGCTTACAAAATACTTATCAAGGAAAAAATATAGCTTTTCATCTGTCCCTAACATAAAGCTTGTTTACACTAGTATTTCAGAATACATCGTAAATATAAGTATTTCCATTTACAAGGGGAACCTTTAAAAGGAATGAACTCGTATGAGGCGATAAAATGCGAGGCCACTGAGTTATGGGGTACCTACAGACATATTCATGCAATTAGGGTTGTCCCCGAATGCGTAGTAAAATGTATAAATAGCTAGAACTAGCTTTAAAATAAAATATTTGTTTACCAAGTAGGTAAGTAATACTTGGAATCGATGATTTTTTTGTCAATAACAATTAAGTAAAATATGTATGCACTCTCACGGCACATTCATATTCCAAGAGATGTCTCTAAATGATACCTACAGATTTCTTTTTTTAAAACATATTTATACTATGGTCAGTCGATTCGAAATAATATGTACTGAGGGCCTAGACAAAGTGACATTCTATCAGCGATAACGATGATGGAAAAGGAAAAAATATATAGGACTGACATAAGCTATCGAAAAACCTATGTCAATCCTGTTGAAAGTCGTTGTAGAAATACGAAACGCTTTGGAAGCAATTGTCACTTGTCTAGGCCCTCTGTTCCTATTTCGAATCGACAGACATTTATATGTAAACCAAAACATAAAAAAAACTAAACTATTATCAGTTCAGTTGTTACTTTTTTCAAGCATTTCTTTTATTGGCCTTTTACGAAAGATTGGATAGTGATAAGAGAGGCTCCTATTTGAAAATAAAAAGGAATCTGGCAACCCTATCAAGTCTTAAGCATTATTGTCCTGAAAAACGCCTTTATTTACCGTCATAGGCTATTAGGGGGAACAGTTAGGCTAAATGAAGATTGAGCTAAATTTGTGTCAAAATAGACGAAAAAGGAGCTCGGGGCTAAGTAAATCGAAGTTAAAAATCGAAGGTTAAGGTATGCTTGCCGAGGTCCGTCTCTAGATGGGTGACCATCGTCAAGCGTTTGGTCCCGGCTGTCATTCATAGATCTTTGACAGTCGCTATGGGTAGTCAGAAGTCCGAAAGTCTGACAACCAGCAACTGGGCTGTGGAGGTATTCAGCTGCATTCGGTTAGACTAGAAACTGACCTTAACATAGTTGGTAAAAGGCTAGGCAAATGATGAGGAGAAAAAATCGTGTGTACGAAGTTTATTAAGTCGCCATTTTGTTAAGGGTAAATCGTAAATGTTTGTTAGGGGTAAGTCTTCGTCGTCATTTGTCGTGTTACGAGATTGCTTTCGGTCTCTCTGGGAAATGCGTATCAAATATGTGTACGACATAAAAAATGTGGAATATATTTTTTCACTATAACCTTTGATTAAAAATCATACGGCGTATCGCTTGCTTATTAGCTAACACTTCAGAAATGTTTTCAAAAGATTCTTTTTGACACGTCTTGTTTTGACTTTGTGTAGCATTTTCATTATTAGGCTGCGTTACCACCAGAGATGTGCGATGGAAATGTGTCGTGTGAGGATGTCTAGCTGTGCTGTGAAAATGTGTGGGGGTTTCCACCAAAGCTGTGCGATGAAAATGTGCCTACGAGGATGTGTAGCAGAGCTGTGAAAATGCGCATGAATGTGTGGTGCGAGGATGGATGGATTGGCTGGTACAGTATGCGCAAACCTCGCAACACATCCTTCTCAACACACATCCCTCGCACACATCCCTCGTACACATACGTCGCACACATCCCTCGCTTGTTTTGTATGCGCAAAAATCTAGCTTTACTGAGCCGTTTCCACCAGAGCTGTGCTGACCGAGGCGAGGTAAATGAAGCGATTCTATTGATTCTTTACAAACACATCCTTCGCTACGCATCCTCGTACATCTCTGGTGGAAACGCAGCCTTATAATGTGATGGCAATGACTGTTTTTTTAGCATGTTTATTTTCATACATTTACTCCTTCTCCCCATGGGGTTAGGTAGTAAATACAGACCGCCACCTGCTATGACCCTTGCATACCCCTAATATCTGTTGACTAACTGAGTAAATGAGTAGGAAATTTTCGCATACCTACCAACCTATTTGTAATTTGTACAATTCGATTCAAACTTAATGATGGCTCGAAGTTAGCTACTCGCTGCGCAGTAAAACACTCGTCACCCCCGCTGATACATTAAACTGTTACTGCGCAGCGACTGGCCTCATGTTCCAAGCCGACATTAAGTTTGAATCGAACTGTACACACGACTACACATCAAACTATACATTTCCAGTATACGCTGACCTCGCATTGTACGGAAATCCTATACAATGAGAGATCAGCAGAAACTGGAAATGTATAGATTAATGTGTAGCCGTGTGTACCTATTGGTAATGGCTCCGACCTACAACTTTGTGTAAATAATTTCATCACCACTGTAGCTCTCAATACGGTGAAGGATAACATCGCGAGGAAACCGGCATGTCCAAGAAACAAAAATTTGAAAACATGTGACATCTACCATCCCGCAATGGGCCCGCGTGGCCCACTCCCTCTCGAAGAGAAGAGGCCTGTGTCCCAGCAGTAGGAACAGCTGACTATGCAACCTATTCGCAACTTAAGTTTGACCTCCGTAGTCCAAAGTAGTATTGTCTTTGCAACAGTCATGGCGAACGTAGGCATCTAACGGACAGAACTTGTAGAAATAATTAATTATTTTTTCAACAATCACGAAAGATTTTCATTTCTTGCCAGCGTTATTGATCCCTCATTCGCACATTTTCTCTTCACCATACGATAGTCAACTTCATCCATAATATATCAAGATGGATCTATGTAAGTAGATACATCCATCTCGGTACGCCACATAATATATCCAATATTTAGGTGTTGGTGTAATTTCACGGGGCGTCGGTTAGGGAAGGCATGGGATTTTGTTCTATCCCCTTCCCCATGGTTGCGGTTTCCAACCGACCCTTAAAATGCAAAGCCATGGGTTCCGCCTCTGAATTTTTAGTAGGTATGTATGAAGTGCTGGTCACACCGCAAGCTACGCTGACCCAGCTCAGCTTAACTTACGTAGCAACTAGCTATGCGGACTAGTTATGCGAGCTGGAATTTCTGATTTCACACATAAAACTAAAGATAATATACTGGCGAAACGGCGCAGGAGTAAAGTGACGTAGAAGGGTGAATTGGTTTCAATTAGCTAAAGGAATAGACCGGGTTAGTTAGCTCTCGCAGTTCAGTTAGGTCACTCTTATTTCTCTAGTCAACGGTGTGAACCGAAATATGAAAAGACGGCACAGCTTCGTAAGCTAAGTTAGCTAAGCTCACGTTGTGAACTGCGCCTACTCTGTGTGCGAACGAAGTATGTTTTGAAACATTTTGACTGACGCTCTTGTTGTTCTGCGAACTTTGAATAACAGGCTGTTATTTATTGTGAATTAGACTTTCGTGTTTAGAGGTTGTGGTCGTTTTCAGCTTGTAGAAATGATCTACTTTCACCTCTGTTTCCAAGTTATTTGAATTATTCAATGTTTATATTGAATTGCTTGTCCATTTTAGTCTACCTATCAATATCAATACCTTTCCATACTATATATATTTATTTACTAATAAATGGGAAAGTATATTTGTCTGTCTTTTACCTTTTCACGCCTTATCAGCACACACGTAGAGAACTTGGTTTGGACATAGGATACTGTTTATCCTGGCAATACTATCCCGTAGCATAATTTACGATACCCACACGGGCGACGCCGCGACCAAAAACAAAATCATGCATTTTACGGCATTGTACGGAAATCCTATACAATGCGAGATCAGCATAAATTGGAAATGTATAGCTTGATGTGTAGCCGTGTCTACAAAGTTCAAATTAAGTGACTTACGCCCGACTCCTAATATCTCTTACAAACCGTTATTGATTTAAAACACTTTCGAATCTTCGCCAATATTGAAGTGAAGTTTTCCTAACTTAACTGTCAAGTCTCCTCCATAATATTTTAGAAACTTGTTCACAACAAAATTCTCTGCAGAAACTTGAAACAGACTTTAGGCATTTCTTTATTTATTTATACTTTCTTTATTTCTTTTTCTTTATTTCTTCTTTCTTTCTTTATTTCTTTATTCTTGCTTCTTCTTTAGACGGTGTTGCCAATTTTCTTAATTGTCTAGGCATTTAGCCACGTTCAGGTTCCAGGCATTCATTTAAAAAACATTAATCTTTTATGTTAACGATGTTCCTGCCTATCACTAATAGGCTTTTAGTGTCCCGGTAATGGATCGAATGCCTTTGTTCGGGGCGAAACACTGCGATACATAGTTATAGTATGTACTGATACATCAATCTACCTAGCCTTTTCCCAACTATGTTAGGGTTTGCTTCCATTCTAACCTGATGCATCTGAATACCAGTATTTTAAATGGAGCGACTGCCTATCTGACCTCCACAACTCAGTAGCTGGGTATAATACGATACCCCTTGGTAAGACTGGTTGTCAGACTTTCGGGCTTCTGACGACCCGTAACGATTGTCAAAAGATCCACGAATGTCAGCCGGGACCAACGGCTTAACGTGCTTTCCGAGGCACGGAGTCTCGATATGTAAAGATGGTCACCCGTCCACGGAACAACCTCGGCAAGCGTAGCTTAACCTGATAGATCAACCTGTGCGGCTGTTATTACTTAACCACGAGCTCCTCCGTCTACTGATCACCATGTACTGATATACATATGTATGTGTATTTACTGTTGCGGCAGTATATTGCCCTTTTTGCCGACCTAATGGTTTATGGCATACGGTTAACGTATTTGCTGAGACATAGTTCTTATTTGACGCAAGACACAGTGTCTTGCGTCAAATAAGAACGTATTCTTTCATCCCTTATTATAATATTATGCTTACTTCTTTGAATGTTTCAGGTGTAGGTATATCATGTTCTAAAGGTCGCGTCGGAACAAAATCATTTTGTAACTCTTCGTTGTTAATTGTTATATTTCCTATACATTGTATTATGTTTAAAAAAAAAAGTTTTATTTATTTATTTATTTTTATTGAAATGACTTAAAGCTACCATTACCAGTTGGAGCTGTGGTAACGGGTCTGAGACCGAAAATATAGTTTTAAGATTATTGTCCGTTTGTTTGTTTGTCTGGAGTTGTCCGGATTGGCGCAAAAACGCCCGAACAGATTTGTATGAAATTCGGCACACAGATAGTTTATAACCTGGAGTTAATCCAGCTTATAAACTATCTGTGTGCCAAAATTCATACAAAGGGCACTTTTAATCCCGGTAGTACATTCCCATGGGATATTTTCCGACAACCACGCGGCAAAAGGTAGTTCAGATATACAGACAAACGTAGAAACTTGCGGAAGATTACATAATCACCATGATTGTTGGTCTCAAAATTAAAAATGGCTCAGATATATGCAGAGTTATGATTTGATCGTAAAATTCCCAACTGACTTAAGGGGGATGCGCTAGGGTGGCCCTCGAAATTCAAATTTTCTTACGTTTTTTGCAATTTGCAGGTCGTTGTATGTTGATCTAAATATTATTAGCGCTCGTAACAAATATGGATTTAAAGAATTATAAACATTAAAATCAGCAATACAACTCTCTTTTTGTTTTTTGTTATTACTCTATTTGTTACGAGCGCTAATAATATTTAGATCAACATACAACCTGATAATGACCTGCAAATTGCAAAAAACGTAAGAAAATTTGAATTTCGCGGGCCACCCTAGCGCATCCCCCTTAAGTCAGTTGGGAATTTTACGATCAAATCATAACTCTGCATATCTGAGCCATTTTTAATTTTGAGACCATCAACCTTAACTATTCCTACATTAGGTTTTGTAATTCATTTAGACTTTAAATTATCTTAGAATTGTTTACCACGAACCGACTACTTTTATTCCTACCCGATCCAATCTAACAAACTAACTGTACAGTGGAGGCACAGTACAGTATTTGTCTCGCCAGTGACCTAGAAATAATTACCTACGGCTGTTTGTTATACAAACCTTCCGCGTCCGTGCGTAACTGACTGTTGCGTACACTGAGATTTCGAAGCGTATCGTTTCAGCCGTTTTCTATGAAGACATAATACTGTTACTTATTTATACTATGGTGTAGGTACCTGCTTTTTGTTCAGTGTGTAAAACGTCTGCAAAGAAATGAATTTAAATACGTGATCGATGGTTTGCGTGACCAGAAAATTAGTTCGTAGCATAAAAGATTAGCATTGCTATTCAGTGGAAAGGTTGTTCGCTTTGCACGCCTGATTGTTTCTGTATAAATGTTAAACTTCACGCGTCACTGGGCTTGTGTTCAATCTGATTTGTACACGGAATCAGGTGCTGTGATCATTGGAACTTGGAAGCGTAATTTTTAACACCCCTGTGCAGTCATGAGAATTTTGAGATAGGCTGATGAAGTCTGCTTCGAAATATAATAGGCTTGTCAAATGGGTAAAAAAAAAAAAATACCGTCAGTCAGATGATCAAAAAAATATTTGACACGACGTATTTTATGCTTTATCTTATTAATAAAAAATGATTTAGATAAAACGCATTAAAGTTGGGTAGTGAGGGCTCTCTACGTCACAAGGTAGTATACAATCTACCGACCAGAGACGTCATGCCACATTTTAACTCAATCGCAATTTTCGTAATTTTTTTGATTACTTAAAAAAAAAAAATACGATTCCAATATTGTAATAATCTATCTAATGACCAAAAAAAAATTGTCAATATCCCTATTGAGCAGGGAATACAATTGTTTTCCCAACAATGCCGGAGTCGACAAAAAATACACATTATTCAATGTTGTCTGAAATTAAAAGCTAGAATCAGGAAGAAAAGGCTTTTTAGGTTCCGTAACCAAAGGGTAAAACGGGACCCTATTACTAAGGCTGTCCGTCCGTCCGTCTATCACCAGGCTGTATCTCATGAACCGTTATAGTTAGACAGTTGACGTTTTCACAGATGATGTATTTCTGTTGCCGTTATAACAACAAATACTAAAAATCAGAATAAAATAAGTACTGACACTGAACTGGAAAGTACTTACCTACACAACGATCAGTCCAGTAGAACTCATTGGATTGATGCAAATACAGTTCAGGTAAATCCAGATTGATGATGCTCTGCACGTTACTAGTACCTAGGCATTTAGGTTAGTACAGTTGAACAACCTATTTGGTATACAGGCAAAATATATTCATTTTCTGCTACACTGCCGAAATTCGTTTTGATTGTGTGTAATTTAACTTTTTGAGCTAATTTATGGCTTAGGAGAGGATAAGTGATGTAAAAGGATTATTGACTACTGAAAACCTTCACAATTTTTTTTGTAGTAGTTACAAGTTATCTCCCTGTATACTAAAATACCTTGTTCGACTGTACATACAAATATTTGTGAAATAGAGATTGGAAATTGCAATGCCTAAGCCGTTATTAATTAAGAGGCAATTCATGTACTTTTAAGAACGTTCGTTCATAATCTCGTCGCACTCTCATCTGTCTCAATCTCATTCCGTCAAAAAATTTATGAGAATTTCACATGGATTAAATTAATTCACACTAATTTGTTTTTGACCTCTCATCCACAGATAACTGTCTACTAAAAAGTAAAAACACTAATCACTATGCTCTCATCAAGCTATAGACAAAATTTGACAAATTTTTAATATTCTTGTTGTTAAATACGAGGCTTTTGGCTAATTTTAGTTCTAGTAAATGTAATTTTTTATTTTGTATTGTGCGTTTAGTTTGTGCAGAATAAACAATTTTTCTTTCTTTCTATTATCACTGAGATGACATTGCGACTAGATTTTTAAGGTTTTTAAATACGAAGATTGGTTGTGAATGTATTAAATTCTTCTGTTTTTTTTTAAGGAAATACTGCTAATTCAATTGTGCTAGCCCCATTACCCCACATTCAAAAATACGTCAACAAAGAACCAACCACAAAATATCTTTTGTTAGTATTCCATACCGCGCCGTTTTTGCATATCTCTCTCGGTCATAATTTACAACGTACATACCAAGAGATAAGATCTATGAATGTCAGTTTAATAATGTTATAAAATATAGCCGGTGGTGGTTCAATTCTCGTAATACCACTGAGGTATTCCCCTTTTGTAAATTCATCATTACGATAATTTAATATGCTCAGGCGGTTCGCAAAAGTAGGGCGGTACAATCGAGCGCAGTGCTTGTAAAGGATATTATTATTAAATTGTTGAATAGGAAAATGAGTGCGAGAATTTGATTTATTTTGCTGAGAGTTCTTTTCTGTTTTTCTTTTATTTGTTGTGAGGTTTTGAATTTATTTAAACGGTCCTTCTTATTCTATAAGCTTCCTTTCACTGTATGAATTCATTGTATGAATATTAATTGAGCTAAATTATCTTTCAGCATCATCAAAAGCAGTATATTATACAGGCTTAAAATGGCTCGTAGCAAATTGATATTACTTAGGTCTATGTTTTAGTTACAAGCCCATAGTTTAGCCATTCCGTAATTCTTTTTTCTTTTTAAACTATTGGCCGCTAGGTTTTATATCAATTGCCCTGCCCCCAGCGCCGGACTCACACGGATCCGATATTGTCATATCGGGTCGCGCAATGAAATTAAAAACAAAAACGAAACTTCGTCAAATCTTCTTTTCAGTTATAAATACGACTGACGCGCCACGAGCACGAAAATATTTGTTGTATCAATCCGACTGGCCCGCGGTCAATAGGTTAATATGTACCAACCTTTTTAGCAGTAGTCAATGACATACTTTAACAACATAATAGTTAAAAATACTGGAAACCTATATTACCGTGACACTCAAAGAATTTAATTGCCAACAAAAACATCAGTTTCTTTGAACAATTAGTTAGAAAGCATTTTCTCCAACAGTGCTCCACACACGGCGATGGTAGATAATTTAGAAGCGCTAATCACAGGCTGCCCGCTTCTCTTTGTTGAGGGTAAGGCTTGATTGATGATCCGACTTTGCCGATGTCGGGTTAATCTTCAAACAACACACTATTAGGTGTGTGTATGTATGTATGCGGGTATAAACTCGTGAAACGAGGTGAGGATGTTTTCTGGTGAATTTTTGTAAGCTAGATGGATTGTTTTTTGTTTTTGCTGTTAGGATCGTGGATACAATGAGAACTGACAGTTGCTGAATTGTAAAATATTTCCAACGTTAGGTACGTTGAAAATATTTTACAATAAGAATTTACAATTACATTATATTAGCATAGATGATGATAAATTTCTTTTACATATTATCCTACTTTTGTAAAATAATTAGAAGTGTAATCACGATTTTACGCGCTTCTCTAATGTAAATAATGTACCTACCTATTTATAAAATATAATCATATGGTGGCAAATTGCCTACACGTTGAATGTCCTAGTAAAAGTGAAAACCAGGCTTATAATACTCTCTGCCAGGGTTGCGGGAAAGTCCGAAAGGGATACCGGGACCTTGGCAACAGGCAACTGAAGGAACACGGGTGGGTTTTAGTCAGTAAGAGTCTGACACGCCCTTCCGCTCCGCTCAGAGCGGGAGAAGTCATTGGCTGATTTCCTAACCTCAAAAAAAAAACCTAATAAAACTCAATCATGTTTCTTTAAATAATGAGTTCCTAAGTACTTTGAAACTACTTTTCATAGTACAAAATTCTAACTTATATTATATATGCGACAGTGAGTTTGATTTTTTGTTACGCTGTCACGCTAAAACGGCTGAACGGATTTGTATGAAATGTGGCACATCCGTAGACCATGACCTAAAGAAGGACATTGGATACTTTTTATCGCGAAGTCGCGGGCAACAGAACTACAAAAGTACCCATTTTATATAATAATAGCTTCGTTAAAGATATTGTCGTCGACTGTACTTTTAAATTAACGTTTTTATTTCGTGAAAAGTTAATTGCTGGTTGCTAGAAATTTAGCTCCTAATCAAATCAGAAGAGGTTTAAATCGTGACTTAGAATACTCTACTACGCCATTTTAAGCCTACAACAAAACGGTGCAGGGTCGGAGGAAATATGTCTTAAGGTATAATTCCGAACAATGCTGCACGCGGTAGTGCTGCTGCAGCACTGCTGCCGCGTTACTGCTCAAACTCAAAGCATTTATTTCAAATAAACCATTTACAAGCACTTATGAACTGTAAAGGATTCGGTCAGTCAGAAATATGAAGCTAGTTGCCCATTCCAAAGCGTAGTAGGTACCAATTGAGAAGAACGGGCAAGAATCTCCACGGACACTCTTTTAAATAAATAAAAAATGAAATGATACACGTGAGAAAAATGCAGAAAGCGTCCGCAATTATAACATAAAAACTACTGCCAGACGCGTCACTGCCAGTCCCCATACTTCTATTATAGGTCTTTTCAACACACTTGCTCGTAAAGTGGCACTTATTGTACCGCTTTTAGGTTCATAATGCAGTGTATTAGGTATGGAAGCGTTTTACTTTACATTGTGCGCCACAGATAACTATTTACTAGTCGGAGTAATGATGGCAGTATGGAACTAGTAAGTACTATCATGGCAGCATGGAATTTGTATCCAATGGAAATTGGTTTTGGTTAAGCTTTTTACCAAAGACAAGAGCTCAAAAGCAAGTTTTTATTTTTAAAAAGAACCATAAGCAAACCAGAGGCGTTGAGTTATGGTAAAAAAAAATCCCATGCATACCCATGGGATTTTTTTACCATAACTAAACGTCAGTGGGATACTTACTATACATTAATTAGTATGAACTATCCCACTAATAAATGAGCATTCTCTATTTACACCCGAGCAGAGCCTTGCGCTTTTTTCCAGTAAGACCGCGGGTGGCACGCGCGCAGGCCACTTGAGCCGCCTAGACGAATCGCGCTGGCCTGCCCGTGTGCCACCGCGTTCGCGCGGAATAAAACTCTATCTGTGCAATGTGCAATTTCAGTCTATAATTGTTCACTACCCTAACTCCATTTGCGTATTATTAACATTATTATATTTTTATATAGGCTGTTCAGCTGTATTACCAGTGCCTTTATTCACTCCCGCGCGCGCATCGCTAGCAGAAAAAACAAAACCAACCGCCAAATATTAATAAATTATAATAAATATTTGTTAACATTTTTGTAATCATTATTAAAAATGTCGATTTCACGTAAGAGAGAAGAGCGTAAATAATAACAAATAGATTTGACTCCGCCATGGTACGTTTAGTGATACTTAATACATTTTTTTTTCGTTAGTCAAATATTTTTTTATGTATAGGCTGTTTAACGGTTTTGCCAGTGCCTTTATTTACACCTATGCAAAAACAAAACCAGCCAGCGGCCAGCGCGCTATTTTCCATAAATATTTACTATCGTTTTCGTTGTGTGGTTTATTTTACCTATCAAAAATACAAAATCTAAAGTATTGCCACCAACCGACAGAAGTTTTTAAAAGAAACTCCGGATGGTCAGTACCTGGCAACAAAGGTCAGTTAAAATTTATAAATCTATCATCTCTATAGTTAGGTACGTTATTGTAGCATAAGTTCTAACAACAAGTCTGTTTTTTTCCTCGCAAGTGTGTTGAAAAACGTCGTATGAAACGCGTGTGCATTGATTTTTACACTCTCGGCTACCTTATCGCGTTCGCCTGCGGCTTGCGCGAAATACCGCCTCGACTGTAATATGCAAAAGAGCACACGCGTATCACAATGTACTGTTATGAGATTACATTCCCACCACGGCAGCAATGTCGCGCAGCAATATCGAGCTGTACTGACGCGGCAGCACTGCGGCATTTTCTTTTGAAGTTGTTAAATCTTCAAGTGACTTTTCCCGCTCTCGGGAGGGTGTGTCAGACTTTTACTGACTAAAACCCAGCCGACCAAAACTCCTTCAGTTGGTTGTTGCCAAGGGCCCCGGTATCCCTTTCGGACTTTCCCGCAACCCTGGCAGGAGCACTGCAGCTTGGAATTACATAAAATTCCTAATTAATTAACTGTAACCTATTCACTCTACCTTCAAGATGCTAAATACCTTCGTACACTAAACATTTCTCTGACAAAAAAAATAAACAAAAAAATTAAGTCTCCTTCTGCCTCCCAAATATTTCACATCGGTGGCCTTATCAGCTTATTACCAGACGTCGCAAAATCACGTAGAATGTGTCCCTCATAACGGTGACAGGCCGACATTGTATTAAGGAGGGAAAGTATTAGGTACTCTCCTATTTTTTATTCCGGCCGTGTGAGTGATGGCGCTGGAATACTAATCTTTGTCTTTTGAGCCACAATGACGAAAATATATGGGAGGACTTTTGGATGTTAGGGGAGGCCTCTGTTTTGAAATGTATGGGGGTTTTGTTGTGTGCTGTAGTACCTATAATGTTGTATGGTGGCTCGACTATATCGATTAAATATTACGTTGTATATATTTGTACCTACAAACGGCATACTGTTGTAACAACAAAAGCACTTTAAAATACATGCACAAACCAAAACATCATCAGAAATATTCTCAACAAAAGCGTTCACTCAAACATAACACTCACTCAATATAAGCAAGTTAGTCAACGTAGTACACACGGCTACACATCAAGCTATACATTTCCAGTTTATGCTGATCTCGCATTGTATATGATTTCCGTTCAATGCGAGGTCAGCTTATACTGGAATTGTATAGCTTGATGTGTAGCCGTGTGTACACGGCGAGCAAGCTTGCTAGTCAAGAACTAACTATGGCAAAAAAATGCTAACTTTTGAAGGAGCACAGCTTTATAACAAATTACCGTCCTGTATAAGAAATGTACACTCGTACAATGCATTCAAAACTCAACTTAGCCAGCACATAATTGCAGATCGATCACTTCTGGGGAAATGAATGCATTGGATGGGTAACTATTAAATTGTAACACTGATGACGAACTTATTGTAATCTATATTCTTAGTATTGTTCTCAAGTAAGCGACTTATGTCTTTATTGGGAATAAAGGTTCTTTAAACCGAAAACTAAAAAAAAAAAAATATGACTGCATGTCTGTTCATCTCATCTACATAAAAAAAAACAAAAACAATAAAACTGGAACCTACAAGTATATGAAAAGAACTCTCATAAAAACACATTACATAAACAGTACCTATACTTTTACATTTTTATACAAAATACTTAAATACCTATAAATTTTAAATTATCTAAATTATACAGGCTTTCGTAAAGCCTGTATAATGTAGACACTGTATTCAATCTACGTCGGAATCAAGCATTAATTTGTAATATTTTTTGCTGACGAAATATTCAAAAGGAAATCCAAATGTCATTAACCTTATTAAATTAGTGTCATTGACCTTTGCGCGCTGAAAAATGCGAGAGCAAACGCGCCTATTCATCATATTTTTGTGTAGCCTAACGTAAAATAATTTAGTTAAATCAATTTTTATTATCAGTGTACTGAATAATTATATCTAATATTATTTAATGTGAAAGTGAGTTTGTTTGTTTGTTACTCTAAAAGCCGTCCGTCCTGAAAAGGGCTGCCAATCTTTGGCAGTTATATGACACGGAAAATTTAAAAAACAAGTAAACTGTAATTTAACGTAAAGTCAAAGATTGGCGACCAATTAAAATCACAACTGCCATTTTTTGGTAGTTGCACGACACGGAAAATTTACGTAGTGTGTCAATATACTTAGCAATTAATTTTTCTGACTGTACCTACCTCAAATGGGTAAATTCTTCAATTGTTTATGTTGTTTAGTCTCTCTACTCTAATTCTCTATACCATTTACCTACATTATATTCGTGTTAACCACTCCATAGCAGTAATTAGTCAGAAAACACCTATTTATTTACGTTTCTGTTTATTTAATGACAAACAGGTGTTTCATACGATGTCATTCCCAGTATTATTTCATATAATAATTTATGTGTATTGACATTACGTATGTTCCTTCATTCGATTTAATCATTTAATTAGTCTAATTAAATGTAAATTTTTCTATTTTCGTCGCCATTAAATGGTTCATAATGTCGATTTTCGTAAATAATTAACAAGCGTAAGATTTTTCAAACGGTTTGATATAATTATGAATTAGTAACCTTATATTTGAATCTTGATGTAGGCAGGTAATTATGAAAATGAAGAAAGCAGACTTTTTGTTTAGTTAACCTATGCCACAGTATAATACAGTAACAGTATTACGTCTCGGCAGTGACCTTGAAATAATAACCTACGACCGCTTGGTACTGAGATTTTCACAGACTTTAGACTGTGAGTACTGAGATTCGAAGCATTTCGGCCATTTTCTATGAAGACGTAATTCTGTTACTTATTTATACTGTGCCTATATTGTCCCACTGCTAGGCAAATGTCTTCCCCTTTCTTTTTCAGTTTTCTTTATGTTGTACCTTCTCCGGCCAATCGCTCAGCAACAAGTTCAAATCGTCACGCCAGCGTTTTTTAGGCTTTCTTTGGTGACGACGCCAATCTTCAGGCATCTACTGAATGCTGACAAATGTTATTACATTGTTTTAATAATTACTTAGATATTACGAGCTCATAAAATAAATTGATTCTCAAATCGTTACTATTTATTGAAAATGTGGGTGAACTTGGCAGATCATTTCCCAGCAGAGCATAAAAAAATGTGAGTTCTATTGGCATGCGGCTGAGTTCTAGAGTTCTTTATACTTAAAAAAAAATAGTTCTGGCTTTTTTGCCCGAGAAAAGTCGAATGAAAATATGCTCTGCTAACTTCCGTCAGCAGATCAATTTTGCCAAAATTAAAATTTTAAACCTGATTTAGGTGCACAGTGGTGACCTCTATAGTTCCAAATACTTTTCCGAAAGAGTTCTGCCTTCCTAAATTTATAAAAAAATAAATTAAAAATATTAACCAGTTACTAGAAAAAGACAATCATTTTGATAAAACAGTCGTGAAAGACGCAGTTTGTGGATTTTCGTAGATTATTTTGGGCTATAATTAGTAAACAAGACCCCAGAAACAGAAAAAGAAACTAAAAGAATGCAGAAGTCTCACAAAAGTATCAGCAGAGCCTTGTGAAAAAGAAAGGTTAGGAGAAATCTAAATTTCATTCAGTGTTTAAGTTAGTAGGATCAAAAAGGCACTTGAGTAGAACTGAGGAGAAGGAAATCCTCATTTTCTGATGCACCTATAAAAGAGGTATCCGACAAAATGCAATAATAACCCAGAACTCTGACTCAGGGGTAAGCAGAGCATGGTTGAAAAATAAGATTAGTAGAAATTGAGTTTGAAATAAGTGTTTAATACGAAGGATCATAAAAAAGAATCGGAACATCTGAGGTGCTGGAACTCCTCTACTCCTGATAAATCTATAAAAGAGCTATCCGAAAACATGAAACATAAACTCAGAACTCTCACTCAGATATCAGCAGAGCATGGATGAAAACTTCGATTACTAGAAATCGATATAAAAAACAAAGTTTCAATAAGGGTGAATAAAAATTTGAGTAGCACTAAGGACCTGGAACTCCTCGTTTCCTGAGACACATATAAATGAGCTATCGGAAAACATGAAAAAAAAACTCAGAACTCTCACTCAGATATCAGCAGAGCATGGGTAAACGTTTGCGAAAGTGGAAATTGAGATAAAAATTAGTGTTTAATGCGAAAATTCATTAAAAAAACAGAGCATCTGAGGTGCTAGAACTCCTCGATTCCTGATGCATCAATAAAAGAGCTATCCAAAAACATAAAACAGAAACTGAGAACTCCCACTTAGATAACAGCAGAGCATGGTTGAAAAGCTAGATTAGAAAAAATCAACATATAATTAAATGTTCCAGAAAAAAGGATAAAAAAAATAAATATTGAGTAGCTCTTAGGAACTGGAACTCCTCATTTCCTGAGACATCTATAAATAAGCTATCGGAAAACATGAAAAAGAATTTCAGAACTTTCACTCAGATATCAGCAGAGCATGGGTAAAGGTTTGCGATAGAAGAAATCGAGATTTAAAATTAGTGTTTCAAAGGATCATTTAAAAAAATCCGAACATCTGAGGTGGTAGAACTCCTCGATTCCTGATATATCTATAAAAGAGCTATCCGAAAACATGAAAGATAAACTCAGAACTCTCACTCAGATATCAGCAGAGCATGGTTAAAGGTTTGCGAAAGTAGAAATTGAGATAAAAATTTGTGTTTAATACGAAAATTCATTAAAAAAAACCAGAGCATCTGAGGTGCTAGAACTCCTCGATTCCTGATGCATCTATAAAAGAGCTATCCAAAAACATAAAACAGAAACTCAGAACTCTCACTCAGATATCAGCAGAGCATGGGTAAACGTTTGCGAAAGTGGAAATTGAGATAAAAATTAGTCTTTAATACGAAAATTCATTAAAAAAAACCAGAACATCTCAGGTGCTAGAACTCCTCGATTTCGGATGCATATGTAAAAGAGCTATCCAAAAACATAAAAGAGAAACTGTGAACTTTCACTCAAATATCAGCAGAGCATGGGTAAAGGTTTGCGAAAGTAGAAATTGAGATTGAAAATTTGTGTTTAATACGAAAATACATTTAAAAAAATAGAACATATGAGGTGCTAGAACTCCTCGATTCCTGATGCATCTATAAAAGAGCTATCCAAAAACATAAAACAGAAACTGAGAACTCCCACTAAGATATCAGCAGAGCATGGTTGAAAAGCTAGATTAGAAAAAAACAACATATAATTAAGTGTTCCAGAAAAAAGGATAAAAAAAATATTGAATAGCTCTTAGGAACTGGAACTCCTCGTTTCCTGAGACATCTATAAATAAGCTATCGTAAAACATGAAAAAGAAACTCAGAACTTTCACTTAGATATCAGCAGAGCATGGGTAAAGGTTTGCGATAGTAGAAATCGAGATTTAAAATTAGTGTTTAATACAAAGGATCATTAAAAAAAATCCAAACATCTGAGGTGGTAGAACTCTTCGATTCCTGATATATCTATAAAAGAGCTATCCAAAAATATAAAACAGAAACTGAGAACTTCTACTCAGATATCAGCAGAGCATTGGTAAAGGTTTGCGAAAGAAGAAATCGAGATTGAAAATTAGTGTTTAATACAAAGGATCATTAAAAAAAATCCGAACTTTTGAGGTGGTAGAACTCCTCGATTCCTGATATATCTATAAAAGAGCTATCCAAAAACATAAAACGGAAACTGAGAACTCCCACTCAGATATCAGCAGAGCATGGTTGAAAAGCTAGATTAGAAAAAATCTTCTTTGAAAAATTCTTATTGAAACTTTGTTTTTTATATCGATTTCTAGTAATCTAAGTTTTCATCCATGCTCTGCTGATATCTGAGTGAGAGTTCTGAGTTTATGTTTCATGTTTTCGGATAGCTCTTTTATAGGGGTCTCTCTTGTTTCATCGAAAATAAATTGCCAAATTATCACTTCCCAAACAATTTTCCGCATAATTTCATTTGCCAAAATATTACTTAGCAAAAAATCTCTTCACAAATAATTGTATCGCAAACCTAATGTTTGGCAAGTGAACGTTTAAACAATAACTTGTATAACAAATAGTACTTTTACCAATTTTTATGTAGTCAAATATTTCAGTTGGCGCAAAATAAAATTTGCCAAATGTTTAGTGTCGTCAGTTTCGGGTAGCCTGTTTTTTTTCTATATAATCTAGTCGTTTCTGGCACTCGCCGGCCGCTGCCGCGGCACCGCTCGCTTCGCTCGCTCGGCTCGCGCGTAGTAGGTCACAGTTTTAACCTAACCTAACCTAACAAATCATTTGACCAAACGTTTATTGTCTAAAGATTGTTTGCTGTAATAAATCATTTGATTAAAGACCAAATGCCTAAATGACATTATCCTTGATAATATTCTGCCAAGTAAAAATTTGACCAAATGAAAATGTACGTACTAAAATCATTCCAAACATTGCATTGGTATAAAAAAAGGTTGCTAAAATTTGTTTGGGTAGTGAAATTTGGGCAAAATCTTTTCGGCAAAACGGCAGGATCCCCTTTTATAGATTTATCAGGAGTAGAGGAGTTCCAGCACCTCAGATGTACCGATTCTTTTTTATGATCCTTCGTATTTCAAACTCAATTTCTACTAATCTTATTTTTCAACCATGCTCTGCTTACCCCTTTTTTTTTTTTTTTTTTTGAGGGTGGGAAATCATCCAATGACTTCTCCCGCTCTGGGTGGAGCGGAAGGGCGTGTCAGACTTTTACTGACTAAAACCCACCCGTGTTCCTTCAGTTGCCTGTTGCCAAGGTCCCGGTATCCCTTTCGGACTAACCCGCAACCCTGGCAGGCATCGGTCCTAGCGGACCCCGCCAATTGTGCTGACATCTCTTTGAGGCGCGCGTGGAACACGACGCGCCATCGACCCGGGCCTGGTCCTGATCGGACGGCAAGCTACCCATTGCTCGCCGTCCGCAAGCCCGCGCCTATGGTGGCCGGGAATCCGCCTGGGATTCCCGACGCCCAGGGCGTCTCCAGCGGCGGCGGCGGTTAGGGGCGTGAGGGCGCAAATTTTGCCTCTCCCTCACGCGTTCCGCCTCCTCCTTCGCGAGCATTACTGCTTCGCAGAAGGAGGTGACTGCTTCCCATGCCCTCTCGCTCCGTACCATGGCCTGGACCAGAGCCGGACGCGAGAGGTCACCGCCGCCAATCGCCTCCAAGAGGACACGGCGGGGCTCCGCCCAAGCGGGGCAGACCTCCACCGTATGCTCCACCGTGTCCTCCGGGCGATCCACACAGTGGTGACACCCGGGCGTTTCCTCCCGCCTTATACGAAACAGGAACCTCCCGAAGCAACCGTGTCCGGTGAGGACCTGCGTCAGGCGGAAGGTGAGGACGCCGTGGCGCCTCTCTAGCCACTCCTCAAAGAGGGGACTTATCGCCGCAATTGTGGCGTGCCCATGCTCTGCTTACCCCTGAGTCAGAGTTCTGGGTTATTATTGCATTTTGTCGGATACCTCTTTTATAGGTGCATCAGAAAATGAGGATTTCCTTCTCCTCAGTTCTACTTAAGTTCCTTTTTGATCCTACTAACTTAAACACTGAATGAAATTTAGATTTCTTCTAACCTTTCTTTTTCACAAGGCTCTGCTGATACTTTTGTGAGACTTCTGCATTCTTTTAGTTTCTTTTTCTGTTTCTGGGGTCTTGTTTACTAATTATAGCCCAAAATAATCTACGAAAATCCACAAACTGCGTCTTTCACGACTGTTTTATCAAAATGATTGTCTTTTTCTAGTAACTGGTTAATATTTTTAATTTATTTTTTTATAAATTTAGGAAGGCAGAACTCTTAGAGGTCACCACTGTGCACCTAAATCAGGTTTAAAATTTTAATTTTGGCAAAATTGATCTGCTGACGGAAGTTAGCAGAGCATATTTTCATTCGACTTTTCTCGGGCAAAAAAGCCAGAACTATTTTTTTTTAAGTATAAAGAACTCTAGAACTCAGCCGCATGCCAATAGAACTCACATTTTTTTATGCTCTGCTGGGAAATGATCTGCCAAGTTCACGCACATGAAATCATCGACGGAAATATATTATAATGCGGGCCAAAATTACTGACACTTACTAAATCTACGAACAATCGACGAATAATATATTACAGTGCGGGCCAAAATTATTGACTCCCATGATAATAACATTTTTATTTACCTAACACGAACTATTACCACATTCATACCTCGACCTTACTTTAATACACCCGCTGTCAACGATGTGCCATCAGTTATCATAACAGCCGTCTCGCACAAAATTCACAATACATTTTCCGTATACAATAAATAATACCAATTCAAAGTCACTCGTAAAACCCGCCGCACATAATTCTCACGTACAATACACCGAGTAACAACACTAAGCTTCGTCGTTCCTCGTAAAACTTCGTGCTTACTCGTATTCATCAATCAAATGGGGTTATTATATTGTAGGTTGTAGGTAAGTACACATAGCCGTGCGAGTACGAAACAGGTTGATCACGCAACTCACGCTCACGGCATTGTATTAAATCTTTATTCCTAATGACGAATGGGTTTTTCGTTGATTATTTCCTCTCCCGATACGTTTCGCATGTTTGGGGATGAAGAAATTCGTTTAGTGATTATTTTATGGTTGTAATGGGGAAAACATTTGATGGGTACGCCTGTATTTTTTGTATGAAGAATTTATTTTGATCCGGGATATATTATGGATTGGTATTTTATGTATCGTGAATGACTCTCAGTATTTTTTTTTTTGTAGACTTTTTATTACATTGAAAAATAGCTTTTTGCGCCGTGGCCGTTACCATTACAAGAAGCTTTCGTTACAAATTTTAAAAATACCTCTTGTTTCTAGTACCACAACTCATTATTAAATTATTAGTTTTATACCTACTTAATACGTAATACAAAATATAAAACAAACCGATAACCTTTATCAAAAAAATGATAACATGTGGAACAATAACGTAATCGCTATAACATTAAGGAGGAAACTCTATTCAAAGAAAATAACATAAAGGAAAACTTAAAAAGCACAGTTTTATTCAAAAAGGAAATTCAGTACGTTCCTCTTGGATTGCGAAGGTTTTTGTTACGGAAAGGAACAAAAAAAAACTGAATTCTCCTCACGTACTTTATTCGGATAGGGTTGGCTAAAGTTCGTGAGCTTTGAATTAAATAAATTATGTAGTATTGCTTTTTTTAAACTTGTACACACATGATTACGTACGTGATAAATAATTATAGGTATTTTTTCATTTATGTAGTTTCTAGAAAAGTGCTACTTTAATAGTTATAATAGTATGAATAGACTGCCTCGTTAGTCCAGTGGTTGCAAGAACTACTGCTGATCATGAGATCCTGGGTTCAATTCCCAGGTCTGGCAAAGTTTTAATGTGTTTTCCAACAGGAACTACTCAGTAGCAACTCGGAGTTTGGATTTGTGTCCCGTTGATGACAAAAACTCAAAATCAAAATATTTTATTTCACATAAACCTACATGGGCACTTATGAAACGTCAGAAGCTAGGTGCACGGTTCCAATTGGTCGTTTCCTATGGAGAAGAGCCGGCAAGAAACTCCATGGTTACTCTTTTAAAAATAATTGGCTTTTACAATACTTTCAAATTACAGTGTTGGTAGGCAGTAGTAAGTACCAGGTACTTAACAAAAATAGAAGATGTTCAATAAATCTACAGTCCAATAAGCCTACAATGTTCTCACATTCACAAAATAGAAAATAATCTATCTAAAAGACTAATGATAATAAAATTAGAATTCATATAAAAATAAAAACCTATTTAAACCAATTGACGTGATTGCTATTACAACTGTAACAAATGAACTCGCCCCCTGTTACATGGAACTTATACAAAACTGGTAGAAAATGCCTTTAGTCCAAACTATACATTCTGTATACCATATCCTATACATTTCTGTGCTTGAATTATTAAATAAATCAATAAACTGGCGAATTTTAGGTGTATTATGTTAATATTCACCTCTACCCAATTCTCTGGAGAAAGCGTGTGTGACGTTTACAATTAAGAAAATAACGCTAATTGTTCTATGACTACTAGAAGTCTTCATATAAAAAGTATATTACTTTTTAACCAACTTCTTCAAAAAGGAGGAGGTTCTCAATTCGTCTTTTTTTTTTGCGTGTGTATGTTACCCGATTACTCCGCCAATTATGAATCGATTTTGATAATTCTTTTTTTCTTTGGTAGGTCATGCTTCAGAGGTGGTCCCATATAAATTTTATTAATTTTGATTGCGGAGTTTTTGAGTAAGCTTCAATAATTACGTATTTTGCCCGCTTTGCGTATGTTGATGACATGTTAATTGACTCCGTCACATAGCAGATAACGGTATACTAATTTGTGTAGGGTAGTTACCACAACTAAAAAGTGAAAAATAAAAACTTTTTACAAAAAAAAAACAACCGACTACCAAAAAAACACTAAAAAAGTGAAAAATAACTTTAAATTCGGAAGTCGGTGGCATGAAACGAAAATTAAAAAGCAAAGGCACCGACTTCCAAAATTAAAGTTATTTTTCACTTTTTTAGTGTTTTTTTTTGGGAGTCGGTTGTTTTTTTTTTGTAAACAGTTTTTTTTTATATTATGGAGTTTATAAATACAGAAGTTTATAATAATAGTCTTACAGCCCTGATACATTTCCAGCATGTCAACACGAAGACATTTTGATAGCGTTTAAATAATATTCTGCTTTTCTTTGTAAACGAAAATATAATTGCATACTTTTTACACAATAGACGTTCAAAATGATGTGAACTAAGAATACTAGGTACGATAATAATATCACAGCCATTTTTTGTAGGTACCTTTTCCAGATATATTTTTATCTAAATATATATCCTAGGCCCCAAACATTAATAATAGTCCTGATTTATTTACATACTAATGATTTCTGTAGGCTAACCATTACATAAAGTATGAAGATACGATATTTCTTTTCAAATTTCTGATCTATTTTTAGGTTACTTTGGTATCCCAAAATTAAAAATATTATTTTGTGATATAAATCTCTAAAATTTTATCTCTTATCTACTTTCCTATCGCAGGTGTGCTGGAAGAGATTTCTTTAGAAATAAGCATCACCTTTGTACGTTTTTTTCTGTTCTTTCCTTCTTGTCTGTTTATTATGTGTGTACATAAATAGTTAAATAAATGAATCTCACTAGCCGCAACAATGTCAGAAAAACAGTTATATTTAGGGACCGATTTTTATGTAAATATCGTTTTGGACAATTTGGAATCTATCCAATACTGTTTTCGTTTGTTATTATCATGCAAACGTTGGAATATACGCAAAAGGTGGTCGTTTAGTCGTAAAATGTCAGTTTCAAAGGTCATAATAACGTCTTGGCATGTATCATTAGTGTTATGTATGAAATACGCTGTTACGTGAGCATACGACAGTAAAATTACTGAAGTTGAAGTTTTGTTAATAATACCTTTAACGGAAATAAAAAAATATTCACCGTTCTAGTAGTTTTATCGAATAAAAAAAGATAAATTATTACGGCAACTTAACATTATTTTTCTAAAAATATGACTATTAAATTTAATTTGTCCAGAAGTGTACGAAAATAGATCCAGTAATTACGAAACAATAATGATTTTCCATTTATATCGAAAGCTCGGTTTACACAATGGTTCAAATTAATTTTTTGGTTGACCTTGTGAAGGCCGCAGGAATCCGCTGGATGCGGGAAGTAAATAACAAGTCGATGAGGCGATGCTTGGGGGAGCCTATGTCCACCAGTGGCCGTCATTCAGCTGAAATGATGATGACGGATTATGCGGTAGTTTTCGTATAAGAAATGTATTTGTCAGTCTCATTTCCTTCGAAATATTATTGATTCATTGATCGTTTTGTAATCGGATTTGATACTAAACGTTCCTTCAATCTACATAGGATTTATTCGTAACCGTGGAGGAAGAAGTGTTGAACAAAATGATGTAGAAAATAAAACGATTTAATTTGGAGTTTCCTTAAAAAGAGTTTCCAAAAAATAACTGTTGTTTTAAATAATTCCTACTGAAAATGCATAAGAACCTTCACTTTGCTGATACAAAGTTATGAAAACAATTAAGAATACAATAACGTATCATTAATTTAGAAATACACGGTGCTCACAAACCCATTTTCGCACAAAGCATCTGTTTCACAAGCTTAAAACAATGATAAATCACCTCTACATTTCAACATTAAAATAGAAAAGAATACTTGAAACAGAATACATTAAAATATAACAAATTAACGACACCCACTGCCTCTGGGGCTGCCTAATAAATGAAGACAATTTAATCCCCTAGAAATACAAATCGCTTGTCTAATTTATTTCGCGAGTTTCAGCGAGATTTGCCAGCTTGGCTCTCATGGGATGGTACGTGGATGTAAAGAAAAATATTGCGATCTGTGCGTGGGTTGATTTTTTTGGTCGAACGTGTATAACCTAGACTTTGAAGTTTTATATTTACTCCTAGGAATTGTTAGTACTTACGTACATTAATTTTATAAGATCAGACGATACCTACTATTCATAAGGCACCTGCCACACACGGTCGACGAGGAAGCCATATAAGCAGCTATCAACGATTTTCTCCTCAAGAAACGTAAGTACCTACAAAAGATTGATTAACTGTGAATATAAGAGATACATAATGCCTCGAGTCACCAACATTTTATAATGACTAAACTGTGATAAAATGTGTGACTCGAGCGAGATATGTAATCGCGAGTAATCGGTCGTCGCCGTCGCGAACTCGCTGCTCGAACTCAAACTCAAACTCAAAGCATTTATTTCAATTAAACCATTTACAGGCACTTTTGAACTGTCAAGGAGTCGGTCAGTCAGAAATATGAAGCTAGTTGCCCATTCCAAAGCGTAGTAGGTACCTATGGAGAAGAACGGGCAAGAAACACTACGGACATACCTTTAAAAAAAAAAATTCTTACAAAAAAAATTGGTTACATCGTATATGTTAAAATTATACATGTGTGAACGATGTAGAAAGCACGTTAAAAGCGTCCGCAATTATAAAATAAAAACAAAAAACAATTCAAAAATTAAATAAGCCATGACAGCTAAGAGATGACCAGTCACAACTACGGCGCCCGTTCATGAACATGACGCATGGATCAGCACCATTCAGCTCAACTATTTTGAAGGGGGCTAAATGATCCAACACAAGCGCCACCATCAGCGAGACATCTGAGTGAGCATGACTCGGTTTTAGTGCTAACTCTACTCGATTACGCCGGCGCAGCACAGGTGCCTAACCGGGGAACCTTAACATGTTTGTATTGTCCTCCACCTATCGATCTCTAAATAATATAAATATTAAGGTATTAATCATACATGCCTATGTCTTTAGTATGTCGTGCTTGTATGTAAAAGAAAAAGAAGAAAAAAGGGAAACTATAAGTACTAACCAATGATATTATATTTAATAGCGCGCAATCGTGAAGACTCGGAAACATTCCAATTGTAACGTTTTTACTTGTAGTGAAATGTAAAATGAATGAAACGTGGGTATGTGTGCCGCTGCTGCGCGGAACACTTTTTTCGGTTGTTTTGTGAGTGTATAACATATCTGTTAATATAATATCATTGACACTAACTAAATTCTTTTACCAATAAACTCCTTTTGAAGAAAAAATCGTCCTGATAACCTCTCTTTATATACCGGAGAGCAAATTGTCTGCGACACGAAGTTCATGCGCACTTTGACTCAGATAAGTTTATCAAGATGCACTGAAAATGATCAAAGATGGAAAGTTCTGCAAAGTTACTAAATCGATTATTTTAATCTGCCCTCTTACTTCGAACTTGTCCTTAAAAAATGTCGCTGTGAAAAATCTTGTTTTAGTTTTGGAATGTTCTTTATTAGAACGACTCACGAGAAGAAAAAAGGCTGTCAACCATTGACCGCCTTTTTCAAAAAGGAGGAGGTTCTCAATTCGTCTGTATGTTTTTTTTTTGTGTGTGTGTTACGAGATTACTTCGCCAATTATGAATCGATTTTAATGATTCTTTTTTTTTTGGTAGGTTATGCTTGTTTGCGTAGTTTTTGAGTTAGCTTCAATAATTACTTATTTTTCCCACTTAGTCTATGAAGACGATATATTATTTGACTCCGTCACTATTATTTACATAGCAGGTAGTGGTATTCGAATTTGTGTGGGGTAGGTACCAAAAAAAGTGAAAATATAAATTTTTAATAAAAAAAAAAAACAAAAAAAGTGAAAAATAACTTAATTTTTCGGAATTCGGTGTCTTTGCTTTTTAATTTTCGTTTTTTGCCACCGACTTCCGAAATTAAAGAGAATTTTAATTGAATGTAAAGCCAATCGCTCAGCCATTACAGCCGTAATACAACTATACATACCTACCTACTACTATTGTTTCTCATCCCACCAATACCCGTGTACCTGAAGCATGACTTGGACAAGCAAGAGTTTATAATGAACTTCGGAAGTGCCGGCTATTGGCCGCGATGACTAGCACTTATAACTTTGTTACATTAGTAAGGTGTACATTTCTGAACTGTTCGGCGGCGGGGAAACACTTTATGGTTGCTTTGAAATGGTCTTATGTAATCTAGCAATATATAACAATATTGCTTTTAGTTGAAGCGTGTGTTATGTAAATTAGCTGTGCTACTGTTCCGAGCAGTTATGAGCAGCGATTATTATTGATTGAATTGATTCTGTTCTCATTGAAGTTGAAAATTAAAAACTTAAATCAAACTACGACAAAAACGCCAACTATAAAGCTACAGACAGGATGATATCGAATTTATTTTCAGTTTTCGCATAGCCGGAGTCACACGTCACTAAAGTCAAATGTAATTAAGGCATGTATAAATCGTACAGATTATATTGTGACTCCGGCTATACAAAAACTGAAAGAAATCCTTCAGTTTCAGAATCAATGTCATCATCTGCCTAGACTTTTCCCAACTATGTTGGGGTCGGCTTCCAGACCAACCGGATGCAGCTAAATACCAGAATGTTACATGGAGCGACTGCCTATCTGAGCTCCACAACCCTTTAACAACAACTTGAACTTCAACCTCAACCTCGACTTGAACTTACACCTTGGCACCCCTTGGAAAGTCTGACAAACAGTCTTAACTGGTTGCCAGACTTTCGGGCTTCTGACGACCCGTAATAACTGTCAAAGATCTACAAATAACAGCCGGGACCAACGGCTTAACGTGCTTTCCGAGAACCGGAGGTGTTTTGGTATGTAAAGATGGTCACCCATCCACGGACCAACCGCGGCCAGCGTAGCTTAACCTGATTGATCGACCCGTGCGGCTGATATTTCTTAGTCACAAGCCCCTCCCCCTGTTTCAGAATCAATGTAATGCCCTTTTAAAATTGCGATGAGATTTTTACTTTTAGAAAAACATCCGAACCCTTTTTAGATCACAAACGTAGAATAAAGTCTACGCAAAACCCATTTCCAGCAAAATAATACAGGGTCATACAGATTCACGACACTCTTCAGGTACCCAAGAAAAACCAGAAAATCGAATCAAAAACAATTCACATCCAGTAACACAGACTCCTCGCTCCATGTTTGAATACGCAACGTGTTCATCAGTTGACTCGGGGCGTCATTAATCAGATGTTTTTGCCTCGTCTAACCCGATGCGGGCCTGCAAATAAATTCCGACGAATTACTACAACATGATTTTCTTTTCGGTAATCTCCGGAGACGAGAAAAAACTTGAGTACTTTTTTTGCTGGCCATATATTCTCCGATCTAATTGAAGTTACATAGCTTGTCTGATTATTTTTTAGATAAATACGTAATGGAGGCATACAATAGCTAAGTAGATTTTCTTTTAAAAAGTTCACACAAAGGAGTGTTTGAATCTAACACATACCTACTTTCAATCGCGTAGCAAAAACATTAGGCGATTTATTTTAATGCATCATTGGCCTCATTTCGTCTATAAGAACTATCATACTACATATAATATGCAGTTCACAAACAAATGTTTTCTCTAATGTCCCTAAACTTTAAAATCCATACACTTTCAAGTTTGAAATAACTACCTTATGAAAAAAAACAAAGTTTAACGCAAGAATAATCTATGTTGAAGATAATTGACTTTGTCGTAAAAACGGACGGAGACCAAAATAATGATGTTTAAAAATATCGTAAGTTCAAGATTTTTTATTGACAGATGATGTAGTAAATAATTTAATATTAAACTAGAACTTTATACCATCCTATAATAAAGCAATATTTGTTTATATATTTGTAATCACATTCTTGAAAACGGCTCTAACGATTTCGTGGTTGCAAATTGCATTATAAGGGTTTGCGAGAGCGAAAAATCGATCTAGCCAGGTCTCATAACTGGAAAAATTCGTTTTCTCTATTTTCACCCGAGCAGAGCTTGGTCGCCCAGGTACTAAATAATAAACACTTACTGGAAGCAATACAAGACTCAAGTGTTTTCCGAGGCTACACATAATCACCCACTCGGCCCGGTGTTTGGGCTACCACGTTTTTGTAGTGCCTCAGGAATGTTCGCGGACGCGCGAACTGATGGCTTCGCTGCGATCAGACGCAAGCGTGCAGCATTCCTGTTGCGCAGAGTGTGTGCTAGCTCCAACAGTCTCCAGGCTATCATTGCTAACAAACTGGATTGCCCTATCATTTGCTTTCTAACCTAGCTACATAATCCAGTTAATTGTAATTTAATTGTATGAGAGCAGAGCGTGTTTGTTTGTTAGTTGCCAATGTTTTTGTAAATATTACTAACATAGCTTGTAAGTAAATTGTTACTAACATTATGAGACCTGGTTACTTGAAAATAAATGTTTATATAATCTTACCTCCTGATACAATTTCTTGGAACATTACCTAGTCAAAAATCTTGTAATCTTAGTTTAAGTCAAAGTGAATATCGGATAAACTGATGAATATGACCACTAAATGTTTTCTAGTAAAACACTCACGCCGGTAGCACACTTCCGCCGCGAAATCATAGCAGTGAAACCGCAATAGTTCAATTGTACTGACTCGCATCATATTCCGCTACGTGAATCTGGTTCGTGTAGAAATAGACTAAGACCCGTCATCCACGATGCTTCTCAAAAGTATTCAGTTACAGAATCAAATAACCAACAAACCTGCTTTGTAACCCGATACTTTTGAGTAGCGTGAGCGATGGCTCTTATAATTATTCGGTAACGTTCTGTCAATGCCGAAATGGCATCGCAGTTCATTTGTTGGATCATAAATAAATGATATAAAAACCAAAAAACCGGCCAAGTGCGAGTAGGATTCGCGCACAAGGGTTCCATTATCTATTGAAACGGCAAAAAATCACGTTTGTTGTATGGAAGCCCCCTTAACTATTTATTTTATTCTGTTTTTTAGTATTTGTTGTTATAGCGGCAATTGAAATACATCATCTGTGAAAATTTCAACTCAAAACTCAAAACTCAAAGCATTTATTTCAAATAAACCAATTACAGGCACTTTTGAATTGTCAAAGGGTCGGTCAGTCAGAAAATATGAAGCTAGTTGCCCATTCCAAAGCGTAGTAGGTTCCTATGGAGAAGAACGGGCAAGAAACTCCACGGACACTCTTTTAAAATCAGAATATTGTTACAATATGTTGTTTACATCATTCAATGGAATGAATTTATGGAATCATACATGTGAGTACAATGTAGAAAAACGTGCAGGTTAAAAGAGTCCGTAAATAAAAGATAAAACGATACAAAACAATTCAAAAATTAAAATAAATCAAAATAAGCCGTGGCAGCTAATAGATGACCAGTCCCTACTGATGGCGCCCGTTCACGAACATGACGCATGGATCAGCACCATTCAGCTCAACCATTTTGAAGGGTACTTAATGATCCAACACACACGCCACCACCAGCGAGACATTAAAGTGAGCATGACATGCTTTCAGCCGCCAGGGCACATTCAAGTCAATGAAAGACGTACCTAGTAAATGGTAGCTTTAAAGTACTTAGGTAAGTACATAGTGCTCACACACATGTGCTATGCAGTTATACAATACTAGGAGATTGAATTTATACAATGTAAAGATAGTTTTTACAATCTTCAGCAGCTCCAACAATATTTTCATATGCTAATCAATTAGTTGTTGCGCCCTGTGGAGCTGGACCAGCGCTGAGCCAAGCATTTTTGTCAGTGATGTAATCCCCCAATTTATAATATGCTTGGCGGCATAGTGTGCGTTTTATACAAGATTTAAATTTTGTTTCATTCAGTTGGAGTATGTGGGGAGGTATTTTATTGTAACATTTTAAACAGTACCCCATGAAGGATGAGTCTACTTTAGCCAGTCTGAACAACTGTCTAACTATCACGGTTCATGAGATACAGCCTGGTGACAGACCGACAGCCAGCGGAGCCTTAGTAATACGGTCCCGTTGTACCATTTGGTTACGGAACCCTAAAAAATATAAAAAATTGTAATAATCTTAAATAATTCCTATACCTTAAGCTTGTCAACTGTTGTTAAGTTGACTGAGTTGAACTGATAATAAAAACTTTTTACAAAAAAAAACAGTTTTTATTTTTCACTTTTTAGTTGTGGTTCACACAAATTCCTATACCGTTATCTGCTATGTAAATAACAGTGACGGAGTGAAATAATTATATCGGCTACATAGCAAAGTGGGAAAAATACGTAATTATTGAAGCTAACTCAAAAACTACGCAAGCAAAATTAATAAAATTTATATGGGACCACCTCTGAAGCATGCCCTACCGAACAAAAAAAGAATCATCAATATCGATTCATAATTGGCGGAGTAATCGCATAACATACATAAAAAAAAACATACTGACGAATTGAGAACCTCCTCCTTTTTGAAGAAGTCGGTTAAAAACACTACCTTTTATAGTTACCAAGGTTTCTCACTTCTTTGCAAAGTTCATTCATGATTATGGTATTTGATTTGATATACTCATACAATATTTATCCTTGTTCCAGGTTACTTTTGGCACATAACGGATTTCCACTATGACCCCCTCTACACATCACAGGGCGACACTAGAAGACGTAGGTATAAAATGTTAACTATTTCTAAGTTACTCAAGTTACCAACTTGTGTTGAACCATGTTAACTTCAGCTAACTTATATTATGGAGGAAACCGCACTAGTTGACATACAAGTCAAAGGTATGGCTTAGAAATGTGTTGCGTACCTAATACTACTTATATGTAATGACGTCAATCAACAGTAATGCATCACTATCATCGCTAGTGCGTAAGTCGGTGGGGCCGCCATTTATGTATCTCGTTGGTTGCTGAGACCTGGCCGCTTTTGCCTGCCTGGCCTTACTGTGCGTTCGCACGTACGAAACATTCACAACAAAACATGTTGAAATCTCTATTTTCTGTCAATGTTTCATACAATTTATAACAGGAATTAGAAATATCAACAAGACGTGTTTTGTGGTGAATGTTTCGCCGGTGCAAACAAACAGTTACCATGACTAGCTTAAGTTGTACTTTGGACTCTGTCTTAATAAATTAGGTACTTCATAATCAATTGATGAAAATTCATTCAATTTTCAATTCAATTCAATTAATCACGCCTTGTTTCCCCGGCAGAGGTACACCCACTTTTCTTCAGTTATGTTTAAGTCCCATGTAGGAGCGAGCCTATTGCCATCAACCGGGCATAATTCCAGATTCCGGGGCTGCTACTGAGAAATTCCTGATAGAAAAACCTAATAACACTTTGCTTGACTTTGGAATCGAATCCAGAATGCTTAGCAGTAGTACATGTGACCAACGAGATCAACGAGACAGTCGATTGGTAGGTACCTCTTATGCGAATGCGATCGCTGAATATTATGAAAAGTCGTTTTTGGCGGAAATCTAGCCAAAGTGTTCCGCCAAACATCTCGTTGACGCGTCATATTTCATGTCGTAAATATTCGCGAGGTTTTTAAGTGTAATTATTAAATAATTGAGGTAATTTTTGGAATTATTATGTTCCTACTCTAATCGCCTTAATATTAAACGTTGTATAGCGCCTGTATAGTTACACAACGCTTTGTCTTCTTCTTTCAAAAGTAATTTGACTTTTTAAAGAAGAAGACAAAGCGTTCGTTGTGTAACTATACAGGCGCTATACAACGTTTATTAGTAAGGCGGCTAGTAAGTAATGCTTCGACATCCAAATTGATTATTTGAGAAAAGATTGATAGAGATTGACCGAGTACATTGTGTGGGACGTAGCGTAGGTTACCTACCTACTCCGGACACATCATCATCATCTGCCTAGTCTTTTCCCAACTATGCTGGGGTCGGCTTCCAGTCTAACCGGATGCAGCTGAATACCAGTTTTATACATGTAGCGACTGCCTATCTGACCTCCATAACCCAGTCACTGGGTAACACAATACCCCTTGGTAACTGGTTGTCAGACTGGCACCCACATAACATAACTTACTCCGGACACAATTCACCGGATTGTTTTCAATTTGGATTCCCAATTTTGGTTTGCTTGTGTCAGTAGGGCAATCGTAATTTGTATGCAAAACATCGGTTTAATTAGCGCTCCCAATCGCAGTACCTATAAATAGAAGAATTGTGTATGCTTTTGACTGATTGAATTTTTATTCAACGATGAATGGCTAGTGATTTAATTGATGTATCGTTAATTTTAAAGTAAGGTGTAAATTATTTCATCGCCACTGCTCTCAAAACGACGAAGGAAAACATCGTGACGAAACCGGCATGTCCTCTAGAACCAAAAATTCGAAGACATGTGAAATCTACCAACCCGCACTGGACCCGCGTGGGGGATTACAGCCCACTCCCTCTCACAGAGAGGAGGAGGCCTGTGTCCCAGCTGTGGGAACAGTATAGGCTAACTTACTATGCTCTATCAACTATATTGTAGGTTTATGTTATATGGGTGCCCGTCTGACAACCAGTTACCAAGGGGTATCGTGTTACCCAGTGACTGGGTTATGGAGGTCAGATAGGCAGTCACTCCATGTATAATACTGGTATTCAGCTGCACCTGGTTAGACTGGAAGCTGACCCCAACATAGTTGGGAAAAGGCTAGGCAGATTGATTGATGTTATGTGGGTTCCTACCTAATTACGATTTTTATACGAAATATGGTACATACAGATACAAAAAGTAGTTTGAAAATATACTAACCGCTATCATCACCTCATAGACGTGATCAAAATGTTTGGTTTCATGTAAAACATATTTTTTGGAAACCAAACTAATTATTTGGGCTTTGTTTAAATACATGCCTCGATAAATATATCGTAAAAGAAAAGAAAGCTTAGCCATTTTCTATTGCAGATTGTCGTCGAGCAGACGAACGAGGCAGTTCGGGCCACCACCGCGCGCTCGGCCGCTTCGGAGACTACTCCTGCGACAGTTCACTGGAGCTGATCGAGTCAGCCGCGCGGTACATGCGCACACGGCATTCAGAAAACGTCGAGTTCGTGTTATGGACTGGGTGAGTTTTATGCCTGAACTTCTGAACGCATAATAATTAAAACACGTAAAGTTGGTTGTATTTTTCTAAAAGGTTGGTTAAAAAGCTACACTATTCCCGAGTGTCATAAGATACCTAATTTTTAGCTTTTGCTAGAAAAGTGCACAGTTTCTGAAGGACTACAACCGTGGAGACAGGCTAAATCCTAACTAATATTATGAATGCGAAGTAAATGTTTGTGTTTGTTTGTTTGTTACGGTTTCACGCTAAAACGGCTGAATGGATTTGGATAAAATTTGGCATATGGGAAGACCATGACCTGGAATAGAACTTTTCATCCTGATGAACCCTGAATTCCTACGGGATCGATACTTACGTGGGTGAAACCGCGGGGTGCAGCTAGTCTTTAATAAAAAGAAAATAATCTCGATCGATAGTATCATCATTCATATTCATCAAAAAAACCATCGTCTCTAACATATAATTCTTTCAGCGACATCATAGCAGCCCGGTACACAGGCAACGAAGATGACAAGATCCAGGCCATCAGGAACATGACAGATCTTCTGAGTAGAACGTTCAGTTCCCACTTCGTTTTCCCAGTACTGGGTCACTTGGACCCGGCGCCGTCCGAAAGCCTCACCAATTTGTGGATGCACTGGCTTCCACTGGAAGCATTACAGACTTTCAAAATTGGTATGTATTTTTATTTTATTATGTACTTTCTACTACTGGAGCTCGTGGCTACGTTATAACAGCCGCACGGGTCGATCCATCAGGTTAAGCTACGCTTGCCGGGGTTGGTCCGTGGATGGGTGACGATCTTTACATACCGAGACTCCTCCGTGCCTCGGAAAGCACGTTAAGCCGTTGGTCCCGGCTGTCATTCGTAGATCTTTGATAGTTGTTACGGGTCGTCAGAAATCCGAAAGTCTGACAACCAGTTTTACCAAGGGGTACCCAACACAGTTACTGGGTTGTGGAGGTCATTTAGGCAGGCACTACACTGGTATTCAGCTGCATCCCGTTAGATGGGAAACCGACCCCAATAGTTGGGAAAAGGCTTGGCCGATTGTTTGATTATGTTCTGTTTAAAGTTGCTTTTTCAATAGCACACCAATTTTCTCTGCCTTTCATAAAATCATTTATGTATTCCCACGCCTTAGGACATCAGGGCAATTAAAATACAATGTTATCAGGATTCAATTGACAGCTTATTCCCTTTTTACATAATTTCTTCCTTTGGCGTCCTCGTTATCCACAATACCTCAACTAAGGTAAGTGTAGCCACCTATTTCAAACACCATACAATTAATATTAGTATTGCTCATCTAAAAACTACATAACAAAATCATACCAGGGTAAAATCCTATTAAATCCAGCGCTCCCAGGAAACTAGATTTTAATAATTCCCCCAAGATACGATCTTATAATCCTCAAAATAATACGCTCTGCCATCAGCCAGACAGCTCCGTAAGAACATAATGCCTTATTACTAGATGCAACGGTTTCGCACACTTACAAATAATTATACAGGGTTATTAGTTACATCAACAACCTCTTAAGGAGTCATTGTACTCATCATTGTGAACAATTTTTACTATGGGAACAAATATGAAATCGCGAAAAAAAAACAGCTGTTCCGTACATTTATGTTCGCATAACTCGTCAAAATGTACGGAACAGCTGTTTTGTTTTGTTCATAATGATGAGTACAATGACTCCTTAAGAGGTTGTTGGTGTTTAACCAGTAAACCTGTATACGGTGATATTTATTATTTTTATTATTAGCCATTACTGTCCCACTTCTGGGAAAACACCTCCCAACCCTCCTTCCACCTCTCTCTGTCCAGAGATGCCAAATCTCAGATAGGCAGTCGCTCCATGTAAAATACTGGTTTTAAGCTGCATCCGGTGAGACTGGAAGCCGGCTCCAGGCGCTCCAGGTACAGGAAACTAGATTATAATCCTTCAAAATAATACGCTCTCCAATCAGCCACAGGCAGCTCCACAAGACCAATCAATCTGCCTAGCCTTTTCCCAACATTATTGGGGTCGGCTTCCAGTCTAACCGGATGCAGCTGAATACCAGTATTTTACATGGAGTGACTGGCTATCTGACCTCGACAACCCAGTAACTGGGTAATATGATACCCCTTGGTAAGACTGTTTGTCAGACTTTCGGGCTTCTGACGACCCGTAACGACTGTCAAAGATCCACGAATGACAGCCAGGACCAACTGCTTAACGTGCTTTCACGGAGGAGTCTTACATATAAAGATGGTCACCCATCCACGGACCAACCCCGGCGAGCGTAGCTTAACCTGACGGATCGACCCGTGCGGCTGTTATTACTTTGCCACGAGCTCCACAAGAACATAATGCCTTATTCGAGATGCAACGGCTTCGCAAGCACTGCAGACTTTTAAATATGGTGATTGTTTTGATGTCTTAAGACTGGAACGCCTAACTTTTCTGCCATCAGTTCTAAGTTACTGCCTGGGTTCGCTTTATAAAAGTTTAAAGTTTCCAGGAGTCGACGGTAAATAAGAAACAGGAAGTTTGCTGAACGAAACTGCGTATTGGGCGTTATTGTAGTTCGCTTTTTGCATTATTCTTGGTTGATGCTTGAATTGGGGCTTGATATATAATCAACGGTGATAGGAACGTGTATGAGTTTAGGGGTAAAAATAGGGTGGTTGATCTGATTCCTTGAAAAAATAGACGATGGTATAAATATTAGAGATTTTTTGTGTTTGTTAGTTTGAGTTTATTTTTGTATTCCCGCAAAAAAACTTACTAGTCAGTCCTGAAACCTAATTGCTTTGGTAACAATAGTGAGAATTACTGCAATTTTCTTAATCTAAAATCAAATGTTTTAGCATATTCTACACTAATCCTACTATCCTACTATTATTATAAATGTGAGTTTGTGTGTTTGGATGTTTGTTACTCAATCACGCAAAAACGGCTGAATGGATTTGGATGAAATTTGGCAAACAGATCGTTTATAACCTGGATTAACACATAGGATACTTCTTATCCCGATATTCCCACGGGATCGAGACTTACGCGGGTGAAACCGCGGGGCGTAGCTAGTGTTGTATAAAGGAAGGATTTGTATTTTTGTTTGTAATGAATTAATACAAAAACTACCAGACTATTTTAAAAAATTCTTTTACCAATAGGCTGCTACATTATCAATGAGTAATCCATAATATCCATACTAATATTATAAATTCGAAAGTAACTCTGTCTGTCTGTATGTTACCTTTTCACGCCAAAACCACTGAACGAATTTCGATAAAATTTGGCAAGGAGATAGATGGCATCCCGGGGAAGGACATAGGCTAGTTTTTATCGACATACCACGCGGGCGAAGCCGCAGGCGGAAGCTAATAAAGGCTTTAATTTATTAAGATATATCATGCCGGCGAAATCGCTGGCGGATGTTAGTATTCTATAACCAGCTTGAGTGTCCAACAAATCTCTCATTGAACTCATTTCCATTTTACCCAACCGAATGTTATTCTAATGACGTAATCTTCAAAAATCAGGTGGATACTATACGATAGAGCAGAAACAGAGCAAGCTTCGGATCGTGGCGCTCAACACAAATCTGTTCAGCATCCGGGATTCGAACAGCGCGCAGGCGAGGAAACAGTGGGAGTGGCTTGATGCTGTGCTGGATAAGGCTACTACTAATAAGGAGATGGTAAGTAATTGACACATTTCTTAAGGCATAACGGAGGATCATGCTAAGCAATTTGAAGTAGGGTAGGCCCTACTTCAAATTGCTGAGCATGATCCCCCGTTATGCCGAAAATACTGCAGCATTAATTTTTTAATAATTATATGTTAAAGATGAAGATTGATGCTAGGTCCTATGTTTGGCGAAAACACGATTAGGTACATAAAAATTTATCGATACAAAAAAATCAGTGTTACCTTTAAACCGAACTATAAACCGCTGGTACTAAAAAAATACTTCAAATTAGATCACGAAACTTTGCATAATAACTGAACTAACTATAAAGCAGGTCTTATGATATTTTTTATTTCCATTATTTTCACCGTAAAAAGCAATTACCTAAACTATTCGAGGCTTGAGAGCCGCCAGCATCCCACTCCGTCTCGCTCTCACTCAGGCCGCGAGTAGTATGGCCATACGTGAAGTGTCGACTAGTCGGTGAGAAATGGTTTGTTATAAAAAATGGTCATTATCTCTAGTATTGGAGGTTAAGGTGTCCAAAACGCTTTGTATTTCGACAGCCGTTATTGTGTGACTAGTCACCGCTTTCTTAGGAGACCATAGCTTTAGTGACATTGACGCGCAAACTGTTATTATGAATGTACCACCGTGTATAAAAACATCAAGTGTTTTTGACATCAAGAAGGATTGACGGACTTGTATTGAAACGGAAATTATTCGTGCTAACTCACCCCTCATTGATTACAAAGTTCATTATTATAACTGCTGCTCTAACTGTGTTTTGCATTGGAAGAAATTGAAACTTCAAACATAATCTGAATTCAATACACATGAAAGTTTCAATACTCAATACTCAATTTTTTAATTTTATTATACCTACACTACTAAAAACTAAAATCCAAGCTTCACATAGCTAGTTAAGCGGGGTTTCAATAGCAATATATTTGTTAAAAATGAACCTTAACAAAGCAAGCTTGCGTTCAAAATTTACTACAAAGTGTGTTGCTAAATAAAGCAAAGTAAAAAAATAAAAAACCTGAAATTTTGTTCGAACAATTCTAGTTTGGAACACAGTGCTGTTGTAAAACATACCGATTTACGTCGAACAAACAAAATAAGCTAAGTATGTAAATTTTGCACAGTGGGTTTTGTTTATTCATTGTTTTGTAAATAGCCATGATTGTTCAGTTGGTATTTATTTTTGTTTCCAAATAACCATGGATTCTGTGTAAATAACATAATTCCGTGATTCACGTTTTACTTTTGTTATGTTAACGAGAATAGTTGCATTTTTATTTGCAGGGATAATAACCAGGAATAGCGGAAAAATATCAGCTATTCACCACATTTTGACGAACTATGCGAACATAATTATGTAGGCAACAGCTGTTATTTTTCACGATTTCAGGTTTGGTCCCATTGTGAAAGTTGTTCAAAATTATGAGTACAATGACCCCTTAAGAGGATGCCTATGAATTCAATTTCACCCTGTTTAAAGAAATTAGAAATAAATTCTACGATCACGAATCCATCAACTAAGCATAGTGATTATGGTAGAGCCACTTATGCATTACAGCGACTTAAAACGCCATTCTTATCCAACCCTTGATATTAAAAAGTCCGATTTGACGCATACAAATTACAAACAGTACTTTGTAAACTTCCTTCATAAATATGCGCACTTCAGCCGGCTCCGTTTCAAAACACGGTTTTAACAAGAAGTGGTGGAACTATATAGTGGTACTACGGCACCGGAACTGTAGGAAATCCGGCTCGGTCCGGTACGGCCGGCCGCCGCTCCGTAATAAATTACAGATTAGAAAATCGTTAATCTAATCGCTTCGCCTTAAATTGCTGTTTAGCTTTTTTAAGAATTGTTTGTTGAATCGAATTGAGGTTGCTTTGATTTTGTTTAATTGTTATTTAAAAGAGGTAAAATAGGATAATTTTTGTTTCATTTATGAATAGCTAGGGACTTGAGCTAAGAAATATCAGCCGCACGGGTCTATCAATCAGGTTAAGCTACGCTTACCGCGGTTGATCCGTGCATGGGTGACCATCTTTACACACCAAGACCTCTGTGCATCGGAAAGCACGGTAAGTCGTTGGTCCCGGCTTTCATTTGTAGATCTTTGATAGTTGTTACGGGTCGTCAAAAGCCCGAAAGTCTGACAACCAGTCTTACCATGGGGTATCGTGTTACCCAGTAACTGGGTTGTGGAGATCAGATAGGCAGTCGCTCCATGTAAAATACTCGTATTCAGCTGGGTCCGGTTAGACTGGATGCCGACCGTAACATAGTTGGAAAAAGCCAGGCAGATGATTATGAATAGAATAGCTGGGCCCCGCGCATGTAAAACACAATATATTATATTCTAAGTACAAATTACAGATATGTATGTAGGAATTTTACATAATTATGTTGACACAATGGGCGGTCTTATCGCTAAAAGCGATCTTTTAAAGACAACCTTTGGATGGATTTAAAGAGAGACAATACTACAGTTAGTCTGTTTTGTATCATATACATTACATACACAAAGATATACATACAAGTAAATGTACATTATGTATATACATACATATACATATAACTCAATAACGAAGCGTACACAGTATATTCAAAACGATATGAATTTCTCGTCTACAATTATGAATCATTGTTGGCCGGTTGTAATTCACGCGACTGTGTACCATTGTGGGGTGGGCAACAGTGAATCAACTGCGAACATAATTTTCTATGATTTGGTTTTCGATTCATAAAGTAGGTACGATATAGTTCATGCTGATAATGTTTTGGTATGTGGGGCTGTTTTCAATCAACTCAGCCTATAGCAGCCGACTGCCGGACATGGGCCTGTACCAGGCTGCACCCTGTCTTCCGCTTTCGGCATCCAGTCTGTCCCAGCCACCTTTTTAGTTCGGCGGTTCATCTAGCTGGGGGGCGGACCACATCTTGCTTGCCGATACGCGGTCTCCACTGGTGGACTCGTCTGCTCCAGCCAAAATCATTCCTTAGATACACATGACCAGCCAGCCAGCTACGTCGGTAACTCCTGTTCCTTTCCCGATAATTTAATTTCTGATTTTATCCGTGAAGCGAATGCTCACGGATAGTAGGTACCGCAACTAACCTAGAGCATTCGCTTCACGAATTTATTTTAAACATTCGTTGCGCGAACTTCTGTTACTCGGGAAACAAACATTCAATCGCGACTAACTTCTAGAGATTTGTTTTTCGTGTTCGTGGAATCCAGATTTGTGAAGAGCGGTGAATACGGTCCTATACAAAAACCATGTTAAATTTAATTAATTTGGCTAATTAGCTTCTCATTTCATAAACAAATAGTATTTGGGTTTGTAAAGGCTTTGCATGTTTCACGGAAGCTCTCAAAAAAACTCATGTGACAGCATTTACCTACTATTACATATCATACTGTGACCTACGCAAAATAACATAACACAATTTGGTGAAAAAATACACAATGGAAATAAAGAACCACTCTCGTATTATTTTGATTCATAAATACATTTCTGCAGCCAAGCATCAATCTTTGTCGCGTGATTATAGTCAGGAATGTTCCCTTTTTGTATAAATCATACAACTCCGCTAATATTATTCTGACTATGAAAGGTGACGGAATAATTTTGATGGTGAGAGATGTTTGAGGTTAATCGAGAAAGTGAAGTGTGATTACGACATTACATAGAATGGTTGGAATGGTCCACCGAGCTCTGCTCAGGTGTTTTTTTTTTCGATTTAAGACCTAACTAGATCGATCGAACCCCTATAAGATATTGAAAGTTTCATCGAAATCGTTAGAGCCGTTTTCGAGAACGTGATTACAAAATGATATATTGCTCATTTAATATTTCTAGATAAATGGACATGTGTTTAAATAAAATTACAGGCTTCAATCGATCCAGTATTGCAATCCAGTGCTGTAATCCAGTAATACTATAGCATTATTAAATCAATATTAGCCGTCAAGAAATATCTCTCAGGCGTGCCGCTTCCTCACGATGTTTTCCTTCACCGTTTTTGAAGGAAGTGATATTTTATTTATTTTATTATTTATTTTATTCTTTTCGGAAGGCTTACAGACAAATATCTTTATAATAATATCAATAATATAAAACTAAGTTGCTAATTACAAGCCCCCACAGATGAATACAACATGATTACTCCCTCATAGTCTAAGTTACTTTATATGCAAATAAATTATACATACATAATTATTTTATACATTATTATGAAAAGTCAGAGATGTGTGGCTTGGGTTCGAAGTCGAGACCTAAAACTTCGCAGTCGGGCCACTACCATCACACCACTAGCACAGAATTAATTAATAAAGTACAGTCGAACAAGCTATATGGTATACAGGCAAAATAATTATAATATTGATTTACCGCCAAAATTCGTTTTGATTGTGTGTGTAATTTAACTCTTTGAGTTTATGGCTAAGGAGAGTGACGTAAAAGGATTAATGTTGACTACTGCAAATACTCACAAAATTGTTTAAAGTAGTTGCAAGTTATGTGCCTGTATACCAAATAGCTTGTTCGACTATTAGTATAGTCGAACAAGCTATTTAAGCTGTTTAAATATATTTTTTGTAAGATAGCTTAAAAGCAGCAGTACAGCTTAAATAGCAGTACAGCTTAAATTTCAAAGCACCTAAGATTCTTTTGATGATAAAACCAGGCATTAATCTGAAAATGTGTATGAGCCTTAATACTTTCAATCACATAGATACCTACTTAAATATTATGCGTAGCCAATCCACTCATACGCTTCAACAGAATCATCAATAAAACGCCAATACCACTCGTTACACAGCACAACCTTATCACCACATCCATTGTAATGACGTCATAAGAGAGAAAAGGCTTTACCAAACACATTTCAGAATCAAAGATACGGGTGTTCTGACTTCTGATATGCCAGAAGTCAGACCGTGTTGGAAAATTCAATTTATTCCACGCATACTGTCAATACATCCTGAGCTGGGGATTTGAAGTCAATTTTATATATAAAAATGTATAGTCCCTTTGTTCACACTACCCTTTTTGGTAGAGAGCCTCCCTTGAAAGGTGTAGTCAATAGTTGGGTTTAAGGGCTGAGTAAACGGAGGCTGTATGGCGTAGTTAAAGTTGAATAGAGCATTTCTGCGATTTGAATGGATTACCATTTTGTTAGGGAAATATTTTTTTCTAAAACATGCTTGGAAATTCATCTTAAGTGCTGTACTGGTCAAAAACAAGTGACGATGCGGCCGGCAATGTTCCTATGAAAATCCATATCTGCGTGTTTAGCGGCCAAAAGAATAACTATGAATACTCATACCTTTTTTTTTTTTTTTTTTGAGGGTGGGAAATCATCCAATGACTTCTCCCGCTCTGGGTGGAGCGGAAGGGCGTGTCAGACTTTTACTGACTAAAACCCACCCGTGTTCCTTCAGTTGCCTGGTGCCAAGGTCCCGGTATCCATGAATACTCATACCTAAGTGTTATTTAATAAATATGGACCGAACTTTTTACTTTCAATACATGACAACCAAGGAGGTAACTTATCAATGATTTTATTTAAATTTCGATTTGGCTTGAAAATAGAGCTGCTTAAAGTAAAGAACAAACAAATGAACATATTGGCGCGGGGAAAACGTTATCTTTGCCCGTCATTGATTCTGGAATTATGCTGTCCCATGACTATCCATCGACTAGGTATCGAGGTTTTGTAAGGAACACACAAGGAGCAGCTATTCTATTTTCGATTAGATTATTTCTGTTACATGCTGTATACAGAAAAGTGTGGCCTACATGCAGGCCAGATAAACACAAAAAAATGGAAAGTGGAAGGTATTATTATCAAAGATAAAATAATCATGACTACAATCACACAGATTACAAAACAAAGACCATTTTATCAAGAGCAAGAGCTTACTATGACCATAATATAACGAACAAGAAAAATGCCAGACCAGTGCACTGCAAGCTCCATCTTATTCTCTTATATGAAAACAACTCGATCTTGTCAACTTCACTCCAGTGCTTTTTATATTGAAGTATCAATTTTGAAGCTGTGTCCTACAAAATTCTTTTTGGTCTATTTGTTCTATTAATGTACAAATTTTACGTGGAGTTCTCTCTTTCTTTCTTTGAACACTTAAAATTGTTCTCACAGAAAATCCTCCAATACTATAGAATGTGTAGGTATAGACAGTAGCTGAAGCAAATATAGGCGGGAATTTACGGGCTAAAACCAATATCCCAAAATCCGTAAAAGAAATTCCTAAACAGCAAATTGTTTCATAAAAAGGAATTGCTCAAACACTGTGCCATTTATTACGAATTAATTTATGGAACAAAATGGAAAACATCAAACATTTAATTATAACAGCTTAGTCTTAATCGGGTGCTTTATTGCTAGCTCTAAACGATCTTTGGACAGGAACAGGGTTAATGGGTAAAGACTCACTTCCATACCAAGTGTGTTTTATATCCACTAACGTTTTAATAACCACTAACATTTTATCATTCATCGCCTTGCCGTCAGAAATAAAATTCTCCGGAGCGAAATTACGATCTAAAATATACGTACTTTCCATTTAATCAACGGTTTTCCGGCCAAATATTTTGTAACTAAAATAGGTACTCTGCAATGTACACAAAATCTTTATAAAGATTCCCCGTCCTCAGTTTTGCAATTTCATCTCTTGAAAGGTGCACAAGATTTTCAAAGTGTCAGTAGAAGATAAAATTTTATGCTTGCATATAAATTCGGCTCTAATAGAAAAATTTACGTCACACAACTTTATGCAATCGGAGCTTCGTGCACCAGTAATACTCAATGTCTCAATAAGACTTACAAAGATGTTTTCATTTCGATTTTATGGAAATGTGTATACATTTTTGGTGTACCTACAGGAAATGTTGGGCTTTGGAAGCGTTCTTTACTACTAAAGAATATGAACTCCTTTAGGTGATATGAAGTTGTGGAATGACGAGATAAAGGTCGAAGGGTACATTATACTGATGTGGCGGTATCTCACATCGCCACATGCGAACTACGCATCGCATCAAAGACCAGAAGTCACACAAAAAAATACTGACGTCACATTAATCCTGCATCGCGAGGATCCTCCCTTTTCTATGGTAGATGAATGGACTTTACACCCTGTTCCTCATACCCCTAAATTGATCAAGGATCTCACATCTTCCAATCAACGTTAACTGACGAACCCGCATTGGTCCTACATGGTGGATTATGGCCCACTCCCTCTCACAGAGAAAAGTCCAAGCATTTGGAACTGTGTAGGCTGAGTATGCAAACTTTACCAGATAGCATTTTTCTGAACCACTATTTCTATTCAACAGGTTTACATCGTAGGTCACGCGGCCCCAGGGTCTGACTCTCGACATCCCTACGACATGTCTGCAGATGCCAACGCGAAGTACCTGCGCACAGTCCGACGACACGCCAAGATTATAGCCGGACAATTCTTTGGACATCTACATGCTGACACGTTCCGGGTTATTTATGATAATGGTGAGTTACAGTGGACTTAAACTTATCTAGCAAAATGTGAATGTACTGTAGGTATGTACACCTCTGCCCAACCCTTCGGGGAAACAAGGCATGAAGTTATGAGTTTTATCTTTCTTTTGTTTTTATCTTTCTAAAACTTGGTGTGCCGTAGGTATTAACGTCCGAGTATTGTAAAACAATTCACAAACTGTACGCGTGATTATAATAAACGGTCTGGCCTTTGAATTTCCCGTAATTTACACACAAAATCTACTACAGCCTCATGAAAATTCAAACCTAACGCGATGATGTCGAAAATGGTAGAAATATAGAGGCAAATACTACCAAGCGCAAAATAAGTAGCTTTATCGTCAAATTTACCTCCAACGATTTATTCTCAGCCAAGTTTCGTTACAATATTGAAACACCATTCTTGCTAAAATCGGAAATTAAAAGAAAACAGACTGCGTCAACCACGTATGTTCAGGGAAGTGGTTCCCATCTCTATAAGTGCCCCAGTAATCCAATTTTCTTGACTCTTACCACCACCACTCCTCCGACCATTTTACTATTTAAAACGCAAGACATTTTCTTGCTTGCGTTATTTTGGTAAGTTATTACATTTTTGCAAGAATGAGTTTGGCCAGCTGGCGTATTTGACGTCACATAGCGACACGTGCTTTTACGCGCGTATCTTCATTTGTATCCTCATGACGGGTAAACGAAACACGTGCGTAATTTGTATACGTGTGTTGCATGTAGGATTGTGAACACAATGTATTCTTCTCTACAATGTGTGCCTCTAGTATCCCTTTATGTTTCCTGATTCATCATCAACATTATGCTACCAAATTAAGCTTTATTGATATTCAGAATAATAGGTGAATAAATTCGAGGTCTCTCGAATACATTTTTGTGATTACAAAAACAAAAATGCTTCTTCATTAATACATTATTGTACTCAGCTATCTTCAAAAAACAGTCGCAAAATGTAATTATCGGATACGAAATACGAAATAATTGCTTGATAATATTACGTGAGAAGCCCGTATGTTATAATGAGAGCAGTATATTTATTTATCATTTCATTTGCCTGCAGCAACGTACAGTCGTCGGCATTCATTAAAATAGTGTCAGCGAATGCGCTGATTATGCATGTGATACACTTGCGAACAAAAGGCAGCCAATAATGTCGCTGTATTTATTCTTTCGTGATCAATTATTCTGTTTTTACCTACTTGTTTTCTTTTTTATTTTGTTTTTTCTTGTTTTCTTTTTTTACGTTTGTCGGTGTTTGTTTTACGTTTGTGGATCTTTGACAGTCGTCACGGGTCGTCAGAAGCCCGAAAGTCTGACAACCAGTCTTACCAAGGGGTATTCGTATTACCCAGTTACTGGGTTGTGGAGGTCCGACAGGCAGTCGCTCCATGTAAAATACTGGTATTCAGCTGCATCCGGTTAGACTGGAAGCCGACCCCAACATAGTTGGGAAAAGGCTAGGCAGATGATGGTGTTATTGGAAGAGACCTCGGAGTAGTCATGTAGCAGATGAGATAGTCTTCCGTAAGCGGTCTGCCACATTTTAATGTTGTATTGTGTAAGCAGTAAGGCATTTTTCGATCCTTTTCACTTACTATTTCTATCTATCGTTATGGGGGATCCAATTTAGGGGTATGAGGAACAGGGTGTAAAGTTCACTTTTCCTCCTTAGAAAAGGGAGGATCCTCCTACTACACAACGATTGATGTTGGGTTCTTGTAAATGCCCATTGCACGGTAAACTCTAACTGCGCGATGCAGGATTTTGTTTTGACGTCAGTATTTTGTGTGACGTCAGGTATTTGAAGCGTAGTTCGCATGTGGCATGTACGTGAACTTGGCAGATCATTTCCCAGCAGAGCATAAAAAAATGTGAGTTCTATTGGCATGCGGAAGAGTTCTAGAGTTCCTTTTACTTAAAAAAATAGTTCTGGCTTTTTTGCCTGAGAAAAGTCGAATGAAAATATGCTCTGCTAACTTTCGTCAGCAGATCAAATATTCCATAATTAAAATTTTAAAACCGATTTAGGTGCTCAGGGGTGAGCTCTATATAGTTCCTAATACTTTACCGAAAGGGTTTTTTTTAATGCTCTGCTGGGAAATGATCTGCCAAGTTCACCCACATGCATGTGGCTATGTAGATGTACCTAGATGCCGCCACAGGTTCATAGAATTTTTAACGTACCTAAGCAATCGACCAGTTACCGTTGGTATAAAACTCCCGAAGGAGTTTCTCAACAAACAAAGCGTTCCTGAGAAGACAGAGGTCAATAAACTATACCTAACATCATGTTTGCACCTCTTGGAATTACACAGCGTCATAGCCACCACCAACAACTCGATTCAAAGACCCGAAAGAGAAAATAGCAATACAAACTATAGAAATGGACAGCAGTAATTAAATAATGTCAGCACTGAGCACTCAATGCGTTCAGCAAAAAGCAGCCATGATGTTTTATTTATCCGAAGCTTGCGTCCGAATAATTACCGTAAAACCCGTATATCAGCTAGAGGACACAAAGTAGATGGGAACAGTAGGTCAGCTCCATCTAACTAACAAAAACACACGCACACACAGACACACTTCACGTACAGCGAGTGCAAGCGCTCTCACGATTGGCATTTGTTTGAGACAGCCGTACGTACGCGTCTATGTGTGCGCGCACCTGTTTTCACTCGTTGTATGGAGTTGAATTTCTGTACCCATCTGTTTTGCATGAGATGACATTTTTGGGAACCAATAAATTGTGAAACGGTGTCTGGTAGTTGTCCCGAAAATTTCGCAACAAAATTAGTGGATTTAGAGTGGAGTAAAAATGTTTTATTGCTAAGCAGTTTCCATTAAGGTTGGCCATTTTCTAATGTTCTATGCATGTGACAGTTAAAATCACTGAATACAAACACCAGCGCATAATATAAAAGAAATGATTGTGTTGTTTAATCTGCTTCTAGAATTGGTATGGTTATTTATTTTCTGTATTTTTCTTGATCATTACTTTTACTGGTAGTTGTCCCGAAAATTTCGCAACAAAATTAGCGGATTTAGAGTGGAGTAAATAAATAATAATAAATAATAAAATCATAAATATAATCATAATAAATAATAAAATCATAAATATCATAAATAATAATAAATAATAAATCCTTTCTTTCAACTTACGATATTTTGCTAACAAAGTTTGGATCATCAAATACCGTTTCGTGTTTAAAAATAAGTACTGTAGAATTAATTTAACGAGTATTTTATCGTTTTGTTTAGATCGGCCAGTGTCCTGGACGTTTATGGCTCCATCAGTGAGTCCTCATCGTGACCCATCTGATTCTTCTAATCCTGGTCTCAGGCTTTACAAGTTTGATACAAATACAGGGAAGGTAAGTTGTTAACGCTTGCATTCTCATAATTTATTAATACATAACTTATTGGACCAGCAATAGCAGCAGTCGCTTAGGCTTTTATGATTATCATCAGTGTCAATGAGCTCGCACGTCCACGTTCACGTCCACGATAACGTTATAATGAGCACGTATTTCCTATATTTTATGGACGTGGATGTGAACATCAACGATAATCTATCGACACTATACAAAAAAAATAAAACGCAAGCTCAACACTAATGTGGAAAGCTAAAGAAAGAAAAACAGTCCAGTTTACTCGCGACACACTGCTGCATAATGTTGAGGCTGAATGGCAGCTGGTGCATCCGTGAGGCACATCTTTTTCGCATCGTAGCGTAAAAGCTATAATGGACAAGAGCATCAGCAAACATCCCTGATGCGCTATAGAAGCGGAATAGCCCCATCAGTACCCGGAACGCTATATATGTATCCTACTAATATTATAAATGTGAAAGTTTGTGTGTTTGTGTGTTTGGATGTTTGTTACTCAATCAGGCAAAAACGGCTGAATGGATTTGGATGTTTTTTTTTTTTTTTTTTTTTTTTAAATTTGGCAAACAGATAGCTTATAACCTGGATTAACACATAGGATACTTTTTATCCCGATATTCCCACGGGATCGAGACTTACGCGGGTGAAACCGCGGGGCGCAGCTAGTATATAATATATTGGAACTACGTACTACAATTGTTCTGATACTTTCTTACATAACTGAATTTCTTCATGCATTTTTTCTTTACTTGTTTTACTGGTCCAATAAATATTATGAATAAGTTCTAACATTTCATTTATTTCACTTACTATTTTTGCCCCAAGGTGTTAGACTACACCCAGTACTTCTTCGACCTGGCTGCCGCCAACCGTAACCTGGCAGAATGGACGGCGGAGTACAACCTGACCCAGTACTACGGGCTGCACGAGGTGTCCGCCATCTCCCTGCACAATCTGGCCGATAAGCTGCAGATAGGCACGCCGCATGAGACTAATATATTTCACAAGTGAGTGTTTGGAGCGGAAATAGTTGCGTGGCGTTGGCGTGTTAGACTTTTACTGACTAAAACCCACCCGTGTTCCTTCAGTTGCCTGTTGCCAAGGTCCCGGTATCCCTTTCGGACTTTCCCTCAAGGCAGGCATCGGTCCTAGCGGACCCCGCCAATTGTGCTGACATCTCTTTGAGGCGCGCGTGAAACACGACGCGCCAGCGACCCGGGCCTGGTCCTAATCGGACGGCGAGCTACCCATTGCTCGCCTTCCGCAAGCCCATGCCTATGTTGGCCGGGAATCCGCCTGGGATTCCCGACGCTACTACAAGGTTGAATTTTACTTGTATTAACGTCAGTCTTTTTTTGCTTTATGTCCAATGAATAATTTAAATAGTTCTTAAGGGTGAGTTGCCTATGGCACTGAAACGCAGGCTCAAGGACATTGTGTATTCTTCCCATCTTAACCTATGGTGCACAGACTTGGTTTTTGACTAACATTCAGAAGTACAAAGTCAAGGTCTGTCAACGAGCAATCGAGCGCAGTATACTAGGCGTTAAATTAACGGATGGTGTTCGCACCACAATCCGGCGCTCCAAAACAAAAATAACTGACGTGGCTTAGAAGGCTGCCCAACTTAAATGGGACTGGGCAGGACACGCTGCCGCATGCCGGACAAACTGTGGGCCCAAATAGCGCGCAACTGATGTCCTGAGACAGTGAGGCGGGGTCGCGGTAGACCACGTAGCGGGACGTGCTGTATAGGTTCCATCAAAACTGGGAGGAGAAAGCGCGGGCTCGCGACAGATGGAAGGAGTGGAGGGAGGATTTTACCCAGGAGTGGGACAGCGAAGGCTAGGAAAAAAAAAATCCAATGTGGAGTTTAGATGTGGCAATATTCTTGGTCGTATCATAAAATCGATTAAACCATTTAACATTATTTCTCTTCCGACCAGGTACTTACGCGCATACCGCGTCCGTCACGAAAGCTCAGAGTCGTGTGACGGTGCGTGCGCTCACCAGCACTTCTGCGCCATCACGTGTTTGGAGCACGTCGCTTACCGTCAGTGCGTGGAAGCGGCCGCAAGCGCGCTCGCAGCGGCCGGGGATTCTGCACCGCTTACCTTACCGCTCATCAATACTTTGCTGATTTTAATCGCTTGTGTCATGGTTATTGGGTAAATTGTATTTTTTATTTATGAATGTATTTATAAAGCCTTTTTTATTATTTCTTTTTCGCATAGGAATACCTCAAATGTATATATTTTTGTGTTGGGAACGGCGTCGCTTACCTACCCCCGTCTGCTTTGATATTTTTTATTGAGTTAATTTTTTGTTATAAAAATATGTTTGTATTTGCAAATCCTTTCTATATTATTATTGATTGAAGAAACATTTTGAGCAATACTTTTTCCTGTTCACCATAGAGATAAATCGACAAAGAGGGTTAAAATTACACGAATTTCCGCTCTGACACGTGACAGCGATCGCAACGTGTTAGCCGTGAGCGCTTCCGATTTGTTCAATCGCTTCTGAAGTAATAATAATAATATTTGTTTGATATTATTGTTGCCGTTTTTGGTTAATAATTATTTTATGAAAATTTAATATTTCATGGAATTGAGGTACTTTTTTGACTCTTTTGGTGACTTTTCTAATACGTTGATTTACTAATCTGTGTAAATATTTTCAAAAAATGGTTAATTAACTTCTCTTTCAGTGGTCAGAACACATTGAAAAAATGCATTTTTGATTCCATATACCTACATTATATATATACCTATTAATAATTACGTTTACGTAGGATAATCAAAATCATTCGACTCCACAATAAGCAATCTATTTATTTACTCAAACACATAATTATTATAATATTATGAAGATTCTAAGATTTACCTTTTGACATGTAAATATTAATGTGCTTCAAAAGTATAACATAGGTAGGTAAGTAGGTTTATAATGAGCAAAGTGTAATGAGATATAGTAGCTCAGACGGCATTTGTGATAACGCTTGATGATACGTGAAGTGAATAGGATAGCAAAAGTTTTATTATTAATAATAATAATTGTAAAAAATAATGCTTTAGACATTCTAGTCTCATAGAATAATGATAAAGTAAATTGAAGAAAAATAAACGATGTATAAAGTCGAGACTGTAAGTTATGATAACAATTTCATTTCTGTCAAACAAATTCATCTCTAAACGAAAAAGCATTTACAGAATGTTTCATACAGAAAACATAACTTTTTATAAATTTAATTAGAATTTATTAAGTGACTTCTTTTGTAACAAACTATGACATTTAAGTATGCTTGCTTTGAATGTAAAATCGGTGTATTTTTACTGTAAATAAATTACGTAAGTAGAATTTTTATAAAAGTCATTCAAACGCTACAATGGACCTAATAAAAGGTATAAATAAGTAAAGAGATCCTAGAAGTGTAATTTAAAGTTAGTTTGAAATATTTGACTAATTTAATTAATATTTCCTTGAAAGTTTGTCTCTGGATAATTGGACTTTTCTTTGTTAAAGTAAGTAAATACAATTCCGAGTTTATTTGTTGTTTGTTTACTTATCACATTGTTTTGTTTTTATTCAGTTGTTAATTAAATAATAGTAATCAAGTACTCACGGTGCTTCTATGCGTGAAGATTTTATTTTATCGCCTACGTATGATATGACATGGCGTCAATCACTCCTTTTTTTTTAATTCTTTGATTGACTTTCACTAAAGATAATTTATTTATTTTGAAGTCCGCTTGAGTGATACGTACTCTTTTTAATTAAATTCTCTCTGATATCCGATCAATTGTTTTAAAGTCTAGTAGTACAAGACGTTTCGAATTTCGCTGTTTTAATTTAAAAATTGTCAGTAGAGGTGCAATATCCCAAAATTGAAATAATTATGAAATCGAACTTTTATTTATAAGAAATTGAAATGGTCTATAAAATCCAAACATTACAATAAACATTAAATAATTATTAAAATAATTTTAGCCTTAACTTTAAAGTTAAAAGCGCTGTAAATAATTACAAGTGTAATTTAATTTTGAAATTGTAAATGAGGAACAACTAGTACATAAGTAAAATTGAATTGCTTATTTCAATTTATTTGATTGCGGAGACCAATTTAATCGGTGTATGAGAATTAAATTATTACGTGAAAATTACAGTTGCAACCAGAATTGTTTGATTATATTTAAATCAAGAATTTTCCGATTTAAATCACAAATAAATTAATCAGCGAACTTTTTGGAAAAACTCGAAAAATAAGTAAATTCATTAAACATTTTGAAGTCAACTGTAATTTGAAGCAAAGTCTTCGTAGCGAAATATAAAATATTTTCTTTTGAAATCATTATGAATGTTCCCATATTTATATCGACTGGATGTTTCAATTAATTTTTAATAAAGAATTGTAATCAACATGTTGGTTTTAAACAACTTCCTCCAATATTGATATTATTACATATGGCTTACTCAGAAAATAATTAATAATTTTGGGAGAAAAGACGACCTCAGCCGCACGGGTCGATCTATCAGGTTAAACTACACTTGCCGGGGTTGGTCCGTGAATGGGTGACCATCTTTACCGAGACTCCTCCGTGGCTCGGAAAGCACGTTAAACCGTTGGTCCCGGCTGTCATTCATGGAACTTTGACAGTCGTTACGGGTCGTCAGAAGCCCAAAAGTCGGACAAACAGCCTTACCAATGGGTATTACGGTTAATGGATTGTAGCGGTCAGATAGGCAGCCGCTCCATGTAAAATATTGGTATTCAGCTGCATCCGCTTAGACTGGAAGCCGACATCAACATAGTTGGGAAAAGGCTAGGCAGTAGGTTGATTGGTTGGGATACAAGACAAGGCAAGTCATGTAGAAAACGATCCGACTTCTTCGACTAAACAGCTCGACGTGAAATTATAGTGTCGCCACTCAAAAAACTTCTCTGTGTTGCCAATTTCCCAACAAAAGTTTATTAGGTATTCTTGGCAAACAAGCACGCGTTCGATGGTAAGTGGTAACTTTCAGCTTAGGACATTTTGCATCACCAGAAACATCGTAGATGTAAAATCAACCATTTATTTCAAATAAACCAATTACAGGCACTTTTGAAATGTCAAGGGGTCGGCAGTCGGAAAGATGAAGCTAGTTGCCATTCCGGAGACAAATTTGAACAGGCACTCATACACCTCAACCTAGTACCTACACAGCAAGGTTGCTTGGCGGAAATAAACAGATTGCAGTATTCCTCTCCTTCCCCGTTTAAATCCATCCAAAGTTTTATGTAAAAGATCGATTTTAGCGATAAGACCGCCCATTGTGACACCTTATGGAACATTTCTAAATTTATATGTGTAATTCGTATGATGTACATATTATTATGTCTACATAATATCATGATATCATCGTCATACCGAGCTAAGAATACATTTTCAGTATAAGCTGACTTCTCATTGAACGAAAATCATAAACAAAGATCACCATAAAGTGGAAATGTATAGCTTGATGCAGCCGTGTGTACATAATAAAGAGTATTCTATTCCATTCTATTCTATGGTGAGAAAACTTTCCGGATTGTCTCCCTTACTCGATCGCTCAGAGAATCACGTGGTAAACTATTTCCCTATAATAATCCAGTTCATAGTACTCTGTCGGGATGATGTGGAGTACGTGACGTCAGTAAATCCGAGCGGATAAACTCCATCCTTGGAATTGCGGCAACAGTAATACTGCCATTGACGTCATCTTTTTCGATACGAAGAGGATTTAAAGAGTATTTTTAGCAATCAATCAAATGTAGGGCTTTGATGTAAGAGCAATAGAATTACCTTCTGATAAGGATTTGCTTTCAGCAAAGATGTACAAAGTTTTGTAACTTGAATTCGTATTATTAGGCGAAATCTTTTGATATTAATCAAACTACTTACTGTGACTTACAGCTCAAGTTTTTATGAACCAAAACTGTTTTTCTACATTGTCCTAATTCGTGATAATCATTTTAAGGTAAGTGAACGCTTATCATCTATGTTATCTATCATAAACATGAAAATGCACCATCTAGTAGTCATTGCAGATGTCCATAAGCGGGAGGCCAAACGTTTGATTGCTAGATTGCTTTCCAAAAATATAAAAATACTGGTACATGGTAAGTATTCAGATACTTACTTACCATGTACTAGTATTATTATCTTTTCACCTTCGGCTTTCGACTTAAATATTAAGCAAAAGTTTGTTCAAATAGTATGTTTTTAGTGTATTTCACTAACATGATTTTTCACCCTCATATAATATTATACCGAGATCAATCTCGCAGAAAACTTGATCAAGTTAACGATATACCGCATAATATTAAAGGGTATCATGTTTAGCATAAACAAGTGGTGAGTATGTATATCTTGACATGCAAATTTATGCTAAGTACAAAAGTCGATACGCGGTCTCTTGATAAAACGGGAACATCTTGCAACCTATGTATATTAAGTTCTGTGACAGTCGACAGATGTTTTTGCAGTAATACATTTTTTAGGGACAAAATTACATACGTATAATGGAGCAGAATTGGAAGGTCCGGTATCTTGTCATTGGCGTGGTGGAAAGAAGGGTCAAAGAAAATATTAACTACCGAAACTTCGCAGATGTGTTGGTATGGATAGCAAAAAAAAATTACAAACTTGAAATTGTTTAGATTTTTTTGTTTTATCGTCATTATATAACGATTACCATCGGGTCTATGAATTTTCAATATCGCTGTACCTTACCTTATATCGCTAGCCAGTGCACATCAAACTAAGTAAGATCGAGCAAAAATAATTGCTTGGATATGACTTTTATTTTTGGTGTGAAAAATCGCTGTTTACTGCTGTTGGCAGCGCACTGTAACGCACGCAAAAGATTGTTCTTTTGGGTAGCTGAAACGGTATAGGAGTTCTATTTCAAGTTAGGTTATAACATTGAAAACAATTGATTTAGACAAAAAAAAAAAAAATCTCTGACCTGCAATATCTCCGTATTAATTCTATATTGATTCTATATTATAACTAGCTGATGCCCGCGGCTTCGCCCGCGTGGATAATAATAATAATAATAACGAGTCACCCCTTGCCATTTTATCCGTGTATATATACAACATTGATCAGGCAGGGGCCATAGTCCTTCCATAGTTCCAGGTTACCAGTCCACTTTAGCCACCTAAACTCATAATCCAATATGTTTGTTTCCCTATCCTGCAATAGTCTTACTCCAACCGGGGATTTCCCTTGGCTGCACTTGTATAGTGCGAACAGGGATAATCGTCGGTTGGTGCCTCATTCCATTAAAAACGTCTAACGGGCCTCTGCGAGTTGGCTTCGGCCCCTCGTACGCCTTCCAAAAGACCGGGACCCCATGGTCCCGAGATGTGTATACATATATAAAATAATAATAATAAAAATATTTTATTGACATAAAAAGGCTGCACATACATTTGAAGCCCTGACTCCTGAGCTAGGTGAGACCTGTGTTACAGAAGTCAGTGTCTTCACCCGCTTTTAGAACTAACAATTTTAATACAATAGGAAAATAAGAGATAAAATTTTAAAATACTTTACTTAAAATTAAATGATGTCGGTTGTTATATACTAAAACCTTCCTAGAGGACGCAAAATCCGTTGCGTAGTTTTACAGATTTAAGCCTACATAGGGATATAGGGACAGAGAAAGCGACTTTGTTTTATACTATGTAGTGATGACGAGGCAACAAGTCAACCTCGGCTTAGTTAAGCCTCTTTTTACAAGTATTATACCTAATAATAAAAAAAATTCAATAAGGGAGCCCATGCTCACGATCTCCCATATCTTCTCAAAGACGTCACCAACATGACTTACTGCTCTCATCTTCATCACAAAGAACTTGCCACGTATAATCTATGTATTCTCAAGTTCTGTACAATGCTGTAAGCACTTTTAAGTCTACATAAATATTGTAGCAGCTGGCGACCTCTTAATTAACTGCCAGAGATCCTTCCTGTTGTATTGCTTTGTTTTATAATAAATCTTAGTGTTTCATTTTGTAATTTATCTACACCCATGCTATAAATCCTCTATAAAAGTATCTGAAACAGTTAGCTTATAGCCAACATTAAAACATCCAGTGTCTTAATAACCATAATATAATCTGTTTCGAAATGGACCTTGTAATGTTAGAAATATAAATCAGTAACTCTTCACACCTACCCTAGGTGTGGAGAGTTACTGATTTATATTTGTATAACTTATTATATTATTATTGTATAACTTATTATATTATAACTTATTATATATTTGTATTATTTATTTTAATATTTTTTGGTCGGTATCTCTACAATAAAGTAAATAGGGTCATATCTATTTATGAACTTAATAAAATAAAGTGCAAAATGAAACTACATAGTTGGCTTCAAGAACTCAACTACGATGACACTGAAAATTTATTAACAGTCATAACATAAACATCATTATGCAAATATGCTTCGACCAAAAACAAAAAAAAAAATATTCTCACAGTCACACACTCTCACAACCCCCCCCCCACGCGCACATCACCCCCACACACACATCCCCAACTACACAAACTATAGATACACGCAGTACACACTCAACCTCACTCCCACCCTGATACTAACCATACTAACAAATAAATCGCAACTATAATTAGTAAGCTTTTAAAAAAAAATGTTAACGTTTCCCTAATTGCATACCATTTTGTACGAGTACATAACATAATTTGTTAAACTTAAATGAAGGAGTCCTGGTGACCTGAAATACAGGCCTTGAGCCTAGTTTAGGCACCAGTCTCCCACAATATAATACCCCTATAATATGTTACCGTAGAAATAAGGCTAGCAATTAAGAGTAATATTGTGGAGAAAATAAACTAATTATTTATTTATTTATTATAGAACGTAAAATCATTGGATTTATTATATTTGTATAACTTATTATATTTGTATAACTATTGTGTAGTTATAGAGTTGAATTGCCGATTGGAGAGGTCTATCTCCAGCAGTGGGCTTCAGTGGTTAAGCCGCGAATAACAGCCGGGGAGTGTACTACGTGAAAGCGACAAACGGTTGTGCGACAAAACTGTAGGTACTGCGAATAACCATAGTTCGAATGTACGCTTGTACGAATAACTGAACCTTGACATCACGCGACTAGTGCGACTTTGATGATACCAACCGGCTGTCATTCGTGGAACTTTGACAGTCGTTACGGGTCCTCTGGAGCAGTCTGAAGCCCGAAAGTCTGATAACCAGTCTCACCAAGGGGTATCGCATTCCCCAGTAGTAACTCGGGAATAGCGACTGCCCAGTAAGGTTGTGGAGGTCAGATAGGCAGTCGCTCCATGTAAAATACTGGAATCCAGCTGCATCTGGTTAGACCGGAAGCCGACCCGTGGTTGGGAAAAGGCAGGAATTTATTAGCTTTTTACATATATCAATCTACCTGATTTATGTAAAAAGCAAATAAATGAAATAACTTAAACTACAATAAAATGAAGTGTTCGAGTGTTAATGTTTTCATATCAATTTTAAATCATGTTTGTGATTATTATTTATAGAGAGAAAACCAAATAATATTAAAAGCAGTTGCAATAATTTTCCGCTGTATTCGCTTTTAGATCAATTTCCGTATATTGAACTTCATTAATTACCTACTATTTCGTGTTTTAACCACAGATATATTATTATTATTATTTATGAATACAGTTATTAACGAACGATATTAGCTCATTTAGAAATAATAAATGTTTATCCGTAGTGAATTCAAAATAAACAGATAAGTATTTTTAAGGCCACAATTTGCAAAATTCTGTCAGCTCTCAATCAGGGATTGAAATATGATTTGTTTGATGTCCTGTTTTCAGTAAACATAATAATTTTAATACTGTTGCAATATTTATGAAAAAACAACTTTCAAAATCAATCTGCCGAGCCTTTTCTCAACTATGCTGAGCTCAGCCTAAAGTCTAACCGGATGCAGCTGAATACCAGTATTTTACATGGAGCAACTGCCTATCTGACCTCCACAACCCAGTTACTGGATAACATGATACCGCTTGGAAAGACTGGTTGTCAGACTTTCAGGCTTCTGACGACCCGTAACGACTGTCAAAGATCCACAAATGACAGCCGGGACCAACGGCTTAACGTGTTTTCCGAAGCACGGAAGGGTTTCGGTATGTATGGATGATCACTACGGATGATCTATACAGTAATGAGCAACCTGCGAAAAATGTTTACAGAGTACTAACTATTGACTTTCTTCCTGGCTTTTCCCTGTAGCCTGTCCCAATGACAAACTAAATATATACAGGGTGTTAGGGTAAACACCGTTATCCTTGCAACCAGTGGTTTGGTTTCATTTATAGAACGTAAAATCAATGAAAAATTACAACTTTTTATTTTATTTTTTTAGATCTAAATTTTACCACAAGAGACGCAAGTTCGTTGCCCTATGCGCTAGGGCAACGAACTTGCGTCTCAACACGGGCGGGGGGTACGGGATGTGACCTGACCGGCAGCGAGCGCGATCCCACCCTTAGTCAGTCAGCTGTTTCGCTAGCAAGCACGGTGTCAGATAGAAACTTTTTAAAATCTTTTAATGAAAATAACGTTTTTTGTTGTTGTGTTCGGTCAATTATTTTTATATTTAAGACAACTACCCATGGTTTAAATGACAAGAGTGTTTACCCTTACATCCTGTATAATTATTTTATGACCACGCTACCGCATTAGATATAACCTGTAATGATAGATGTCACGAAGATTTTGAATTTGAATTTATTGAAACTAAGTTAGTTTGACAACCAGTCTTACCAAAGGGGAATCGTTTTATGGTTACTTGGGGGATAAATGGGCTGTAATACTGGTAATCAGCTGCATCCGGTTAGACTGGAAACCGACTCCAACATAGTTGGGAAAAGGCTGTGTAAATGTTGACTGTATTTTTTCGATACTTTTCATTTGTTCTTATATTTCTCAGAGCTCTACTGATTTCTAAAACCAACTTTACAGAAGTACTCAAAACGTGGTCGATCGATAAGAATCAAAGGTCAGCTACATATTGTCGCGTGAACAACTGCGTTCACGAAGTCACAATAATTATGTTTAGTATATTGTTTATTTATTATTTTGTTACACAAATGTTGTTAATGTCGTCGCTTGCTCCATTTATAAATGGTTCGACGTCGAGGGGAAATCGCCTTGGGGGTTCGAATAATAAAGGCGTTTTTAGCTTTTGTTAGAGTGATTGTTTGTAAAGAAATTATTTATTATATATTTCAGTCCTTCTTCTATTTGTAAGCAAATGATATTATAAACGTGTTCTTTTTATTTGTTGGCACGTGTAAGACCGTGAATCACAAACATTTATGAGGAAATAATAAATATAATGAGATTTTGTAGATTTCGTTATCCCTTGGGCATTATTGGGTTCAATAACTTTTTTATTCAACTGTTTGTGTAGTGCAAACATTTAAACACAAATGTACATTGTTTTATTATGTGACTAGCTGAAGCTCGCGGCTTCGCCCGCGTTGATGTCGGTTATTATATACCAAAACCTTCCTCGAGAACCACTGTATCCATTGGTGCAAACGTCATCAAAATCGGTGCAGTGGTGTTTGAGTTTGTCGCGAACACACAGACAGACGGAGGACTTTGTTTTAATTAAGTAAGGATACCTATACTCCATTTACAATAGCATTAGACAGAAGTTAAAAAAGGTTTTTTTTAATGTACACTTTGTAAAAAAAGTACAATAAACTTGTTACAGTTACAATTGACGCCAAATTAATTCAAATCTCTTTGTATACCAAATGTCACACTTCATTGTAATCATTTTAACTATTTATCTTATGAAATTAAGTGGCTTTCATTTAAATATATTATTTCATTTCAATTTAAAATTAAAGTGTCAATGCTAAAAACCTAAAAGAAGTAGGAGTGAACAATACCGGAAACGTTTTTCGTTTCACTATAATTCTACCAAATCTAAAAGGTCACATAATCCCTTCATAAGCTGCGACAGCCGGGTCCTTTTAATTTTACCGGTTTATGTTGTCTGTGAAATTGACGTAAATGTTCTGTGATTGTCATGTCATTAATGTCATTCGCTTGTGAATAATTGTGAATGATATGCCTTGTGTTTTGTTATTGTCGAATTTTCGTGATTAAGTTGTTATTTGTTGAAGCAGTTAATACTGATGTGATGAGTCTCTGCCAGATTTCAAGAGAAGCAGTTTGTAAAGAAATATTAAAGTTCACTTATATCACATGGAGCAGAAAAAGTGGACTCATAGACAAGCACAAGATCGTCCTATGGAGACTAAAATATCTTCATTACATAAAAAGGCTAAGAAATTCAGGAAGAAAAATATATTATTCAGATGAGACTTTAAATTAAGGTACAGCACTTCTAATATTTCTTAACATTTTTTTATGCACCAAGCAGTGAATGCCCCTCGTGCATTCAGTAGTATTATGATTTAGTACAGTTAAATAAAAAAGTACAGCATAATTTCATTAATTTGTTTTGTGAATATTGTATTTAAATTAATAACCTTTAATCATACATACAGGTCACATAAAAAGTTTAATATGGCATGACACCACTATTAAGTCCTCAAAAGAAGCACATCGGGCAGGTCTATCCACTGGTTTAAAGAATACAACGGGAAAAGGAAGGCGGCTTATCATTGTTCATATTGGTATGTATCTGATTTACTTGCTTTTGCTTTTAATACATTTTATGACCGTCTTCACCTCACGTCCACACAAATGAACACCCATTGTCATTGACTATTAATTTGAATACCTCATATTATTGTATTAGGAAGTAACACATGCAAAGCGAACTAAAAGTTATAAATGTTGTCGCTACTCTATTATAGTATATATAAGACCTATTTCTAGCAGTGAAATTATATGGGTACGGAAAAAAATACTTGTAATTATTGTATTTCACAGGATCAACCGAAGGGTTTTTAACGGATGCTGCATTAATATTTGATGCAAAGAAAGGTGATGGAGATTACCAACCACTCCGAAATGGAAGCATTTATTTCCTTTATTCATAAACTTAATTCAACATGTGATCGGTTGTTACATTTTATTTGTTTTGTTGTAATGTATGAAGATACAATAAAGCATAATTTATAATAAAATGAATTTATTTTGTTTATCTAATTATTTAGTAGACTGTCTTAGATTTATCTAAAAAAGTTATAAATTAACTTTGAAATAAAAGGTTTTCAATTCCTGCTTCTACAAGCCTCTTTTTTCTAATCCAAACTAATATTATAAATGCGAAAGTAACTCTGTCTGTCTGTCTGTCTTTCTGTCTGTCTGTCTGTCTGTCTTTGCTTCACGCCTAAACTACTGAACCGATTTGTGTGAAATTTGGTACAGACATAGTTTGGAACTTGAGAAAGGACATAGGATAGTTTTTATTACAAAAAATAAAATAAAAAATAAAATTTATTCCGGACATACAGCGCCATCTATTGGTCAAGAGTCGGCATCAATTCAGTACTGAAAATTCATCGGAAAAATGTAAATAAATAGTAAAAAGGTATGAAAAATATAATATAATACAACTTTTAGTACATAGAAAATGCTCTAACGGAGTATAGATAATTCTATTAGTACTATATGTCGAGTTGGTGATCGCGCAATGGTGTCGATCGTTACACGAGTTCGGTTCATGTTATTGTTTTAATTCACTGAAAAAAGTAAATAAATAGTAAAAAGGTATGAAAAAAATAATATCAATATAATAAAACTTTTAGTACAAAGAAAATGCCCGAACGGAGTATAGATAAATAATCCGAGTTGTCACTATGCTCGATAGATGGCGTTGGGATCGAAATAGATCGCGCTATGGTTTCGTTACACGCATTTGGTTGGGTATCGGCCGAGCGCTTCGGTACTGTCGTGGAATTGTGGATTGATGATCGTTTCGTAAATTTAAAATTGGTAAATAAAAGGTTTATTTGTTGGGTTGTCTGGTGGTTGTTTTCAAAATAGGTTCCGTTAAATCAAAAAAACTAATATTATAAATGCGAAAGTAACTCTGTCTGTCTGTCTGTCTTTCTGTCTGTCTGTCTGTCTGTCTTTGCTTCACGCCTAAACTACTGAACCGATTTGTGTGAAATTTGGTACAGACATAGTTTGGAACTTGAGAAAGGACATAGGATAGTTTTTATTACAAAAAATAAAATAAAAAATAAAATTTATTCCGGACATACAGCGCCATCTATTGGTCAAGAGTCGGCATCAATTCAGTACTGAAAATTCATCGGAAAAATGTAAATAAATAGTAAAAAGGTATGAAAAATATAATATAATACAACTTTTAGTACATAGAAAATGCTCTAACGGAGTATAGATAATTCTATTAGTACTATATGTCGAGTTGGTGATCGCGCAATGGTGTCGATCGTTACACGAGTTCGGTTCATGTTATTGTTTTAATTCACTGAAAAAAGTAAATAAATAGTAAAAAGGTATGAAAAAAATAATATCAATATAATAAAACTTTTAGTACAAAGAAAATGCCCGAACGGAGTATAGATAAATAATCCGAGTTGTCACTATGCTCGATAGATGGCGTTGGGATCGAAATAGATCGCGCTATGGTTTCGTTACACGCATTTGGTTGGGTATCGGCCGAGCGCTTCGGTACTGTCGTGGAATTGTGGATTGATGATCGTTTCGTAAATTTAAAATTGGTAAATAAAAGGTTTATTTGTTGGGTTGTCTGGTGGTTGTTTTCAAAATAGGTTCCGTTAAATCAAAATAATATTTTAAAAATAACGGAAAAATAACATTTTCGCCTTTTTCGATCGGCAATAACGGCTTTAATGCCCTATGTGAGTATACATATCTTCAATTTAAACGCAGAGCTCATTATGTTGATTTTTGAAGAGTTCCCTAGAATATCTTCCACATTTCGTTTTTGAAGAGATACCGCGAGATCGGGAACTATGTGGGTAAAACCAAAAATCTGCCGGAAGTCACTATTCCACGCGAACGAAGTCGCGGGCAAAAGCTAGTGCTATAATAAATGGAGTATAGAGTGATTCTATTTTTGAAGGAACTTTTCCGACTAAGTCATACCTAGCTAGGGTTTCTGTATTTCCTATTCGTAGAGTTGGTTATTACTCGCATATGCGCATGACACTTTTCAGCTGTCTTTGAGATGACAACACATCATCGTTCAACGCTTCTGGTATTGCAAATGGCCAGAAGCGACGGTGAACACTAATCATCAAGTGGCCTGTCTGTTTGTTTCCCCACAAACAAAATACAATTCCTCCAGTTACAGTTTATTGACATTCACGTGACGAACAAAAAACAATTGACAAACGGTCAACATAGTTCCACTGCCCTCAAGCAATCCTATCGACAAACGAGAAAGTTCCACAGAATAAATATACGTGAAGATCTAAGAGAAGTTAGTGCAAACGAAGTCCGTGCGGTCACTGCAAACATTACGGTTTTAGTTAACCGGTTAAACGTTTAATATCGACGTCCGTTTAGTATCGTAGTTTTTCTTGAATTTTCATTTTTGTTGTTTTTTAGGCATTTGTTTGTCCTATTGTGGTTGTTATTTATATATCGAAATTAATAAAAGTTTTTACGAATCGGGTGTGAATTTCATTGTTTTTTAGTAGACTTGTGGAATCACCAACTTAGTAGGGATAAATTAGTAGAACCAACCAAATAACTACACTAGCATGGCAGAGGGAATGACTTTAGTAGTCAGAAGGCCAAAAAGTCTGACAAACAGTCTTATCAAGGGGTATCGTGTTACCCAGTAACTGGGTACAACCCAGTTACTAGGAGGTCAGATAGGCAGTCGCTCCATGTAAAATACTGGTATAATATTCAGCTACAAAAAATAAATTCAAAATCAATATATTTTATTTCACATAGATCTGCGTCCAGTTAGACCGAAAGCCAACCCCAAGATAGTTGGGAAAAGACTAGGCAGATTGAAATTAAGCTTTAAGCTGTAGATATAGGAAATACGTCAAACCACCATAATTATCAGTTAAAAGTTATCTAAAGATTGAAAAAACGCCCCTAAAGTAGATTACAATGATGGAATCATCATCAGCCTACAGCATTCCACTGCTGGATATAGGCCTCTCCAATTACACACCATTCAACTCGATTTTCAGCAACGCTCACCCAGCTGCTACCAGCCACCCTGCTTTGATCGTTGCTCCACCTAGCCTGAGGGCGAGCTACCTTACGTTTCCCGATCCGCGGTCGCGCGTTTGTTCACGGCAAATAACAGTATATGCCTCTTATTATTAACCTTTTTTTTTCTGATAAAAGGGCGTGTAGCACTGGAAAATGTGTTAACAGCCAGCCTCCGGCGGTCCTGCCCGGGGCTCGTATTGACTTTCCCATGCAGCTTTATATTATTCAATATCCTCTTCAATAATCAGATAGGTACTTATGTACTTTTTTATAAGGTACTTATGTTTTGAGTAAGGTTTTTTTGTATGGAATTGAAATATTTTGGGAATATATACGAATAAACCTACAAAAGGTGTTTAAAATGTTGAACCAGTTAAGCCTGTACACCCTTTTTGCGTACGACACGATCAATCACAATCTGAATCGTTTTGAAACAGACTGCTAATCCATTGCGTCTTAAGTTCGAAAAAAAATCTGGTCTACAACGAAAATAAAGCAATGAATTTTGTTGAACTGTCAAAATGAAGTCGTTTACGAAAATGTGTTACGCAATTAGATAGTAGGATATACGATCGAGACATGACATCTGTCAACTCCTGTGGGCCCGCGTGGTGGATTACGGCCCACTCCCTCTCACCGAGAGGAGACCTGTGTCCCAGCAGTGGGGACATTAGAAAAATAGAAATAGAAAATTGTTTATTGTCCAGGTAATACAGTCAGCAGGTTTACAGGCTATACAATATTATATATAAGTAAAATTTACAAGGTTACAATTATTTGGCAGGTTACAATATTACCTATAGCTAGGTTACACAAATTGTTTAACAGTGAGCCCCAAACTAGACAGTTAGTCTGTATCTTGGGGCTCGGGGTACGACTTACAAAGTGGAATTTAAACAATAGTGATTTCAGGTTTTGTATGGTATTTTGTTTGTTTAAGTGTGATGTGGGTGTGGTGTGTTGTGTATGTGAGTGTGTGTGTATGTTTGCGTGTTTGTTCCCATTGTATATCATTGATTTAGTGTTAGGTCAGAGCATTTATATTAATTGTTCCAAGTCGTCGTAACCAGAGTTGTGCAACATTTTCTTTATAATTTTTTTGCAACTAAACGAAGTAGTATTTTTTATTTCACAGAGTTTGCAGACTTTATTGTACGTATTAATGAGAGAGTAGTCTGGGGAACGTCTAGCTAGCAAAGAGGTGTTGTCAGGTGTTGGGATTCTATAGTTCCTTTTGCTTATGATTGATGTGTAGTCGGGTCTGCTTTTAATAGTTTTATGAGTTTTGGTACACGCAGATAGAATGAAAAGCTGGCGGACTCTGAGAACTCTCGTTTCACGATAGAGAAAGTTAGTAGAGAACCGGTAAGGCTTCTTAAAAGTTACTTTAAGAAGCGCTCTCTGTGCTCGTTCTACTTCAATCAGATAGGTCTTTCCAGCACTACCCCACACACTGATGCAATACTGAGTTATGGATTGGCATAGCACTAGGTAAACTTGTTGTAGTGTGTCTGTGGGTAGGCAGTCTCGCAGTCTACGCATGGATGAGTTTTCTTACCCCGCTAGAAAGATTGGATATATGTTGATTAAATGTTAGGTGGTCATCAATGAAAATTTCGAGGTATTTAATGGAAGTGGTACGTTCAAGAGGAGGACAGTCACAAGGGTAAGTAGAAGTGCTAGAAGAGCAGTGATGCAGTTTGAGTTTTAGATGTTCCGGGGGTTTTGAAGCGGCAGTCTTGGAGAAAACAATATATTTTGTTTTGCTGCCATTTAGCGTGAGGAGGTATCTGTCCAAGTTATTCGCGATTAGTGTCAATCCCTCTTCTGCTAGACAGTGTACATGTTATAAATAATAATAATAATAAATAAATGTTTATTTCTCAAACAACTTAATACTAGGTTACATAACAACTTGGCAACAATATTATTATATATTGTTCCCACGGTTTTCCATGAAATATAATAGCTGTATCATCTGCATAGGTTATAGTATCAGCATTTTTCACAGAGAGGTTTAGTATGTCATTAATATAGACAATGAAAAGCATGGGACCAAGTACACTGCCCTGTGGGACTCCAAAGTTAATGGGGAGTTGGTCACTAGTGAAAGAGTTTACTTTTGTATACTGTTTTCGGTTTGTCAGGTAGCTTTCAAACCAAATTCCTCTTATTCCTAACCATTCCAGTTTCTTGAGGAGTAAGCCAGTTGAAACTGTGTCAAATGCCTTTGCAAGATCAAGGAAGATTGCAAGGATTGATTTTTCTCAGTATGAGCAGAGACACAATTGACAATGAGAGTGGCAGCGTCCTCGGTCGACCTATTTCTTCGGAAACCAAATTGGTTATCAGAGATGAGATAATTTTTCTCAAGGAAAGATATGTATAAGACGGGAGTTAACAATCCTCTCTAATATTTTAGAGACAGAGCTTAGTAGTGCTATAGGTCTGTAGTTATCTGGTGCATGTTTGGGACCGCTTTTGTGAATAGGGGAAACCGCAGCTATTTTCCAACATTCTGGGAAGGTACCGGTCTCAAGGCTCAGGTTAAAAATGTGCATCATTGGTACTAGTAAGGAATTTAATACTTTTGATAAGAGTAACTGAAATTTTGTCCGGACCAGGAACACTTTCAACTTTTAGGTCTGATAAAATTTTAATAATTTCATACGCATCTGTCGGTTCAAGGAGGAGGGAATGTGAGTTTAAGACGTCGGATGAGTATGTATTTATTAAACATTCATGGGATATAGTTGAGTTTTTCTAGTATCATGTCTGCCAGACGGGTTCCTACGGAGGTAAAGTTTGAGTTATAGGAGTTAAGTCTTTCTTTTTCTCTATTGGGGCTCAGTAATTGGGAGCTCTCATTGTTTCTAGGAGATATGTGACCTATTGATTTTATTGCTTTCCAGAGATTTTTTGGATTATCTTTGTTATCAAAAATCTGTTGGTTATTGTAGTCAGACCTGATTTTTGAAAGAAGTTTGGAAAAAAAGTTTCTATACCGAGTGTATATTTTATTTCGGATAGGGTCATCAGGGTCAGATTTACAGTAATTATTGGCTGATTATGCCATACGATTAACTAAAATCTATTAGTCCTTTGCTACTCATTGTTATTCAGCAAAAATGTCAAGGACAATAACAATAATGAAGTAAGCACTTTTCAAATGGGTAGTTTCGGTCAGGGAAATTAATTGTTAAGTAAATTGAAACCAACGCCAATTTGTCGTGTTTCTTACAGTAACAGTCAAGGCACTTGGGATTAGAATAATAATATATTTTTGATCCATGAATCGCATGTCGAATCCATACATCGATTGTTCGAATTTAAGTTGGTAGTCAATTTGCTCATTTATTAATTTCTCTGACTTTTTATAAATCATAAAGTAAATAAACAAACAGATCCAGAACGAACAAAATGCAACAAAAATCTTGCGCGCTGTGTGTATGAATAATTTTCATTTAGATATTTACAAAAATCCTACATCGTAAATCTCCAACTGTAAACCTATGAATCTAAATTCAATCCTTTCACCTCTTCTTTAATTTTAATATTCATGTATTCAGTAGGTACCTATCAGGGGAATACCTCCGATACCGACCTCTGGTTAGTTTGTTCGTTTTCGCTCGAACAAGTCCAAAACTCTGATGCGGGTTGTCCACGAAATATATAGACCCTAGTTTAGAACAATATTTTAGATGATTCTTGCGTGTAAATACGTAGGCTCTTGTGAAACTATTATGGTTTATTTTGAGCGCATTTAATAAGTTGGATGCGAGAAGAACCGATCGATGTCCAACAGTGGCTGAAATGATGTTGATGGTGGTTATGCAGGATAGAAGTAACGTCAACCGATTTGAAAAGTTTTTCGCAAGGTAATAATCATTAAAATTGTAAACGATAAGAAACACCACTACGGAAGTTGCTAAACCACTAAAATTAACAATATGGAAACGATATTATCATTGCCAGGATCAGATTGATCAGTTTTGCAGAAACGCTGCACATTTTTAAGACTGCGTTCAATAATCCCTTTATTCAAAATGTTTACTTTTAGGTATAAAAAAGGACGAATCAATACTCATGCCATTTACGTTCTAATAAAAAGCCAGATAACTTTGTTTCTACTTTGTACTAAACTTATAAACAAAGGAACTTATGTGTTTTAAAGTATATACAATCATTTTTTTAAATAAATAATATTAAGTTTACAGGTTAAAAGGAACGTTGTTCTTTTTACAAGAACAACGTTACTTTTAAGTATACATAATGCCTGTGGATGCGCAAGGTTAGTATTCCATCAATGTACTTGTACACCCCTAAGTATTTGATACTCGAAACTAAGGAGAGTTCATCAGTATCATCTGCCTAGCCTTTTCCCAACTATGTTGATGTCGGCTTCCAGTCTAACCGGATGCAGCTGTATAACAGTATTTTACATGGAACGACTGCCTATCTGACCTCCACAACCCAGTTACTAAGTAACACGATACCCCTTAATAAGAAGACTTTTGCCGAATTCTATTCCCTTACCTACCGACAACCAGCGGTAGGTAAGGGAATAGAATTCGGCAAAAGTAAGAGTTTGGTCTTCTCAATATTGAGAGTTAAAATATTTACTGAAAGCCACACCATCACAAGGCGGAGAGAGTGTTTTGTTCTTTGTTTGGCCTTGTCCCAGTTAATATCGTATAGAATAAGCGCTGTCGTCAGCGTGGGTAAATAATATATCACAATTGGGATAGACGTTTAAACAAATCATTTATGTATATTAGAAACAACGTTGGTCCTAATATACATCCTTGTGGCTTCCCAAAGTAGAAACATTCATCTTCACAGACAAAGGAATAGATGTTTACACACTGAGTTCTTCCAGAAAAGTAATCTGTGACGCAAGGCCACGTATTCCAATTTTTTCCATCTCCAGAAGCAGTGTCAAATCTAGACAAACACGATAACATATTTATTTTTTTATCAAAATCAGAAACAACGCTGTTTACAAGATCTTGGACAGCGTTTTTAGAAGAGATTCCCTGTCTAAATCTGTACTGATTATGTACATTATTTAAAAAATACACCTTACTTGAAGATTCTTGTGCGTAAAGTGCCCCCAAAGGTCAACTTAAAAGTACCTACCTAACAAAAAACATAAATTCACGCCACTTCCATTCAAATACAATTTTCTTTGAAAGTGATGTAATTATTCTGTTTCCGTATATTTTTCTTGTTAAGTATTTTTTTCTGAAAAACTGTCGGCAGTACTAATTGTGGTACGGATTTGATTTAAGATGTTGCTATGTGGCTTTTCACGAAGATGTTTTAGATTGCTTTTCCACAAGAGATGTAGTAAGCTATGTAGCGATAGATGCGTATGATATCAACCAATAGGATCTTTTCGATTTTCATAGCGTATTTAGAATGTGTACCAGAATGTGACAAACTTTTTGAATTCACAATTGCTACTGCTAAAGACATTATAGAATCTTTTAAAGAACTCGATGTAAAAAAAACTTCTGACCTTTGGGGATTATCAGTACATACCATGTCTTCAATAATTGATGTTATTTCACCCTTTTTGGCAATTGTTTTTAACTCTTGTATTGCATCTGGTGTATTTCCTAATCTGATGAAACTTAGCAAAGTGATTCCACTGTTCAAGTCTGGCAGCACAACTGATCCCACGATAAGATAAGATAAGATAAGATAAGATAAGATAAGATAATATTTATTTTGTGAAACATGAGTACAGGTTGAAGGTCTTATATTAATTCGAAGTGGCTACATGTTTTGCCATTTATGGCGTACAAAATTAGTTGCAACAAACAAACAACAAAAAAAATAAAAATCACAATGTCAAAATTTAAATTAATGAATTACAATGTTAAAATTCAATTTAAAACCACAATGTCAAAATTTAAACTTAATTCGAGTCAGACAAAAACAAAATACAAAAAATAAATATAAAAAAAAACAATCCAATACGCATAATTACAATTCTATACAAGCAAAATGTCATTTAAAAATTCATCCACGTTGTAATAACACTTCTCTAGTAATAACCCCTGAAGGGATTTTTTGAATTTGTTTAGAGGCATACATTTAATAATATCTGGTATTTTATTATAGATATTTGGAGCAATACCAAAGAAACTCTTTTTCAATAAAGCAGTCTTACACTTGTGTTGACATAACAAATTCTCATATTGGGCACGAATTGGGGTTCTCTTAACTGCTGAAAATTTTGGGAATAATTGTAGATTAGCTTTAACAAATAATGCAGTTTCCAATATGTATATACATGGAAAAGTTAGTAATTTTAGTTTTTTAAAGTAAGGAACGCAGCTATCCGTTGTTCTCAGACCACACATTGATCGTATACACCTTTTTTGCATCCTGAAAATAAGTTCTCTATCAGTTGACTGTCCCCAAAAAACAACACCATATCTTAAAATAGAACCGACCAATCCATGATAGGCTGTTAATAGTGTGTCAGTATTAACATTCTTGGACAACTGGAATAAGAGATAGGCAGATTTACTCAGACGCTTGCTGATTTCCTCTAAGTGAGGTTTCCAGGTTAGTTTATTATCTATAGTTATACCCAAGAATTTTGCATTTGTAACTTCTTCTACTGTAAAGTTATTATAGGCAATGTTAACTGGTGGATACTTACGGCGCTGGTGGAAATGAATAACTTTTGTTTTATTTAAATTAATGACAAGATTATTTTTGTCAAGCCAATTTACAATGTCACTCAGAGAATTATTTATGTCATTTTGATAATTATTAGGACTCGTATATTCCACAATAGCCGTGCTGCACGAATTTTCGGCCTTTTTCGATTTTACCTACGTTGAGCAAAATCTTTGAAAAATTAATTTTTAAACAGATGTTAGGACATTTCAATGCACATAATTTACTCCATCTAAAACAGTTTGGTTTTACAAAGGGTCGTTCAACTACAGATGCGGGCGTGGAATTACTGAAGAGTATTTTCGAGGCCTGGGAGGAGTCGCAGGATACTCTTGACATTTTGTGCGACTTGTCCAAGGCTTTCGATTGCGTACATCATGATACTCTCATCAGGAAACTGTACCACTATGGTATGAGGGACAAGGCTCTCGACCTTCTGACTTCTTATCTGAACAACAGAATTCAGAGGGTCGATGTTAATGGCAAGAGATCTGCAGGATCTTCGGTCACCATAGACGTTCCGCAGGGTTCAATTCTAGGTCCTTTCTTATTTCTCATTTATATTAATGACTTGCCTTACCACATAAGGGATAATCATAAGATTGTATTATTCGCAGATGACACATCCCTCATTTTTTTAAATCAAACGTCAGTTAGTCAACTTTGAACAAGTTAACGATGCACTTTCTAAAGTTGTGCATTGGTTTAATGTAAATAATCTTCTCTTGAATGAAAATAAGACTAAACTCATTAAATTTTCAACGCCAAATGTCAGGCAGCTATCTACCAATGTTAAAGTTAATGGAATAGAGTTGGACCCCGTTGAATCGACAGTTTTACTTGGAATAACCATTGACGGTAAATTATAATGGGGCCCACACATAGAAAAATTGTCAGGTAGGCTTAGTTCGGCCGCCTATGCCGTTAAAAAAATTAGACAGATAACTGACGTAGATACAGCCAGAATTGTTTATTTTAGTTATTTTCATAGTCTTCTGTCTTATGGGATTCTTCTCTGGGGAGCCTGTGCGGACATTAATGCTATCTTTGTTTTACAGAAAAGGGCTGTTCAAGCCATTTACAACCTAGGTCCAAGAGATTCCCTTCGAGAAAAATTCAAAGAAATAGATATTCTGACTGTAGCCTCACAATATATATTTGAAAACCTATTGTATGTACACAAAAACATATCAAAGTTTAAGAAAATGTCCGATATTCATAGTTTAAATACCAGGAATAAACACAATCTTGCTGTACATCGCACTCGTCTCCACAGAATAGGCAACTCGTTCATGGGTATGTATACGCTTTTATAACAAACTTCCCATTGACATTCGAAACTTACCCATTAAACGATTTAAAAGCTGTATTAAAACCAAACTTTGTAATAAAGGGTACTATAAAATTTCAGATTATTTAGAAGACAAAAATGCATGGGATTGAGCTGCTCGCTCTGCTAAGCATTGTGACATTTTGAATATTATGGAAAGCCATAAAAATATACCTACCAGTTTTATACACAAATTGACATTATTGAATATTATATACAAAACTAGCTTTTGCCCGCGACTTCGTTCGCGTGGAATAGTGACTTCCGGCAGATTTTTGGTTTTACCCACATAGTTCCCGATCTCGCGGTATCTCTTCAAAAACGAAATGTGGAAGATATTCTAGGGAACTCTTCAAAAATCAACATAATGAGCTCTGCGTTTAAATTGAAGATATGTATACTCACATAGGGCATTAAAGCCGTTATTGCCGATCGAAAAAGGCGAAAATGTTATTTTTCCGTTATTTTTAAAATATTATTTTGATTTAACGGAACCTATTTTGAAAACAACCACCAGACAACCCAACAAATAAACCTTTTATTTACCAATTTTAAATTTACGAAACGATCATCAATCCACAATTCCACGACAGTACCGAAGCGCTCGGCCGATACCCAACCAAATGCGTGTAACGAAACCATAGCGCGATCTATTTCGATCCCAACGCCATCTATCGAGCATAGTGACAACTCGGATTATTTATCTATACTCCGTTCGGGCATTTTCTTTGTACTAAAAGTTTTATTATATTGATATTATTTTTTTCATACCTTTTTACTATTTATTTACTTTTTTCAGTGAATTAAAACAATAACATGAACCGAACTCGTGTAACGATCGACACCATTGCGCGATCACCAACTCGACATATAGTACTAATAGAATTATCTATACTCCGTTAGAGCATTTTCTATGTACTAAAAGTTGTATTATATTATATTTTTCATACCTTTTTACTATTTATTTACATTTTTCCGATGAATTTTCAGTACTGAATTGATGCCGACTCTTGACCAATAGATGGCGCTGTATGTCCGCAATAAATTTTATTTTTTATTTTATTTTTTGTAATAAAAACTATCCTATGTCCTTTCTCAAGTTCCAAACTATGTCTGTACCAAATTTCACACAAATCGGTTCAGTAGTTTAGGCGTGAAGCAAAGACAGACAGACAGACAGACAGAAAGACAGACAGACAGACAGAGTTACTTTCGCATTTATAATATTAGTTTTTTTGATTTAACGGAACCTATTTTGAAAACAACCACCAGACAACCCAACAAATAAACCTTTTATTTACCAATTTTAAATTTACGAAACGATCATCAATCCACAATTCCACGACAGTACCGAAGCGCTCGGCCGATACCCAACCAAATGCGTGTAACGAAACCATAGCGCGATCTATTTCGATCCCAACGCCATCTATCGAGCATAGTGACAACTCGGATTATTTATCTATACTCCGTTCGGGCATTTTCTTTGTACTAAAAGTTTTATTATATTGATATTATTTTTTTCATACCTTTTTACTATTTATTTACTTTTTTCAGTGAATTAAAACAATAACATGAACCGAACTCGTGTAACGATCGACACCATTGCGCGATCACCAACTCGACATATAGTACTAATAGAATTATCTATACTCCGTTAGAGCATTTTCTATGTACTAAAAGTTGTATTATATTATATTTTTCATACCTTTTTACTATTTATTTACATTTTTCCGATGAATTTTCAGTACTGAATTGATGCCGACTCTTGACCAATAGATGGCGCTGTATGTCCGGAATAAATTTTATTTTTTATTTTATTTTTTGTAATAAAAACTATCCTATGTCCTTTCTCAAGTTCCAAACTATGTCTGTACCAAATTTCACACAAATCGGTTCAGTAGTTTAGGCGTGAAGCAAAGACAGACAGACAGACAGACAGAAAGACAGACAGACAGACAGAGTTACTTTCGCATTTATAATATTAGTTTGGATGACATGATGATTACTTGTAAAGTATTGTTTTATTGTGAATGTGAGGACTATGTGGATATTTGTTTTCGTTCTGTTAGTTTTAGCGAAGGTCTGGCAATTTGAGAACTTTATGCGACCTACCCAAATGTCCTTTCTTTGGTATTGTTCGTCGAGTCCTTAAGTTCTGAGTTGAGCTCCACTATTACTGACAAATGCTTGCACTGACTGGACAGGTCCACTCAAATCTGTGTGGTTCTTTCCTCAAAAGACCATTTCAGACTCTTATCTACATGGTCCTCATATGGCCTGACCAAGATTATGTCTGGACTTTAAAGGAGACGGTGACCTCTGAGTTTGTTTCAGCCTTTCTTCTCAGAGTAGTCAGATAGGAAACGCCGACCTCATCTAACTTATTTTTACAACTTTTTAATATGGCGTGTAAAAGTGATTCCAATATCCTATTTACAGAATAAACAATTTCATTTCATTTCATTTATCTTAGTTTAACTTTAGTCGAAAAGGGTTTAACGAAGCTAAGTTTATCTATAAAGCACATCTTACCCTGTTTTCTACACTACTTAGCTTCGGTGGAAATAGACACATAGCTTCTTAGCTTCTTCTAGCTACCTCGCACAACTTTGGTAGAAAGGCAGCCTTATCAGCAGGTAGTTACTAATGTTAGAGTATTACATAACAGTAGTAGATACCTACTATTTTTTAGAATGTGCACTTATTTAAAATCCTCGTTAGCAAATCTCTGTATCTGAGTTATGCTGTTACAAAAACCAATTCTGGATTAAGGTCGCCTTTGTACATAACCTGTCCTTATAATTTCAAAACATTGTTTTTGTCATTTTCGTGTATAATAAAGAATAAGAATAATAATTATAAACTAGCTACCGCCAGATACTTCGCCTGCGTAATCCTTACTATCCTTACTTAATATTATAAATGTGAAAGTAACTCTGTCTGTCTGTCGCGCTTTCACACCAAAACTACTGAACCGATTGAAATGTTTAGTACACAGATAGTCTAGAGCCTGAGAAAGGACATAGGCTAGTTTTTATTTACATACCACGCGGGCGAAGCCGCGGGCGGAAGCTAGTATATTTATAAATTACTAGCTTTTGCCCGCGGCTTCGCCCGCGTGGTTGTCGGAAAATATGCCACGGGGACGTACTACAGGGATTATAAGTACCCTATATTATGTTAATCCAGTTAAACAGTGTCTTCTCACACTGCTTATTATAGTATTCGAGGTCAGTTCGCGGATTGATATAATATGATTGCTGGAGGATAACAAATCCTGAAACCTAGCAATAGTAACGGAATTTATAACGGAATGGAAAATTACCTACTTGAACGCCAAATTTGAAGGTAACTGTAGAACGGAAATTTTAATTCTATAAAAAAAAAAGTTAAAGTTAACGTAAATAGTTACCTAAAAGGGCGACCTTAAAGTCTCTTATATAAGAATTAAACGTATGTAGCATTCCCTGTAGTTGTTTGACTAAGCCAGGTTTTACGTCGGGAAAGTTACTGCACCTCAATTGTACTTCTCTATCATCTTCGCCAACAAAATATATTTGTAAGAATTGTGGTTCCTTTTGAGGTGCTGGCAGTAAACTTCCAACCAAGTGGTATACCTGTCCCTGAACTTTAAAAGTAGGCATAAAACCGTCCTTTATTATCAGTTTAGCTCCAAATGAAGTCATTTGAAAACAGTTATTATATTTACGAATACCGTTCATAAAATGATTATGTTCTGGATGTATATCCATTATCAAGCTGTAGAGAGGTTCAGGTATCTGTTCATAAGGCGGGAGCTGCACTTTACCAGCGCTACAGCACATGCCGGGTGCCTCATCCTTCCATTTAAAAGCATTGCACCACCGGCACTTGTTGCTCATGGAACCCAAGGCCACGGTGCTGTCGATTGCATACTCTGTGTCGATATCATATGCCATGCCGGAGTGAGCCTTGATTTTCCAGAGACGTCCTTTTCTTTCTACTCGTCTCCCAAGATTATTTCGATCATATCGAGACTGTGACGCCCTATGCACCTCAGGGTGAGCTTGCTGGTACCTAGCCACAGCTTCTCTATGCACCTCAGGCTGGGTTTGCTGGTACCTAGCCACAGCTTTTCTGTGCAACTCAGTGCATCTGGTACGACGTTTTTTAGAACATTTGTTAGGAACGGTAAGAGATAATGATTGATACAGAGATGAGTCGCGATCTGGTTCTGATAGGGGCAGTGAGATAGTAGGCACTTCACTTCTTCTCTTAGTAATCTTCTTGGCGACGACAGGGATAAGTAAAGAAGGGGAGGCGGGCTCGGACATTATCGCGGTCTCACAACGTACGTATACATCGAAATGGCCACGTGACAGATCATGAGAAAAGCGTAGCCGTCCCACGGGGTTACCTGCAGTACCAAAACTTGTATACAGCTCACCATTGCGGTAAACTTCAAAGACCCATGGAAAGAGTTGGCCTGCCGCCTCCAGTTCACATAAACTACCATAAGTGAAAGGGCGTGACATGTCAATGCAGTATTCAGCGGCGCAGGAATAATTATCCCCATTATTATCGTGGGACATAATGGCAAACTCTTCCCAGTTGGCCGCCACATGACTAACGATTTGCTCGCGCACCTCCCTGGCCATCACTTGTGTGTCATACAGTAGATAGGAGATGGCCCGAAACAGACATGCTCTATCCCCAATTATAGGAACTATGGAATGAGGCACCATAATCCCATCAATTGTTAATGATTCAACAGCCATTGTAAAAGACTACAAAACGTAACTGTTGTTTTGTGTTTATCTAAGTCAGGGTAAAGAAAATATTATAAAAACAATAGCAAAAAGTAACTGATGTTTTGTGTTTAACTAAGTCAGAAAATAAAAAGTGGTAAAGAAAATATTATAAAAACAATTTTGGAAAACAAAGGATTGCGCTAAAAGTCACAGTTTTTAAAAGACGGTTTTGCATTAAAAAGTACAGTTCAGTTGTATCGTAAATGATCGCTGTGCTTGCGCTAAACGTGTTATATAGACAAATGTTGCATTTATTCGCCTTCTCGCACTGCTTATATAGTATCCGAGGAGCGGCGCGCGGATTGATTTATGATTGAATGGAGGATAAAAATTGTAAAACCTAACAATAGAAACAAAATACAGGGTGTTAAAAAAGTTGCTTAGGGGTAAGCATAAAGGAACACAAAAAAAAAAAAAAAAAAACGGCTCGCGACCAATGGCGCAAGACGTGGGTCCATTTTTTTTTTTTTTCCTTATTTTCTTTATCGATACTGAACCTGTCCCTAAGCTATGGCACGCAATTTCTTTAACAATACGGACGGATAATTACCTACTTACACTTATGGCACTTACTTGCATGCCAAACTTTAAATCCTCTTTATTCTCTATCCTGTAAGAACTAAATAAATAAGAATTTCATATAAAATGTATCCCTGCTTTTCCCCCTCCTAGGGGTAAATTTTAGAAAAATGGTTATTTTTTTAGTTAATCAAGCCACGCAGTAATTTCCTACCCTGTAAATTTGACTACCCCTTTCCACACCGTTAGGGGTAGATTTTTTTAAAACCCTAATATACGTTATTCTTTATTTTTGGTTTAAAGTATAAATACTAAGTTTCGAGTTAATCAGACCACGCGTTAAAATTCTTTCATACAAATTTTGACACCTTCTAATTCTCCTTTAGGGGGTAGTTAAAAAAAATAAAAAATACACGTTTTATTATTTACTTAGAATAAGTATTTGTGCCAAGTTTCAAATTTATTAGTTTAAGGAATAAGATTTTCCATACAAACTTTCATCCCCTATTTAACTCCTTTAGGGGTTGAATTTCGAAAATTCCTTCCTTATTCCTTGTCTACATTATAAAGAGAACCTCTGTGCAAAATTTCAGCTTTCCAGGTCCAAGGGTTTGGGCTGGGCGTTGATGAGTCAGTCAGTCAGTCAGTCAGGACTTCTCTTTTTATTTATATAGATAGATAGATAGATAGCCTAAGTTACTCAGGGATGCTTATAGCAGTCTACTGGTGAAATATCTCCTGTAGTTTTTAGTAGAAGGAGATCCTGGCTAAGTAATAACAGCCGGGTCGATTCATCAGGTGAAGCTACTCTTGCCGGGGTTGGTCCGTGGATGGGTGACAATCTTTGCATACCGAGACTCCTCCGTGCCTCGAAAAGCATCTCAAGCGGTTGGTCCCGGCTGTCATTCGAGGATCTTTGACAGTCGTTGCGGGTCCTCAGCAGCAGTCAGAACCCGAAAACCTGACAACCAGTCCTGCCAAGGAGTATCGTATTACCTAGTGACTGAGTTGTGGAGGTCAGAGAGGCAGTGGCTCCATGTAAAATACTGTTATTAAGCTGCATCCGGTTAGACTGGAAACCGACCCCAACTTGGGAAAAGGCTACGAAGATTAATTCTGAGTTTACTAATTGCAAACAAAAAACAAATCTTTTCTCTTTCTAATATAAATGTAGTTAACAGTTTTTGTCTCCCTTGGTAGTCATATATCATTTTCGCAGAGAACTATACAGTTGATGTTCCATATGGAACTGTATGCAAATGCAGTTCCGTAATGGTGACAACCCGTTTTGAACTCCTGGCTTATATGGCACAGGTACTTTCAGAAGCAACACCTATAAACTTCTTAGACCTGAATTCCTCCAGGCTGGACCGGGCCGGGGCCGCCTTGGGGCGGCTCCTGCCCAATCTTGGGGGGCCAAACGCCTCCTGCCGGAGGCTCTACGCGGGGGTCGTGCGGTCCATGGCCCTTTACGGGGCACCGGTGTGGGCGCGTTCCATTAGGCTGCGGCCAGCCCGCCGGTTGAACGCGTCCCAAAGGGTCATGGCCATTCGGCTGGCCCGGGGATACCGCACGGTCTCTCGTGAGGCGGCGAGCCTCCTTGCCTGATTACCGCCATGGGATCTGGAGGCGAAGGTCCTCGCGCACATCTGGGAGTGGCGCGAGGAGATGAAGCGCCGGGGCGTAACTCCGCTGCCGCGAGAAATCGCGGCTCAGCGGACAGAGCTCCGGCAGGATCTCATGGCGGCATGGAGAGTGCGATTGCCGCAACCCAGTAATGGGCACGCCACAATTGCGGCGATAAGTCCCCTCTTTGAGGAGTGGCTAGAGAGGCGCCACGGCGTCCTCACCTTCCGCCTGACGCAGGTCCTCACCGGACACGGTTGCTTCGGGAGGTTCCTGTTTCGGATAAGGCGGGAGGAAACGCCCGGATGTCACCACTGTGTGGATCGTCCAGAGGACACGGTGGAGCATACGGTGGAGGTCTGCCCTGCTTGGGCGGAGCCCCGCCGTGTCCTCTTGGAGGCGATTGGCGGCGGTGACCTCTCGCGTCCGGCTCTGGTCCAGGCCATGGTACGGAGCGAGAGGGCATGGGAAGCAGTCACCTCCTTCTGCGAAGGAGGAGCCGGAACGCGTGAGGGAGAGGCAAAGTTTGCGCCCTCACGCCCCTAACCGCCGCCGTTGGAGACGCCCTGGGCGTCGGGAATCCCAGGCGGATACCCGGCCACCATAGGCGCGGGCTTGCGGACGGCGAGCAATGGGTAGCTCGCCGTCCGATTAGGACCAGGCCCGGGTCGATGGCGCGTCGTGTTCCACGCGCGCCTCAAAGAGATGTCAGCACAATTGGAAGGGTCCGCTAGGACCGATGCCTGCCAGGGTTGCGGCTTAGTCCGAAAGGGATACCGAGACCTTGGCAACAGGCAACTGAAGGAACACGGGTGGGTTTTAGTCAGTAAAAGTCTGACACGCCCTTCCGCTCCGCCCAGAGCGGGAGAAGTCATTGGATGATTTCCCAAGCACAAAAAAAAAAAAAAAAAAAAGGCCTGAATTCCTGTTATGCTGATGTCGGTCGCGTACGTCGGTCGCGCGTGCGTATATACGTTGTGTTAGCATCATACTGCGACGCTGACGTCCGCGGCGCGTACTACGTTGCCACGCGTACGCGTCCGACATCAGCGTAAGAGAAATTCTTACTAACACTTCCTTCTTTAATAACTTCAAAACAGCTTCATTTTCAACCAGTAATCGATAAGATAATTAGGCAACCATCTTGTTATTGTGTGCTTGTGTACAAATGCTTACCCTCTCCTAAAATTCAGCTCATCGCCTTCATATAGTACTTATGTGTACTTGTGTGAGTTAGTCTTCGCAGTTATGACTGAGTACGCTTTAGCTTAAACTTTCATCTGTGTCGAACTTTGAAAATTGTTCTAGACGAAATTATTATTAATTAAGTTTACTGGTATGTTATTAATAGTCAAATGAAGCTTGTTTTGGCTATCATATGTGTCTTGGAAGGAGGCTTGGTTCGGAAGTTCATTAATTTTGTATCTCCTATCTTTTTTAAATACAATGACATGAATATGTACTTTTTAAAGTATTATTATTTTAATTATTGTGAATGTGAAGACTATATGCATTTTTTTTTCTCAGTTATTTTAATTAATCATGGTCTGGCAGTTTGAGTAATTTAAGCGGCCTACTCAAATGTCCTTTCTTTGGCCTTGGCCTTTCTTCTCAGAGTAGTCAGATAGGAAACGTTAACCTCATCTAGTTTTTTTTAAATATGATTGACGTGTACAAACCTCTTATAGAAATAAAATCATTTATCATTTCACTATCATTGTAGTGTTTTCTTAGGTATATATTTATCGGAAAAACTAGCCCTGCGTCAAGTAGCTCATATAGTTTCTTTTATGAAGTAATTACTATCATTCAACCGGGAAAGTAACAATTGTTTTCCAACGTTGGCGAGATTGTAGAATTGCCACCGTGCACCATCAACTCTAAAAAATAAATCATTTCTTTCACATTCACATAAACACAAGGATAACCCTCCACAGGACACGAAATAACGAATTTTATTTAAATTCAACACGGCGAAATACGAAACGAATGGGTACGGACGCAATTAGCGACTGCGCAGCACTCACAGGGTTAACGTTATGGGCTTTTCTGATTCCTCTCGTAATTCACGTTTAGCTGTATTTGATGACACGCTAAAATTACGTACCAAGTTTTTTTCAGTATCACTCTTTTTTTTTGATTACATACGCCAAAATTATGGTTTAAAAAAAGTGTTATTTTTAAGACTTTTAGCATGGTAGCCCACTACCACCCAAATAACTGATTATCACGAGTTGGTTGTTTTGGAAAGAAAAAACTGGGTTTTGGCTATTTATACTGATATTTTAATCCTGCTAACTAATTGCGTAACTTATTTTCGTAACCGATTAAGGGCGAATTTCACCAAACTTTTATACCGAGTATAAGTCTTAACCTGCGAATAAATTTTGAATTTTTGACAGTTTTTCCATACAAAAACTGTCAGACGCCATTTTTATTCCACGGATAAAAGATATCTGACTTTGGTAAGATCAGCCCTAAGACTAATCTATTGCAGGTTATTTTTTTCTAACTTATGAAGCAATGGTTATGATATTTGTTTCAAACCAATTCAGACTGTGATTGATCGTGTATTACGCAATTAGGGAGCAGTTTGGTATTCTAAATCATAAAAATTTTAGCTAAAGAGTCATTTGTAAAGTATTAATAATTTTCGTAATAAAAAAACGATCATTCACAGCAAATTTTTAACCAAAAACAAATTCCGGGTGATCTTAATCATAATAATCTTTTGACACTAACCCTTTTCAGCGATTAAAAACAAAGATACGGCAAATCTTCCTCAGTTATAAAATCTCATTAAAAATTTTGGAAATGACAACGAAACTGAGAACGGCCCACTTAAAAATAGAATAAATTCACGCCTAGAGAGAAAATGTAGCAAGCAAGGTGATCAATCTTAATTCGCTAGGACAGTTGACTCAAAAGAATATATTTTTACGTTGACTTGTAGGGACGTTTCATTATTTTCATCTTCTCCCCTCGTTATAAGGACAGTATTATTGTTAGGAAAATCGATTGAAAATCTGTCATGTTGAGTCTTTTGTCGTGTTTTCGGGTCCGTCATTGTTATCAAATCTTATGGAGCTCTTGTCAGCGATTCGGAATCCAGTATAATTTCTTGTCTATTATTCTTTTAATGTCAACAGATTCTTTTTAATGTCGTCTGTCGTTTTTTTTTATTATTGTCTCCTTTATCTAGTCAGATATATAATATTATTATCATTGAGTAATTGAGACAGTGTTTCTGTGATTTTAAATTGCTTTAGAGTTCTTGTTTTCGCGACAATGCGTTACTTTTACCCAATACACGATTGATATTGTTATTTTATTTAGGTCCGTTTTTCACCACACAATCATTTGAAGAAGACAGAGACAGGACGATGTTTAAAATATTATATTTAACGCTAAACGCATTTACAGATTTGTGGTGCAATAATATAAGAAAAAAGATTTTATTTTTTGTATGCATGTATGTTTGTTTGTTACGCTTTTACGTTAACACGGCTGAAAGGATTTGGATAAAATTTGGTACATGGATGGACCTTGATCTAGGTAAGGATATAGAGTACATTTTATCTCGATATTCCCACAGGATCGAGACCTACGCGGGTGAACCCGCAGGACGCAGCCAGTATAGTATATTTTCTTTTTATTTCGTTTGCCTATTATAAAGATCCAATATATATAAAGATCCAAGTAAACGAATTTAGTCAGACCCACGAATTAAATGAAACATTCATGCAAATTCCAGAATTCCACTTCAACAAGATCATCCACTTAACCTCTGGCTAGCCGAAACTAATTCAAACCGTCCTTAACAAGTCAACGTCCCCATGCGCCATCTTTTAAGACGCTCATACCATTAAGGTGAATGCTGACGTGTTGCACCCGAATCATTTATCCAGGAGTTGAGGGACGACCATAATCCGACATTATGATAACCCAATTGTATCGCTGAGCTTCGCCCGTAGTCACGGTCGGAGTGCGCTTAACACCAATATTTGGCCATTAAAATAGAGCAAACAATGTTGTTCCAATGTTTCTTGTTTGAATTATCTAAAGTACTTCGCTGTCTGATAGTGGGACTTAGTGGATTAGCCGTTGGTAATGCTGGCTGAGGTTGGCTTAAATGTTTCATGAAATTAATGGTGGTTGGAAATTGTACCTGTTTTTGGGGGTTAATGACATTTGTCGCGCAATTGCAACAGGCTTTCTAGTATTAGTATTGATCAAACCGCTGTTCCGCGTATTAGGAATGCGTCCCTCTCTCGCCGCGTACATATCTAAGACGCGGAACAGCGGTATCGGTCCAACTATCGTAACTAATATTATAAATGCGAAACTGAGTTCGTTTGTTTGTTTTTTACGCTTTCACGCTAAAACAACTGAACGGATTTTGGCACATGGGGAGACCTTGACCTGGAATAAGACATAGGATACTTTTATCCCGATTTTCTTACGGGATCGAGACATACGCGGGTAAAACGCCGGGACGCAGCTAGTAGTTCATGTATGCGATTATGGCAATAGGGAATATGCATGTGATTCAAATGTGGGTCAAATATTTTTTTCTATAAACTATGTTACTTCAGAATTATGCCTCCATCAATATTTTTGAATAAAATTTCTTTTTGAGCGAGAAATTAATTTTTAAAAAGTCCCAAAAAACTGTTGGTAATTCAAATACTTGAAAAGGCTAAGAGCGGATGTGACGTAACAATCCGGGATAACAATCAAAATGTCAATGTCAAGTCAATCAACAAGTGTCAAGTCAATGTCAAACGCTCATAGAAAAAGGAGTGTTTGACGTTGACTTGACAGTTGCTTGTCTGTTTTCACGGTCTGTGACGTCACCACACCAAGCGCGCCAAATGGAGGGCGTTTAAATAGCCCGGATCGGTTGGATATTTTTAAACATTTTTTTAACTACTTTAATTAGCTTTTTCGCCGTCGAATTTTTTTTTCACTATTATTTGACGATGTAAACTATCGAATAAAAATATTAAAAAAATACATGCATATTCCCTATCAGCTCGACTCCTATTACATGGGACTTAAACATAAATGGCGGAATGTGGGTGTAGTATAGGTCCCTCTGCCTAACCCTTCGGTGACATACAGGCGTGATGTTATGTGTTTTAATGTATGTAAGCGGCCTTTAGGCTCGCCAGTAGATAGTTTGTGTTAGTTACTAATTCTTACAGAAATCACTATTGTGTTTGAAACGAAGAGTTACTTTATTTGTTTGGTTAAAACTCCCCTAGAGCCCAATCAAATTGTTATGGTTGCAGTGCATTTACACTGATTATGAAAACTTTTTTCGAAGTAGGGTAAAAGCCCTCGTCGTAAACTTCGCAAGGCCACTTCAGTACGTACTGTGACATCCCAGGATTGTTGAAATGTGGATAAGAAAGGCTGCTTTTATTATTTAATAGACTGGCAGGCCATTATTGATGTTATTTCAAAAAAGGAGGATGTTCCTACACCTACCATGTTCATCTGTATGTATATATTTTTTATGTGTGTTCATCGATACTTTCGTGAATTGAGGACTGATTTTGAAAAGAATTAAGAAATTCCAGATGGAAAAACTCAAAACCACTTTGCCCGACACAGGAATCGAAACCTGTTGTGCTATGCTCCACAGTAGCGCTTGCGCCACTAGAACAACGAAGCAGACAAAAAAAAAACAAAAATGGAACTGAAATACAACATTAATAATAACATCTGGAATTAGGGAACAAACTTTCCAAAACTGCACAATCCGAGTGTGCATTAAGGATAAAGAAGGCAAAGCTTATGCCCGACTCTTAAGAAGTATCTTCAGTGTATTTAGACAAAACTTTTTGCCACTTCTGTTCGGCCTTTTTCTCATCTCAATCCACTGTTTGTATTTGACAAGAAGATTTATGAGATTTATTTTCATTTTAGAAACTTTTTTTTTTGTTTTACTTTAATGCCTTCCTGTCATGTTTTTATGTCAAGGCAGGTAATTTTTTTTTAAAGATTTATGTAGTTTTTTTTTAATGTGTGTATCAGTCATTTTCTTCTGGATTCGTCTGAAAAGATTTATCTGGATCTTATAGAGAACGTAAAATTTATTCATTTATATCTGTAATTTGTATGGTGTACATAATAAAGAATATTATTCTATTCTATACAGGGTGTAAAACCGATAACATAGCCGTCAACTACAAATTCTGTACATCAAATTGAGTAACATTGCACAAAATAATTTCTGGGAAACGACTTTTATTTTTTGGTGTGAAAAATCGCTGTTTACGGTAGTGCGCAACGTAACGTAACGTTTAGGGTTCGTGAGAGTATTTAAATTAAGTTATAACATTTAAAACTTACTTTCTTTAAAAAACGTTTGAAAAAGTGGACCTTCAATATCTCCGTAACCAGAAGTATGGTCCTGTTTTATTTTAAATCATAATGGCAGGATTATATTAAGTGAATTTCAGCTTCGAAAATTTTACACGCGTTATCATCATCATCAACTGCCTATCCTTTTCCCAACCAATTTGGGGTCGACTTCCAGTCTAACCGGATACAACTGAATACCAGTATTTTACATGGAGCGACTGCCTATATGACGCGTTATAAGTCTAAAATAATGTTCCCAGTCCTTACGTATTCCAACGTTAAGTTCGTCAAGTTCTTTTCGATTAGGAAAGTTCCTCGACTAAAGGGTGAGTTCGGTGTGCACAGAATTAGCACAACACGGAACGAACTGTCCAAAGTTTGGTCTCGGTGTCGGTCTATCCAATTACGGACGAATTACTTTACTTATCCTGCTTGAAGTGTGTGAGTCTATTTAATAGTAGTCGGCTCGCGTTGGCGAATAAAGAGATGCTGATTTGGTTGGCAAACAGGTGGGCCCTGCTGTGGTGAAATTGATATCAGGTTCATATTTGTTCATTTAGGTCTTTCACTCAAAGTGAAACGTCTGAAAATCAAAAGGGAAAGTGACTCATTAGTGAACCGATTCAACGATTTTGAATTTCTCTTTCACTCGGGCTCCAAATGATCCAATTTATTCGGAATTAAATGTCATGAGCAAATTCACGATCTTTTCTATGTTGACAGTGTCGTGTGAACGTGAAATAAAACAAAATGAACAAGTGAAGCATTAGATATCAGCTTTGGTCACCAACCTTTGGATAAAAAAGCAAAATAATTTGTACAATTTTGGTATTACAGGCGGGGAATAAACCAATAGGTAACCTGAAATATGGTGTAACTTTTGTTTGTTCCCCGCCTGTTATACCAAAATTCTACAGATTATAATGCTTGTTTTTCTCTTTTAGGTTATGCGTTTTTGCAGGCGGGTTATTTGTTTTTTAAATAATTTGTTTTATTTCAAGCTGTTTAGTTTTATTAATTTATGTATTTGGAATTATCTCATTACTAGCTTTTATTTGATACCAATATTGTATTTTTTTTTAAAAAAAACCTTCGCCTACCTTTTTTTTGTTTGCAGATAAAATATATAAAAAAAATATAGCCTATGTCACTCCCACAGTTAAGACGAACCTAACGACACCTTAAATGTTAAAATCCATCAAGCCGTTTAGGCTACAGAGCGTGCCAAAGAAATAGACATACATACATACATACATACTCTTGAAAAAAACATTACCCTCCTTCTGGGACAGTCGGGTAATAACAAAAAAGCTTTGCAGGTATACTGTTAAATTAAAATTTCATGGCGCAGTTTAATATATCTGACGTGTAGGTACTGAAACATGAAAAATAATAAATATTAAAAAAAAATGTTTCATCTTTGTCTTGATATTGAAGACTAAAGATTAATGTTTGGCAATTTTTTTTATTAAATATCATTTTAAGGGATGCCCCAATAACAATTAATTTATAAAACTAAATAGACATCAACGAAAACTGCCAGTGATACACATTAGTTCAGTTTCTCAAAGTAACAAAAGTTATAGCGCACTTTGATTCTCTTCTTCGCAATTAAAACCAGGAACTGAAAGTGAAGAATACTTTGTCTACACTTTGTCCTTGTTTTACAAATTGAAACATGAAGAACTTGTTTTGAAGCAGGTATTTCTACCTGCTTCAAGACAATGTTTACTATCTCTGTACCTACCTTAGACATGATACAACTAACAGAAATGCCTTCTTACGTTCATTTTTATCTTGATTCTTATGTAGGTAGGTACACACGGCTACACATCAAGCTATACATTTCCAGTATAAGCTGACCTCGCATTGTACGGAAATCCTATACAATGCGAGATCAGCATAAACTGGAAATGTATAGCTTGATGTGTAGCCGTGTGTACACGTATAGCTTAGGTTTCCAGCATTATTGGTTGGAAACTAGCAAAATATCCCGCATTGTTAGTTTACAAAAAACACCTTTACCAAAACGGCTAAGATTCAGTTACATGTTTAATGATAACGTAGATTAATCACCTACCACAACAATTACATCACGAATACTTACCTCACCGAATTTTAATTCCGGAATACCTAATACCTTTTACAAGATAAGTACTACCTGTCTTGAGACGCCGAGGGTCGCATTTATTCGGTAATTCGCCTAGCAACTTCGTAAATGCAGGGATTAAATTGCCCGGGTCGCTTCGTAGGAAAAATGTATGAGGATCGAGAAGACAGGGGACCATTTTCAGGGAACAGAGACCAGGGGAGCTCAATTAGTGGCAGGGGATAATTCCCGACCTCTCGTTTGCGTACTTATATCGTGATGGGGTGGATGATTACAAAAGAAAAAAAACGTGGAATGCGGTAAAAATGTTTATGTGTTTTTTAGCACCGGATGGATAAGATTTTGTCAAGAATTTTTATCAAATTATGGTGTGGAAATCAAGTGAAAACAGAAATGGCGCAACTAATTTGGTGATAGCGCATAAGTTACATTACTTTTCTTCATAAAAACTAACTCCGAACATCGAACTAGCTAGTAAAGTCTCATTCAACTATAATAAATACACACCAATCTTAGGAAGTTAGAACATACCTATCTATGATATGAAGTTGGTTACTGGCACGGCTGAACACATACTACACGACTTACGAATGCAAACGGTTATGGGACCCTTACTGCCAAAGCCAATCTAGGCTATCACAGCTTCGCAATCAAGGCAATGCCAAACAAAGTACTAGGAAGACATAAAACCGAGGCAGTGATACGTAGAGGCGATCTTAGAGCTGATGTTTGGGTAACCGGCGTTCCATTGGGCACATTGCCAGGTCGCTCGGGCTCGATGCGTCACACCGAACTTCGGTGCAGAACGTTTGTGTAGTGATTAGCAAGTTTTCTCTGGATTTATAGGATTGCAGTTGCTGTGAGAATTTGTTGGAAGACTGTGAATTTGTTAGTGAGTTCTACAATTAATTATTAAGTTACAAAAGGGAATTCACCAATGAAGAATTCGGCGAATTGTGGCCCTTAAACGAGAATGGGCCAATTCCCTTAAGTGTCGTAAAAGGCAGCAAAGTGTTTTTGGTAATAGAAAACAGTCGATTCCTACTCCTGAAATCGTAATGATATTGCCTATTGATACCTATAGACTGAATAAACGATCCTATTTTGGTTTTCTTTTAAGTACAAAATTAACTCAGATAGCTGCAATTGTTTACTTAAAAAGCTTATAACAATTCGCAATAAACCTCAAAAGTTCACTCATTTCGCACTTCAAAATTCTAAACAAACGAACTTTCCAAAAACAGTACCTACTTAAATGAATGCTTAATCCAAAAAGTACATCTCATAATCACTTGAGCCCCAATAAAACACTTAGGAAGATAATATTTAAGACAGTTACGGTGTAAACACGGCTGATAATTTATCTTTATGAGAAACGTTGTAATTCTAAGCAAGTTATGAACTGAGATTTTCCTGGGACCCCATTAAGGTACAGGTACTCGTATTTAGGTAATGTTTTTATTTTGGTAACTATATTGGAAGAAGAAAAAGTTCGTATGATATTGACGACGAATAACCTTAACCAGAACGATGGGTTTATTATGAAATAGGCAGAAGTTAGATTGTTATAGTGCCAGGGGAATGTGACAGGGAGAAGTATAGTGCCAGAGAAATATTATAGGGAGAAGCATAGTGCCAGGGAAATATGATAGGGAGAAGTATAGTGCCAGGGAAATATGATAGGGAGAAGTATAGTGCCAGGGAAATATGATAGGGAGAAGTATAGTGCCAGGGAAATATGATAGGGAGAAGTATAGTGCCAGGGAAATATGATAAGGAGAAGTATAGTGCCAGGTGAATTTGACAGGGAGCAGTGTAATGCCAGGGGAATGTGACAGGGAGAAGTATAGTGCCAGGGGAATTTGACAGGGGGAAGTATAGTGCCAGGGGAATGAGACAGGGAGAAGTATAGTGCCAGGGGAATTTGACAGGAAGAAGTATAGTGCCAGGGGAATGTGAAAGTTAGAAGTATAGTGCCAGGGGAATTTGACAGGGGGAAGTGTAGTGCCAGGGGAATGTGACAGGGAGAAGTATAGTGTCACGGGAATTTGACAAGGAGATAAGGCTCATCAACAATAGTATCGTAATTTCCACAGATCATAAAACATCAATTGTAGTACAATTTAATTACTTTTTGAATCTTTATAGAATAATAGAAAAACAAAAAAAAACAGTAAGCTGTGTTTTAGTCTCTTTCAGTTGCTTTGTTTTATTAAATTATACGTTGTGCTCAGACTTCCTTTTTCTCTGAATAGTAATACTGAATTTCGTTTTTATGCTCAGGCAACCTGTCTTAAGAACAATTAATTAAGACATTTCTTGGTAGAAAATATGATTGGACATTACACAAATAATTTTATTCAATGTTTATTTGTTGACGAATTAAAAAATTATAAGATACGAATATTTGATTCACGGGTAATTAATTAAAAAATAATAAGTATTTATTTTCTACCAAAATTCGACTTCACCGTAGCATATGGGTCACACATTCCGTCGACAGTTGTACCGATTTGAATGGCAAGACCAACAATAGCCGTCTAGTGTATTGTCCAAAGCTTCTATTAAGCAATGTTATATCTATACTATGAACTATAATAACAGACCCTAAATTATATCTCTGTATGGTACGGATAGATAATTTTGTAAGCTTGACGGATAGCAGAATTAATCACATGATGTAGTTTGATAAACATCAATGCCTTCCACACACACCCAAAAAAGCGAAGATGAAGAGAGTTTTTTGTCTTAAACATCTTCGCTTTTTTGGGTGTGTGTGGAAGTCCTCATGGCTGTTCTTCGCCCTGGGGCAGGCGGGACTGTCAGACTTTTACTGACTCGCACGGCTTTCTTCAACTCTTTATCACCCGATATGGGGTGGACTGGTGATGATGAAGAGTAAACTGTGTGTGTGTGTGTGTGTCAGTAAGCGTAGACTGGTGATGGTGATGATATTGCTCAAAGACCTACACGTTTTCACTAAACTCAAACTCAAAACTCAAACTCAAAGCATTTATTTCAAATAAACCAATTACAGGCACTTTTGAATTGTCAAAGGGTCGGTCAGTAGAAAATATGAAGCTAGTTGCCCATTCCAAAGCGTAGTAGGTTCCTATGGAGAAGAACGGGCAAGAAACTCCACAGACACTCTTTTAAATCAGAATATTGTTACAATATGTTGTTTACATCATTCATGTTGGAATCATACATGTGAGTACAATGTAGAAAAACGTGCAGGTTAAAAGCGTCCGTAAATAAAAGATAAAAAGATACAAAACAATTCAAAAATTAAAATAAATCAAAATAAGCAGTGGCAGCTAAGAGATGACCAGTCCCTACTGATGGCGCCCGTTCACGAACATGTGAAGGCATGCAACAACACAACTACTAGTGTGAAGGCATGCTCAATTCAGAAATTGCTACTAAGAAGCATGTGTGAAACGTTGCAAATTAAAAGCATGTTCATTCTTTGGACTTTTTTTAAAGTTGCCCAAAGTTGGCCCATCATTATCCTATCAATCAGGCCTTGTATCATTGGCCTATTAAAGCCTTATATATTTTATATAATTAATTCTAGGAGGCCATGATATTATCATGATGATATCATCATGATATTATCATGGGGTAGAGACCATCTTTGATTAACAGCAGACTGCAACAGGTTCATTAGTTCATTTATCTTCAAAAGTTGAACAACCTTTGCAACTCTATAGAACATTTTAATAACTTTTTTCAAAAAACGTAAAGTTAACTAAGTGAATTCATGCGGTTTATCCGATTATACAAAAAAACAAAAGAACAGAATTTAAGTAAAAGCCGTTGTCCAAGGAATTCTCTAATAGAATAAACTCTGCTATCAGCGATCCGTGTTTTCAAATGCCCGTACCTTCGGGACGGACATGGAAAAATATTCCGAAGTTCCAAAGGAAAATACGTTGCCGTGGTAGAGAAAAACAAGGTGAGCTCAAAAGCTTTAAGCGGTAAATATTTTCTTTGGCGCAATAACCATTCGTGGAACACAGAGTGAATTAATGTAATGCTTAGTCAGGCTTATAACTAGATCTAATTGGCAAATACGTACGTTGTAGATTATTTGTTTTGTTAAGGAACTGAACGGAACTGGCTTAATATCAGAATGTTTACAGATGTGAGATCTGGCAAACGTGGTAATTTGTGATTCTGATTACCTACTAGTATTTTCCCCTGTGACCATTAACTGTCGATATTGTTGAATTCTTTGAGAAAAGATGATGGGAAGCAAACAGCTGTTTTTGAATCATAATAATTATTCGTTTGGATAATAACGGTGAATAAAAATTTTCAAAGAATAAACATCGTGGGCAATTTGAATTGGATTTTAAAGGCTCTTACATACTGGCGCGATTCGTCGCGCGGCGCGAATTTTAACAAAACAATTTCTGAGAAAACTTCACGGCCAACAATGCGGAGGCGTCGCGTCGTTGCGACGAATCGCGCCAGTATGTAAGAGCCTTTAAGATAAACTTTAATTGAATGTTTTTTTTTAAAGAATATCTGTCTCTTTAGACTTAAATATTATTATTAAAAAACTATGCTTAGAAAATAGTTTGCAAGTATTTTTTCTTCCTAATGCACGTGATGTAATTTTTGACAAAATCACAGCACATGCAGTTTATCATATTTACAATATCCTAATCTTAATTATGTTTGCGGTTATAATAAACACTGAGATGTTTTGGAACTGCTCGACTTGCGACTTCACTCCCTGATCAGCAGTTTTTTTTTATTTTTGGGTAAATGATATGCTCACGTTGGTTTCATACAAATAAGCTTCGTTTCAGTTCGGATCTATAGTTTGGTAATTCTGAAACTAACACGTCAGCAACAATATAGAAAGACTATTTGTGCCGCCTCGTATTATAATTATACGAAAGTACTGAAGCTAGACTGTGCTATGTATAATTCAACAGGGGCGATTGTTTTTTTTTTATATTGTGGTATGGGCCTGATCTTGACCTCGATTCAAACCTCATTTCGAATATTACTGAGAAGGTTTCAAAATGTATTCAAATTTTTTGATGTGTAACATCTTTCCAGCAATCAAAATCTAAATCTAAATAATCAAATCTGTGTGAGTGTTTTCGGGAAAGCGCGCGCTATTTGATTTGACCAATGAGTGCGCGCGGTTCTTGGCCGTCAGATGGTTCCAACCTATTTTCCGAGAGGTTATTCCAATAGGTTAAATTTGTAGAAAATCCGTTAGCATACATAACTAATCAAAAAAATATTCTTTCTTCAGCATTGCATTTCCCACTTGCACAATCCTACGCAAACAGAGCAATGTGAAAAACCAATTTAAACGTTTGATACCTCCATAGAACCGAAGGGTTTTATTGATAAACCGTCGTCAAGGCATTATGAAAGCCAATTTATAGGGAATATTCCAGTGCAAATGGCGGGAGTGTGACACGGGTGTGACACGGGATCGCAAGTGGCAATTATAGAGGTACGTCACGACTCGTCACACCTGTAGGTATGTAAGTGAAGATGTTCAGAATATAATTTGTCTGTTTCTTTTTGCAGTCTTTGTTCCTTGGCGGAAGGTCGATAATCTTGATTTATGTGGCTTTTATTGATTTGATTCCGTACTATAAACAGAGTATAATCATTTAAACGCAAACTGATACTATGCAGGATTGAGTACCTGATTGTAGATCCACCACCAGTGAAGAAAAAAAACCAGTTGATTTAGACAAAAGTGCAATACTTAGGTACACCGTCAAAATGCATGGAACAACTGATATTTTTTCATTACTGACGTAAAATTTCAAAACTGGACCATATTTTAGAATACAACTTGGTGAATAGTTATTGTCGAATCTGCAATAAAGGCTCTTCCATACTGGGGCGATTCGTCGCGCGACGCGACGCCGCCGCATTGTTCGCCGTGAAGTTTTCTCAGAAATTGTTTTGTTAAAATTCGCTCATCAGATCAACTTATGTAGGTAACAGTGGTCAGCCTTGTAGGCGTTTGACAACCTTTGATGATTACCATGGGTATTTTTATGACACCACTTATTCATACAATTGGCAACTACGAAAGTTTCCTGAGGTCTCGATATTAACAAAGAATGGTCATTCCTCCTCACGCTTAAGTTCGACCTCAGATCATTTATAATTAAATGATCTGAGGTCGAACTTAAGCGTGAGATTGATTCATTTTACTCCATTAAATATAGCATTAGACAAAATAACGGTTAAATAACGACAGTTGTCGTCTAATAATGTTAAAATTACGGCACTTTAGACTTATTTTTTTTACGTAAATGGTAAATGGATTACATTTCTTTGTTTTATATAAAAATAACGGAGTTTATTATATGTTTATATCAAAATAAAGAAAGGGTGATAACCGTTATTTGTCTAATCCTAACTACTATTACAAATGCGAAAGTGAGTTTATTTGTTGCATGGAGACATAGGATACTTTTTTTAACCGACTTCTTCAAAAAGGAGGATTCGTCTGTATGTTTTTTTTTTTTTTTTTTTTTGTGTGTATGTTACCCGATTACTCCGCCAATTATGAATCGATTTTGATGATTCTTTTTTTGTTTGGTAGGTCATGCTTCAGAGGTGGTCCCATATAAATTTTATTAATTTTGCTTGTGTAGTTTTTGAGTTAGCTTCAATAATTACGTAGTTTTCCCACTTTGCGATGTTGATGACATGTTAATTGACTCCGTCACATAGCAGACAACGGTATACGAATTTGTGTGGGGTAGTTACCACAACTAAAAAGTGAAAAATAAAAAGTTTTTACAAAAAAAAAAACAACCGACTTCCAAAAAAAAAGTGAAAAAACTTTTTACAAAAAAAAAAACAACCGACTTCCAAAAAAAAAGTGAAAAATAACTTTAATTTCGGAAGTCGGTGGCAAAAAACGAAAATTGAAAAGCAAAGACACCGACTTCCGAAATTAAAGTTATTTTTCACTTTTTTTTTGGAAGTCGGTTGTTTTTATCACGATATTCCTAACGGGACAGGGACTTACGCTGGTGAAACCGCGGGGCGCAGCTAGTGTTCTTATAAATAGAGTATAGAGGTACTTATCGCTTATAGCCACGAGCCCTTCAAACTCAAACATCCTAAGATAGATACATAATATGTTTGTAATCACACCGTCCATAGTTCGAGGTAATTCGATCGCGTCCCCCATTATCAGCCCCGCCACAAAATTCCGGTTATTAGCAGTTGAGCATCGTTCCAGAACTTCGTATCAATGTACACGTGTCGACACGTGTCTTATCAGTGAGTTATCGAAGGCACATTCAGTAATACATACGTTGCACCTATTGGTGACATTTTTATGTATGCAAATCGTATGTTGTGGTTTACGTAATGACATAATACGAGTTTGGATCGCTGCGACATTCGGAATGACTCGAATAAAAAGGTGACATTATGTTACAGTTGACATTAAAACAATATTTTTCTCTTATTCGTCGTATCAATGATTCCAAATTATATAACACTGGCTGTGTCCCGCGTTTTGACTCGCAAGAGTATTGATTTCATGAGAATATCGGGATAAAAAGTATCCTATCCAGGTCATGGTCTACCCACACGCTAAATATCATCCAAATCTGTGCAGCCGTTTTAGCGTGAAAGTATAACAAACAAACTCACTTTTGCATTTTTGCAGTTGAATTCTTTTCGCACCTGAGGTGTATGGTACCAATAAAAACGTCGCACAAGTCACTGTAGAAGAGTTTTATCCTAGAGCGAAAAAAATTAAAGTACCTAATAATAACTAAAACCCAACTACGACTAAAAAGGTATAAACAAGACACCACAGACAGACAAATTAAAAATCCGGAGTCACACGTGTTCACGGGCATAAATCGAACAGATTACGGGTGACTCCGGATTTTTAATTTGTCTGTCTGTGGTGTCTTGTACCTTTTTAGTCGTAGTTGGGTTTTCGTTTTTATTACTTTAATTTTTTTTTTAATTATTTTGGGGATTAGATATATTTTTGAAATGTGCTCATTAAGCCCTTTCATTTGATCCCCAACATGGTACGATTAAACAATATTTTTTTTTAGTTCCTGACTTTATGTCCTCTAGAGAGCGCCATTTTTAATTTAATGTGACGTCACAGTATCTATAACCAGCGGACAATCAAGACGCTTCCAACGATACCTCATTTGTCAAATTGTGATGAGTGGTTTAGAAGATAGGAGGAAACAGATGAACATACATACATATATACCTATACCTAGTTATACCGGTCAAAATCATAACCCTCCATTTTTCTTCGCCGTAGTCGGGTAAAAAGGTTGGAAAGGAAAGTACGTACGGATCCGTATGACATCCGTGAGCAGGTGGTCAACTCACTCACTCTTTTCTGGGATAAAAATTGACAGAAATCGTTTCAGTAAACGATTCTGAACAAACTACTTTCATAATGTGCATTAATTCAGTTACACATTGTCTAATTTATCATAGACCATAGTTTATTATCATAAATCACACAATACCACAGATAATTAAATCCACTACAGAAAATTGGCCTCCCACTTCCATACTGAAAACTCATGAAGAATATGACGTAATCGATAGCCGAATTTAATTCGGTATCGAGTAAAAAAAAGTAATATCACTCGAAAACTCTCGTAGCTTTTCATTATCAAGTGTTACTTCCACTCGAACTCACAGCACGAACTTCGATACAGAAATAAAATAAAAATACGTGTCGCTGCTAAGAGGGTTTTTTATTATTGTAACTGGCCAAGTGTGAGTCTTGGGAATCATTTTTTTATTATTTCTTGAGATACTGCACGCGGCTCTTACATACTGGCGCGATACGCCGCGCGACGCGAATTATAACAAAACAATTTCTGAGAAAACTTCACGGCGAACAATACAGCGGCGTCGCGTCACGTCCTTAACACGTTTGGGTTCTGTCGACGGAAGAATAGACAAAATGACAGATAAACAATCACGATCTGTCATTTTGTCTATTCTTCCGTCGACAAAACTCGTTTCTACGGTGGTCATGCTACGCGTGCTGGGACGACGGTATATTTTTTTAAATGTATAATACCTATCGTTTTATGACATAATAATATTATGTTGGTTGTTCTAGTCTGTTCTAAAACAAAAGCTGTAGTAGAAGAATCCAGACGGAAAATCCGAAATCCTAACTAATATTATAAATGGGAAAGTGAGTTTGTTAGTTAAGCTTTAAGTTAAGTTTGCTGTTGCTAACTGATTCGGTAACCACAGACAATAATATTACCTATTATTAAAGAAGAAGGTAACATCCGTATCTTGGAAGCATTCCTGTGTTCGAGCTGTAAATTAGCTAAAACAATCATTATGTTTGCTGTTGCTAACTGATTCGGTAACCACAGACAATAATATTACCTATCCAAACTAATATTATAAATGCGAAAGTAACTCTGTCTGTCTGTCTGTCTTTCTGTCTGTCTGTCTGTCTGTCTTTGCTTCACGCCTAAACTACTGAACCGATTTGTGTGAAATTTGGTACAGACATAGTTTGGAACTTGAGAAAGGACATAGGATAGTTTTTATTACAAAAAATAAAATAAAAAATAAAATTTATTCCGGACATACAGCGCCATCTATTGGTCAAGAGTCGGCATCAATTCAGTACTGAAAATTCATCGGAAAAATGTAAATAAATAGTAAAAAGGTATGAAAAATATAATATAATACAACTTTTAGTACATAGAAAATGCTCTAACGGAGTATAGATAATTCTATTAGTACTATATGTCGAGTTGGTGATCGCGCAATGGTGTCGATCGTTACACGAGTTCGGTTCATGTTATTGTTTTAATTCACTGAAAAAAGTAAATAAATAGTAAAAAGGTATGAAAAAAATAATATCAATATAATAAAACTTTTAGTACAAAGAAAATGCCCGAACGGAGTATAGATAAATAATCCGAGTTGTCACTATGCTCGATAGATGGCGTTGGGATCGAAATAGATCGCGCTATGGTTTCGTTACACGCATTTGGTTGGGTATCGGCCGAGCGCTTCGGTACTGTCGTGGAATTGTGGATTGATGATCGTTTCGTAAATTTAAAATTGGTAAATAAAAGGTTTATTTGTTGGGTTGTCTGGTGGTTGTTTTCAAAATAGGTTCCGTTAAATCAAAAAAACTAATATTATAAATGCGAAAGTAACTCTGTCTGTCTGTCTGTCTTTCTGTCTGTCTGTCTGTCTGTCTTTGCTTCACGCCTAAACTACTGAACCGATTTGTGTGAAATTTGGTACAGACATAGTTTGGAACTTGAGAAAGGACATAGGATAGTTTTTATTACAAAAAATAAAATAAAAAATAAAATTTATTCCGGACATACAGCGCCATCTATTGGTCAAGAGTCGGCATCAATTCAGTACTGAAAATTCATCGGAAAAATGTAAATAAATAGTAAAAAGGTATGAAAAATATAATATAATACAACTTTTAGTACATAGAAAATGCTCTAACGGAGTATAGATAATTCTATTAGTACTATATGTCGAGTTGGTGATCGCGCAATGGTGTCGATCGTTACACGAGTTCGGTTCATGTTATTGTTTTAATTCACTGAAAAAAGTAAATAAATAGTAAAAAGGTATGAAAAAAATAATATCAATATAATAAAACTTTTAGTACAAAGAAAATGCCCGAACGGAGTATAGATAAATAATCCGAGTTGTCACTATGCTCGATAGATGGCGTTGGGATCGAAATAGATCGCGCTATGGTTTCGTTACACGCATTTGGTTGGGTATCGGCCGAGCGCTTCGGTACTGTCGTGGAATTGTGGATTGATGATCGTTTCGTAAATTTAAAATTGGTAAATAAAAGGTTTATTTGTTGGGTTGTCTGGTGGTTGTTTTCAAAATAGGTTCCGTTAAATCAAAATAATATTTTAAAAATAACGGAAAAATAACATTTTCGCCTTTTTCGATCGGCAATAACGGCTTTAATGCCCTATGTGAGTATACATATCTTCAATTTAAACGCAGAGCTCATTATGTTGATTTTTGAAGAGTTCCCTAGAATATCTTCCACATTTCGTTTTTGAAGAGATACCGCGAGATCGGGAACTATGTGGGTAAAACCAAAAATCTGCCGGAAGTCACTATTCCACGCGAACGAAGTCGCGGGCAAAAGCTAGTTATTGATATAGGTACCTCAGACACCTCTCACTTTAGATCCAGTTGAAAACCAGCGTCAGGCCTATACTCGTAGTCTTGCGGCATATTTGCTGAACTGGGCCTATTTGGCGCAGTCGTGACGCACACAATCAATCTGCCAAGCCTTTTCCCAACTATGTTGGGGTCAGCTTCCAGTCTAACTAGATGCAGCTGAATACCAGTATTTTACATAGAGCAACTGCTTATCTGACCTCCACAACCCAGTAACTGGGTAATACGATACCCCTTGGTAAGACTGGTTGTCAGACTTCCGGGCTTCTGACGACCCGTAACGACTGTCAAAGATCTACGAATGACAGCCGGAACCAACGGCTTAACGTGCTTTCCGGGGCACGGAAGAGTCTCGATATGTAAGGATGGTCACCCATCCATGGACCAACCCCGGCAAGCGTAGCTTAACCTAATGGATCGACCCGTGCGGCTGTTATTACTTAGCCACGAGCTCCTCCTCAGTCGTGACACACACATTCCAGTTAATTTTTTACAACGCATTTTGAATCAAAATCTCTCTCTTTCTTTCTTTTGATTTGCAGAATATGTTAAATGCATTTAATTTCGCGTTATACTAAAAGCGTCGTCGCGCGAATATGCGACCATCGCGTATGTCACTTTTTGTTCGATGAACATGAGCGCCTATAAAGAGCGTTTTCCGATTTTCCGTACAAAAAGTGACATCACGTGACGATCGCGAATTCACGCGGCGATCGTTTTTAAATATGACGCGGGGTTAGTTTGTGCTAAATAAACCTATTTTCTTTCTTTGCGTATGGTATAAATTCAACAGGGATCACAAGGTAGACATAGCTGCGTATAACTCACCCTGTATAATGGAGCTACGAGAAGAGACAAACCGAAATGGTTTTCTTGTATTTCGTTGTAAATGGAAGGAACCCTAAAATACAGGTCGACGATACGTCTTCGCTTCACAAAATTACAATTTCACACATTTCACTGACCCTGTTGATATATGAGCTGTATCATTTAAAATATTGGGGTAGACTCCCCAGTTGTCGGCCGTCGTACTTTTTAGGTAATTCATGATAATTAGCTTTGATGATCGGATCGGGTTTCGAGAGTAATTGGCATTTGCCTGTAATAAAAGTCACGAAAGTGTAGGTTTACTAATAAAAGAGGTCTCTTTAAAATAATGGTTGGTACTCAGCTATGACCATCGCAGTACCTACTCAATGATTATGGTGGACGACCATAATTATTACTATTTATGTCTGACACAAATTTCTCTTCCATCTTTACTCGAACCTTTTTTCTTCACGAATAAAATTTTAAATTAAATGGCAGATAATCGGTACCCTTACCCTAAATGGTATTCGCTTTACCAAGTAAGGTAGCACAAAGACTTGACGGCTGTAGACTTCACAGAATATGAGATTTTTTACAAGAAATTTTTCATTATATTTTTGATATATTGTAGAGTGGTGTGATATACTTGCTCGACGTGCTTTTGTGATCTTTCTTTTACTTTTCCATAAAATTTTCTATGTTTGTAGAATTTATTTTCCTATATCAATTTTTTTTTCCGAACTTTGTCTGGTATAAAATGCCTCAGGCATTAAGTCCGCCTTTGCACTGTATTTTTTTACTTGTGCACACAGTTATTCGCGATAAACATAAAAAAAATCAAACTACTGCACCGATTTTCATGCTGTTTTCACCAATGGATAGAGTGCTTCTCGAGTAAGGTTTTAGTATACAGGGTGTAAGGGACAGCCCTCCGCAGACTGATCTGATGGGATGAATTCAGCATAACATATCATACTAAGACGACCGGTACATGAAATTATTTTAGGAACGTTATGGGAATCCAATTAACCTATTTGTATTATTACCTCACGCGCAATGTATCGTTACCGTGGCAAAACCCGCGCACTCCCCGTTCGGGCGGGGCGCGCTCGAGTATTTTAATATCCATTGCTGGCTTTTTGATTTTAGCTGTTTTATTTACATAAATGGAGTGCTACGTACAGAGAATGTAATTTTCCATTAGAATAAAGGAATAGTAACTCAAAAAACGATTAAAAAAATGAAAACTATCCTGAGAAAATTTCCGGTGGAATATGATTAAGGAGCTGAATGCCCCCTGTTAATTTGCGGCTGTATAATAACCGACATCTACGTAGGCGACGCCGTGGGCATCAGCTAGTAATAAATAAAAATCAAATAAATGTAATAAAAAATCAGAAAACAGATTAATTGGTTCCAGAAGACTCGGCATAAAGAAAATTGGAAAAGTATGTATTGTCACACCGTATTTTTTTTTAGTAAACCTGTATTGTCCCACTGCTGGGCAAAGGTCTTACACCTTTGCCCAGCAGTCGGACAATACAGGTTAACTAAAAAAAATACTAGGTTTTGTGACCACCAAATCAAATATAACTTAACATACCTACATTCTCCAAGCTTGCATCCAACTTTGTGTAACCTTCACGACATAAAGGTTAATTACTCTGTTCAGCATTAAGGAAATGAGTACATAAGAAAGAATGAAAAATTAATGAAGTTTGACAATATTAAATATATGTTTAAATATATGTTTATTCAGTCTCAAAAGTTATATGCTATACATGAGTTGAGTCAGCCCCAGTAAGTAATTAAAAATACTTGTATTGGGGTTGACTCGCTACTTCCCTTATTTAATACAGTATTGAGACTAAATTAATTAGAAAATAATACAATATAAAACAAAACCCAGCCAAGAATCAAAGCTGGTAAAAATATAAAATTGTTATAGTCTCTATGAACTTATTCTAAGCATGCGTGATTGTGTGTGTGAGTGTGTGTGTGCGTGTGAGTGAATGTGTGAGTGTTTTTGAGGGTATAATTATGTATGTGTGTGTCAAGTCAGCAAATTCGTACTAGAATGTGCTCAGTTTCATCATACGTTAGAGTGTTTAGCCATTCAGTTATAACTTTCTTACATTCATACAAGACTTTAGGATGAAATTGTAGTTTAGCATTTATTTTGTTGTAAATATATGCAGATTGTGTTACGTACTGTCGTCTTGCGAAAATCGAACGAACCATTGCGGAGTGGGCCACAATATCACTCCGTCTTCTATCCCGGCTGGCAGAATTAAATGGAATAGATTTATGTAGATATAGGGTCACATTTAACAAATATAATTGTCTTACCGATAACAATCCACTTATTCTGTATAAGTTAACTGTGGGGTATCTGTATGGTTTGAAGTACATCACTTTTATTAGAGACCGCTGGGCTCTTTCCAGCTCAAGGAATTTTGTCTTTATGGCACCTCCCCAGACTGGAATGCAGTATGTGAATATTGTTCATACTTATTCTTACTCCTTGATGTTTGTTCATTGGTTGATGTCAAGGCCAAGGACCAAAGGCAATAATATTGCGTAATTACTGTTATATACAATGAGGGTTTCTGAAATGACGTTCACCAGGTGGCAGCACTGAGACGGCAGGTCCGGTCACCTGTCAAAAGTGACAAAGCGCCAATGTTTTTGTACCTCAATGTGAATGAATGAATGAAACGAATGATGAGTGTTGTCATTTAATTTATATAAACTGGTGTCCCCCCATTAGTTATATCGATAGTTTATTATAAAGTTACTTTATAGTTTATTATTTTATATACTTCATGTATTGAAACGGATAAAATAATTAATATATTAAAATTATTGCCACTAAATGCCATAGGAAAATAGTAGAAAGAGGTATTCTTTCTACTATTTTCCTATGGCATTTAATGGCAATAATTTTGTAACCACGGTTACAAAGTATTTTAAGGTCTAGCTAATGTAACAAAGTTAGTAAGTCAGGCTTATCATATGCAATATTTGGTTGAGTTTCAAAATATCTTCACTGAATTGTAATACAAAATCTATTATATAGTTGATGAAAACATGGCACCTAGAGATAACCGCGTCTGTGGTCTAGTGGTTAGACTACCTGTCTCAGACCCAGAGGTCGCTTTGGTTGTTGCTAGGGCTTGTTCTAAGTCCGCGTGGCTAGCTACCGCTATCTAATCTAAGTCTGTCGCCATAACAACAATGTTAACAGCATTGTTGTATTTCGACAATTAGAGGTAAGATAGCCAGTTGCTCTGTGGTTGAAGATTCCGGGTGAAGCTCACTTCCACCTTCGACCTGATCATCACTTACCATCAGGAGAGATGCAGGACAAGGCTTCCACGTTGTGGTTTAAAAAAAAATAGGCATGGTACTTTTGAAACCCTGAGAATTGGAAACTTCACCTTTTTGCCGTAGGAGCTGTGCCCTACGGCTGCTAAGTTTCACTCACAACAGAACCGTTCCCTAGCTCCTTAAGCAGAACCTTACCACAAGTTGCCGACTTACCGATTCACATGTGGCTCAAAGTTCCAAGCCGGATATTGTAGAGGAGATTGCACAACTCTGCTTAAAAGCCCACCAGGGATTGTCTGGGATATTTTGTTATTTTAAACGGCTCTCAAATATATTGCCATTTTATAGTGGCAATATAAAGTAAGGGCTCGACTTACATACATTCGATCTCCATGAAATTGTTCAGCGAGGAATATTGGGATTTAGATGTCCATTTTATACTTGGGAGATTTTTTTTTCTTGTTTTTATCGTTTTTAGTGTGTTGGGAGATACGGTGCTTATGTTCGATTCGATGAGTGTTTGTTTCGACTTATTTTCTTAGAAATCATTTTCTATACAGGATAAATGTATCAGAAAAGTGTGGTCATGTTTGGTACAGATCATCAAATTGAACTTTCTCCTTGGCACCAACACCGTAATCGCGAAAAAAATATTATCTGTCCCATACAAATAAATAAATAATACATTTCGATCGAGTATATATTGAAGTTTTGTATGGGACAGCTGATTACGCGATTACGATGTTGGTTCCATGGAAAAAGTGGTTCAGTACCACACCCATAAATATTACCACATATTACTGACACACGCAGCTGTATAATTATAGTGTTAATTATAAGGGGTTTGTACTGACCATTATTAACTTTCACTATGGGAACAACCCCGAAATCGCATTTGACGAGCTATGCGAACATAAATGTAGGGAACAGATGATTTTTTTTTTTCTTGTTTGAACATAAAATTAAAGGATGGAAATTCATACAAAAACACAGTTGTATAATCATCATTATTTTATTAGTAATACTTGAAAATGTTAGAAATTGATTATTTGAAAGATACAAAGTTATAATAATTTCCTTCAATAGAATATTAACGCGACGAAAAACTTTGTTCAATCATTTTGTATTTCCTTCAACTTGTACTTAGTCGTACGTGTATCTCTTTCACAGTAATCAACAACTAAGTTATTTCTGTCACTTATAAACTAAGTTATTTTAAGTAATACAAAGAAACTTTTTATTAATGTGAATGTGAAACATCTTTTTATGAATAACTTAACACCGTTTGTCCACCGCACCGGGAGCGAGAAACAGATGAACGCTGATGTAGCAACAGTAAATTTACTAAAGCGTCGTGTTTCGTCATGTTTATCGTTGACGTTCCCGTTCCCGGTGCGGTGGACAAACGGCCTAAGGTACTAACATCAAAGCAATATTTTTACAAGCTTTACAGCTTTTTTTACAGCTTCCTTCGTTCGTATGTTGTTTTCAGTTACTCGCATTGACATCCATTTTTAAATAAAGGTTTTTTAAATAATAATAAAAAAATTAAACAATTCGATATTTTAGAGATTCCTCACAACAAACTTTAATTTTTTACGGAATGAAAATTAGTAGGTATATCACAAAATATTCATTCCGCGTGACTAATCTTGAACATTATAATTTAGAGCTCACTAATTATATTAGTATAATATTAGGCTTGTCTTTATACATCTAAATAATACAGGACGGCAATACAAAATATCATCACTCAACAACTCTGCAGATCGCAAAAGGAAATAAAAATGTAACGAAAACCTTGTTAAGAAGCTTACATTACTAAAGACGCACAGAATAAAATATGCGAATATTCTAACAATTTGCAGCTTCACCGAGCTTTACCGATATTACGTGGAACAACGCGGTTGAATCTAAACCTGCATCTATTGTACGTATGCACCAACTACCGCTGTGCACAATTGTACAATGGCCCTTACAACTGCTCTTTTGGCTTCCGCATCATTGTACAGTCGCTAACAGCACTGCCGAATACATTTCCTATTTTAAGGGCGGTTATAGACCTGATCGTTTTGAGCTCGTTTTTGCATACGCGTTTACAAAAGAGCGACATTTCGCGCTTCAAAAAATCGAACGGGCATATACGTGTGTATACGTTCGCATGAACCAGTAGGTCTGGTAGTAGCAATTTTGTTTTGGTACGAGCTAATAAGTTCATACGTGAAGTATGTGGCAAAAACGCGCGTATACGAGCGTTTAAAAACGAGTTTATACGTGCATTAAAAACGGCAGTGTGTAACCGCTGTAAAGCGACTGCAGAGTTGCTTCATGAACCGTGATCTAAAGTCTCAAACAAGTTGAGAGTCGACGTATCCTAACGCCCTAATTCTGCTGAAACCGCCGTCTGGGGCCATCGTTACTCTAATGTGTGTGATGACACCCGAATCACAGTCGAACCAGTGCTCATTATGGGCTGATAGCTGTAATTGAAAATGGAGGCTTTAATAAATTGGATTTTGTAACTCAGCGGCGGTTGCCGTTTTATTTACCCTTGCTAATGAAGAGTAATGTTTGGAAAATGTTACCGCAGAGATTGAAGGGTTAGAATTGGAATTTGAAAAAGAAATATACCACAAAAAAAAACACATTATTTATAAACTGGAGAGTAATTTTGAATTTGGAAAAGGAATTTATTTAGAAAACAAAAACAAAATTGTACGGTTAACAAAAAAAATGTTAGCAATGGGAGAACCAATGACGTTTAAAACACATATCATTAGGGGAAGACAAATAAATGATAAAACTAAAAGAATAATAATCAAAAAACTTTCTTACCTTGCTAGGCTTCAGAATATTACTCCAGTTACCATCTGTCTCAGGATACCAATTCTGTCCCAAGTACGCCCCCTCAATCTTGATGGAGTCAGGATAATTGCCTTTAAAATGGTTGGTGTCCACAAAAATTTGCTTCATGTGCCCCGGGAAGCCCAATTTGAAGACGGCCCATTCTTGACCTTTGTGAAATAATATTACTGTTAGACGCTGACAGTGATTTTGAACTGAATATTAATATGACTACTAGGGAGTAACATAAAATAATATCACGACAGTATTCCACGATTGGTTAGGCAGAGGTGCAACTAATAGTACACCCACATTTTTCGCCACTTATGTTTATGTCCCATGTAATAGGGAGCGTGTCAATTGCCATCAACCGGGCACAATTCCAGATTCCGTACTGCTACTGAGAAATTCTCATGAGATGGCAAGATATGGCAAAACTCAATAACCCTTTGCGTGACCCGGGAATCGAACCCAGAACCTCATACTTAGCAGTAGCGCTTGCAATTACTAAAACCAACAAGGCTTCGATAAAATATTGGTTTCAGTTATATCCAAAATTTACAGTTTGCATTGAATTAAACATTATTTAAGTGTTTCAAATTACTATTTTCTGGTATTCAGAAATTGACACAATTAATATTGTATTTGCGAGCTGTTAGCTCAAATTCTGTGAACTTCTTAGGATACTAAATAATCCTGGCAGGGTTGCGGGTTAGTCCGAAAGGGATACCGGGACCTTGGCAACAGGCAACTGAAGGAACACGGGTGGGTTTTAGTCAGTAAAAGTCTGACACGCCCTTCCGCTCCACCCAGAGCGGGAGAAGTCATTGGATGATTTCTCACCCTCAAAAAAAAAAAATGTATACTAAATAATAAATGATTTTGTATTTACCTGTACTTTTCATGGTTCCGTCATCGTTGGCTTCAATAACATTAGGCCTGTCCAATCTCCGGGCTGTTTCCCAACCGTCCGACATACATTTACCCTTTGAAGGCTTAATTATGTTCTTGGGGTGTCCGTAATGGGCATTTGAAAAACCTATAACAAGAACAATCAGATGGTTAATTTATGAGAACTTTTCATTTTTTTTTTTTATTTGAAATGTTTTCGATTTTAAGTCAATCTGCCTAGACTTTTCCCAACTGTGTTGGGGTCGGCTTCCAGTCTAACCGGATGCAGCTGAATACCAGTATTTTACATGGAGCGACTGCCTATCTGACCTCTACAACCCAGAACGAAGTAAAGTATTGTATTGAATTATAATTGGTCATGAAAACTTTTGTATCAACGAATTTCAATTGTTCAATCTATCAACTATTGCCACCCATCCTCAGACCGACCGCGGCAAGCGTAGCTTTATCTAATGGAAAATCCCGTGCAGCTGTTATTACTTAGCCACGAGCACTATGAAGCCAACAATAACCAACCTAATTACCTATCTCTGTACTATCAAGTTTCAACGTCTCACACAAACGTCTCTCGAATATTATTATCTTTACCTTGGCAGACAGCACCATTCAACAAAGACACTAGGTCTATAATTTGATTTCTCGGAGGTAGCTCTGGTCTTGCCTCACCAAACACCCTCAGGCGAGCAATGCCTCCATCCGGGTAAATGTTCACACGAATATGGGTCCAAGCATCGTCGCTCAGTACCTGAAACAAAAATATCTTGAGTGTAGTTCCATGTTTTAATTTCTACGAGTTTATTCCTGGATTTTGAAATTTCACTCTAGTGTGTCATAAATTAGAGCTAGAGGCGAGAATGTCGCGAATTTATTTCAAACTTTCTATTTGAAATTATGGGGTTGTTTTTGGATTTCTGAATTTTATTTTAGTGGAGTCACAGCTAGTTCTGTAGGATATTATGCTTATTAACAAAGTTCAAGGAAATTTTCATAATTATGGTATAATATTCATAATTTATGACATATTTTTATCAGAGTTTAGAAGTTGTGCTTTCTCATAAGAGACGCGACTTTTTATTTTATGTGAAATGGAGATTCATCTTCTTCCTTATTTTATATCAACACAATCTTTTCCGTTTCTTGCAACTGTGTTATGAGTTTTCAACGTACAAACGGATTTATTTTAAAAGTTTTTGCACTACAGACACAAGTTCCATCCGTCTTATTTTCAGAAACGCAATTTAGACGAAGTGCGATTTCGGGAAAGTTGCAATTTGAAAGCAATGCAATATTTATTGGGGATTTATATAAATTGGTATTTGGTCTAAACTAGTCAATCATATTTGCCGTGCTATTTGTGGCATCTAGACAAATCCCGTGTGCAATTTACGCTGCAACCGTATGGGATTGGGTACATTTCATTATTTGAGGATAGCCTTTCCCAAAGTTACCGGAGTACCGATAAACATATTGCTTGGCCATGTTTGTCGAAGGACCGATGGCTGGTTGAGCAGACGAGTCCCCGAGTAAAGACTGCGTATCGGGCAGCGTAGGGTGGGACGCCCCCCAGCTAGATGGACCGACAACCTTAAAAAGGTGGTTGAATCAGACTGGATGTGGAAGGCAGAGGACAGAGTGTTGTGGTGAAGCCTGGGAGAGGCCTATGTCCACTGGACTGCCATAGGCTGAGTAGATTGATTCTCAAAACCAAATATTTTTGTTACGTAATTAGCTCAGCTCGGTTAAGAAAAAAAATCGTGAGGAAACCGGCATGTCCTAGAACCAAATGGTAAATTATAGCCTTCTCCCTCTCGACGAGAGGAGGCCTGTGTTTCAGCAGTGGGAAAATTATTGGCTGGTCATGTGTCATAATTATCATGTCAATTAGCTGTAAACGGTCTATGTTACTACAATACTTAAAGTTTTGCATCTATTTGGAGAAAAACAACATTTGAAGAAATTATATGAATTATAAATTCACGAAAATGGCTAATCTCTCTTGTCAAATGTTGGTTTCCGTAAATTCTACAGCTTTACTTCATTGGTCATTATTAACTTGGGTATAACAGGGAATTAGAAGAAGATTCTTTATAATGTTGCATCAGACTCTTAAATATAGAACAAATATCATCTTTGGAAAATTACCTTCTGGAAATTGAGCCTTGTTTCCTCATAGCCGGGCCGCAGGGCTGTAACGGGTACTAACTCATCCCATTTGTCAGACTTAAGTCGTTCGATATGTTTCAATTCGAATTTGTTGCATGCCGTACCCATTTTGGAGAGTCTTGTTGGAATTGATTCTTCTTCTGTAACAATAAAAATACTTTATTTAGAATTGCCTTAAGTTTACCTATATTGGGACAGGATTTCTATTTTTTAATTTCATAAATTTTTCAAACTGTTTGTTTGACCACCTTCTGATAAGCTCGCTGATTTTGCTAATATTATCATACAAATTTCATCTAATTTATCTGATAGATAGTGTGAAACAGTCCTTAAACTTTTCACTTACTAACTTTATAAAAATTTCATAAAACAGTAGTTCCCCAAGTAGAACTTATTATTATTATTAAATAGGTCTTCCCATCATATTAAATATCTTGGTAAGAGGTATCCATAGTCTAATAAACGCGACATTTTACGATATAGTCCTTGGCAAGACTACTCATACAGCCCCGCGGGTATCATATGATACGCCTAAACATAAGGTACGCAAATGAGCAGTAAACTGCAGAAACTTTTGTCTCTACGGATAGTAGAGGACACTGCGTTCCAGTAAAAGTATAAGGTAGTACAGTGACGATAGAATTTCTCGTACATTTTTACCCTTATGGTATGCTTGTGGGTAAAAATGTACGATAAATTATATCGGGAAGGGAATTTTTCTACGAGTCCAAGTAGGAACTATTTCTTCCCGATTCATGATTTGTATGAAACAACCTGTGTGTGTTCGTGCGTATACTAAAGGTATACCTTTAACTAACCCTTCTGGGATTACAAGAAATTATGTGTAATCTGTCGGATATTTAACCGAAGTTCAACCAGGCCATGAATCGTAGAAGTTTTCGGAAAAATATTGGGCTAAACATAATATCTATAAGAATCGCAAGAACCATGTTTCATATTATTATAAAGATCTTAACATCAGTTTCTGTTTTGTCACTCCTACCCATTTCGCTCTCTATTGATTGCGATGTCTCTCAAAAAACATGATTAAAGAACGCAATAATTCTCACAAACAGCAACAAAGATTTTTGAAACACTTCATGTACTAGAAACAGTATTCTTAGTTCTACTATGATTGATTAGGTCCCAGGGATAAAGAGTCTCAGTTTCCAAGACCTTTCTTTGGCAAAAATAACGAGTGTCCGGTAAATAGCATTGGAAAATTGCCAGGACACGCCTCATTGCGCTAGAACTAAGTGCTTTGCCAGTACTAGGTATGAAGGTAAAGTCAGCAAAAGAGATGAGTATTTAGACTAACTTGGAAGTACTTTCTATTCGTGTTGTTTGTGAGAGAAGCTGATTTCAGACTACGCTATAATATAATAGAATATAGTCCGTAGCACAACAATATCGCTCGCCATTAATTGATTTTAAAATATGTTCACACTTTACTATATATTAATGGAAATGTATGGCGAGCGACATTTTTATGCTATGAACTATATGCTATATTCTAGATATATTATAGCGTAGTCTGAAATCAGCTTGAGATGTTAAAGACTTGACTCCCTGCTGGATAGTCAAGTTTTAAACATCTCTTTTTAAGACTTTGTCTTATGTTTGAATGTTAATTACTTGCACAAAATAACAAACTAACAAAGAAAATAATGAGAGGACACTGGCATGTCTAGGAACCAAAATTTTTAAGACATGACTGTGGACATCCACCAACGCACTGGGCCTGCATGGTTGATTATGGCTGAATTCTAGAGGTCGGAACATTATAAGCTGATTTTGTATGCAGACATGTAATCAAATAATGTTAGCGCTATAGTAAAGTTTAACCTACGGTTGTTATTTCTCGCTTGTTTACCTAACTCTTTTGCTAACTGTGCTTGAGTGTGTACTTGTGGCCAATGAAACATGTGGAGGTTTTTGTAAAAAGAGGATTTACGGATAGCAATCAGTTTTTGGGAGGAACTTCGAATTGTTAGGTTAACTATAATATTGCCTTCAATGTAATTTAGTCTTAGATTTTTACGGATCTAGATTTGTAACTTATTTCTAAAGTATTTGAAAAATGTATTTATTTATTTCTGATTGAAGTATGGAATGCGCTGGATGCGAGAAGCACAGAACTGGTCAATGTGGCGGTGCTTGGGGGCCCCCAAGCACCGCCACATTGACAGATAGGCCTATCTGTCCAGCAGTAGACGTCTTTCGGCTGAAATGATGATGATGATGATGATGAAATAAGTATAGTACATATTTATTAATATTATGGTACTTACTTATTTATTTCTGATATAAATATGTAATCTTATTTTCCTTTACAATTGAGAAAATAGGAAAATTGTGCCTTTGTCGACATTTGATAATAGGTTAATAATGTAGGTACCTTTTTTTTTTTGTAACTCAATTAATTGTTAAAAGGAATATATCATAAGAGTTTCTAAAGATACTTTTATGTGATTTTCCTTTGAGAGTTCCTTATTCGTTTTCCCCATGGAGCTCAAAAAACATTTATTGCAGCGTAAGTGATCCAAATTCAGTAATAACTATGGAAATACCTATACAAAAACACTGCCTCGTTTGGTCTAGTGGTCACAAACGCGACTGCTGAGCTGTGAGGTTGTGGGCTTGACTCCTAGGTCGAGCAAATAAGTGTTATTGGGTATTTCCTTCAGGAATTTCTCAATAGTATCCCGTAGTCTGAATTTGTGCCCTGTTTATGGCAATACGCTCTCCCCTATTACATTGGATTTAATCATAACTGGGAGAAGTGTGTGGGCGAGAGGTTTTTTTTTTCCTCTCCTACGCTATCCCACTCCTGGGCAAAGGCCTCCCTCCACTCCTTCCATCTTTCGCGAGCCCGCGCGTCCTCTTTCTAGTTTTGATGGAACCTATCCAGCTCGTCCCGCCATCTCCTACGTGGTCTGCCGCGACCCCGTCTCACTGTCTCAGGGCACCAGTTCTGCGCTATTTGGGCCTACAGTTTGTCCGGCATGCGGCAGACATGTCCTGCCCAGTCCCATTTAAGTTGGGTAGCCTTTAGTTGAGCCAACTTGATGTTATGTTATAGTAAAACACTCACCTTCAGGTGTCAAGCACGCTGCTTGTATTGAATACTTTGGCGCATAGTTTCCCGTGAAAAATGCTGTGTCGACTAACAAACCTGAAACAAAATATATCAAATTAATAATCATCCTCATTTGCCGAGCCTTTGCTAATTATATTGGAGTCGGCTTCCAGTCTAACCAGATGCAGCTGACTACCAGTATTTAACATGGAGCGGTTACCTATCTGACCTTCACCAACCAGTTAATGGGTAACACAATACCCATTGGTAAGATTAGTTGGCATAGTTCCGATTTTCAGACTACCCTTAAACCCCACCCAGCGACTGTTACGAGTATAGATCTACAAATTTTATTATCCTAACTAATATTATAAATGCGACAGGGAGTTTGTTTGTTTATTCGTTTGTTACGCATTCACGCTGAAACGGCTAAACGGATTTAGATGAAATTTGGCACATGCGTAGACCATGACCTGGAATAGGACATAGGATGAAACCGCGGGGCGCAGCTAGTTTAATAATAATTACTAGCTTCGCTCTGCGGTTTCACTCACGTATGTAAGTCTCTATCCCGTGGGAATATCGAGATAAAAAGTATCCTATGTGTTAATCCAGGTTTGCCAAATTTCATCCAAATCCATTCAGCCGTTTTTGCGTGATTGAGTAACAAACATCCAAACACACAAACACAAACTTTCACATTTATTATATTAGTAGGATTACATTTATATTATTAGTATGGATACGTACCACGAACAACACACTTGGTCGCCAATTTCAAGATACACCAGTCATGACCCGCGATCCGTTTCCTGCGGGTCTCCCAGCCGTCCATCCACTTGCCGTACTCGGTGTACTTATCTTCGATGAATATCGGCTCGGAGTCAGCTATCATGTTCTCGCATGTTGCGAAGAAGTCGTCTGTTGCGAAGACTACTTCTCCACCAGACTGTGTGATAATATATTTTCGTTAGTGATTTTTTTTTCTAAATGAATGTAATTATATTTATTTGGTTTTAAGTCTATATAGTCCTCCAGGCCCTATTTCGTCCATGGCGGCCAATCTCAATGGAGACTAGCCTTCGGCGCGGGAGATATTATAGTGCACAAGGGTGTGGGCAAACACAGGTGCACTCTCTCTTCCCTCACTCTCATAGTCCGATGGGACGGCAACCTGACACGACCGGAGAGAGATCAGGCGCAGAACCAACGGCTTAACGTGCTTTCTGAGGCACGGGGGTATCACACCCCCAACTTCCAAACTCCGGGCTGTTTCTAAGAAATTAAGTATAACTACTACTACTATTTTAAGTATGGTTAATTTCGAGTCACATTACTGAAAGTCCCTGGACTATCGTCCCCGTTACTAACTTTCTTGAGTTTGAGTAAATTCACCACCTTAATTTTATATTATTTAATTTTATTATATCGATACAGAACTTTAGATTTATTTATACAAAGCTTTATTTTGTAAATCGATTTCGTAAAAGTGGATTTCTGAGGCACCTTATTCCCTCGTATTTGTAGATTTCGTGACCAAGAGCTTAAAGAATAGTTTACATTTGTAGCTTTAGTTGTACGGATACCGTACGTACTGCAATTTATGATACCCTTTTAATCAAAACTGGAATTTACTGGATTTTAACCAAAACAGCCTGTGTATTCTGTAAAAATTATCTCACCGTGAAAACTGAAGTGAACTTGAAGTTACCTGTCTTTCCACCTAATGCTAGGGATTGACACTATTGACAACTCACTTCACCTAAGTTTTGACGGTGCATATTTTAACGAAACAAAATGAGTAAAATTTGACTATAAATGAAGTATCGATTGTATTTAAATAGGTGATAGATTCGGTGCAAACTAACCAACTAAATAATAAACACAGAAATAATAATGTCGGAGAATAAACTCACCCCAATACTTCCAAACTCGCTTAGCTCAGCGAACGCCGGTACGATAGTCTCAATCATCTCTACTGTTATCACTGAAGCTAACGAGTTACTTAACTCAAGCTCAAACACACACTGATAACAAACTGTCTTGAACCCCGTTATATATAGTCTTTGTTTATAAATAAACAATGTCTACCTATATCTATTTATTTACAAATATAACTACATTTCTATAAATGTAGGTAGTTTTTTCCCGCTTCACGCAGGCTTCAATTTAGATGACTAAAAAAGTGAATGAATTTAGATTGTTTTGTTCCGAAAATAGAATTCTTCAAATAACTTGACTAGTCATAGTGATAAAGCGATTTAAATATGCGTTCTTTTTTAAATAAAATTAACGGGATCAAGGATTATAGCATGATAGACGAATTCGGATCCAATCAATATCTACCAAACCGTACTGCACCCGCGTGCGGCTCACTTTTGGAAGAAGCCTTTCATATTATGCATATTCATATTCATAATATCTTTATTTACATTCCATCATTTTGAAAGGTGTTACAATGGATAACGCTAAGGTTGAATTAGAGACCCTGTAGGGCACAGCAAATAGTATAAAATAAATTCTTAAAATTAAAATAGCAAAAATAATTCTTAAAAAAAAACACGAAACAAATTAACTATAAAACATCCCATTAACATCCCTCGTCAAAGTAGTGGAAACATAGTAGGCTGATAAAATGATTAGGTAGTCTATGCATGAGTATTTTATTTTATTCCAATAAAAAAAAATCTTTTTCTATTTTAAAACTTAATTTTTAGAAACATATTTATTTGATTGCTCATTGTAACCTAAATGGAAGAAATCACTGGCTCCTGAAATACAGGTACTTTAGTACCTAGTTCTGGAGCCAGGGTGTCAAATTTTTTTGTAAACTGTTTTCATGGCAATAATTTTTTTAATAAGTAGTGAAAGAAATGGGAACTGGAAAACAGTCCAGGAGTGACAAGAAAGGCTAACAATAGCTCCCACAAGCATCCTAAGAACTTAGACCACAGTAAAGCTGATAACGGTTAAAGACCGCATTATAATCGTAGGGAAATGTTTTAAGATTGCTAGTCTCATATTGTTTATCATTAGTGGACTCTCTGTCCATTGCGAGACTCGTGTTATGCATAATGGCATTACGTGCATCCACCATACTTGCATTAGCAATCTCGATGACTAGGTTTATTGTAAATCTGCCTAACCTTTTCCCATCTATATTGAGGTCGGCTTCCAGTCTAACTGGATGCAGCTGAATATACCAGTGATTTATATGGAGCGACAGCCCTTCCAATCTCCACAACCCAGTCTTACCCAGGGGTAACTCGATACCCCTGGGTAAGACTGGTTGTCAGACTTGCGCTTCTGATTAGGCCCGTAACGACTGAGAAGATCTACGAATGACAGCTGAGACCAACAACTTTACGTGCTTTCCGAGGCGCAGAGGGTTCTTGATATATAATGGACTGTGAGCCATCCATGAACCGACAGCGGCAAGCGTAGAAGCGCGAAGCGCTTACCCTTCTATCGACCTATCGTCATCATCTGCCTAGCCTTTTCCCAACAATATTGGCGTCGGCTTTCAGCATAACCGGATGCAGCTGAATACCAGTATTTTACATGAGCAACTGCCTATCTGTCCTCCACAAATCAGTTACTGGGTAACACGATACCCCTTGGTAAGACTGTTTGTCAGATTTCCCCTTGACCCTTCTATAGACCTATGTGGCTGTTATTATTTTGCCACGAGCCCCTCTTTTGATTGATTACCATGGAAACGGTAACCTTTCTAATGATGACACTGGTTGGTAGGAATTCAACAAATTAGATGACTACCTCATTTCGAGTATGTATGATGCCTATTCGAGTAGGGGAAGACCAAAGAAACGATGGATGGACTGTGTGAAAGATGATATGGCTAGAAAGGGGGTGACTACCGAGATGACGACTAATAGACAAGTTTGGAAGAAAAATAAATGTTGCGCCGATCGCTAATAAATTGGGATAAGGGCAGGAGAATGATGATTGATGATGATTGATGATAATTACCTCGTCATCTTCTGGTGACCCAAACTGTTTCGAAAAATGTATACATTATGTACTTACCTACCAGAAGGTTACCAAAAATAGGAGTGTGTAAAATAAACAATTTATGAAAAAGCTTTCGTAAAGTTTTGAATGAAATGTCATAAATTCCAATGTGATTCAGCAGTAAACCTTGACATAAAGGTACAATAAATCATAATAAAAATAATGGATTCAGTTCATTTCAGTATTTTAGTATTGTACACAATTTTATTTTTTCCATCAATTTGTAACTTTTTTATATGCTAGCTTATCAAGTTTTTTCTCGACTGTTTTTATTCGTTGCGCTGTAAAACCTCACAGTTATTTTGAGTACTTTTATGTTTCTTTTTTTTAGTTCTCATTTACATTATTCCTAAGTGAATGGAATGAGTGATAGCGTGGCAGGTGACAGGGGAGAATGGAAGAAGAGAACGTGCTGCGCCGACCCCAAATAACATGGGACAAGGGCAGGAAGATGATAATGGTTACTTTATTCCAAAATTACGAGAACGTTTCTGTTTACCTTAACTTTAGGTACTGATTTCATCAGAGATACCAACTTACTGTAGAACTATTCTCTTAGTGCCGAGGGACGTTAAGAAAATTGTTGTAGTGTACTAAGCTGATATTGTTGTGGTACCTACGGTAAAAAAAATCTAAGTTTTTGAATTCTATAATTTCATTATATTTTTAATCTGAACTCATTTCTAGATTTATATCGAGGAAAAGCACACTTTCAAATGCTTTCCGTCTCTTCAAATGCTTTACTGATTTTTGTTTTAGAAATCGACTGATAAACATATTTTTCCATAAAATATATGAATTATTTTATTTTATAGAATATAACATGTTATTATTTATGAACTGTAGTTTAATAGTTACAATTAAAAAATTATCCAACAATACGCTCCAAAACAGCTGGAAAATTCTACTTTTTTTCATCCTTCAGCGAGTTTAGCAAAAATACTTTAATACAATAAAACCAGAGAACAGTCTTTTGTTACGCTAACCGCAGCAAGGTGACAAAAACATTACAATAATCTTTAACAAAAGATTAAACGGTGCAATTCAAATATAGTGACAACAAAAAAGTAAAATGTTTAAAGTGCAAAAGATCACAGGACAGAAATAGATATTAAAGACTATTTATTTCAGCACTCGATTCCTCGAAAGTATCAAGAAGTTTATATTTATATTTAAATAATTTGTTTTAATTAATAACAGTGTAGGTAGAATAATTATGTTAAGATTACCCGCATCATGACGTGGGAGCTGTTTCTAGAAAAAGTTATTAAAATTAACAATTATTTTCGTATTGTGAAGTATAGTGTTGTTAGAAGCCCGAACTCTGGATATGTGCCCGGTTGATAACAATAGACTGTCCGTAATTTAGTTGTACTATAGAACTCCGAGGTGAGCCTACGGTACCGGCACTAATAAAACACCATATTAAGTTAGCAGGGGATAATTATAAAGGACTACGTATTTCATATTATTTTACTATGAATCTTCTGGCACCCGCCCTGACAGCTCGCGGGGCATACCTCGTCTGTTTTTTACCTATTCCAAATACAAATCTAATGCTTGTCTGCTAAACATGCCATCAACTTGAAAGTACTAAGGTTTTAATCCAAACCATACAGAGTAAAGCCTCTAAAGTACTATGGATAAATCTCTTCAGATAATACAGACATAATGTTATGTAAAGTTATTCAATACTTATTGGGCCCTGATTAATCATTATTATCCTTCTGTCAATTAATCTAAAGATGGCGAGGCAACTGCTCTCAAAACTGTATCTATTATCCCTCAGTTCAGAGTTCAATTTTCTTTTTCAAATATCTATCCATATTTTTGTAAGACTAGGTACCTCTTTTCGAAACTAAACATAACTATCTCTTATTTGCTGATGGGATAAGAAAGAAATTGCAGAAAATTAGGAGTAAGTGTTTTGTTTTATTCTGAAACTTTCACACCAAAGCTGTGGAACATTTTAGATATTTAAACATGATATGCTCTCAAAACGGTTAAGGAAAACATCGTGAGGAAACCGGCATGTCTTAGAACCAAAAATTCGAAGACATGAGACATCTACCAACCCGCACTGGGCCCGCGTGGTGGATTACGGCCCACTCCCTCTCATAGAGAGGAGGCCTGCTCTGCATCACTTGCCCATACCGGGACAACCGATTTCCTTGTGTGGAAATCGCTTGTCTTCGTTCGGCTTTTTAGTGACCGGTGCCACTTTCAGACTTCCTTAAAAGACAGACTTGAAGCTATAAACAGAGTACAGACAGTTAAATCTTATTTATTTATATAATACTTTAAGCACACAAATGTACAGAGGCGGACTTAATGCCGTAGGCATTTTCTACCAGTCAACCTTTGGGTGATGCAGAGACAAACAGTGGTAGGTGCAATAACTAAAGTGTGGAATAAATATTTATTTAAATAATCAAAATCTAAAAAAAAAAAAATGTGTGTAATGTATATGTGGAATATATCTTGTTCCTAATGTCGTGATTTATTCAGGTTTAGTCGTGTACACTTCACTTTATTTAAATTACTATAAAATATACTGGTCTTATAATCTCACGCCATAAAAATTTATCATAAAACTGAGTTGATTTAGAAGCTTTGGTTCTTCGTGAGTTTTATGTTTTTAATTTAAACCTTAGCATTTTTTATAATCGTCACACTGACTTTTACTATCTTCTTAACAGGCCGTTAATGTAGGTGCGTGTCGGCAAGCGTAGCGTGGGACGCCCCGAGCTAGATGGACCAAAAGTGGCTGGGACAGACTGGATGCGGAAGGCGGAGGACAGGGTGTTGTGGCGCAGCTTGGGAGAGGCCTATGTCCAGCAGTGGACTGCGATAGGCTGAGTTGATTGGTTGATTGATGTAGGTAGGTATAGTATGATGTTAGATGAAGACTACAAAGAATAATTTTCGAAGGATAATGCCATTAATATAGAATATAAATATAAAAGAAAGGAAAATAAATATTTAATGTAATTTACTTACACTACTGGGTCACATTATAGAGACACTGCAGCGCCCCACGGTTTCACCCACGTAAGTTTCGATCCCCCGGGAATATCAGGATAAAAAGTATCCTATGTCACAGGTCATGGTCTACCCCTGTGCCAAATTCCATCCAAATCCGTTCAGCCGTTTTAGCATGAAATCGAAACAAACAAACTAACTTTCGCATTTATAATATTAAGTTAGGATGTAACGTTATTACACAACGTGTAGATCCAATATACCTAGTGGGGGTATTTTATATTAATTGTACTTGCAACCACACGTACGCAGTAGAGTCACCTTACATTGATCACTAAAATCACTCATGTCTGGACTGATTATCATATTTAGGTGATAGGTCATCGACAATTGGTTTGAAACCGGTTTGAGCCACGCGTGCGCAGTCACTGGGTCGCGTTTCAATGATAAGACGGCACTACGGCAGACGTTATGAAATTATGTTTTGTTTTTATGATAGCATTTAATAATATAAATATGTAAATTGTTTATTATTATTTTGGTTTAGGCACGCACTGTCTGCTTTAGTGTCTGTCTGAATTGGGTGACTAAATGTTTTCTTGGCCTGAAAGAATTGAGGTTCCTGATTTGAGATTGGAAAGAATACTTTTATTTTCTGTAGCTATATAATATTGGCCAACAAGTGTTGTATTTTCAAGGGTTCGGTTCCGCGGTTTCACCCTCGTAAGTCTCCATCCCGTGAGAATATCGGGATAAAAAGTATCCCATGTCCTATTCCAGGTCATGTGCCAAATTTCATCCAAATCTTTTCAGCCGTTTTAGCGTAACAAACCAATAAACAAACAAACAAACCACTTTCTCATTTATAATATTGTATAGTTAGGATATTTCTTGATCTTAAGGTAGGTATGAGAGAAGATTTTCATCAATAAACTTCATTCGATTTACATAACGAAACTTCTCGTTTGATTTTAATTGCGCCACCGTTTTTACACGATTACCGTATCGATGTCACATGTAGAAATAACGTGCTGAGTTGAAAGATCAATTAAAATGCATGAGGCATTGAGGCAAATAGCTTGAAGCTGATAGATAGATCGCTGTAACCAAGTCAATATTTCATGATAGCCAATAATTTAAAGTCGGTAGAGGTGAGTAGTAATCGGAACAGGCGTGCGTGTATGACCTGATGTATGAACGTAAACGAAGCAAAAGGAGTAAGTAAGGATCGTAACAGGTGGCGTTCTGCAGTTTCTGCCTACCCCCATGGGAAGAAGGCGTGTATGCAATGTAATCTGTCGTAAAAACAACAACGACAACGACACATCGATTTTTTGTAATAGTTCGGTTTTGCAAAAGTTATTTCTGTCACACGTGTCAAGTCATGTCCTGTCACACATGTGTCCAGTCATGTCCTGTCAGTTTTCACGGTGAGATGGTTACAGAATAGCAATGCTGTTATGCTATTCTGTAGAAATCTCATCGTGAAAATGTAGGTTCCCCGTCACTTAGCATCAGTAGGTATCGATGACAATGAAATGAAATGAAATGAAATTGTTTATTCTGTAAATAAGATATTGGAATCACTTTTACACGTCATATTATAAAGTTGTAAAAATAAGCTAGATGAGGTCGGCGTTTCCTATCTGACTACTCTGAGAAGAAATGCCGAAACAAACTCAGAGGTCGCAGTCTCTTTTAAAGTCCAGACATAATCTTAGTCAGGCCATATGAGGACCATGTAGATTATAGTCTGAAATGGTCTTTTGAGGAGAACCACACAGATTTGAGTGGACCTGTCCAGTCAGTGCAAGCATTTGTCAGTAATAGTGGAGCTCAACTCAGAACTTAAGGAGCTCACCGACTCGACGAACAATACCAAAGAAGGGTATGAGTAGGTCGCATAAAGTTCTCAAATTGCCAGACCTTCGTTAAAACTAACTGAGAACGATAAAAATATAAAAATAAATATCCACATAGTCCTCACAGCTCACTCCATGGTCACTTCACCGAAGCTTTCACAGTGAGATGGTTACAGAATAGCAATACTGGTCTCTTCAAGGTCACTTCACCTAACTTTTCACGGTGACATCGGCTAAGTAAAATTTCGAAGCAAAGTCACAGCTCGCTTCAATATTCAACTCAACAATAAAACAACTCCAGTGTCAATACACGTCAATGTTAGCATAAATATAAATTCCAAATAACGCCTAGTAACATGAGAGTAGTCGCTAATGTCCCCTGTGGTCTTCTGAAAGGTAACGTCTATGTTCTGAAGATATTACCTTTGTATAGTACATTTTCTGAGTATTGCTCAAATGTCACTCGGTATTATTTACTTTCAGTGTCGAAGAATGTTAGGTGCTGGAATTTGCAATGTGAAATTGAAAATACACTAGAATACATAAAATCACTAGGCTTCTTCCTATGACGGTAGGCAGAAACTACTACAGAACTACTACTACTCATCATACTCCTTTTACTTCATCATCATCAGCCTAATAGCAAAAGAATTTTAGAAAAAAAATACATTATGCGAAAATAAGGGGTCCCCATAACAACACGTTCTAAAGTGTCTGCCCATAACCAGGTTATTTCATAGATAACCTAAACCTATTCCTGAATAGCAATTGAGTTCACGACCCGAAGTACCAGGCTGTCATAAATGATCGGAAGAACATTACTACTGCACCAGTCGTATGCACGGACCGATCTTTGTCCTTCATGTCCCGAGAAACTGGATAAAACTGGATATTTCTACTAGAGATAACGTTGTGTTTGGGTAACCCTCTAACTATATCGAAGTAGGGAAGGGCGTTCTAGAGTTTATGCGACGACCAGTCATACCTAGCATCCATTGCTGCATTTGTCAGCAGTTTTATCGATAATTACTAAACAGTAGAAGCAATGGATGTAAATTTTAATAATTTGGTCTTTGATTTATCGATAAAATTTGTAAGTCAAGAGTAAAGTGCATTACCAGTGGCACGTTCCAGTGTTTTGATATCAATTAGTTAAGTCGTTACACTTTTTGCCTTTATTTTTCTTTTTGATTCGAGCGTGTTCTCTCCCGGTTCCAATGGAAAAGACCAATAAATATTTCTCAATAACAGTTATTTTGTTGTTGTCAGTTCTAAAGTCGTATTGGAAGCAGTTCTGTCATCAATAAATTATGTATATTGACATAGTTTCAGCCAAGCGGAAAATTTTGTAGCACACGAAATTAATTTACAATAATATATTATTTGGAATCCCACAAAGTGGGACCCATTTGAAATAATAACTCGTAGAAATTAAATGATAATGCCATTAAAACATTCTTGTTTTAAAACAATAGTTTTCGTTCTGAGACTTTTCTTACACGTAAAATAAAATTACAGAAAATGATTTTAGACATGTCGTTCATCGAATGGTTGGAAGCGAGAATTAAAACATTGAAGGAAAAAAAAGAAGGAAGAAAATAAGTTTATTTGCGGTAACTTTGATATTATTGGACAATTTGGAAAATTCGACATTTTAATTTTTACACAAAAAGCAGCACACTGTGACCTTATTGGTGATGTTCTTCAAAAAGGTCAGGTGCGTGTATGACCAGATATATGAATGTAAACGAAACAAAAGGCAAGCTCCGTCGTTTGGGAAGCTGCGCCTAAAGGCTAAAGTCGTCAATCAGTGCATCCTACCTGTCATGACCTACGGAGCCGAAACGTGGACACTCACGGTACGGGCTGGTCCATAAATTCAAGGTCGCTCAGCGAGCTATGGAACGAGCTATGCTTGGAGTATCTCTGAGAGATAGAATCCGGAATGAGGTAATCCGGCACAGAACCAAAGTTGTTGACATAGCTCACAGAATAAGCAAGCTGAAGTGGCAAACCTAATGTTTGGCAAATGAACATTTAAACAATAACTTGTTTAACAAATAGTACTTTTACCAATTTTTATGTAGTCAAATATTTCAGTTGGCGCAAAATAAAAATTGCTAAATGTTTAGTGCCGTCAGTTTCAGGTAGCCTGTTTTTTTTCTATATAATCTAGTCGTTTCTGGCGTAGTAGGTCACAGTTTTAACCTAACCTAACCTAACAAATCATTTGACCAAACGTTTATTATCTAAAGATTGTTTGCTGTAATAAATCATTTGATGCCTAAATGAAATTATCCTTGATAATATTCTGCCAAGTAAAAATTTGACCAAATGAAAATGTGCGTACTAAAATTATTCCAAACATTGCATTGGTATAAAAAAAGGTTGCTAAAATTTGTTTGGGTAGTGAAATTTGGGCAAAATCTTTTCGGCAAAACGGCAGGATCCCGAATGGCGTGCAATTGGATTGGAGAGGCCTATAACGATTTTGGCATTTTTTTTTTTTGGTCTAATAGTGATTTGCCATATTTTTTTTTGTCATACTTATTTTGTTGCATAATTTGTTTTGCCATAATTTGAATCCGCATTTAATGTTACTAGGCGTAATGACTATGAGCATAATAGTGTTAAGGCATAAAAAAATATTGGAATAACGGACACAAAGTTAAGTTGTTTTTACGTAGTTATTATAAAATTGATGTTAGGTGGTTTAGGTTAGGTTAGGTTAGAACTGTGACCCCCTACCCACGAGCCAAGCGAGCGAAGCGAGCGGTGCCGCGGCAGCGGCCGGCGAAGTGCCATAAACGACTAGAAGCTATATAAGGTGTATCTATTCATACACGAAATTTCTTAAGTGGTCATTGTACTTGTTATTATATACGTTGTAGTGTCTAATTTTGTTGGAGACAATTATTATGCGTATTTCTTATGCGTTTAAAAATTATGTTTTAAAGTCATTATGCGTAAATATATTTATGCTTTTGAATGTTATGCTTATACACTATTATGATTGGTGAAATTATGCTTAAAATAATTATGCGTTTGCTGATAGGCGAAAATAATATTATGCGTAAATATTGTTAGGATAAAGAAAAGTATGCCATGTTATATTATGCCTTAAAATTTTATGCAAATGGATAGGGAACCGTTGTTATGTCGTGTTTTTTTTCTAATACTTAGGTGAATTAACAATTCTTTGCCAATTCAATTTTACTTTTTCTTTTTAAATCTTTTTCGGGTTTTACGTTTTATTCTTGTAACTGAATGGAAATTAACACAGAATTAAGATGATTCAGTTATTTTTATCACTCAAATTACGTAATTCTACCGAGTGACCGAGTAAAACGATACTGACGAGTGATTAGCAGATCGCTCGTTACTAATTGTTTATTTTCTGCCTAATTATACGCATTACTGTAATTGTTTACAATGATTTGGTAACAAAAATAAATAGCAGTCAGGGTCACTATCCACGTGTTTAAAAAAATTCGAGAACAAAATAAAATTCATTCTAGATGTAGAAAACTAATTATAGTTTATCATTAAAAAAAATTAAGGGCAGGGACGCATGTAACTAAAAGAGTGTTAATGTTGGTGGAGGGAGATGAAGAAGAATATCAGAGAAAAGATGGATAAACTATGTGAAAGATGATTTAGCTAAAAAGGGGTTGACTACCAAAATGACGGCTAATAGAGAAGTATGGAAGAAAAGGACATGTTGCGCTGACCCCAAATACATTGGTTTAAGGGCAGGAAAATAATGATCTTAATAACTTTTAATACAAGAACCGAAAGATTCTAAAAGAAAAAGCAATACCAGCATTTTTGAGCATAAATTCTTTGCAAAGCGCAGTATACAAAAGGCGACGTCGCTGACGGTGCGTCTCTAGTCGACGCTTGTCGAGTGCACCTCTTCCATTACTCGCTATCCGTACATTGATGTATTACACTCCGTCTTATATCTTATATCCAGTACACTGCTTCTTTCACTGCAAAATTGACCGCAAGTGCTATGGGGAGGGAAATAAGAGACACATTATGAAAATTATACAACATTTGAGCTTGCTAGGGCCTCGTGGTTAGGTTAGGTTAGGTTAACGCCTTCCAGCCCCCCTAAATGGGTCCAGGGGTGACGGACTCGGGGACGTCCGTCGCCCCCCAAACATCAGGACCCGAGGTGGCGGCGCGTAGTGTTCCACGCGCGCCCCTCTTAGACGTCACGGGGGGAGTCAAACACCTCACTCCCCCCCCTGACCCGAGGAGGCCCGCAGCGGCGGGCCGGCACCAGTCGGGGGTTGCGGAAGATTTTCACGTTCCCGCGACCCCCGGCGTAGGTGTGAGTCGGAACACCGGGGTGGTTTTTAGTCAGTAAGAGTCTGACAGACCCCTCCGCCCGCCCCAGGGCGGAGGACATCCATGAGGATTTTCCACCCCGGAAAAAAAAAAAAAAAAAAAAAAGGTTAGGTTAACGCGTGCTGAGTCGGTCCGAGAATGGGTGACCAGCCATTACATAGCTAGACCCCTCCGTGCCTCGGAAAACACGTTATGCTGTTGGTCCCGGCTGTCATTCGTAGATTTTTGTCAGTATCCGTGGTATCAGAAGCTCGAAAATCTGACAACCAGTCTTACCAGGGGATATTGTGTTACCCAGTAATTGGGTTATGGAGGTCGGATAGGCACTCGCTCCATGTAAAATAATAGTATTCAACTGCATCCGGTTAGACTGGAAGCCGACCTAAACATCGTTGGGAAAAAGCTAGGAAGATAATAATGATTCAAGCTTGCTATTGAAGTCTCTGTATGGGTCTACCATAATGCATAAATAATTCCACATTGAAAATTATGTAGGTACGCGCGTAAAACATGTCCCTCTTAGCAGTCGGGTAATTAGAATAATTGCCCTCTCAAAAGTAATACCTATGTTCTTAATTGAATAATATACTCATTAATAAAATTAACAAAACCGTAAAGTGAATTCAAATTACTTTCAACATTTTTAAAACACTTTATTCTTTACCCAAATTGACAGTTAATTTATCAAAAACCTCTAAGTGTAATGTAACTAAGAGTTTTTCATTCATTCCTTTTGATTGTCATTTGTTATTGCTGGAACATTCTAGGAGAAGTTAATTACCGAGCACTTAATTGAATGACTTTTAAACCGAAACTCAGTTCTTTTTCGAGCATTTTAGTACTTCGAATCGCTCGCTCGAGTTATTTACTTTGGCGGTGCTAATTGCTCCATTAAAAATATCTTTAGTTACACTAAATTTGATTTCATTTAGATTTGGTTTAAAAGAGCATGTTGGATCGCTTGATTAAATGAAATTTGTTTAAATAGAGAATAGATTAGTATAATCGTCTACTGAATGGTTTGTAGGACCTCATAAAATTCATTTTAAATGGAATGTTTTTGTGACATCTACCTCGAGAACGTTTGGTTTTAATTGTTTTCCATTTAGAAATATTTAATTTAACTGATTTGACTGGCTTTTGTCCGCGGGTTCACTAGCATATATGTCGAAAAATAACTAACGTACTATCGGGATTAAGTACCCTATGTGTTAATCCAGGCTATAAACTATCTGTGTGCTAAATTTCATCCAAATTCGTTCATCCGTCTTTGCGCCAATCCGGAATATACATACAATCAAACAGACAAACGGAGAAAAAATCTTCGTTACTATTTTATTTTTATTATTAAGTATGTATAGATAAACGATTTTACAATTGAGAACCTCTTTTTTTGTAACATAAACGAAGCAAAAGGAATATGTAAGGATAGTAAAGCAGGTGGCGTTCTGCAGTATCTGCTTGCCCCCAAGAGAAAAAGGCGTGAGTTAAGAGTATACATGTGTATGTGATTAAGAAGAATCGAAGGTTAAGCTACGTTTGCCGCGGTCGGTTTGTGGATGGGTGACCATCCATTATATATCGAGACCTCTCCGTGACTCGGAATAAGCAATTGATCCCGGCAGTCATTCAGTCGTTACTAGTCATAAGCCAAAAAGTCTGACAACCAGTCTTACCAAGGAAGTCCAACGATTTTAATGAAAGACAGAATTTCAATAATCGTTATAATAAAATGTTCTACTTTAGCATCTGATACTTTACGATAAGCATTAACATGACAACATAAAACGTCTAATTCAATAAATAGTCCAATTCTCAGGGCGCATGTTTCGCAGGAACTTGATGGCTGCATTTTATTGCCGCAGAGCAGTTAAACCATTTTCACGGTTGGTCTCATCATTTCTTACAGAAAGGAAATTCACTGTGTGAACTTTGAAGACAGAAATTACACACACTACGATACTATCTCTATGTAAACTGTGGGCCTAAAACGGCCACATTAGCAATTCCTCTAAAAGCGATTAATTTCCTGAATTTACAGCTGTCATTAGCAATTCCTCTAATTTAAAAAGAAATTCATAAAGTGTGGACCATTTTACGAATCTCCATAGAAAACTGTCAAACAGAGAACAATTATTTCGTAATATGAATCGCACGCAGATCATAATAATTATACTCCATGCTTAGTCCTCGATAATTATCCTGATTTACTATGTAGTCTCACTACATTTCCATCGTGTGCACGCGAATATTCAGAGAATAAATCCTGCAAGAAAAAACTTTTACGCTGGCAACTATAACCAGCTAATGTCATTCACTATTTTCGCGTCGTGTAGCGCACATCATTTTAAGAAAATTATTGAATTTTCTTTTATAAACTTATTACTTTTGATTATTATCAACAACAAATAATACCAGTCAACAAAATGTGGCGAAAATTGGAAAGAAACCGCTTAGGCGAGCTCAAGGGCGACTTCGGCGTCCCGTTTTTTGGAGTCAGTAATACAGGCCGATCGGCAAAAGACAATTATTTTTGTAAACGAAGAAGAAAACACAGGTATGTATGTGTGGTATAATGAAAAATTTCAGGGATTACGATTAATTTGGATTGCAAAGCAGCAGAGGATTATAATTATCCGCCATACTGCCAGTGCTCGGTCCGTCCGTTCTTGTACAATGTAACATGAAGTTCGTGTTACACAAGACAGTACTTATAGTGCTACGTGCAACAGGAGGTCCTGTTGACTCTACTTATAGTGCTATGTGCAACAGGAGGTCCTGTTGACTCCCGTCGAAACTTGTTCTCGAACCTCAAGTTGGGAAAAAACGCACAAAATATAATGTATACCTAGAAGTTCTATGGTATGCAGTGCCTATGCACAAAATGTTGTTTTTCTCTCGTGAGAAATTATTATTATTACAATAAGGCAGGAGCCTAGCTCTCGCAGCCTCAAGTTGAGGCAAAAAGCTCAAAATATAAATGTACTTATATCTAGAAGTTCTATGATATGTACTCAATATTGTTCTCTCGTGAGAAATTATTATTACAATAAGGCAGGAGCCTAGCTCTCGCAGCCTCAAGTTGAGGCAAAAAGCTCAAAATATAAATGAATATCTAGAAGTTCTATGATATGTACTCAATATTGTTCTCTCGTGAGAAATTATTATCACAATATTGATTGATAAAGAATCAGTTCTGCACACTAAGCATTATCAGACTTAGTTAGTCTATTGTGTGCTTTGTAGATCATATCCAAGATCTAAAGGATGGTTCTATGAGGTTGTATGAAGCAATGATAATGGCCTTGGGAAACCCGTCCAGTTCCAAGAAAATCTAAATGTTTTTACTTTCTTAAAGTCATCTAAAATGACTAAGATTTAAAATGATCAAGAAAGAAGAATTACCTACATAATGTAAAATGCATTTAATACTAGTACTGTTGAATTTACTATTGCTGGATGCTTCAAAATTGAACATGGATTTAAACGGCTGAGTCACCCAATCAAGGAAAACAACCAGAGGGTGGAAGACCACCTCAGTAATTTGGAATTGCATTACCGCAGTGTAAACAGTATCTATATTTTGATAAAAAAAAAAACAATCGGAACACAACGAATATTAAAATTCTCACCGATGTTTTCATGATTATTAAGCAACTTACTTTGATGATACCAGTTAAACTAGATAACAATCAAGATTAAAACAACAAATATAGCGAAACGGGACAGTTTCCTGTTTGGTGAAAAGTTCATTATTGAACATGTCAAGTCTGGGTAATTAATAAGGCAGCTACAACTACACTGTTAAGTAATTGTAAAGAAGGAAAACTCCAATGCCCCTTCACGTTTGATTCAAGCAGGGGGGAAGCAAGTGCTAGGACCATTGGGAAGTACCAACAGCAGAGGATTTCATCAGGCAAGACGTACTGATACAAACCTGTATGTCAATTATAGAGGTAATGACAATTGCATGTCGCCTTAAATATTTTACTCTTGCTGGCGGTGATCTTTTTCACACAAGATAAAGTTATCTGGTCATGTTTGAAGGGATATAGAATTCCATTTAAAGACATTCCTACACAACATAATACCTATAAAATTGTGCATTTTCAGAGTCTGAATATGTATTTAATACAACAAAAGAAATTGGTAAGTTGTTAGATTTGAGTGTGCAGTGTGTTTTTAATCAAAAATATTTATTGTACACAAACAAAATGGAGGTTCCAGTAAATCCAAAATGTCTGAATATAATTTATCCATACACAACAGTTTTAAAATGAAAGACATACCTAAGGAGGTTATGTAAAATAAAATGATCATTTGGGCACAATTGATTTATAAGATGTATATTTTTCAATATCATAGAACACTTATGACAAAACACATTTGAGGGTTTATTGTAAAAACAATTAATTCAATTGTTTGTGCTTTGGCTTGTGTACCTACTGCCCACACCAGTAATATCTTATATTTATACTTTAGTGGGTGATAAAAATCTGTGTTTTTATCTTGAGGATTTAACTTGTATTGGAGAACATTATTAAGAATTTTTTTGAAAATTTTATTAAAACTATAGGCTTTTGGAGTGCCTTGCATGTTACATAAATAAGGTTAAAACTAATCCCAAACCCAATTAAGTTGCTGAGTACTTAGGATTTGTGATTGATACAAAATATATTATGACATTGTCATTGACAGATATAAAGAGATGTTCATCTATTATTTTACACCTTATCCTATCGGCTTGTTGTCCAGTTGTGAGTTTTGGATTTCTATGCTTAAGTACCTACACTAGAATTTGGAAAAATCCAAGATGTGTAGAGTTAGTTTATCACAGTGACTTTGATTTACATAATCAGCCTATTATGTTCCCACTGCTGGGACACAGGCCTCCTCTCTATGAGAGGGAGTTTGATTTAATTATGATAAATATGGGAAATATTTGTTTTGACAGTCAGATAGCAAATGGGGTTTGGAAAGTCAAGAAAAATCATTTAAGTTTTTTGGAATTTTTTGATGCTTTTCTTGGTACTTATAGAATATTTTACCGAATACTTAAATGTATACCAAATTTTATGTTAAACAATACTACAACCTTAGATTATAATGTGTGGTACTCAATTTAATAATCTTAATTGCCTGGCTAGGCATAATATGGCAGTGGTGTGAAGCCCTAACAATGGGGATATCTGCATTTTATGTATAATCTAAAGACAGCATAGAAGCTGATCTTGAGTCTAGAAATAAAAACATTGATTGTGTGTCTGGCTCCTGCAGCATTTCAGGACATAGTGAGATCTTTTGGAAATCCTTTCCATTGATCTACATATTTGCTACTAGAGCTAATACTAAGTGTGATAGATATGAGATATCTGGCCTGGCACTTGTAGAAAATATAGCATGATGATTTTTAGATGCATTTACAGTAAATTGGAATTATTACCCATTATTTTATGCATTTCCACTCTTAGAATAATAACGTTATTATTCTAAGTTTCCACTATTTGGATTAATTTCACAAACTATTAAGTTGATCAGGTTTTTGGCATTTTACTTTCTCCTATGAGACTATCACAACCTTGGTACCCATTTTTTAATTTCATGGTGAAATCACAGATTACAGTATATAGTTTGAACCATCAAACCAATTTTTGCTGTCACCTTCCAGAATGCTGCATCCTTTGCACTGCAGCTTTTTTCCCTGGGGGCCTGCATATTGGCAGAGAACCGTTTAAGAAGCAAATGATACCACATGCCACCATTAAGGTCATGATATCTTTATTGTCAGATAACAGTGTCAGGCAGTATTCAGTAGCACACTACATAAGTGGTGGACTTTCTGTAATGGTAAAAATACTCACGATATTTCTATCACTAAAATATTAAAGTTTCTTACACAACAATTCAACAATGGCAGTTCATATACGTTCAGCACTAATAGATCTGCATTGTCATTGATCATAAATGCTGATGTAGGTACCGATCCTGTAATTAAGAGGTTCTTTAAAGGTATCTTCAAATTACAACAAAGTTGCACTAACTACAATGATATATGGGATCCATCAATGGTACTGAATTTTATAGAATGATGGTACCCATTACAACAATTATCACTTGACAAAGTAGCCAAAAAGTATGTAAGAATTATTTCAAGTCTTAAAGAATATAACTTCTCTGTAATTGAGACTTCATAACATCCAAATTATTGATTCAAGTGTTAACATAAAAATCACTGATTGGTAAAAACATCTAAGACAGGAAAACGGCTAACAATTATTATGTTAGCCTACTTTTCATATAGAACCTGACATTTGTCATGTGATTACATTACAATATTATATAAATTATACACACAAATGGTGTAATTCAGAGATAGGTAATACAGAAAAATTATTAATGCCTCATAATTATGTTAGTTAGCCAAACAATTAGTTATTGGATTAAACAAACAATGTTGGACAGTGGCATAGATATCAAAATATTTACTCCTCATTCCACAAGTCACGCTTCAATAGCGATTAGAGGTGTGTCAGAAGATAATCAGTATTTTTAAAACGGTTGTTTGGTCATAAGTTTTGCTAAATTTTTGCCAAGATTGTTGGCAATGTTGACCTTGAGACTGATGTGATTTTTTTTCATAAATTAAGTTTTGAGCCAAAAGAGTAGGCATACTAAATAGGTACATACTTGGTTGTTGATAATTAGAATAGAAGCATTATTAAAAGAGAATTAATTGAAAATGTGGTAAAGTTTTTCCACTTGCAATATTAAAGGTTGATTTTATGTTATTTGAATGTTTTAGTGTGAAACAAATGTTTGTAATTTCCAACTTCATCTCTCTAAACATCTACATAGTAAATCAGGATAATTATCGAGGACTAAGCATGGAGTATAATTACTAAATTAAACGAACTTACCTAAGTGAAGTTCTATTGTAATTATACGAAATGCTTAGTCCTCGATACTATGTTCCCTCCCAAGCCCTGAACAAGACCATAGTTTGTTTTTTGACCCTGGGATTGAAGTTGGGGAATTACTGTCTGTTAATTTTAATTCTCTCATTGCAGATTACTCTAAATAGAATGACATTAGCTGGTTATAGTTGCCAGCGTAAAAGTTTTTTCTTGCAGGATTTATTCTCTGAATATTCGCGTGCACACGATGGAAATGTAGTGAGACTACATAGTAAATCAGGATAATTATCGAGGACTAAGCATTTCGTATAATTACAATAGAACTTCACTTAGGTAAGTTCGTTTAATTTAGTAATTATGTATTGTCAGTTTGTGACATTTTACGATGACTCATAATATTTTCAAATTAATATGAATTGTCAGTTTGTGACATTTTACGATACGCATAATATTTTCCTATTATGATTCTGCCAAAGTGGCTGTTTTAAACCCCCTCAGCTAAACACACACATGGATATCGTCTGTGTAGTCTCTGCGTTTGCGATGACGTATCTACCAATGTGTGAGTGTATTCCTATGGGTGTATGCATGACAATCTCCAGGCTTCGTTACAAAGTAGACCACTACTACTAACAGTTTGTTACGGGCACTAGACACCGGACCATCGTATTCTGTAACCAACGAGTTGTCCCATACCACTCATAGTGACATGATGTCCTAGTACATCCCTTTACGATATACTTAACGGTGACACGAATAGTTTCGGCAAACGTAATAATTCGATGTTAATGTTTGGGTGTAGAATTGTTTCACGACTTCGAGTTAGATATGCCGTAATTTCGTAACTGTTGTGTCGTTGTCCTTTTCACACTTACTGAATTTTGAGTGTTAGAGGGAGAGGGGGTTTATCAAATATTATCTATGTACTTCAAACACAATTTGCAAGTTACAAGGAAGATAAATTGCAGTAATATTGTAGTAATGTAGGCCGTACTTAAGATACGATCCGTGAGGATAAACTCAACGTGTCTAAAATTGCTTTTTGTTAAATATTTTGTGTATAATTTTATTTACGTTCATCAGGAAATGCTGCGGCAACATCATTTGTTTGTTAAATTAATGAAAGGGTTGAAAAGTCACTTTTATGAAACAAATGAATGTAATTCAATATTCATGTAGATAATTAATAACCAAAGCCTTTATGCTGCCTACCGTAAGAAATAAATAAGATTAATTTAGTATGTGAGTAAACTCAAAAGGGCAATTTATGTCAGAAATATAATTATATAAGGTGTATCACCATTATGAACAACTTTCACGGGACCAATCATGAAATCGCGAAAAAAAAATCTGATGTTCCCTACATTTTGACGACCTATGCAAACATAAATGTAGTGTAGTGTGTAGTCTTTTAATGTTGCTCCCATGGTGAAAGTTGTTTATAAGAGGATGTAAACAAAAACTCAAAAATTTAAACACTAGATTATTTAAAAATAAAGTTTACGAATGGTTATGTGTTAATAGTTTTTATAGTGTTAAAGATTTCATTGACAAAAAATGTTAATTGAAATTGAAATTGAAATTGTTTATTGAAATAATTGATTTACATAAATATTTTACAAATAGGGCCTTAAACTATAGGTTAAGGTATATAATAATTGGATGTATGTTAATGTAAGTTACCAACTGAAAAATTTGCATGCCGATTATTAAATTGGCAACACATGTTTTGTTCTAAATTGTACTTTTTTACCATCTTTGTATACCGTGTTTTTTATGCAAATAAATATAGTATCTTATCTTAACAATAATAATAATAAAAAAATAAAATATAAATAATAGTATTTATCCCTGTATACAGGATCACATTACAATAGCTAGCGTAACTCTGCTGACGTGATGGGTAACGATATCTAAACATGATAAAGCAAAAAATAATTAATTTGATGTTTTTTTTTGTGGTCATCAACCGCAGTGAAATTGAAATATCAGTTTGAAAATACTCCTCCGTGCCTCGGAAAGCACGTTAAGCCGTTGGTCCCGGATGTCACTTGTGGATCTTTGACAGTCGTTACGGGTCGTCAGAAGCTCGAAAGTCTGACAATTAGTCTTACCAAGGGATATCGTATTACCCAGTCGCTCCATGTAAAATTCAGCTGCATCCGGTTAGACTGGAAGCCGACCTCAACATAGTTGGGAAAAGGCTAGGCAGATTGAGTTTGAAAAAAAAACGTTTTATTTTCGTTCTTCACAGACGTCATGAGTATCGATATCTATACACAATAAAACTGATTTCTCAACTCATACTCATAAAAACACGACCACAGGTCGTTGACCAAAAAAAAATCATCAAATCTTTTATTTTGTCGTGCTTAGATATCGATCAGGTCTGTGGAGCTTCGCTAGCAATTTTAATTTGACCCTGTATATCACGTTTCATTTCGATTCTTTATTCAAACAAGCTCCACTTATGCCAAACGTTCTTCATACACTGCGACAGTTTGAAAGTGTAGTGGTATGTAACCCACACATGCAGACGAACTTGTGAACTCAAGTACCTATGACGTCACACGACTCACACGTCCCTTAGATCGAACTCAGGGTTCAGTATTCAGTCACTACCCGTCAACAAAGTAGGACACGTTCACTAACCACCAATCGCATCACTTGTGCGTCAAATTATAATCATCATAATCTTACTTATTGTACCGTGTTTAGTTATAGTACCTTTATTAAACTCATTGTGAACTAACCAATGAACATTTAATTTAATCACACTATAGAACCCGTAATCACATCACAACAAAAGTTCTATATTGGTGACCCCGACGTGATTTAAAAAATACGGTTCCATACTGTACTATAACCCGCGAGTGCAATTGCGTTAATACAGACTTAGACTCTCTTAAGTGTTTACTGTGAAGTATTTTACGAAACTCCGAGATGTCCAACCCTAACACTGCTGCTGCCGCCACGGCTGGCGCCGCACCTGACAACGTCTACGCACCTCAGCAAGCTGCTCCGAGTTACATCGTAGACCAGCACCAGCCGCCAGAGACGGGGGCAATCACCATCAACTCCCGCATCGCCGACTTCTGGTCAGCGCGCCCGCGACTATGGTTCCACCAGTTTGAGGCCATAATCGGTGCACAAAAAGCAGCTGACTTAAGTAAATATCAATTAGTTATAGCTAAGTTAGGTCGAGACGAATTGGGTCAAATTAGCGACATTCTCGAGAACCCGCCTGAGCACAATAAATATGAAACTTTAAAAGTCAGGTTAATTTCGGCATATGAAGAGTCTGAGTCCAAACAGCTACACACGTTGCTTACGAAAGTCGAGTTAGGGGATCAACGACCCACTCAACTTTTACGTAAAATGCGCGAGCTCGGAAGGAACAAAATTCCCGAGGACACTATCAAAATTTTGTGGTTAGATCGCCTGCCTCAAACAGTCCGCGCAGTAGTCACTGTCTGCGATGTTCCATTGGACAATGTCGCAGCAATAGCTGATAAAATAATGGAAACTTCACAGCTATCCGAAGTCTGTACACTAAATCCTGTCGCTATCTCCAAACAACCAATGGACCAACAATTTATTAAATTGCATCAAGAAATTGCCGCGTTAAACACTAAAATTAATGATTTGCAAATCACGCGACAAAGTAATAATAGGAGTCGTGGCAATTATCAGACGCGATCGCGGTCACGATCACGCTCTCGGTATTTTGATAATCAAAATAAATACAGGCGTCAAACAGCGCAACCGGGAGACAAAGATTTCAAGTGTTTCTACCACTATATTTATGGAGATAACGCCAAGAAATGCAGCGACCAACAATGCGTCAAAAAAGCGTTAAACTAAAACCGACACCTGCTGTGGCGAGCGTAGGTGTCGAAGGAACTCATCGCTTGAGCGTCACCGACTGGAAAAGTGGTATGCATTTTCTCATAGACACCGGCGCTGATATTTCAGTTATTGCCTACAAAAACGCGAATCGTCAACCAGCTGATTTTACGTTATTTGCTGCCAATGGTACAACAATCAAAACTTATGGGTCTCAGAAAATGACTTTAGACCTTGGCTTACGTCGAGCTTTTACCTGGGAATTTGTCCTGGCCGATGTACAGCGGTCTATTATAGGGGCAGATTTCCTAGCCAAACATCAATTGCTTGTGGATCTTCACTCAAAAAAGTTAATCGACAAAGTCACTCTGCTCTCTAGGAACGCTAACGTAGAAGATGCCTCAAATATTCCTACTATTAAGGTCATCGACTCGGATAATAAATATCACCGCATTTTAAAAGAGTTTCCAGACATCACTATGAGCGAGTGTTACAAGGATCCACCCAAACACAATGTCATGCATCATATTTGTACCCGTGGCCCACCCGTTTACGAAAAAGCACGTCCACTTAACGCTGCAAAATACAAAGCGGCGAAAAATGAATTCCAACGCATGGTAGAACTAGGAATATGCAGGCCGTCAGCCAGCCCATGGGCAAATGCTTTACACGTCGTTCAAAAGAAAAACGGTGAATTACGCCCGTGCGGAGATTATCGTCGTTTAAACGCAATCACCGAGCCCGATCGCTACCCGATTCCTCGTTTAACGGATTTCATATACATCCTCAAAAATAAAAAGGTACTATCTAAAATTGATATTCGACGTGCTTACCATAATATAAGTGTTGCACCTGAGGACATACCGAAAACCGCAATAATAACTCCATTTGGTCTGTTCGAGTTTACAAAAATGAGCTTCGGTCTGAGAAACGCTGCGCAAACGTTTCAAAGATTTATCAATGAAGTTTTGAAAAATACTCGCAATACATTCTGTTACCTAGATGATATACTTATCGCATCAGAATCAGAAGAGTGTCACATTCACGATCTCAAAGAGGTGTTCAAGCGACTTAATGAATTTGGCGTCACAATCAATACGTCTAAATGCGAATTCGGAAAATCCGAACTTACATTTCTCGGTTACCGTGTTAGCTGTGATGGCATACGGCCGGACGAAGAAAAGATCAAGTCAATCATAAACTATCCGCAACCCGAAACCATCGAAGAACTGAGGCGCTTCCTCGGTCTTATAAATTTTTACCGAATGAGCATTCCTAAAGCAGCCAACACTCAAACTATTTTAGACAAATATTTGCACAATGCTAAGAAAAAAGACAAAACAAAAATCGCTTGGACCGAAGAAGCAATCATCGCATTTAATCAGTGCAAACATCATGTAAGTGATGCCGTCACCCTCGCGCATCCAGACCCGTCATCGAAACTAATCTTAATGACCGACGCAGCGAATACCTGCGTCGGCGCAGCACTCCATCAACTAGTCAACGAACGGTTAGAGCCACTAGGATTTTATTCAAAAAAACTAAGTAGCGCCCAAACAAAATACAGTACCAACGACAGGGAATTATTGGCTATTTACATGGCAATAAAACACTTTCGCTATATGATTGAAGGGCGTGATCTCACGGTGTTAACCGATCACAAACCGTTAATATTCGCATTATCGAAGAAAGAATCTAAATCAGATCCACCAAGACGTCTTCGTCAATTGGATTTTATTTCTCAGTTTTGCAACAAAATTGAGTACGTTCAAGGCGAGCTCAATAACGCCGCAGACGCTCTTTCAAGAATAGAAGAGATTTATGTACATGATATTTTCGATTATGAACAATTATATAAAAGCCAAATCGAAGATACGCAATTAACCATGTTAAAACAAAAACCTAATCTGGAATTTAAATTGTTCCGCATGCCATATTCAAATCATGAGCTTACGTTCGAAACATCAACTTCAACAGCACGACTTTATTTACCGTCGGAATTTCGAGAAAAAGCGATTTCAAGTGTCCATGCACTTAACCACCCTGGGGTAGCCGCTACGCGTCGCCTCATCGCGCAGCGCTATTTTTGGCCTAACATGAACACTGACGTAGCAAACTTTGTAAGAAGTTGCATACAATGCCAGAAATGTAAAGTGCAAAGACATACACCTCTAGGAGAGTTCGAAAGGTCAGACCGTTTCGAGCATGTTCATATAGATATAATTGGACCATTACCACCTTCCGATGGATATACATACTGTGTCACAATGATTGATCGTCATACAAAATGGCCCGAAGTCGTTCCTGTAATGGATATAAGCGCTGAAACCGTCGCGAAAGCTCTGCTCGAGCATTGGATAGCACGTTTTGGTTGCCCTGCAAGAATAACTTCGGATCAAGGTCGTCAATTCGAATCCAACCTTTTCACACAGCTGACCAAACTACTTGGAATAGAAAAGATTAGGACAACAGCGTACAATCCAAAAGCGAATGGACACGTCGAAAGGATGCACCGAACGCTAAAAGCTTCCATCATGGCACGTTGCGATGGTAACAGTCAATGGGCACAACAATTACCTATCGTGTTATTAGGAATGCGCAATACAATTAAAGAAGACTCAGGATACAGCCCCGCTCAAATGACCTACGGTAAATCTATGCGTCTACCGGGAGATTTTTTTGTTCCCACCGAAGCAAACATTAACAACACCGATTATACCTGCAAACTCATGGAAACACTAGCGAACCTTCAACCGACCACAAGGAATCAAGCGGATAACAGAAACATTTTCGTACATAAAGATTTAACAAGATCGGACTACGTTTTCGTTAAAAACGAAGTTAAACGCTCATTAACACCGCCGTATGAAGGTCCCTATAAAATCGTAAAACGAAGCAATAAGCATTATGTCGTTCAAGTAGGTTCTCGAAAAGTCACTATTTCTCTCGACCGTCTAAAACCTGCTTATGTTACAACTTTTGTTTCGCCTGAAACCACAACCATAACACCGGTTGGGACCCAAACGACCCCACTTGACAAAACTGAGCCATTTGTCACAACAAGATCGGGTCGCGTCGTAAAAAAGACTGTGAGATTTAACATTTAAAACATTTTTTTATCGCCAGACCCAAAGTAATAAACAAATCAATGTGAAATTTAAAGTGCAGTGAAGTGTTGTGTGTTTTAAAATAGACCAACTTAACAAACAATTATAGAGCGTTCTCACACTAATATGTCCACTTATAACGTATTTATTCATACTTATACCACTTCAGTATTCGGTCACTACCCGTCAACAAAGTAGGACACGTTCACTAACCACCAATCGCATCACTTGTGCGTCAAATTATAATCATCATAATCTTACTTATTGTACCGTGTTTAGTTATAGTACCTTTATTAAACTCATTGTGAACTAACCAATGAACATTTAATTTAATCACACTATAGAACCCGTAATCACATCACAACAAAAGTTCTATAAAAGCAATTACGGAACACTTAGTAAAAGGAATCGTGTTATTTGCAAGAAATTATTTTGAGGAAATACAATAAAATTGTTTTATGTAGGTACTGACTTGACTCTCTGCACGATACCCACCCTAGATGAACAGGAGTATGTATGCTACAGAGACTAAACTCCATGCCGACCAGTATATAGCGCATACTGAGTAACTTTTTTTTTTTGAGGATGTGAAATCATCGAATGACTTCTCCCGCTCTAAAACCGACTAAAACCCACCCGTGTTCCTATTGCTAAGGTCCCGGTATCCTTTTCGGACTTTCCCGCAACCCTGGCAGGCATCGGCCCTAACGGACCCCGTCAAGTGTGCTGACATTTTTTTGAGGCGCGTGTGTAACACGACGCGCCGCGCCGTCGACCTGGGCCTGCTCCTTATTGGACGGCGAGCTACCCATTGCTTGCCGTCCGCAAGCCCGTGCCTACGGGAATCCGCCTGGGATTCCCGACGTTCAGGGCGTCTCCTGCGTTCATACTGTGTACCTAAGCTACTAAATTTTTAAAGTAGTGCAGACATACAAAATGCTATGTGTGTAACGTTATCTTAGTGTGTAGCCATAGATATAAAACAACCATATAAAGAATTATCACCTATTGCATCGCTTGAAAGAGCTTGGACTCTGAGTCTCATCTATCAACTGCTTGAATTTAAGAAAATGTGGCCCCTGCTAAGCAAAGAAGTTGAGGAACGCTTCAAAATTAGCAAAGATATATAATAGCGCAGGATAGCCTTTACCAGAAGTAGTCATCGTAGGAGTGGCTCAGCAGCTTGAATATCATCAAGGTTATGCTGGAATATAGCAGTTGGTCGTTGACGAGGTACGACAGCGGCTGCCCTGACATCATCTATGTCAACAGAAGACAGCCGCCACGCAACCATCGATGTGACGCTCTGTAGTGACAATCAGCCAGTGTCACTCTTATCCGACTTCTTTTTTTATAATAAAATTATTTTATTTGTTTATTAGTGGCTTCCATCCGCGGCTTCGCCCGCGTGGTAAGTCGATAAAAAGTAGCCTATGTCCTTCCCCGGGATACCATCTATCTCCTTGCCTTATCGAAATCCGTTCAGTGGTTTAGGCGTGAAAAGGTAATATACAGACAGACAGACAGACCGACAGACAGACAGACTGAGTTACTTTTGAATTTATAATATATTAGTATGGATTTACACTAGATAAATTAAAATGTAAAACAACTACTTACTGACTTAAACTATTTTATAATTTTTATATTTTGAAATTTTTGTTTTCTTACATAATCAGCCTATAATGTTCCCACTGCTGGGACACAGGCCTCCTCTCTGTGAGAGGGTGCGGGCCGTAATCCACCACGCGGGCCCAGTGCGGGTTGGTAGATGTCACATGTCTTCGAATTTTTGGTTCTAAGACATGCCGGTTTCCTCACAATGTTTTCCTTCACCGTTTTGAGAGCATTGGTGATTAAATTATTTACACAAAGTAAAGCGCCTGTCAGGGTTCGAACTTGACCTAAACCTCGTAAGTCGCGGCTATTACCACTGGGCCACCGCTGCTCTTATTGTTTTTATAAAAATATTAAAAAATGTAAATACATAAGATAAAAACTAAATAAACGAAATAATTATGTACAAGTATATAAAGAAAGGGGGGGGGATCCGACTTCTTGAGTGTTTCCAGTAACTTCGTAACGAAACCAGAAGATGCCACTTGCTGCGCCGTCAGATAATGATATAGACCAATATTATGATCAGAACGATGCTTTATCCGACGGACATAGCGATGGATAAAGTTCCTACCAAAAAACAATGCCATCAGTCGTAACTGATCCTTAATTTATACGGACACAAAACAGAATAATCGTCGAAGCCCGAAGTTATAGATATAACAGTCGTCAGGGCCTCAAACGACGAAGTCTCACAATTGAATCAACTGATTTCTGAATTAAATGTACGAGTACTTGTCCTTTCTAAGGGGCTTTATTTACAAATCAAATTTTTGCAAGACGAGGACGAGGACGAGAACCTTTGTAACCTTGTTTAGGTCGATTTACCTAGGACATTCTTTTTTCGCGTCTATAGTGAGAGGTTTTCGGCTTTTTCCATCCGGCCTGTGAGCGACCGAAATGCCGAAATGTCATTTGGATAAAAATGGAAGGCTTTTTCTGTTTCTGAAATGGATTTCTAGTTCCAGTTTAGATTTGGAGATTGATATTTTTATTTACTTGTTTATTTATCGGGTATATTTTCTGTGACTAAAATGTGATATAGTCTTTCATTGCATTGAAAATGATATTTAGGTACAAAATCATGTCTCGTTTTAAAATACAGAGAGTAAAAAGAATCATTGGCAATTCTAGATTGATCGTCTTTGTCATGTATACACAAATTACAGCTTTCTAGTACTAAGAGTACGCTCAAGGGAGCGAAGCCGCGGACAGACAGACAGACAGGCGGACATGGCGAAACTATAAGGGTTCCTTGTTGACTACGGAACCCTAAAAACGATAACAATGACGGGAAAATCAAGTGAGTCTCGACTTAGTTACAGTACGGCCGAAGAGAGAATGCGTTCCTGACACCTGCCAGTTGGACAATTCTTAGATGTAGGTAATAAGGATAAAATTCGCAAAACACCTATTCGCTAAAGAAACTGACATTCTCTAGACGCATTCTCTATACTTGCGACGGCCGGCCTGTAAGATGTAAGCGTCCTTCTACGAGCTGTCATATCTCTAACTTTCATTGCAATCTGTGTGTCGTGAAGTAAAATTAAAATTGTTAAGTATCAAATTATTTAAGTAGGTACCTACTATTCCACCGATTTACTCTAATCAGAGAAAATCTAACTCTAAAATCTATATGACTTATAAAGCATTCGTTACGGTGTTCAATTCAACAGTACCAGGAACAAGCTCAAAGTATAAACAACATGTACTCCTACAAAGTAACATGTCTCAGAGGTGCACTGTCGAACACCTAAGTTTTCCCAATAACGGTGTTACTTTGACTCAAGACTCGACCTCTCTATTGTACACACAAGTTTCATCAATATTAGGTCACCCGTGTCGCATATGACGCTGTATTTACTTAGTTCATTTCCTTCACTTTGAGTGGGTGTGGCTAAAGGTAGTAGAACTAGGTATTTTCTATCTTCACACTTTCTTTGTTCTTAGAAAGGAATATTATTTTTTTAATTTCATTATCAACACTGAAGTTAATCTGCCAATGTACACTGCTAGACGATGGACATTGCTTGTCCTAATTGACCACTGGTATGAATTCACAGGGTTAATTTTAACTTTTACTGAGCCGATTTTCAACAGTTTTGGTCCATTTTACCGTATTAGCTTAAAATAAAGGTCTCCTAAGGGCGAATTTCACCGAACTTTTATAACGAATATATGTCTTATCCTGCGAATAAATGTTGAATTTTTGACAGTTTTTCCATACAAAAACTGTCAGACGGCAATTTTATTCCACGGATAAAAGATATAATAAATAAATAAATAAATAATAAATAAATATCTGACTTTGATAAAAACAGCCCTAAGGATGATAATTTTTAGTTAAACCGAGCCTATCTCCATTTCATTATCACCACTGAAGTTAATCTGTCAACTTCCACTGCTGGGCGATGGACATTGTATGTCCTAATTGACCACCGCGGTGAATTCACAGGGTTTGTTTTACCTTTTACTGGGCCCATTTTCAACAGTTTTATACCTAAACTGCATTTTATATTCCCGCAGGACAATCCCCAATAAAAACGCCGAACAACATAATCTCGTAACATATGCCTTAATTTGTTAAAAGGCTTGAATTCCTGAATGCATTGCAAACTTGTTTAAAGCTCCCGCAGAAAGGCGCAACGCGACAGCGCAATGTGACTCTAGTAGTAAAACTATGAAAACTTCATAGAAATTGTTTTATCAGAAACGCGTCACGCCTGTCTGCTTCAGCCTTTATGTAGCAAAATGGCCGCTCCTGACTTATTGTATTAACATGTATAATATAGCGGCTTTAGTTAATATTCCTGCAACTGTAGCCAACATCTGGGATTTGCAAATGTGAATATTGTTCCGAGCTTTCATTCAATCAATCTGCCTAGGCCTTCCCAACTATGTTGGGGTCGGCTTCCAGTCTAACCGGATGCAGCTGAATACCAGTATTTTATATGGAGCGACTGCCTATCTGACCTCCACAACCCAGTAACTGGGTAATACGATACCCCTTGGTAAGACTGGTTGTCAGACCTTCGGGCTTCTGACGACCCGTAACGACTGTCAAAGATCCACGAATGACAGCCGGTACTAACGGCTTAACGTGCTTTCCGAGACACGGAGGAGTCTCGGTATGTACAGATGGTCACCCATCCACAGGCCAACCCCGGCAAGCGTAGCTTAACTTGATGGAGCGACCCGTGCAGCTATTACTTAGTCACGAGCTCCTCGGCTCCTGTTGCAAGCTTTCATTGAAGTGATTAAATTGCTACCTACTTAAAGAACCTCTAACTATATTACCTATTTTTTATTTATTAGGTATATTAACTTTAAAATACTTACATACAATATATAAGAAAACTAACTATTTACACTAAGTACACTACTAAATTAAATGACTAACTAACTAACTTTACAAATAAATACAAAAACAAACGGACTCATTCGCATCGCTCTCACCCGGAAACGTGCACAAGAACTGGCAGATTTCCACGTTTATTAATGCCTATTTTATTTCATTTTATGCAACAGATTTTAGGTTAGGTTAGTTTTGCATTTTAGCGTTAGGTAAGGTTCATTTTAAGTTAAAATTCCGAAGCCGCTCCCGGTCCCAATCCCGATCCCGGTCCCGGTCTCGATTTCGGTCCCGGTTTCAGACCCGATCCCGGTCCTGGCCTTGAGTCTTTGACTAACAAAGTGTGAGTGTATTATACACCTCTGTCTAACCCTTCGGGAATTACAGACGTGATTTTATGTTCTGTTTATCTAGGTACCTAGATTACCTAGTTATTGCAATGCAAGTGGAATGCAATAAATTATTTAGTATTTATTATTACAATCAATAATTTTCCCTGACTTATACATGAACTGTTTATCTAGAAAAACCTTATTGCAAAATCTTTGTGTTTTTCTATCTGCTTAGCTAATAAATAATAAATAAGGTAACAGGCAATTATTTTATATAATTATTATATTTAAAAAATACATCGATTATAATTTTCCTTCCTCAGACTACCTACATCAGATTTGTCCATACTGGCCCATCTCAAAGGCCATTGCCCTGTATAGCATTTTAAGGTAATAGGTAATAAAAAAAAAATGATAATAATAAATCCACACTTATTATAATAATAAATAGTCGCTTGCTCAGTCTGTGTGACCGTATTGTTCTCCTAAACTACGCAATGTATTGTCACGCGATTTTCACTATCATTTTAGAGAATTTATTCCGGTAAGTCATTTAGGCATTTTGTTATTGTATAACTGCCCCGTTGGTCTCGTGGTCGCAAGCGCGACTGCAGAGCGTGGGGTCCTGGGTTCGATTCCCGGGTCGGGCAAAGTGTTATTGGATTTTTCAATTAGGAATTTCGTAGTAACAGCCCGGAGTTTGGAAGTTGGCGGTGTCATACCCCCGTGCCTCGGAAAGCAAGTTAAGCCGTTGGTCCTACGCCTGATCTCTCTTCGGTCGTGTCGGATTGCCGTCCCATCGGACTATGAGAGTGAGGGAAGAGAGAGTGCACTTGTGTCTGCGCAAACACTTGTGCACTATAATATCTCCCGCGCCGAAGGCTAGTCTCCATTGAGATTTGCCGCCGTGGCCGAAAATACGGTCTGGAGGACTATTATTGTATAACAAATACATTGTGTTGAAAATATTACAATGATGATAAATAAAACTAACATGAAAGAATGTGTACATTGCATATAATTATGAAAAGTCGATATTTTGTCAAGTCTTAAAAACCGTACGAAGCAGCCAGCGGTCGCTAATAAATGTATATTTTTATTTATTTATTTAAGGTACGACACAACAACAAGATTTAAATAAATCTAAGGCGTTGTACAGTAAAATTTTAACAAAACCATAAAAAATGGAACACGAGAAGTTAACAAAAAAAACAATGTATAGATAACAAACCAATCAGTAGAGAAGTACGACATATATGTTATACAATAACAACAATTAACTCAACTAGGTATACTTTCTAGAGTTTCCAGTACAAAAACAAGTTTCCTCATCCAATACGAGCTAACGGGAAACTTTAGATACATTGTATGTTTTCCTTTAATTCCGAGATCAGTCTTGGAAACACCTCACGATTTCACACTATCTGGGTTAGCACAATTTTATCAGGAAATTACTTTTAGTTTCAGTACTAACTTGTTTGTTGTTCTTTAAAAGGAAAATTTATGAGTTAGTCCGGTTTACATTTAAAATTGTTATTTATTTTGTGAAGAATTGCTGCTTTTGGTTTAAACGGAACTATGGGGGAATGGAAAAGCTTTAATTTAGGTAACCTAAGCGGACTATAATATTTAAATTTAGTTTTACATGGTATGTAAGTATGTATAATGAACTGGGTCTGAAAAAATAAAAATGTATTTTTTTTTTTAATATAATAAGTTGTAATTTTACGCGGATGCATTTTGTTTGCGAGTAAAATAACATTATCTTACAAGAAACTCGGTCCAACGTTTGATAAAACCCAAGACCCTACGTCTAAAAGTTTTGAGGAATAATCTTAGAAAATAATTAAGTATGTCGTTTTATATTAACATCATCAACATTGACTTGCTCATAAATTCCTAAAACGCACAAATTGTAAGAGTCCTTGTTTTGGGGCCAAATGCCAAATGGAACCTTGTTACTAACTAGGCCGCCGCTGTCCGTCCGTCCGTCTGTCTGTTAGCGGGCTGTCTCATGAATAGGAGGAGATCATAGGATACAGTTGAAATTTTCCCAGATTGTGTATTTCTATTGACACTAAAATAACAATAATAAAATATTAATGAAGTTAACATTAATTATTAACTTTATGTATATTAATACAAGAAATGTGTTTTTTTGCTCAATCTTAATACGATACGGAACCCTTACTCGCACTTGGCCAGTTTTTTTATATCACCAATGTTGGATACCATCACATTGTTGATTGCAGTAAACTCAAATAATAGCTAAAATGGATGCTACTACAGCCTTTTATGCCATCAGCAGTAACAATGGGAGGTCATATTGGGCACTCTCGCAAACAAAATCATTTTTTATTTGTGATAGAGGCACATCTATTTTTTCAATAAGCGAGCTGACATGATCGAACGATATTCCGGAACCGTTAAAACAACAGATCAGTGACTATATCTATATGAACCGCCATTGACAACAATACGAATATTGTAAAATAAATGGGCCCCAAAAATATGATACAGTATCCAATATCCGTTTGGAACTGTGATTACCTTTTCGATTTAGGTAAATGAGGGACCGCCCGGCCACCTTTTAAGTATCATGTTTTGTTTTACTTGTGGGGCAAATGCTCATCCTCTGGGAAGAACAATGAGTTAAATATGTCGGACTCGACGGTCTTATTACAAAACAGGTTTTTTCTTTAAACCCAGCCATTTTTTATTTAAAACTGTTTTTAAATCCGAGTATAAGTTGCCAAATTTGTAGAACATTACGTAGGTAATTTTTTTTTAATAACCTTTAATGTGTCCCGTCCATCTCCATGTAAAAAACTGGTACTCAGCTGCATCCGGTTAGACTGGAAACCGACCCCCACACAGTTGGGAAAAGGCAAGGCAGATTGACTATAATGTGTCCCACTGCTAGGCAAAGGCCCCTTTTTCCTTCTAAAATTCTCTGTTTTGGGCGATTTCTGGCCATGTTGGACCCGCAAACATGATTAGATCGTCACGTACATATGTTAGTCTAAAATCTAGCTAGAAGATTAAGCTATAAAGTGATAGTTATCGGACGTCATCAAACGATGTCGGTTGAAGTATGCACCCCCTTTCGTTCGTTCGGCCGATGACGTAAGAGCATAAATTCACCGATGACGGATTAGGTGTACGCGAGTCATACATGTACAATTATTCATTGCACGTGGTTCGATCCCTGTCTGGAATAGTCGGACATCTTCTTTCTTTCTTTTCAGTGGTGGTAAGTGACTAATCTGAGGGCCTAGACAAGTGACAATCGCTTCGAAAGCGTTTCATATTTCTACAATGACTTTTAACAGAATTGACATAAGCTTTTCGATAGGTTATGTCAGTCCTATACATTTTTGCCTTTTCCATCATCTTTATCGCTGATAGAATGTCACTTTGTCTAGGGCCTCTGGTGTCAGAGTTTTATGCCATCCATGGGCTTCTCACTTGGTTTCACATACCATCGAGAAATGCGAGTATCTCTCAAGAATGTCGGTTTCGTCTCGAGAGTTTCCTTCACCGTTTTTGAAGCGAGTGATAATAAGATTATACATACGCATATGAATCTAAAAGTCAGAGGTGCGTCTTTGGTTGGAACTCGAGACCTATGACTTGGCAGTCCGTCGGTCACACCACTAGGCTATCACTGCACCATCCAGCGGTAAAAATACCAGTATAAACTGGCCTCGCATTAAGGCTCGTGAAAACTGGCGCGATATCGCGGGCGCGACAGGCAGCGCAACCCGTGTCGCGCTCGCGATATCGCTCCTGTTTGTGGGAGCCTTTATATTGAAACTCCGTACTACGCTAGGCTGAAAGTCAAAGTGTTACCACGGACGTGTACTGTACTGTAGGTAGATGTGGCTGCTGTAAAATAATAATTAAAATATTCAACGCTACTCATTTATTACAAATATATTGTAAGTAATAAGCAAAAATTAATCAAGATTATTAATTAAAAACGTATTTGTAATATTCATCGGCCGTTAAGTTTGAATGATGAATTTAAAATGGCGTAGTTCATGATTAATCCGAAATGAATGGTTTTTTAATCAGCATTCGTTTGCAAGCATTTATTTTATGAATTAAATTGGAAAAATCTGAATATCACACATGGACGATCCTATTATACTATTAAGTATACCATTTATGGTAGGTACAAACTAGCAGTAGCGAAGGATCTTTATTATGATTTATTGTAGATTTCCCTTGTCTTAACCCTACTCTAAGTTTAAAGTTGAAGAGACAGAGAGAGAGGTAAGAGTTCAAGCTTCTCCATCTCTTTTCGTCTTACTCTTTTTTTTTTCTCAATACGAGAGGAAATGGTGTCACTGTATCAAAATTAATAGGTAATCTTTGTCAATTACCGAAGCTCCAATAAAATAACTTGTAGGAACAATAGCTGTCCTAGGACTCGTTCTAAACAAAATCCTACAGAATAATAAATGCAAGAACTGTTAGATACCCTGTCTACAACAAAGAACAGGATATTTTTTCACTTTTCAGAATTCTTCAGAAAATCCTTTTCATCCAGCGGTAACATAACAAAATAGGTCAAATGAATGTAGAGCAGTAACTTTTAAAACAGCCCCGAGATAGCATGTACCAACTTTTATATGAATAACTTTGTTTTGTTGATGACACAAAGGATTGTCGGGCCACTGCGCCTGACAAACTAATTTACCCATTCTGTCATATGCACAGATATATTGTTGCATAGATGTGGTAGTTTATGAACGTTTTTATCCTGAACGCGATGCTAACTGGACACGAAGGGCAAACATGTTTGCGTGTAGTCGGGCCACAGACTGCATGTGTACAATGAGAGTTTTATGCCGTCCATGGGCTTCTGTCTTGGCTTCACATGCCATCGAGAAATATCTCTCAGGCTTGTAGGTTTCCTGCCAGGGTTGCGGGAAAGTCTGAAAGGGATACCGATACCCTTGGCAACAGGCAACTGAAGGAACACGGGTGGGTTTTAGTCAGTAAAAGTCTGACACTCCAAGAGTCATTTGATGATTTCCCAAAATCAAAAAAAAAAAAGGTTTTCTCTAAGGGAACCAACAAGCGAGGTTTTCCTTCACCGCTTTTTAATAAAATTATACAATATGCACATGAATCCAAAAAGTCAGAGGTGCGTGCCTTGGGTTTGAACTCGAGACCTATGACTTGGCAGTCTGACGGTCACACCACTAGGTTATCACCATCTGTTGGCTATTGAGAAAATTTAAAAAAGAAACGGGTAATGTTTTTATTTTAAAGTTTGCTTCCTTTTGGACTCCGCCGCAGTCGCGTAAAAATCAGCACATAAAAATTAAACAAATAGTTTTTATTTATTAATTTTATTCTTTTTAAGCGATATTTTACAATCAATCTGTTGGTGGAATTAAATGACGATTGTGTATGTATAGACTTTTTTTTTCTCCAACTAAAAATCGGCCTCCTAGTAGTCGATCGTCTGCACTTTGCCCAACCGGCTTTAATTCATTCACGATTTCAATGTTGTTACATAATCTATTTGCGATTGTAGTTGGGATTTCGAAATGGGCAATTATTACCGAAATGGATTTCAGATTACCTACTAGGTACTTACCTATTGCACATTTTGGTACCCGCTGCTAGTTCAATTCTGTTTAGAATCTACAGATACAGAATTTTTGGAAGGGATATTATGTTAGGGTAAGTTCGGCGCTAGAATGAAACCTAACGAATCAATGGGGTAAGGGCAATATAATGATAATGAATCGAATCCCGGCTGATTTGGCAATATTTTTTGCGCAAACACACCTGCATCATTTTCAAATATTTTCAAAATCAAAAATATTTTATTGGAACAAAAACAGTTTGACAATTGTTTAGTATTCATTAACAGCTACATTAGTTTAAAAACTGTGTTGCAGCCATTAGCGCCCACCTCCGAGAGAGGAGACGTTGGCGTTCCAATAATTTATAATAATTATACTTAATACAAAAGCAATTTATAATAGTTATAAAAGAACCTAAAGTAAAAGTACGTATATTAAATATATAACAAAAAAAAAAATATTAGTACCAGTGCCGAAGTCATACTTATTTTGCTTTGCGTTTGATAAATGAATTACATTTATTACATACATAATCAGCCTATAATGTTCCCACTGCTGGGACACAGGCCTCCTCTCTGTGAGAGGGAGTGGGCCGTAATCCACCACGCGGGCCCAGTGCGGGTTGGTAGATGTCACATGTCTTCGAATGTTTGGTTCTAGGACATGCCGGTTTCCTCACGATGTTTTCCTTCACCATTTATTACATGAATGACATTTATTAATTAAAAATACAAGTTTATTACATTGGAAAACTTTTTTTCAGTTTAAAAATTGCATCACAACTAAAAAACAGAATAAAAAATAGCATTTTAAAAACAACTCCCGATGCATCTCGCACAAATTCTTAAACAAAGTAGAATAAAAGCAGCAGAAACCAAAAATCCAGCGAACTGTAACTGTTTCTGATTCAAAAAATAAAAAAGGCTATTATCTCAGCGAATGAAAGGGTTCTGGGGCATATCCCCTTTTGTATATTTTTTTGTATGGGATCTGCAAATGATGGCAAAAGCGAAACAACCTAGTTTTTCTTTTTGGGAACATTGTTACCACATCTAGCACGGGGCGGCGATTGTTTGTAGCTCAATGAATACTGTTTTTGTGACATTAGGCTTGTTTGTTCTTATTGTGACTCAATCAATATTAACACGCTTTTATTAAAAAGATAAAGTTGAGTCAGAGATAGAGTTTCAATCTAAGCTGGAGTTTGTGGGACGTTTGAGTTCTACATGACCAATTGTCTACTAAAAGATGGTTTTTGTAAGTAAATATACAGATTATTATGCACATTAATTCTCATTGAAATCTTCGGAACACAAGGACGAGAAAAATACAATATTGAAGCCTAATTTTTTTCGCGTTTTGTTTGTAATTCGATTTGCATTCCTAGATTGAACGGTTCATCTGAATAATAATTAAAAAATCGATCACCGCTAAGACGATAAAGACTTTCACAGATAAGTTCTGCTCACAATTTCACAATAATTACATCAACGTGGAATAATTCTGAGTTATTAATATAACAATTTAATAAGATCACTACAATAGACAGACGAGGAGCTAACACAACCGCATCTCATAGATTAAGATGACCGATTAATTTATGGAAAATGTTCCCAAGATTGAGACAAGAAACAATGATAAGTGATTGACAGATCAAGGGGGGTCTATTATAAACAAAGATGGACGATTGAAGAGGCAGAATACAACGGCGTCTTTGCGTCTTTAACACCTTATCAACGCATGATTGGAGCGGGTGCGTTGAGTAGCAACTGTGATGAAAGTTTTCCACTCGATGTGAATTTGTTAGGATTAGCATCTAGAATCATAATATGAAAATATTATGAATCATCGTAAAATGTCACAAACTGACAATTCATAATAAATGATCTGCGTGTAATTCATATTACGAAATAATTCATCTGTTTAAAAGTTTTGTATGGAGATTCGTAAAATGATCCACAAAATATGAATTGCTTTTATGTCAAATTAGAGGAATTGCTAATGACAGCTGGGATTCACGAAATGAACTGCTTTTAGAGGAAATGCTAATGTGGCCGATTTAGGCCCCCTAAAGTCTAAGTCCATAACGTACCATACCGGACCATACATATTACATATATAAAAATATGTAGTGTTAAATATTGTACGCTGGTACAGAACCTAACGTGTGCGAGTCTAACTCGCATTTGCCACATCATTTTAATCATTAATTTCTACTTGCCACATGAAAACACAAAACCAAAGAACTCTCTGAGCCAAAATCTACTCTAAAACAATCATGAACAGACCAGTAATTCCAAGACATAACTCGCACCATCTGCTCCAAGTAAACAGTCGCAGAGCAAAAGTCTTGGCAATATAATTTTACTTGAGTCGCAGACTAAAAAAGTGCAGTGCGGTGGCAATACGTGCTTCCTCTGCCCGTTGATTTAAAAAATTAAGTCTGCACCTTTGTCGAGCGATTTGCTGAGCTCTCTTTTGTTCAGCGCTCCATTTGTCGGGATTACGTAGAATATTCTTTTGAACTGTTTTAAATTTTGTGTTTTCTGGGTATTTTATTTATAAAACATTATTTTGTTTATGCTAAACCCGAAAAGGGGTCATTGTACTGAGCACTTTGAACAACTTTTTCTATGGGACCAATCTTGAAATCGTGAAAAAAAAAATCAGCTATTCCATACATTTTGTCGATTTTGAGTGAACACAAATGTATGGAATGGCTGATTTTTTTTTCACGATTTCAAGATTGGTCCCATAGAAAAAGTTGTTCAAAATGATGAGTACAATGACCCCTTTTCGGGTAGCATAAACAAAAAATAATGTTGTATAAGTATTGTTGTGTGTTTGTTGTAGTAGGGAAAGGCTCAAGAAATGATGGACGGACTGTGTGAAAGATGATATGGCTAGAAGGGGGTGTCTACCGAGATGAGAGACGAGAAGACCCCAAATAAATTGGGAGAGGGGCAAGAGAATGATGATGTATTGCATACCTTAGGGTCATAATATTATTACTATAAAACATAACGACTCTGCTTACAACTCAAAAGCCATTCCAATCCAATTACCATGTTATATTTTTTTAGATTTTGTTGTACAGCATTTTTTTTGTAAAAAAATATTTCGTTACGGTTACTTTACGTGAACTTACTTACAGCTAGACTACTTTCTATGTGTTGAAGATGTGTTAGTAGTAATTAGTACAGTTTAACCGGTACCGCTGTTCCGTGGCTTAGGAATGCGTGGCGAGACGGGGGGGCAGTGCAGACCGCTCATTCATCAATAATCACGGTAAGTGGCATCTCGCCCGCCGCTCATTGATCAACGCTGCCCCCCGCCTCGCCGCGCATTCCTAAGCCACGGAACAGCGCACCGGTCAAACTTTAGTACCTACTACTCACAAATCTCCAACTAAATCAGTAAGTTCAATGGGTTCACCTACACAGAGCAAAATGTTAGCGAAAATTTAATTTGAAAATATAACCATAATCATGTGACTAAATTGCTTTTATTTTTGCATGTAAATATTTAAGTAATTAATAATTAACAAAAAAAAAACTAAAAGGACTTACTAACTATACCAATAAATATAAAAACAAAGGACCCTCAGGTGTCGAAGTATTCGTCCGCATCGCTGTCATCTAGAAACGTGCCCAGAAGACTGGCAGCATTGCCGACTAAATTACATTTTCCAATACTCCTAAATCAAATGTGGGAACACACAACATTCCTCGTATATAACCCAATATTGGAATAATAATTATCATATTCCAATTATAATAGGCACCAAATATCTAGGTATTTCTAATTTTATGATAAATCTAGAATTGGATTCATACTGCACCATGAATTTGTGGATAACTGTATGATCTTTTGATCCAGCGTTTGCATGAGAATTGACTTATTACTCTGATTAATTACATTCTAATCAGTTAGAATATGCGCTTTCCAATCACTGATACGAAATAATTGTGAGGTGGAACTACAAATCCACTTGCCAAGCTCTAGCTGGTCAAGTAGCTTGTTTGTGAGAGAACAACGTTTCAATACTATACTCCATTTATTTGTGAGGCTTGTAGAAGCAGGAATGCAAAACCTTTTATTTCAAAGTTAATTTGTAACTTTTTTAGATAAATCTAAGACAGTCTACTAAATAATTAGATAAACGAAATCAAAGTCATTTTATTTTAAATTATGCTTTATTGCATCTTCATACATTACAACAAAACGAATAAATATAACAACCAATCACATAGTGATTTAAGTTTAATTAAGAATAAAGGAAATAAATGCGTCCATTTCAGAGTGGTTGGTAATCTCCATCACCTTTCTTTGCATCAAATATGAATGCAGCATCCGTTAAAAACCCACGTTACTTTCGAACATTTGTATAGTAATAATTTTAGTAATCATCCTTACCGGCAACTTCTGCGGTTTTCTTTATCATCTCAGTCTTATAACAAGGAGTTCCTGCAGGCCAGGACTCCTTAAATTGCTTAAAAAGATTGATGACAGTTTTCTTTTCTACGGCACGAAGTGGACTTTGCTTTATTCTCTTTTTCTTGGGAGACATTAAGATCGAACATAGGAAAAACAGTACCTAACAAATAACAACTTAATCACGAAAATTCGACAATAACAAAACACAAGGCGTAGCATTCACAATTATTCATAAGCGAATGACATTAATGACATGACAATCACAGAACATTTACGTCAATTGCACAGACGACATAAACCGGTAAAATTAAAAAGACCCGGCTGTCACAGCTTATGAAGGGATTATGTGACCTTTTAGATTTGGTAGAATTATAGTAAAACGAAAAACGTTCCCAGTATTGTTCACTCCTGCTTCTTTTAGGTTTTTAGCATTGACACTTTAATTTTAAATTGGAATGAAATAATATATTTAAATGAAAGCCACTTAATTTCATAAGATAAATACTTAAAATGATTACAATGAAGTGTGACAGCTGGTACACAAAGAGATTTGAATTAATTTGGCGTCAATTGTAACTGTAACAAGTTTATTGTACTTTTTTTACAAAGTGTACATTAAAAAGAACCTTTTTTAACTTATGTCTAATGCTATTGTAAATGGAGTATAGAGAATTATAATGTGTAACTTTTCTATGTAAAAATAAAATACTACTTTCGGTATAATGATCGTGAACCCCACACGTCGTTTTACGTGCGGTTGTTCGTTCCTTTCTTCTTTATCTGTTTATCAAGTTTTAATGAGTGCGGCCGCGCCAAGGTCAAGTGTCAAATTTCATGAGCAAGGCAACACTTTTTTTGCAATCGTGAGCAGGGGGGCCCGGCTTTTTTTTTTATTTTTTTTTTTCAAACTCAAACTCAGAGCATTTATTTAAATTAAACCATTTACAGGCACTTTTGAATTATCAAGGAGTCGGTCAGTCAAAAATATGAAGCTAGTTGCCCATTCCAAAGCGTAATAGGTACCTATGGCGAAGAACGGGCAAGAAACTCCACGGACACTCTTTTAAATAAAAAATTGACACAAAAAATTGGTTACATCAGTCATGTTGAAATTAAACATGTGAGAACAATGTTGAAAGCACGTTAAAAGCGTCCGCAATTATAAAACAATTCAAAAATTAAAAATAAGCCATGGCAGTTAAGAGATGACCAGTCACAACTGACGGCGCCCGTTTACGAACATGACGCATGGATTTTATCCTGTATGTGCATGCTGTGGTCTCATGTAATTGTAAAAGAACCGTTTTTATTATTGTAACTTATATTGTGTATGTAAATCCTTTGTTGGAGACCCTAAATAAATAAACATAAACGGTTGATTAAAATAAATAAATATCGACAAGCTCGTGTGCTCAATAAAAATCCATTATTTCTTTATCTCAAAAGAGCTCAGGTTCAGCTTTCAAAAGATTTACGAAATATCATTTATTATTAACGTCTATGAGTGATAAGTACCCCACTTTCGTAGTTTGTAAATAATAAGGTCGGTAGAATATTTATTATGCCAGATTTATTGATAATCGCCTCTTATAATAGCTGTTTACTTCGATTATCCCTTTCAATGTTAATATTTTAGGTTATTTTAAATACAAAAAAGCATTAGTGGATAAAATGGGTATTATTGGATCGTAAGACATAGGTCTCGAGTTTGAACCCAAGGCACGTACCTCTGACTTTTCAGATGCATGTGCGTATTGTATAAGTATCACTTGCTTCATAAACGGTCAGGGAAAACCTGAGAGATATTTCTCGACGGCATGTGAAGCCAAGTCAGAGGCCCATGGGCGGCTTTAAAAGTCAGGAAAGAAGAAGATTGGATAGAGTACAGGGCTAAGGATATTTTAGATAAAACGGTTTATCTTCATGCTTTGAACACCAGCGCCAGCACCCATCAAGAGGTTATTATTAAAAAAATACAAAATCCCAATAAAACTGTAAAGTAATTCATTTTTTTTTTTTAAACCTTATTTTACTGGCATTATATTATATTACAATACTGGCATAAAAATACAGTGTTCATTTAAATCGCTAACCACCGGTAAGACATAGGAACACAGTATAAGACAATCTTCTTTATAAACTTCCGTAGTTCCTATAAAACTTCGGAGAAAAATATGGGTAGCGTCACGATAAAAGTTTTTCAATACATTATGGAGACATTAAGTCATAGTCTGGAAGTGGCTATCGATTTTTCGTAAGCTACCAAGTAGGCCAGTCCCTGCCGATACAAAATATGACGCAGCTGATGTTTCAATGAAGTATCGCTGGCTCATTTTGTTTTTTACCCGACTATGGCGAAGAAAAAAGGAGGGTTATGATTTTGACCGCTATGTATGTATGTATGTATGTATGTTCATCTGTTCCCTCCTCTCTTCCAAACCACTTATCACAATTTGACGAATGAGGTATCGTTAGAAGCGTCGTGATTGTCCGCTGGTTATAGGCTATGTGAAGTCACATTAAATTAAAAATGGCGCCCTCTAGAGGACATAAAGTGAGGAACTTAAAAAAAAAATGGTTTAATCGTACCATGTTGGGTATCAAATGAAAGGGCTTAATGAGCACATTTCAAAAAAATATATATTATAACCCCAAAAGAATTTTAAAAAAATCAAGTAATAAAAACTAAAACCCAACTACGACTTAAAAGGTATAAACAAGACCCCACAGACAGACAAATTAAACATCCGGAGTCTCACGTAATCTGTTCGATTTATGCCCAAACACGTGTGACTCCGGATGTTTAGTTTTTAGTTTTTATTACTTGATTTTTTTATATTGCGCGTTGCTCTGTAATCTGTCATCATTTTCCTGCCCTTACCCTAATTTATTTGGGGTCTGCGCAACATGTCTCTTTCTTCCATACTTCTCTATTAGCCGTAGTCACCCCTTTCTAGCCATATCATCTTTCACACAGTCCATCCATCGTTTCTTTGGTCTTCCCCTACTCTTATACCCATCGACATTCATATTATAAAATAAATGTTCTCTATCTCTCTCTCGACACTTATAAAATTAATAAACTAATGAAAAAACAAATAACTTTTTCCCGGCCCTGAATCAACCAATGACCGCACTGCGGCCGCGCTTGCGACTATAATACCAACGAGTCCGTCTTATTTACAAACGACATTTATTCTAACAGCCCCAATTGTCCTCGTATCCCTTAAGAGTCATCCTACAATAAACCCGACCTCCACAGAGGTCATGTACGCAATAAAACACGACGTCTAATAACTCGCAGACCTTTTATAATACTTTTAATTGCTCCATGTAAACTTGCTCACACACAGTTAGAGGTCCCGTACATTGCTCCCTAGTGGACCGTAACTGAATTATAGCCCCCTTGATAACAGTCGGGATGACCGCGGCAAGACGCCCAAAGTTTGTGAAAGATGGTATGGTTATGTTGAAATTGTTGAAGTTAGTATTGAATTTTGAAGCGGTTGGGTCAACAATTTTGCAAGTGTCTTTGTGTTGAAATTATAGTTAGAAAGTATTTTTATTAAAACTTCTGATATGTTGGTCAAATATTGCTATTAGGTACTTAAGTTCCGGGTCGGTGGCGCGTCGTGTTCCACGCGCGCCTCAAAGAGATGTCAGCACAATTGGCAGGGTCCGCTAGGACCGATGCCTGCCAGTGTTACGGGTTAGTCCGAAAGGGCTACCGGGACCTTGGCAACAGGCAGCTGTAGGAACACAGGTGGGTTTTAGTCAGTAAAAGTCTGACACGCCCTTCCGCTCCGCCCAGAGCGGGAGAAGTCCTTGGATGATTTACCAACCACAGAAAAAAAAAAAGAAGTTACTTAAGTTACTGTTTCCTAGGAAAGCGGTTCTGTTATGAAAATATGTAATTTTCACCAGAATCTGACATTAACCGGTGAAGCCCGCTAGTTAAGGGGTCAAAAACGCTCTGTATTCGAACAGCGTTTTTTGTGACCGTTGCCCGCTTTCCTAACCCTTGGCCACGAAATCACCACTCGCGTGACCTGCGTCTTGCGTCTAGGATCACGGCGAGTACAATTTTTTGAAGTTATTTAGAACGTTGTCATAAGTCGCCGCGATGCGACTTGCGGAGAGGAGAGTGGCGCGGGAGTATTCGAGCGTCGCCCTGCGCCGCAAGACGCAACTCAAGACAAACCGGTCTATGTCGTGGCCCTGCCTTCGAAAACAAAAGCTTTAGTACTGGTATTTTACAGATACTTTACATTACCGATGGTGCATAAATAATAATAATGTGTGTGTAGATTGGCTGACGGTGTCATTTAATTGCTGATAAATCTTAATTTTCATAGTAAATCATGAGTAGGTAGAAATAAATACAAAATAAAAACTAATTTGAGTTACGAGACTAAATACTGCCTAATCTCAGTTTTATCCTAACAAGATAAAAAAGGTCTAGGTAATTAGACATAGGCACTGGGTGAGGTGAGTCGTTGACGTCTGTAGGCACTCAGATTAATGGGCTAACGACTGCCCTCATTTATCAGGCTTTAGACGTTGGCTAGTTAAGAGTTCAGGGTTCAGTAGGAGAAAATGTATCATAATAAATGTGGAAGAAAAATAATCCCTAGAAGAGAAATATTGATAGGTAGGTAGATGAACTGGTAGGTATTTGAACTGAACTAAAAAATAATAACAACTAATAACATAAACATCATAATAATTATTTTAATTTTGTTATTTCCCTGTTATCACACCAAAATAATTTCTTACAAATAAAACTTCTACAGTGATCGTACACCTATTTGGACACCCAAAAAACTAACCTGTGTTTAAAAGAAAAAAACAATCATTATTGAGAGAGATTACATACATCGCCTTAAATGCAGCTGGGCATAAAATGTTTTATGGTAGCCATACACGTTACGATATACTTGCGCAAGTTTAGACTTGCACAAGTAAATCTTAACTTGTCAATGTTGTGTTTACCTGTAATTGGCATATATATTAGAATATTACCGTATGATTTAGTTTATGTATGTGTATGTATGTGCTGTGGGTGAACCTTAATAAATAAATTAAATTAACGTGACACCGAATTAACACCGAATGAGGATACAAGACGTATCCGGTTCGTTCGGTAACCGTTAGCAGAATTCATCCCACGCACGATAATGTATACCTACTTGTGCAAGTCCAATTTTGCGCCAGTATATCGTAACGTGTGTGGCCTGCATTAGTGCCATTATCTCAATTTAAAATAAATCTATACGAAACCACGTACCAAACAAATTAGCCACGAACAATCAAGCCTTTCCGCCCACAATAAATTACTGGCTGCATAGAAACACTAGATTCCGCTTAGAATAGAATAGAAACAATGAGAACCAAAGGTACAATAGAGATGCACATTTGACCAACTTTTAATATCAGTGGAGCGGAATAAAAGCGCCGAGGCACCTCCGGCGAGCTCATTTAGACAAATTATGCACGTGCATTCTGAAAAAAATAAAGGTACGTTGGTACCAAGTATGTAGAGTTGGCAGAGATGTTCTTTTTTAAGGAAGCCAATTTTATACGGGGCTGCAATTATTTTTGTGAGCTGCGAAATGGAATATTTTTGTGTGCGATGTAGGTACAGTCAACTGCACATCAGTTTTACACTAGCACTAGCATTTTGAGATCATGATGAAGGCTCGTGTGAAAGATTCGATCAAAGTCGAAATAAATAGCTATGGTTTGCTAGACAAGACTCGAACAAAAATCACTATCACACAATAATTACTGTACAGAATAAAATAGCTAATAAAATAGCATTTTAAAAATTAAATCGCCAAAATCAAAATAATTTTCAGAGTTATGAATGTTGTACATACACGTACGTTGTATATCATTGTGATTTAATTAAATTGCCAATGCTAAAATACTAAAATTCTGATAATAATGTACCACATTTTTGCGTGGATCTGAATGTTTATACCACTGTACTGTATGTACTACCACGGAAAGACGAGTATACCGAAACCTTTGTATGTACTTTCGTCCAACCGTACGTAAGAGCATCCAACGAAAATGTATAATGCAACACATCTCTGAGCCCTGCTAATGTATGACGTAACACAAATGTATTATGCGACGCCAGTGTATATCCCCCTTAAGGTCGCGTGCGTGGATTTGTTCTTGTTTGCGAATGCATTTGTTAAAGGGGGGAGGGGGGTAAAACAATGGCGTTGTTCTCCAAGAGAACAATAAAAGTATCATGTTCTTTGCTGAGTAAGTAAAGATTAATCTTAGCCACGCTCGTGGGTAATACACGATGTATTCATCTCGCTTCGTGCATTTCAATGCTAAGACAATGTCTGGTTCCTCTCTTATATTTTCTCATTATGTGTGGTTTTTTAAAGGGAATGGACGTTTGAAAGGAAACCCATGTCTGTTGCTTTGTTTATTACTTAAAATCTTCAAGAGCGGATTTTTGAGGAGTTTTTCTCATCTAGTTTCACAAAAAGAGAAAGGAAATCCATGTCCATAGATTTGGAATTCGTAAAATCATTCGTGAAAATAGGTTGCCAACTTTTTTTTGCTGACTATGAAGTAGTTCATGAAGCGAAGTCCGTTTTATTACAAAAGGTAAATAAATTAACAAAAAGAAATCCTCGATTAATAATGTGTAAAAATATTGATTCAAAATCAATATTTTTCCATATTTGTGGCTAAGTAATAACAGCTGCACCGGGTCGATCCATAAGGTTAAGCTACGCTTACCGGGGTTGGTCGGTAAATGGGTGACCATCTTTACATACCGAGACTCCTCCGTGCCTCGGAAAACACGTTAAGCCGTTGGTCCCGGCTGTCATTCCTGGTTCATTGACAGTCGTTACGGTTCGTCAGAAGCTCGAAAGTATGACAACCAGGTATTACCCAGTTACTGGGTTGTGGAGGTCAGATAGGCACTCGCTCCATGTAAAATACTGGTATTCAGCTGCATCCGGTTAGACTGGAAGCCGACCCCAACATAGTAGGGAAAAGGCGAGGCAGATTGATTTGTACACCGTACAATCTGTAATTACTCAAGAAATTCAAAGAGTGATTGCACCAAAATTTAATTTTCACTCTCCCAGTCATTAATTTAACTTAAGGGTTATACTCAAGTTTCCTTTTCATTAAATCTTTCAAGTGTGAATTTTAATATCACTTACATTTTAACCACAGTTTACTTTGTTGAAGGACCTACTTTTTTAGTTTAATTATGCACTGGAATTGTGGAGTAGTTTTACGCGTTTTTATGATGGACAGTATCTTTCTATTTGCTGGCGATTCCTTCAATGTAGCACGAAAAATTCAAATTCAAAATGCGTATTTCACAAATTGCAACATTGTTTTACTTTGTACTTTGATCAAAATTAAATACGCGGATATTATGATAAAATTAATATTAGGACACTAAATCATTTAAAACACCATTATATTTCTGTACGTAAATATTACAAAGTTTTGCCTTTACTAGTATAAGCCGTATAACAGGCGACATAATTTAATATAGCTCTTGAAATTATATTTGCTGGAACTCCTCAAATTAATTGCGCAGGATACCTTGACGGATCCCCCTTAATTAGCAATTAGTGTACTAGGCGTATTGTAATAGCAGTATTGTGGCAATTTTATCATTTGCTAGCCTATATTTTATGGTTACGGCTTTCATAATTATGGAGTAGATATTAAAAAAGGGTTTGGTTCCTCCGAAAAATAAAATGGAGCAGCTCACATTCGGATCACATCATGGTGTATAGCTTTTGTGTCGAAAGCCGTACGCCATGCGATCCGTCATAATAACTACCTACATGTATCGTTATGTCTTCTCTCATCTCTGCATCTTCATACCAAAGCAGTATCTTCCCTTTCTATCGAAGATCAGCCTCATAAAACTACTCGGCACATTTTCTTTGACGTCGCTCGTCTACCATCACTATATAAGAGGCGTCTCGAACGAAAATGTTTGCACTTTGGCGTATTCCCATAGCTCTCTGGCCGGGAACAGACAGCCGGTTCCCTGTCATATCGTAAATTTAATTTAACACTTCGGACGGGACGCTTATATCATCCATTTGCTTTTGAAACTTATACTTGAAAGATCGGAGATGTGGCGTTTTAAAGGGATGGACTTCTTTGGTACTTCAAAGTGAGTTAGTATATTTTGTAAAATTGAATAGTGGATGTTTGTTGAAGCTTCTTTGAGACTGTCTGGAGGAGCAAAGGCTCAGTACACTATACCGCCTTTGAGTTCCTGTATTGTGTTTTGTTTCTAAATCAATTATTAGTGACAAAGAGGACGGAATCCCCTGGAGACAGCAGTACAAATAAAATTCGTGCCGCTGAAAATTCGTTGGGCGCATTAATTCTGTCACGGCCGTCATTCAAAGCTGTCAGTTGCTATACATCATTAGTGTCGTAGTGAGAATAAAAGTTGTCACGTTTCGGTTGTATGACAAATGTTGATAAGCAGCTCTAGCAGCAGCCATCGACGCGTCTCCATGCTCTAAGATTTGTAAGGACTACCAACTATTATAGTATCCGAGTTCTTTAATTACCTACACGGAATAAAGTTACGCTTAGAATAAATTGTAGTTCATCCACCCTCTTTTCGTAATATCCGATCCGTTTCTGGACCTTTTTACTAAAAACATTACCCCTCCTTCTGGGACAGTTGGGTAAAAAAATTTTGACGTTCATCAATTTAAAACAATGCAAAACATAGCCATTATTGTTAATAATAATATCCGATCGTTCTGAATGATTAATACTTATAAAATTTAAAATTACAACATGCGCGCCGTGGGTGTCAATCCGATGCATCGCTGCCATATTGGAAACTGATTAATCAATTCAACGGTGTAATAACTGGACAGCGATTATAGGCAAGGAGATAGATTGTAGGAAATTAAATAATAATAACACTGAAAAGCACTTGAAATTAACTATTTTTAACTCTTTACCTGCTGCATGTGTTTTGTAGATTTTTTATAGACCATACAAATATAATAATGTCACTCACAATCGAATGATAAAACCAATATCACCAGAATTGGATCAGACCGGTGATTGCAGTAAGTTGTAAAGGGCCATAATTATTTGAATTAAATTGGCATGAATAGAAAGGCCGAATTTCACCAATGAAACTAAAAGCTCATTCATTGGTGAAATTCGCCCTAAGAGATAGTTGCCTTTACCGGTGCATCCACATAGTAAGAACGAATTTCACCAATGAAACTAAAAACTCATTCATGGGTGAAATTCGCCCATAGAGATTTGCCTTTAGAGTTAAATCCACACTAAGTTAATTACTTTGTACTTCTTTTTATCTTTAGTACAAATGTATTGTGAACTCAGATTGGGCTAGCAACCTTACCATATGCAACAATGCAACAAAATAGGTATTATCCTCTCTTGTAATTCCATGAAGTCAGTTTGATGTCGCTAGCCTGCTCGCTATGAATAAATCATCTCGTAAGGAACCCGTGCATCATGTAATTGTCTTGACTAATAAATCAAATTAAATGATTTATGGCAGATTTACAAAGAGATTTATTAGGTGTAGAGGTAATGAAATCTTAGAAATTATTTATGATGGTTTTTTAACTGAAGAAAATAATAAGGAGTACGCACATATCTCTCCACCCGAACATTTTGGATGGATACTTAATTATTTATGGTCACCATGTGAGCATACTTTGTACTCCCACAGATTCGTATCTCCAACTGCCTGTGGGGGAAGCTACAATGACAACGCGTGACAAAAAGATTGGGTACTTTTTCGCTTTAATATTATGAATAAGCAATGCAAAGGCGTTAAGCTTAAATCTCATGGTTGAGAATGTGTTCGATTTCTCAGAATGCAATAAATAGCCACTGACTGATTACCTTTTTTGAAGCAAATACTTCTTTAGGCACTTTTTGGGTGAACAAAAATCATGTAACTCGCGTCATCGTCACGCTTGAAGAAATGAATGAATGTTTTTGGGTGAACAAAAATCATGTAACTCGCGTCATCGTCACGCTTGAAGAAATTAATGAATGTTTTTGGGTGAACAAAAATCATGGAACTCGTGTCATCGTTACGCTTGAAGAAATTAATGAATGTTACTTAGTTTTCACTTTTATCGGCAGTCCCCAAAGACCGCCCCGTTTTTTTTTAAATGAATATCTTTAGTCGTTTGAGCACTTTTTGGGTGAACAAAATATTAAAGGAACTCGCGTCATCGTCACGCTTGAAGAAATGAATGAATGTTATTTAGTTTTCACTTCTATCGACAGTCCACGAAGACTGCCCCGTTGTTTTTGCTGAAGTTCTTTATTTTGAGAAAGCATACATTAAATGGGAGGTTCATTGTTTGTACCGCCAAAAGCAAAAATTAAAAATTGAAAATAGGAATAATTAATAACAATACATACACTCTACGATTCCTATATCTCAGCCCACCCGACAGTGTTGCCACTGAAATAATTAAAAATGTACGTGTTTTAATAAAAGAATGTAACTCGCAACAATTCTCTCGATCCCCTCGCGTATCCACTCCAATTAATATTACGCCTATATTTATTATTTTTTCGTATTAAACTGACGGTTATTTGCGCATTTTCAAGCTGATGCCAATTTGAATGAAAGACGGACTATAAACGATGAGCAATAACGATGACGACAATTGGATTACAACTCAAGTACGGGATAAGAATAATTTGAATCATAACAGCGATGAGAAAAACTATTGACATTGCATTGGTCCTTTTTTCGTCTTATTTTACATTCAATGGTTAAAAAAAAAAAAAAAGGAGGAGCTCGTGGCTAAGGAGGAGCTCGTGGCTAAGTAATAACAGCTGCACGGGTCGATCCATCAGGTTAAGCTACGCTTGTCGGGGTTGGTCCGTGGATAGGTGATCTTTACATGCCGAGACTCCTCCGTGCCTCGGAAAGCACGATAAGCCATTGGTCCCGGCTGTCATTTGTGGATCTTTGACAGTCGAGGGGTCGTCAGAAGCTCGAAAATCTGACAACCAGTCTTACCAAGGGGTATCGTATTACCCAGTTACTGGGTTGTGGAGGTCAGAAAGGCAGTCGCTCCATGTAAAATACTGGTATTCAGCTTCATCCGGTTAGACTGGAAGCTGACCCCAACATAGTTGGGAAAAGGCTAGGCAGATGATAGTTAAAAAAATAAAAATTACCAGTACCTACCAACGTACCATCATTCCCAATCTTACTATCACAGAAGTTTAATGACACATGATGTGTTCCTATAGAAAAACTTCAAGCTTCTAAAAGGCTTTCGAAATAACTCTAACAATATTAAATACAATAGACGCTGATATATTTAGTAACCTATTCCGCATGACTATTCTTCAAGAGTCATAAAAACCCTGTAAGAAATCGACACGTGTTTCACCTCTCAACGAGGCATCTTCAGGATGAATATTGACCAATTGCAAACCAGAACGAGCGCTGGACGCAGAGTACTCTGCGATATGACTCTTGAAGAATAGTCAAGCGGAATAGGTTACTAAACATATCAGCGTCTATTGTATTTTATAATGGATTTCCGCAAAGTCACGCCTGAATCAATTAACTATCTAACAATATTATTACAGAGCAAAATTTATTAAGAACAAAATGACTGGCTCCTACGATACCAAAATTAATTTCGACAATATGATTCCGAATTTCCAGGTTGACTGCATTTACGACATTACAATACTATCAATCTTCCGAAAAAACCTTTTACCGTCACATGACAGACCACCAAGCATGCGAGTAGCGACATCCAAATTGGACAAATTGAAGAGCAGATTGAGCGATGGGAGGGCGACAAGGGAAGTGCAATAGTCAGTGTTTGGCCTTACATATACTCCAGGACTCCTAAATGGAGCCACCGTGCCTGTTTATATTTATAGGCCTAAACCTCGAAATAATGATGAATGAGAGTCAGAGAAAAAGTTTTCATACAGTTTTCATGAAGCTGACATACCGGCCATCATTTCGGTATCTGTGAATTTGCGAGGGAGAGGAGAGTGGAAGGGGCTTGTGGCTAAACAATAACTGCCGCACGGGTCGATCAATTAGGTTAAAATACGCGGGTTGATCAGTCCGTGGATGGGTGACCATCTGTACATCCCAAGTGCTTCGGAAAGCACGTTAAGCCGTTGGTCCCGGCTATCATTTGTAGATCTTTGACAGTCGTTACGGGTCGTCAGAAGCCCGAAAGTCTAACAACCACTCTTACCAAGGGGTATCGTGTTACCCATTAGTAACTGGGTTGTGGAGGTCAGATAGGCAGTCGCTCCATGTAAAATACTGGTATTCAGCTGCATCCGGTTAGACTGGAAGTCGACCCCAACATAGTTGGAAAAAGGCTAGACAGATGATGGTATTGTGAATTTTCGAGGTTTTAAAGCCGATTTGAATCCAGTAGAGCGCTTGGGGTGAGTTGAAGAGGCGTTTTCGAACTAACTAACCGGCTCCTGAAATTTTGCGGGAGCTAAAAACTGCCATTTTGGAATCACGGGAGAACATTCCACAGCACGTCATAGTGGCATTAATTAATTTCATGCCAAACCGCATATCATAAAATACTCTTGGAGGTAACACAGGTTACATAAATACAAGTTTTCTCTAAACCATAGTTTTCTACAAAAATTACACGCTATTTTTTGCCCCTGAAAAACTCAAAAAGACAAGTTATTGCAATTAAACTGTTTCTTTTTGTATTCCGACTTCAAATTTGAAACAATGACAAACGGATGTGATAGTGAGTGACTGGCTTCCAAACCACATAACAACACACAACACAGTAAAAAGTAAAAAGGTACATTAAACAAAAATATGTAGGGTGGCTCGATAAAGGTGTCTGGGAGTGTAGATGAATGATCTGTTAATACAATGACGTACGAGTAGTAGATAAGTAGCTGGCTGCCTACATGGTGAAGGCGTCTTTTGTTTTTTATTCTGTAATTAAATAAATGCGATATAAAGACCATGTGTGTAATTTAATTGAATTTTGCGTTTTTTCAAAGAGCGCATGTTTATTTTGTTTGCGTATATTGACACTGATTTTGATTGATAAGTAAATAATATCACAGTTTGAAAGAAAAAATATAGGGTTCTCGACGGATTTAAATTCATTATTATTAAGTACTCGCTGCACCCCGCGGTTTCACCCGCAATAGAATAAAAAGTATGTCCTATTCCAGGTCATAGTCTACCCATATGCAAAATTTCATCTAAATCCGTTCAGCCGTTTTAACGTGAAACCGTAACAAACAAACAAACTTACTATCGCATTTTTAGTATTAATTAGTATGCTTATTGATTACTCGAACGTTACATTATTTATTCTAGCTCCAAAATTGTCAACGGCTAATTGCTAGCCCTTTAAAAAAAGGTAAAGCATCAACAACGTAATAAAAAAAAACAATTACATTGCTGATTTATATAGTCCTCCAGACCGTATTTTCGGCCACGGCGGCCAATCTCAACGGAGACTAGCCTTCGGCGCGGGAGATATTATAGTGCACAAGTGTTTGCGCAGACACAAGTGCACTCTCTCTTCCCTCACTCTCATAGTCCGATGGGACGGCAATCCGACACGACCGGAGAGAGATCAGGCGTAGGACCAACGCTGCTGCATTGCTGATTTACCTACTAAGTAACAGTGTCTGTAGACAATAACAGACTATCTTGCACAAAACTAAATAGAAGTCGAATCGAGTCACTGCCGACTCGGGTTCGCTTACTTTGCATAACCAAAAGCCTTGGAAACTCGCCCACCAAGTAGCGTAGGAGTTCGGTCTGTTTCACATGTTGCCCGTCTTCTACTCTTGTATCAGCATGAATTATATAGTATTTTTTTCAGGGGAAGGTCGATGCAGCAGGACAATCATAATTACAGTAGCATGGCTTTCATTTAGACAGATCAACATCATTCATCGCGTTATTTATGTTGTTCAGCAGACAAATTTTCGTACATATTATGGAGCCATGGATTAGTTGTGTGTGTTACGCATTTTGGATGCAGGACTGTACCCTGGGTAATTGAAAAAAAATATTTAACTGGTCCTCTAATAATATTATTGAACTTCTAATAATAATAAGTGACTGAAGCCCACGAGCACGACATTTTAGGTCTGTATCTAGATTCTTGATCTATGTCATCTAGATTTCGACAAAATTTGGCAAGGAGATAGATGGCACTCTAGGGAAGGACATAGCTACTTTTTATCGACATACCGCGTGGTCAAAGCCGCGGGCGGAAGCTAGTATAAACTGAAATTCTAGATGACTGTTAACAAATGAGCTGGAGTTTCGGTATCGGCCTTTACAGGCCATTTGAAATCGCATACTTTTGATTAAAGTCTCGACGAAGATTCATTGTTTTAAGTTTCCATTCCGCGGTTTTGATGAAAGAGCGCGTAGAATTTGGAAATGGGCCAAGAATAGATTAGACACTTCTGAATGTACAAAGTTCCGAATTGAACTCAAGGAACGAACCAATTTTAAATCTGATTGTAAGTTGTAAGATCCATATTTTCCATAAATATAAGTATGCTTAATGCAAAATAAATAAATAAAATATAAATAAAATCATTTTATTTCGGACAACTAAGAGATACATAAATTGTTAGTAACAGACACTTAAAACACTATTGTTAGTAACTTAAACTAAAGACGAAATTTGTGAGAAGAACAACCCTCACTAGACACCCAGACGTGGAAACTAGGGTTGTAAGTCTTCTCACAAATTGCCTTATTATGGCGAAGGAATTATCTGCCGCCACAACCTTCAGGATGCTATTGCGACTGCCCCTTATTCTAAGCAACCTTACCTATTTAACCTTATTCTATTAAAACTTTTTACAAAAAAAAAACAACCGACTTCAAAAAAAACACTAAAAAAGTGAAAAATAACTTTAATTTCGGAAATCGGTGTCTTTGCTTTTTAATTTTCGTTTTTTGCCACCGACTTCCGAAATTAAAGTTATTTTTCACTTTTTACCGACTTCAAAAAAGGAGGAGGTTACTACGTTCGGATGTTTGTTTGTTTTTTTTTTTTTATGTATGTTCACCGATTACTCCGCCGTTTGTGAACCGATTTAAATTTTTTTTTTTTTTTATTGTTTTTTTTGAAGTCGGTTGTTTTTTTTTTGTAAAAAGTTTTTATTTTTCACTTTTTACTGGTGGTACCTACCCCACACAAGTCACTACCTGCTATGTAAATAACAGTGAAGGAGTCTAATAATTATATCGTCTACATAGACTGTGGGAAAAATACGTAATATTGAAGCTAGCTCAAAAACTACGCAAGCAAACTTAATAAAATGTATATGGGACCATCTCGGGAGTATACCCTTTCGACTAAAAAATAATTTTTAAAATCGGTTCACAAACGGCGGAGTAATCGGTGAACATACATAAAAAAAAAAAAAAAACAATCATCCGAACGTAGTACCTCCTCCTTTTTTGAAGTCGGTAAAAAGCAACTCTGTCTGCAACCTTTTCGCGGCTAAACGAATTTCATGTGGCACGCAGTTAGACCATGATCTGAGATAAGATATAGGATACTTTTTATTTCAGTAGTACGTTGTTACGTGGAATTTCAACCTACACGCGGGCTACGCCGTAGACAAAAGCTAGTGTCATATACATATATAGGAAAAGAAACATGACCAGTATTTTTTAGGGTTCCGTACCCAAAGGGTAAAACGGGCCCTATTACTAAGGCTCCGCTGTCTGTCTGTCTGTATGTCTGTCTGTCTATCTGTCTGTCTGTCTGTCTATCTGTCTGTCTGTCTGTTTGGCGGTCACCAGGCTGCATCTCATGAACCGTGATAGCTAGACAGTTGAAATTTTCACAGATGATGTTTATCTGTTGCCGCTATAACAACAAATACTAAAAACCAGAATAAAACAAATATTTAAGCAAAAAAATCACGTTTGTTGTATGGGAGCCCCATACAACAAACGTGATTTTTTTGCTCGTTTTTGCTCGATATTGAAAACTACAACAGGTAGACGCTTACAATATTCACAGAATATTTAGTTATTTTTTGAATATTTAGATTTAATTAAAATAAAACAAATATTTAAGGGCTCCCATACAAGAAACGTGATTTTTTGCCGTTTTTATAGACAATGGTACAGAACCATTCGTGCGCGAGTCCGACTCGCAATTGGCCGGTTTTTTTTAAATAGCTGATATGTCACCGAACCTAGAAAAATTGCAAATTTACCAAACCATGTTTATGAACAGTATGATAATAACTTTTCAGGAGTACTGATGCATATAAACGACATCTCTATCAGAGACTCAATGTTTTAAAACCACAAGAATATAAAAACTTTTGACGAAAGCCATCACATCTTAGTCTTGTCTTAAGATCATCCTAAAACTGAACAAGTTTTGAGACTAACTTTGATAGAATATTCTCAGTAATGTAGAACCAGCTACAGTTTCTACTCCTTTGACTTGCAGTACCACAATCATCCATTTACTTTATGTTCGACTGAGTAAGTTTAAATATCAAGTTCTCTGCACTTTTTCTGAGACTAATAACTTTAGATCTAAGATGACATGAATAGAGTTTTAATGGATAGGTACCGTCTTATTACAAAATGAGATCTTTTATACACGTGTGTGTATGAACCTTTAAGCTCTGGCTAAGAAAAGATCTTGTCTGACGTGTGTCAGACAAGTCAAAGTCAAGTCGACGATCGGTCACGTAAAAATATACAACATTTTTTTTTTTTTTTTTTTTTTTATTGAAATCGCGAAAAAAAAACAGCTGTTCCATACATTTGTGTTCACTTAAATCGACAAAATGTAGGGAACCGCATTTTTGTCCCATAGAAAGGTTTGTCCCATTGAAAAACTTGTTCAAAATGATGAGTACAATGACCCCTTTTCGGGTTTAGCATTAACAAAAAATAATGGTGTATAGTTAGCTAGAAGTTATAGGATGTTGGTCACGTCACTATCGGTGCAGCGGTCTCAATCGAGCGCGACGTCGCGTCACCGGCAAGTCAATACTTGTATTGCTACGAACGAAACCTGGCATTGTGACAAAGACAATTTGTAACCGATGGATTGCTATGATTGGCTGACTGACTGACTATCTTTTCACGCACATCCCTGAAATGACGTGACTGATCGGCGACTTTATGTTGACGTAACTGACGTGTGTGCATGATCGAGCTGGTTTTAATATTTCGAATATTATTCAAACTATGGCGAAGTTCTTATTACAAAACTGACAACTTTCCCGGGCCAAGTTGCCGGGCCGGGCTGGTGGTTTAACCCATAGTCTAAAAATCCTTGATTAAGACCAGTTTTGTTTTAACCTGTGTGGTTATTTATCGTAACTAACCATCTTGTTTGGAAAACAGATAGGTAGGCTACACGTGGCTGAAATCAGAACTCATCGTATGGCCGCCATCTTTTCGTTTATATGTCGGTCAAAATATGTATAGAATTATTTAATTAATAATATTAATATAAGTAAATTTTTTTCGGGACCCTGTGCGAGTGCGTGAGTGAATTAATCACGCCAGCACCACCAGTAGCGCGCACTTATCTTGCTCTCACTTTATCTAGTTTTTTACACAAAGACAAACAATGTTTTCAGTATTTATCGGGAAAAAAAACTCGTTTCGAATAGGCAATTATTGAATGGAGATATTTTAGGTGACTCGTGTGATCAGCATACAACAATATTCGTGGGTTGAAATCCGTGAAAAGACTGGCCACGATGGCTCACGATGTTACATACATAACTCATGTGGCTAAGTAAAAATCCCATATTAACACGGTCCCGTGGAAAGTTGATTATATTATTCATATACCCACCGTCCCTTCATGTAGTTTGTTTTTCCTTACATCTCTTTTTGGTAAACAAACACGGTACAGAAAGTCACTAGTTTTCGCATCAACCACACATTTTAGCTTAAAAGTGAACGAAGATACGAATTTAAAAAAATATAAATTACTTCTCACGTTATTTAAAAGCGGGACCAATATTTAGTAGTAAATTAGCCGATTTTGTAGGCCCAATCCTGGAATTTTTAGTAAAACCCTTAAAACTTACAGGACGTTTAAGGCGGTTTATCAATTCAGACTTCTGAATTGAGGACCCACCTTAACTTAATTAATTGAATTAACCATTTAAACACATTCATTTTCTCAAATTTCGGGTCGCCATATTTGCTTACCAAATATACAAAGAAAAAAGTACACACTTCAGGTACGTACACCGTTTGAAGCCCAGGTGTTCCGTAAGAGAGACAACTCATAAGTTACAGGGACTTACCACGGTAGCATAAAATACTTGTGTGCATTATCAGGCTTTGATTCTGAAGGACGTTTTATTGTGGGAAGGAATACTTTATAAAGCAAGGGAATCTTCACGGCATTGAACAAAAAAATGTGCAGCTTCCTATTAAAAGGACCGCCTCCATAGCCAGCCGGCTACGCGCCACCTCCAACGGTCTTCTGAGCGTGTTCTCAGAGAAGTTGAAGTACTTATTATCTCCTTATTACTAACACTAGTTAGTAAGTTATTTTGTTGATACTAACACTATGGACTCATGGCTGAAATAAAGAATTTGAACATCAATTTAATTATTAAAAAAAAAAAAAATTTGAAAATGAATATGAAAATCGTCGTAAAAAAGCTCATACAAACCTCTTTTAGAAAAAATAATGTCATTGGGGAAGCACACACTAAGCCATTGACAGCAATTCCGAGCAAAGAGAATTCACTTTTTCCCCTCGCGAGTATCCGAATTATAATAATATATTATTTTATTTTTTTCAAAACAACAGCATATACATTCGAAATTGCTTTACAAAAGTATTTAGGATCGGGTATTACATGTTATGTATAGCTACACAGTATTTAGTCCCTGATGTGCGGTTAACTGTGCCTACATGAAGCAACATAGAATAATATAGTAATACTTTAATTCTGTTTTCACAGACTAAATATTGACCTAAAGAAAATGTTGATAAAAACGTGACCAACATGTTGGAGTAATTACAAACATCTGTGAAACTAAAAACGTGCAACGTGATGCTAGCCACATCCTCGGGCATTTTCTAGATAACGTAGACGAAGCTATTTTCATTATATTTACAGAAGAAATGTTGGGTAAAACATTGACCAAAATGTTAGGATTATGTTTCACAAAAGACAAAAATCGGGTATTGATTTGGGCGTCACACACACGGATCACTTGTGACAGCCAATAGTGATCAACAACGTACTGCACTATTGTAGTGCTACTCCCTTCAAAAAGTCCGAAAAATGATGCAAAGTGGCAATTGCTGTCCTCTTAAAGACTTGTACACAAAACTGCGTTGTGAAGTCGCATCGCAAAAAGTTCCATGTACAAGCCCTTACTGGTGGTGACTCAACCCATGTATGAGTTACCTTGTGTGTCAGTTATTGATCACTTTTACGTCTCGGTACGAATGACATAAACGTTGTTTTTTTAACAAGCGTCCTCATTATTTGAAAGGCTTGATACTAGATGTTATATAGTAACGATCAGAGCGCCTAGACAAAGTGACATCCTATCTGTAATAAAAACTTTTTACAAAAAAAAAAAACAACCGACTTCAAAAAAAACACTAAAAAAGTGAAAAATAACTTTAATTTCGGAAGTCGGTGTCTTTGCTTTTTAATTTTCGTTTTTTGCCACCGACTTCCGAAATTAAAGTTATTTTTCACTTTTTTAGTGTTTTTCTTGAAGTCGGTTGTTTTTTTTTTTTGTAAAAAGTTTTTATTTTTCACTTTTTAGTGGTGGTACCTACCCCACACAAGTTACTACCTGCTATGTAAATAACAGTGAAGGAGTCTAATAATTATATCGTCTACATAGACTGTGGGAAAAATACGTAATAATGAAGCTAGCTCAAAAACTACGCAAGCAAACTTAATAAAATTTATATGGGACCATCTCGAAAGTATACCCTTTCGAACTAAAAAAGAATTTTTAAAATCGGTTCACAAACGGCGGAGTAATCGGTGAACATACATAAAAAAAACAATCATCCGAACGTAGTACCTCCTCCTTTTTTGAAGTTGGTAAAAAGTAAAAATGTTCAGTGAAAGTCGCTGTAGAAATACTAAACGGTTTGAATGCGCTTGGCACTTATCTTGGCCCTCAGCTTCAATCAACTCAGCCTATCACAGTCCACTGCTAGACATAGGCCTCGCCCAGGCTGCGCCACAGCACGTTGTCCTCCACCTTCCGCATCCAGTCTGTCCCAGCCAACTTTTTAAGGTCGTCGGTCCAACTAGCCTGTGGGGCGTCACACACTACGCTTGCCGATACGCGGTCTCCATTTGGTACTCCAGGACTCTTTTGCTTCACCGGCCATCGATTTGGCCTCAGTTTTTGCGCATTGAATGCAACTAATATTAATCATCCCTTTTTGACCAACTGTGACATCACAAAATAATAACATCTGCGCCATTCCAACACCACAAAACAAAACTATCCACAAAATTGTACCAAAATTCTTAGCATTCACTGTAGAGCTCCGTGAATGGGGTAAACTCCATCTTATATTGCTATTTAGATAATATTCCAGCAGCCTCTTTTGACCAGTTACTGTAGAAGTCCTCTTCAATCCACTCAGTTTCCAACGGTCTGTGACGTCACGTTAGACCTACCTTAGTACTGTCAACAAAAGAGTTAGGTACACAGGCCAAAATATTCATCTGGCAAGTTTTTTGTTGTTTTGTTATTGTCATCTCGCAGGTCAACCTAGGAGTTTGTCGTCAGCTTATTTATTTATTTACTATGGATGACTTACAGCTAAAATTAACAGAAAAATAAAACTGTATGTGAGACTGACAGCCAATTAAAAAATTATCTGGGCTATCCTGTGGATGCTTACCGGACCGGAATGTTGCCATTTGAAATATAAACATTTAGGTTTATTATATGTTTTTTTTGTTATTAAATAAAATAAGGCAGGGCTAAATACTTTTAAACTAGGCGACTACACGCTAAGGGCACTCTCTGTCGGGTACGAACCTCGGTTCATCTTTACAGTACACTGCCAATATTAATTTTTAAGGTGCTTCTCCGAAGGCGATCGCACCCGTAAACCGCAGCGATAACACCGCCCAATCGCTATGTAAAACCGCAGTGTCACGACTGGTTTCTATGTCATTCTATAAGAACGTTTCCGAAGATGATAAAATTGACGCCTTCAGCAAATTTCAGCAAACTCGTACCCACGTGATTACCTTTGAAACGATTTATAATTTCCTAAATCATAATAGGTTGAAGCACTAATTCTATCATTCCATTATTGGATCAGTTGTTTTTCGAACATTTTATTTTTCAAACTTCGGCTTTTCCGAAGATAACCGATGAAAACTTTGACCGTCGTGGTACTATGCCTGTATACCAATCTCTTTGTTTGACTGTATGAATGCTCGACACAAGGATTACCGCAATACAAAGTGCGGTGAACCATTTTCATGTGCTTCTGTGCAAAATATTTCTGAAGGTAAAGGGATTTAGAATTATAGTTTTTGATAAACAACAAATGCGGTTAGTGGTGAGGCGTAGAGCAGTTCGGCTGCAGTTTAAAAATACTTCTATTTACCTTCAGTTTTTACAAGTTTTTGACATTGATTGTCAAAAACTCGTGTGTTTAGATTTTGAACGTTTAAAGCCGTGTACTGACCGGCGCCGTCGCGCTCATCGCGACAATCGAATTATCATTTCTAAAAATATCATGTTTTTTTTTTAAATTATAATGTTCGCATTGCTGGGTCGCAGGCCTCCTCTCAGTGAGAGGGAGTGGGCCGTAATCCACCACGCGGGCCCAGTGCGAGTTCGTAGAAATCACATGTCATCGATTTTTTTGGTTCTAGGACATGCCGGTATCCTGATGACGAACTCCTTCACCGTTTTAAGAGCAGTGGTGATGAAATAATTTACACAAAAAAAAACATGCGGGGCAGTCTTTGGGAACTGCCAATAGAAGTGACAACTTAGTAACATTCATTCATTTCTTCAAGGGTTCGGTGACGATGACGCGAGTTCCATGATTTTTGTTCACCCAACAAGCGTTCGGTGAAGATGACGCGAGTTCCATGATTTTTGTTCACTCTAAAAGTACTCAACGCGCCTAAAGAAGTTTTCACTTCAAAAACATAATTACAAATATCTTGCACTGTATTATAACTGGCTGCAGACTACCACAGACCAAGATAAAAATTACAGTACCACAAAACTTCACTCCTCAACAGTACATAACACGTACGTTTTAGTACTTCTCAAGTACTAGCAATAGAAAAGATGCTTCCTATAATAAAAACATTTTCAAGTACGTACAACGTTATCGTCAAATTCAGTGTTGCAGTGGAAGTACTGAGACGTGACCCATAATAGTTAGGCTGTGTGCAGAATAAGGCAAGACTGTCTATTAAGGCAGCCATACATGGAAAAATCAATCTGAACACACTAATCTGAAGAAGAACGGAAGAGATCGCGGAAAGCGATAAGGCGCATTGTATATTTTGTAGTATTTTTTTTTTCTTTTTGTTATATATTTTTGCGGTGTACAATAAAGTATATATAAATAAATAAATAAACTGACCGAAAACGATCAGATTGTTTAAAAAAATATTGTTATAGCCAAACTTCTCAAAATGTAGGGTAGGTATCTAAACGATATAAAAACTGTTCCTCTATGATATTATGCAAAAAACTTTGGTTCACTTGTAGAATTATTGAATATATAAATGAGAATAGTTTTAGTAAGACATAGTTTTGCAAAAGCCAATCTTATAGCGTTATGATTTGGAAAACTTTAATTTGTACATTTTGGAGGCTTTTTGTAAAATCGAACAAACCAGTTTTATACTAACCTATTTAAATGCTACAGAGAAAGGCCCCAACATCAATACCCAAGGTGGTTTCCATAATAAAAGCGTCTACGTAAAGCGTTATCGGCCACAGCTACAAATTCGGCGTCGTAGACATTCGTAGCGTCGTAGCACCGTAGCCTCGTAGCTTGGGTGCTACGAGACGTGACTGGTGTACATGCGATCTTCGATGAGATCACAGTGCAGCTTTGTGACAAACGAAACTACGGATTTTAGGAAGACGACTTATTTTCTACGAGATTTTCGTTCTCGAGGATAAAAGTTTTTGTCCATACGGGGATTTGAAGAAGACGTTTGAACCGACAAAATTATGACTCTATTGTTGCAAACGTCACGTAACACAATTTCTTTGTGAAGCTGTTTTTTATTGAAACCTGGGAGACATGATAGTTGAATTGAGCAGTAATCCGTGATACGTAAAGTTTGTTATATGACTCCGGTGTTATGCAATAAAGACATCATAATTTTCTTTCTTGATTAATTTACAATATTTCTTTCTAAACCAGACAGTGAATACAAAAAAGAAAGTTGAAGGTGACTGTGGCAAGTGGTAGATGTTAATTTTGTCATGACGTGCAGCTTTTTTTTTTCTTTGAGTGTGGGAAATCATCAAATGACTTCTCCCGCTCTGGGCGGAGCGGAAGGACATGTCAGACTTTTACTGACTAAATCCCACCCGTGTTCCTTCAGTTGCCTGTTGCCAAGGTCCCGGTATCCCTTTCGGACTTTCCCGCAACCCTGGCAGGATGACGTGCAGCTAGCGTTTATTAATCTTTATACTCGTGATCTCATATTTGTACTTACTCAGATCTCTTTTGTTTAATATAGCTGATTACTGTTATCTTTGTGTATGCACGTGTTTCTGTGACAAATAAACCTATTTTTCTTCTTTCTTTCTTAAAAGCTTTAATTAGGTATTGGGCAACCCGATCATTTATTATTAATGAAATATGAAAAATCATGATTGTGAATGTGTATTTTTCTTTGCTCTGTATTTTTCCAACACCTGCACCCTAATTTCGTTACACACTTTCAATCACAATTTTAATGACTTTGAAGGATATTGCAAATCCTAGTTTGATAACAATATTATGTTTTTTTGAACATATTGCTATCAAACAATGTCTGCGCAACAACTGTCAAAATGAAATCCATTTCTACTGTCCATGTTACGCAATTCCCCCTACGGGACAAAGGTTTTACTTCAAAACATCGCAATACCTTCAAATTATTTGTACCTACAAGTCCGGATTTTCACTTCGTTTTAAAACAGACGTCGCTGCGGCGGCGTCGTCTAGAAGTCTTGAGACGTGACCGGTATGCATCCGATGTTACATACGGTACAGCTCTTTGTGACCATCGAGGCTTACGATTTGTTGAGGAAGACAAATGGCTTCTCTCTGAAAATGATTTTTCTAATAACACACGTGTTCTCCCCGACAAATTAGGCAGACAGATGTGTATAGCATTTCACCTCAGTACATTTAGCCGACCCCATCTTGTTTTATTAAAAAAAAACGTGCTAAAGAGTTGGTTTTAACAAATACACAAAATAAATATAATTTATGTTTAAGTCTCATGTGGAAGGGGAGTAACCTATTCTTATTAACCTCCAGATTCCGGGCTGCTACTGAAAAAATCCTAATGGAAGCCAATAACACCATGTCCATATTTTTATGAACAAGAATGCCACGCTCAGCATTCACCCTTGCGTCTCCTAGAACGAGGCAGTTATTGTTTCAATGATTGCTGTACTTAATTTTTTGTATGAAACTATCTGGAAGCATGGGTCCTTGAAAAATAACAGGCATGTTAACTGCTAGTTTATGTATTACTACAAGTTTCTCTTACAAAAATACTGTTACACACGGTTCTCTTACAAAAATACCTATAAACAGTAATGTATTGCGGGTTAACGGGTACGCCCTTTGTTAGTTAACATACTGTATTTTTACCCAAAATTATTCGTCATCAGTAGTAGTAATGAGCAGCGGTGGCCCAATGGTAGTTTCGAACCCTGACAGGCGCTTTACTTTGTGTAAATAATTTCATCACCACTGCTCTCAAAACGGTGAAGGAAAACATCGTGAGGAAACCGGCATGTCCTAGAACCAAAAATTCGAAGACATGTGACATCTACCAACCCGCACTGGGCCCGCGTGGGGGATTACGGCCCACTCCCTCTCACAGAGAGGAGGCCTGTGTCCCAGCAGTGGGAACATTATAGGCTGATTATGTATGTATGTATGTAAGAGTTCCAAGTCTTCAACCCCTCGTCATACGACCAGGAAACTTAGTGACTTCGGGTCAAACGTGACCATTGACTTTGGATTGCCCCTTTGTTAGATTTCAAAGAGCCGCAGTGGAAAATTTTCATTGTTTTCGAACGTGAGTTGACTATCGTCCGATAACGCAAGTGGGGATAACTTGGAAATTGTGGAATTTAAAGCTTGGTTGTGGGTTTTGGATGTTAAGTGGTAATTGGTTTATTGTGATTTCTTGATTTTAAACTTAAAAATATTTACGTTTATTTGCGGTAAACATGATGCAAACAAAGAATACATAATTACACAAAAAGTTGCGGGAATATTATATGTCACATCCACGCAAAACGGACATTGCTCGGCATAAATTTTGCGACAAAATGCGAGACAACCCAGAAAAAAAAATAAGTTGTAGAAAAAAAAAATAAGTTCGTTATAATATAATTTTGTATTTTTCTACACACTTCGCACTTTACTCATAGTTAAAGTATTCAGAAATGAAGAAAATAATAAAAATACTTGACAAATAAAATAATTTTAACACTTCGAATTTTACAAAAGTGAAAATAGGGAAGTTTTGATAGCTCTATCACGGGAGTCTTAAAGTATTTAGTACTTGGAATACGTGAACAATCGGCGACTATATCATCGTTTACAATAATGAAGGATAGTGGTCAAACGCAAGACTAAAAAAACGAATTCTATAGAAATTATAAGGTATATAACAAGAAAACTTCAACCATTATCTAAGCGCAAATCTGTAAACTGCTAATTTACAAAGACAACAAGCATCGATACAAAATACAGAGTGCATTGGTATTCCGGTGCACTTTGTGTTGCGCCATTCAAAGTCACGCACAGCAGTAACGTGTTAGGTTTTAAGATCACTGTTAGGCATAAATAAAGCTAAAACGTTGGATAACCGAAGCCAATGGATACGCAATAGTTTGATTCAAGTTTGAGCCGCTAAGCAATTTTCATTTTAAACCTATTTAATTTCAAATGGAACATCGTATGACAAAAAGAGAGGAGTTATAATTAGTTATTGAATTAGAAATTACAGTATAATGCACGGGAAAATAGAGGCAAAGAGAAACAAAGTCGGAGAAAAAAATTAAGTCTAGTAAATTAATTGTTAAGCAAATAAGCTATCAACTTATTTTCCGTATTTTCAAATGAAAACTATATGAAATGGATGGATAGCATAATCAGCCAATAACTGTTCCCATTGCTGGGACACAGGCTTCCTTTCGGTGAGAGAGAGTGGGCCGTAATCCACAACGCAGGCCCAGTCCGGGTTGGTAGATGTCACATGTCTTCGATCTTTTGGTTCTAGGACATGCCGGTTTCCCCACATTTTTTTCCTTCACCGTTTTGAGAGCAGTGGTGATGAAATGCTTATAACACGGCCAATTGAGGTAGGGTATCAATTTGTCTTACAAGTAATTTTCCTGCCTATTATATTATATTACCTGCCTATATTTCTAAATAAAGGAAAAGCACGGCAAGCGGCACTGCCATTTCCTCAAAAAAACCCTAATGTTTCTGGGTGGTTAAGCAGGTGGTCCACGCGGGAGATCACCGATGAGGTGGACTGATCAAATAAAATCCGCGGTTGGAGGCCCTTTAAATGAATGCGCCAGACTGTCATGTAACAGAACCAGATGGAGACAGACCGTGAGGCGGGCAACGACTACACCTGCGATTGGAGAAAATTCATCGTGACGAAACGAAGAAAAAGAAGAAAGCAGGTGGTCCACCTGAAGATAAGATGGATTACGTCAACATCAGAAGTAGTAAAATTGATGAACATGATATCAATTAGTCAGCTCTTCTTGGTCGCGTACTTCATTACTGAAAGTCGTGTCCCTGAAAGGCCTTCGTGGCTATAAGTATGATGTTCTTCCACTTCGATCGGTTCTCCACTTTTCTCAGGGACTGACCAGCGGCTAGGTGATCGGCCGCGAAGTCTTTTCCCATCTACCATGCCCATCACCACCAACTTTTCAAAGTTATCTGGTTCCCTACTGGCAATGTAACCGATAGTCCTTTGGTAACAGTTGTGCTATTCTGTAAAAAGCTCACCGTGAAAACTTAGGTGAAGTGAGCTTAGAGTGAACTGTCACTGCCTTACCATCCGTAGGTATCGATGACAATGACAGCTCACTCCACGCTCACTTTACCTAAGTTTTCACGGTGAGATGGTTACAGAATAGCAATGCTGATCGTATAGTAGTTTGAGAATAGATTTGTGCGTACTCTAAAAAATTTTTCAAAAAAAATCTCTTGAAATCTATCTACAACACTAACAAAATAAACTTATAATCTAAAAGACTCGTTTCCCTAAGACCCGAATTCTGTTCGCAGTGCTCTCTAATTAAAATGTACACCCAGAAAAGATGGTGATAAAACGCAAATGTTACCGCGTCAATCCTAAGGCTGATTTATGAAAGGTTTTCATTTGCACGAATGTAACAAATTAGTTTATTGCAATTTGTATTTCGGATACGGATTCGTATATTTTGTTTGGAAATGTACGGGGATTTATGTTTTGCGGAGGCGTAATTGGGAGGATTTTTAAGGAAAGGTTGCTTCGTTTTATTAGTTTATTCATAGCTGATTTTTCAAGAGTCAGATAACTTTTATTCGAAGAATAAATACTGCGGTTTGACAGCTTTTGCATAGAAAGCATGTCAAACTGCCATATTTATTCTTCTTTTTACCTGACAAATTATGATTAATAAGCGTTTAGGATCATCTGCACCTTTTTTTTTGCAAGGCATAAACGCACCACTCGACGTATACCTACACATCGTTTTTACTCTTCTTTCATTTACACTTTTAGTTCATTTCATTCATCAACATCATATTATTATTCAACGAAAAGTCAAAATCTTGCTGGATCTAACTTGATTCGAATAATTGAACAAAATCATTAGAATCTTCAAACTCACTACTACAAAATCATTAGAATATTCAAACTACTCTTAATTTTGTGTGAAAGTAAAAAAAAACGGATGAAAAAAAAAGTGGACACAAATTATCTAAATAGGCGCACCCGCATCATCTCCAGCCCAGTATATTTCAGAAACATGGCCGATCCGTCCGCTAAACGCGTCGTTTGTATTTTTCCAAGCCGTGCGTACAATTGCCTTCATTTATACGTTCAAAGTATTGACGTTTCCCTAAATTACTAACGACTGTTCGTTAACCCACTTTATGATTTATTCAATAATAATAATATTTATCTGATAAATAAATTGGACCTTTATCCATTTGGGCTTTACGTAACGGTGTGGAGAGACCTACCTAATGAGACAAGAGTGCTCTTCAATTGAAATTTGTTGGATGTAGGGCTTTTGTGAATAATGTGTCGTTGTTATTTATTGTTATTGATTTATTGTGTCTTATTATAGAAGCTGAAGTGGCAGTGGGCTGGCATTTTCATGTGGTTAGTGACTAACCCAGCGTCAGAGTTTTAAAACCACCCATGGGCCTCTGACTTTGCTTCACATGCCATCGAGAAATATTTCTCGGGTATGCCGGTTTCCTAACAATGAGCTCCGCTAAAAACGGTAGAGTGGGCTGGCCATGTTTGTCGAAGGACCGATGGGCGGTGGAGCAGACGAGTCCTTGAGTGGAGACCGCGTATCAGCAAGCGTAGTGCGTGACGCGCCCCAGCGAAGGTGGCTAGGACAGACTGGATGCGGAAGGCGGAGGGAGGGTGTTGTGGCGCAGCCTGCGAGAGGTCTATGTCAACCAGTGGACTGTGACAGGCTGAGTCGATTTGGAATGAAGTTCCTTTACGCGGCTTGCGGTAGGAGTTAACTGGTAGAAATCGTTACGTAAGAAAAAAGCGTTATCTCCCCATGCGACATTCTCTCTCTGTCTCTTTCTATATGAGTGTGTGTGCTTGCAAGTATCGTGTAAGGAACTTCGTTCCTGACGGGGGCCCCCGAATGCACCCTTTTTTTAATATAGTGAAAAGTTTTTATTTGGAACGAAAACAAATTGCCACAATTAATTACAACGGTTACGATGAAAGTTAATATGGGTAGGGAGTAGGTATTTGAGAGCTTTTTCTTTCTAGGTCACCTCAGAAATACTATCAACACGTCTTATCTAGCACATTCGATCTGCTTTTTATGCGAACCTGGCACAAACTCCCTCAGGATATAGATTGAAATATCGATGCTCTTTGTAACTCAAACGTGTCTCAAGAAAACTTGGCCTACATTCATAATCTAGTGGGAATTCGTGTGAAGATGGTTTTATTTTTAGTGCTAATCTGTTAGTCAACTAGGCTGTTAACTAGGAGCTGTTTATCAAGCTTGATTTTCCCGTTATTTCCTTTTTTGTAACCCTTTTTTACGCTACTATTTTTGAATCTAGATGAATTAGATACATTTAGACTAGTAGCAGCTTTTTTTTACATTTTCTTTGAAATAGTTAATTAATTCAGGCATGACTTTGCGGAAATCCATTATAAAATACAATAGACGTAGATATATTTAGTAACCTATTCCGCTTGACTATTAATTCTTCAAGAGTCATAAAAACCCTGTAAGAAATCGACACGTGTTTCACCTCTCAACGAGGCATCCTCAGGATGACGATTGACCTATTGCAAACCAGAACGCGACGTGTTACCACACCGAGCTTTACGACTCTTGAAGAATAATCACGCGGAGTAGGTTTCTAAATATATTTACGTCTATTGTATTTTCTCTGAATTTTGTGACTTCGAGGACCACTATCAATTGTTTTAAAAAGTTCTCATCTAAGATTCTGAAGATAACACAAACAACCAAGAAATGTGACAATTTCATAGCCATACACACTAAACGCATTAAGAAGTACCAAGGACAACGGAAACTCTGCCACTAATTGACAGTTCTGAAACGGAAATTTCGGCCTTAAAATTCAGGAGTCAAAGATGAAAATTGTGTATCATATTTGGGTAAATGTAAGTTTAGCCAAGTGTACAAAACATCTGCTACACTCCTTATAAATCCCGCTTTCTGCATTGAAGTAAGGCGTAGGATTAAATGCCTTATACGGATGCTTTTAGGCACAGAAAATGTTATATTATGTATTACTAGCTTCCGCCAGTGGCTTCGCCCGCGTGATATCTTTATAAATTTACACGGTGATTTTTAATTTACTGTTAACCTTTCGGGGAGGAAAGTACTCATGATTATAAACAACTTTCACTAAGGGAGCAAACACGAAATACCAAAAAAAATTGCCGTTTCATACATTTTCATCGGTAAATATTGCATTTTTGTATGAAACAGCTGATATTTTTTTCGATGTTTCAGAGTTGGTCTCATAGTGAAAGTTGCTCTAAATCATGAGTACCTACTTTCACGCCCTGAAAAGTAAACAGTGAATTAAAAATCACCGTTTAAAACCTGTGTCACTAAGTGATAATAGCATTCTACTGTTAAAAGATTTTTTAAATCTGTCCAGTAGTTTTTGACGTTATACCTACTTGTATATCACTATACGAGTAGGTAAGTAGCAATAACAAAATTAATAAATTTCAAGGAAGGTAGCCCCGGGGCTCCTATTAACCACATTCATAAAACACCACGTAGGAATAAGCATTTTTCATACAAAGTAAACATCAGACTGATGTCATCTACCGTTACTTTTCAATGAAATGAAGTTATTTTCAATTTTTTCCCCTTTCCTGCTTCCCCAGTAGTACGCTAATTAAACTACTGCGCACTCCATCATTCGATTATCCATCGCGCCGGATCACGACTTCCCTTCCTGCTCTTTTTATACTGTTACAGGTTTTTCACTACCGCTGAGTTTTTTTTAACGTAGATATTGACGGGTTCAAAGAACGTAGGTATAGACGGGTTGAAAAATAGAAAGAAGAACGTTTATTGTGACGGTTGACGCAGTGTTGAGGAGTACAAATAATGTTTACTATCTTAACTGATGGTCCAGATTAGACTACAGTATCAGATAGGTACCAGAGTAAAATAAATAATAATGAGCTAATATGGATACCAATAATGTACCATATCGATACCATAATGGATACCAATAATGTACCATATCGATATTATAATGGATACCAATAATGTACCATATCGATATCACTTATATACCATATAGATACCAATAATGTACCATATAGGTACCACCATTATTGGTATCCATATGGATACCAACATTTAACCAATATGGATTTGAAAATACCTTCAAAAAATGAAAAAAATTTTTTTTTAATAAACCTCATCTCTGCAATCTTTCTCCTTACTAAATAAAAATTGTCCTTCCAACCGTAGGCGTTTAAGTATTTATCTTACTTCCTAACTTAATTATAGTAAAGGTACAATTCCTGGAGAATTTCCAAAACCTGCTCATGAACTTTCCAATCAGTACCCGTGAACAGTAACCCGTTTTAATATCGCGTGATAGTCCTACATTTAATGGCCATAATAAAACAAAGTTAGTTTTAATAAAGCCTATTATTTGCGTCGAAAGCAGTAAATACGGCTAACAAAATTATGTTAATTGATTGCCTAATATTCAACAGAACGTTGTTCATTACGTATTTCTCGTAAAGGGCTATTTTGTGACTTTTCTTGTAATATTAGGTTTTTTTTTTTACTTTTTAATTTTGAGGAAATTATCTAAAAAGAAAAATCTGTTTCAGTATGACTATGACAAACCTGTTTATTTCAGAATTGGGTATTCTCGATGTATTGTAAATGGGAGTTTTCCACTATAATCTGGGTATGCTTGGTAAAGATTTCAATCACTTTTCGATTTCATTCACATTTCGATTTCATGCACTTTGAAAGTCACATGTTTAATGGAAGGATGACTAATTTTTTGTCGGGATATAACCATAGAGTTTCTCGTCCAAAAAAGTTAAAAAAGTATCTCACCCGTTTTCGTTGGTAATAAAAATATAAACCCAGTTACAACTTAAAGACAGCATAAATGGTTATTAAAGAATTCTACAAAAAAAAAAACGAAATCGTTTCAGCCGTTTGGGAGCTACGATGCCACAGACAGACATACAGATATACACATTATACCTCTGTTTGCGTCGGGGGTTAAAAATAATCACAGTGACTTTAAAAAAAAAGGAAGGTACTAACAAACCATTTAAATTGATTCTATAAATAAAATTTCAAATTGAAACGTTCAAGGTAATCACTTGAATGACTTTTACTTTCATCTGTTCACTCAATCAATTCTGATTGATTGAACTGACTTGGATTTAAATGGAAACATTAAAATGTTCGATTTCGAAATGACGGAGAAAGATACAGTATTTTTTTTAAACAAATTTTAAAGGAAGGCGTTTATAATAAAAGGAACACTAGGTACATACTATTGACAGATCGGAAATAACATCCGATTTCATGATTCATTAAGCTTTAAAATAATATTATGTTCTCAGGAAGACATCTAATACTTAATTTTTAGGACGAAGCAAGCGCCGCCAAAATACAGGATACCTACCGCATCAACTTCAAAAATATGTGTCAAATCTCAGAATGCAAAAAAAAAATATCGGTGACTAGTCCAAAAGTGATCAACGTTTTCATAATGTGATCGTACTATTACACAATTATCAAAACAAAGTAAGCTGTACCTACTGTTTCAAAAGCGATTATTTTAAACTAATGCATTGTTTTAACAAATCTACAACGTCTGTCTAGCCGCTGCACCTGAAAACCTGAAAATAAACAATAACTTTTTTTGCTGCCTGTAGATACTAAATAGCTTGTTCGACTGTACATAACTGTCAAAAGTTGTATTGTAATATTCATAATGGCGTACAATAAAGGTTATTTCATTCATCTATTTAAGTACCACTCGCGAAGGCTACTCCAGTACCGACGGATCCATTATAGCCGGTAGTCTGTGCACCGCGAAGCCTTCAGGATTGAAGTCTTAATTAATGAAGTTAGCTCAGAGAGTTATATGAGTTTGACCCATATTGTTGTTTTATTGTTTTTGCACTGACACCCCGCCTAAACTTCCCCCGGACATCGAAGGTTTTTTTACATCATGTTCCCCAAGTTTGCGGTACGGATTTAGACTGAGTTATTAATTAGTTTAGTTGCTTCTTTTTTATTAGTTTGTTAGGTGGATGTTCACCTTTTTGTTACTATCAGAATATGTGGGGCGTTTATTTATTAGCTAGTCACAGTTTAACTATATGAATTCCTTTCTTTTAGTAAGAGACAACTAATTACGTAAAACTAGCTGTGGAATATTTGTGATGATAATAATGTATGCATGAATAAATTGTATTGACTGACAATGTCTAAAATATACTATAATTTGATTACAAATTAAAAATTAAAAATAAATTAAAAAAAACCACCGACAAAAACAAAGCATCTAAAAAGTAAAAAAGTAATATGTATTGGTCCTTTAAGTTTTACATAAAAGTTGTAGGTAATATTTTGATCCAAGGGTCGTCGGGTCGGGGAACACATTTCCAATCGATTAGATCTATGGAAGATGCTCACATCCATTCATCAACTGGAAAAGAGCTGATAATCTTCAAACGGCTGAACCGATTTTCTTGAATCATAGCTAAGAACACTCTCGATAAAGTCACCTTTCAAACACCAAAAAAATCAAAATCGGTTCAGCCGTTTGGCAGCTACGATGGCGCAGACAGACACACAGATACACACGTTAAACTTATAACACCCCTCTTTTTCCGTCGGGGGTTAAAAAAGATACCGTACAGTCAGTACCAAAAATGATTCATTTGATTGTGTACAATCTGTGTTTCATAATTTATTATTATAACAATAACTAAAGAACAAAGATTGTAGACAATCAAATGAACATACGACAAACTTGACGAAATGTTTACGTTTATCTACAACAATCTTGTCGATAAACATAAACATGTTTTTGAGGCTGACTCTGATCTTGAAAGGAATTCACACGTAGTGACTGGCTGTGCTGGGACCAATCTCGCCCACCATCCTTTTATAGCTTGTTCAAAACACTAAAATATAAACATCGAAATAAACAAAACGTTTATCTTTCACAACACTAGAGTATGCCGCCTTGAACCCACAAAGTTCCACAAAAATATGCCTTAAATATTATGCCAAGGCAGCCATTCTTAATCAGTATGATTGATGATGTGCCGACATATTCGATAATGTACTACTTGTAGTAATGTTTATAAACTACCGTGTTTGCTCACCGATTGACATTTAAAGGGCGTTGAACATGGAATCAATATTTTATGGATTGAACTTTCAAACAGGTCAGTTTCATAATTGTTCGAGGTTATAATAATTTGTTTTACAAAGCAACTAGTGACTCGCCCCAGCTTCGCACAGTTTTTACGTCTTGATAAAACATTTTTTTTCTCTTGCCTCCGATTGATATTCTGCTGCATCCGGTTAGACTGGAAGCCGACCATCAATATAGTTGGGGAAAGGCTGGGCAGATTGAGTAGATAACAAGACGACTCATCGAAGAAAGCCTCAAAGAATCAACTTTAGTGAAGTTATTCGTTGTTTCTTTGTATCGAGCTCGAATGAACCCCACGTAAGTAACTACCGGGTCAAGATTGGAAAGACAGGCGAAGTTAATTAAGTAGAAGTTCCCGAGTGGCAACAATAGGTCCCGCAGTTTACACTGTAAGGGGTTCACGATTGCGCTTTTATTAAAAGATAATTGAATTGCTGCGACGTTGTTTTCTAACAAATAAGCGATGGATGTGATTAGTTGTTTTAGTGGGGTGTTTATTTTGGGAAGATTTATATATTTTTAATATTAATATAAAGTTGTTTTGTGTAGTACGTACTGTCTCGTTTTCATGATAGTAATCAATAATAAATTACGTAATAGTAATTAAATTCACATTTAAAAGTAGGTACACCCCCTAAACTAAGGGGTGAACTTTTATTGAATTAAAATTTTAGCCTTGTTGAAATGAAAGTCACAGTCAAAGGGAAACTGTTTTCATCACCACCCCTGGCTTTTGCATGACTTAAGATTCATGTCCACACGTCAGTCACGTCAACGTCAAGTCGCCAATCAGTCACGTCAAAAAATATAGTTACGTAGAAGTTGTAGGACGTTGGCTACTTACATCAGTCACATCACTACCGGCGCGTCTCAGTCGACGTCGCGTCACGAACTAAACATGGATATTCAAAAAATTATTGAGTGTCTATGACTGACTGACTGACTATCGTTTCATAGACGTCCCTGAAATTGACGTGGCTGATCGGCTTGAACCTTTAACCACCTAAAAAGTTTTCATAAAATCTATAAAGCTTTTCCCAAAAAATAAACAACGGAAGATAGGATATTTACGCAACGACACTTATAAACCTATCATTGAATAACAATTCGAGGATTAAACAACAACAACAAAAAAGCCTCAATTACAACTGACCATTCGATTTTTCCCCAAAACTCCGCATTTGAGGTAAAAAACGGGAGGGACCAAGCAAATAGTGCGGCCCAGTGATATACCGCTGGCATTTGTAAAAAACAATAGTCGTTAACCCTTCGTCCATTCGATTTTCACATCACGTACACACTTCACAAAGTTTAGCTTTTGCAAAATTTTCACGATTTAACGAAATCACAGGAGGGTTTATCTTGATTTATATCGATAAAATTGAAATGAAAAGTTACAATGTTTTATGACATTGTCGTTTATTTTCTTTGGGTATTTTAAAATCAAACTCATTGCATAAATAATTATGGTACCTACAGAATGTTTTTAAGATAATTATATCGTTATGCCATTAAATTGATAAATTAAGTAAATTAAATACACCGCGCGCTAGCGATTCACTGGCGATCAAAGTGGCTGTGTGAGTGTCCTAAACCATGAAAGTTGTCGTACCTACAGTTACGTGTAGTCTTTTAGATTCTTTATAGGTTACGCTTGTTTGGTTTTCCGGTAACATGCCATGGGTGTCAAACTACGGGTTATGATTTTGACCGGTATGTATGTATGTATGTATGTATTTATGTATGTATGTATGTATGTATGTTCATCTGTTCCCTCCTATCTTCCAAACCACTTATCACAATTTGACAAATGAGGTATCGTTAGAAGCGTCGTAATTGTCCGCTGGTTATAGGCTATGTGAAGTCACATTAAATTAAAAATGAAGCCCTCTAGAGGACATAAAGTGAGGAACTTAAAAAACAAATATGGTTTAATCGTACCATGTTGGGTATCAAATGAAAGGGCTTGATGAGCACATTTCAAAAAAATATATATTATAACCCCAAAAGAATTTAAAAAAATCAAGTGAAAAAAACTAAAACCCAACTACGACTTAAAAGGTATGAACAAGACACCACAGACAGACAAATTAAAAATCCGGAGTCACACGTAATCTGTTCGATTTATGCCGTAACAAGTGTGACTCCGGATTTTTTATTTTACTTGTCTGTAGTGTCTTGTTTATACCTTTTAAGTCGTAGTAGGGTTTTAGTTTTTATCACTTGATTTTTATCTATCATATTCCTTGATTCAGTTTCTGTGTAATATAAAAATTCTGCGGTTTGTTTGTTATGTAGTGATAGTGATGATAGTGACGTTAACCCGTTGGTCCCGGCTGTCATGCGTGGATCTTTGACAGTCGTTACGGGTCGCCAGAAGCCCAAAAATCTGACAACTAGTCTTACCAAGGGGTATCGTATTACCCAGTTACTTGGTTGTGGAGGTCAGATGGGCAGTCGTTCTATGTAAAATACCGGTATTCAGCTGCATCCGGTTACACTGGAAACCGACCCCAACATAGTTGGAAAAAGGCTAGGCAGATTGATATAAATAGCTATTACTAATTAGATATGATACACTGATCGTTGAACGCGATACGTTACAACAGTTGGCATAGATATATCAACATGCTCGATACTATTTGATAAACAATATTAATTGGCAACAATCTCAAAACTCATTGAATCAACAACTGAACCACAACTTAATTGGTAAACTGTTAATTAAAATAAACAAAACACAGTTGACAACACTTAGATTGATCGCAATGTTTAATCAAATCGAATTACAACACCTTGTGTGTTGATAACAATGTGTCAAATTGTTAATATTGTAATCATGTATATTATTATAACAATTTCGAATACAGGCAGTGGTTTAAAATCATAGTAAGAACAATGGTTTGAGAATTGCTATATTTTAAGTGCCATTACGTAAACAATAATATATGATTTTAATTTGATATAACCGTAATATTTTTTTATTAATAAGGTTACCTTATTAATAAAGGTATCTTTATATTATAAAGAATCATTAAAAGGTATTCCTTTGTTGGAATGTGAAGAAAAGAATTTATTAATATTAATGAAATGTCTTCTATTTCTCTCATATTTTAACTTTAAAAGAATGAACATGATTGTAAAACAATCTTATTATGGTGCGAAGAATATTAGTACATTTAGGAGTAACTAGCTGCATTCCGCGGTTTCACCCGCATAAGTCTCGATCCCGTGAGAATAACGGGATAAAAGGTATACTATGTGTTAATCCAAGTTATAAACTATCTGTGTCCCACACTCAAACTCAAAGCATTTATTTCAATTAAACCATTTACAGGCACTTTTGAATTGTCAAGGAGTCGGTCAGTCAGAAATATGAAGCTAGTTGCCCATTCCAAAGCGTAGTAGGTACCTATGGAGAAGACACTGACACTCTTTTAAATCAAAATATTATTACAAAAAAGGATGGTGGGCAAGAATATATGGGAGCTGGTCCCACGACGCCCACAGATAAAACCACTGTAGTTTTGAAGACATTACTTCTCCCTTTACTCAGGCCAAGGCACATCAAAATCTGTCCCAGGGTTATTCAGTTCTGACAATGTTAGGTGGTTTGGTCTGGTAAGGTTAGGTTAGGTTTTTAGCGGAAAGGTGTGTCACCTACAGGGGACGCGACGGTGGAGGCCGGCGCGACATGTCGTGCGGTGTTCCACAGGGTTCGGTCGTTGGCCCACCCCTGTGGAACATCGGGTACGACTGGGTGCTGAGAGGCGAGCTCCAGCCGGGTGTGGCCCAATGTTCAGTGTTATCTGCTCTTTTATGTTATTCACACTTGGTGGCTGGCCGTGCTGGGACCACTCTCGCCCACTCAGATAGCACTTAAAAGCTTAATATTTCGGAAACGGATCCCTGAATCCGAAAATGGTTTTCACAGACTCACAATATTTTCAAACGGCCTTTCCAACGACACCCCACACCATGGTATAGAGAAGAAAAAAAAACACCATCCCCACTTTACTTGTAGGGGAGGTACCCTAAAAAAACACCAGCCCCACTTTACTTCTACGGAAGGTACCCTTAAAAAAAGATGATTTTCTCGATTTTCTATTACCGCTTTGTCGACGTAATTAATATGACTATCCATGCCTGATAACAGTTGACTAGTACTAACAGTGTTTGAGCTAAGCCGCGGACAGAGAAAAATACTTTAGATGCACGTAGCTCGGTTCCTCCGGGACAGACTTTGATGGTGTCATAATAAAAAATGTTCAGTTTTATCTGCTCTTTTAAGTAATTCACACGTAGAGGCTGGCCGTGCTGGGACCACTCTCGCCCACCATCCTTTAATCTAAATCCGTTCAGCTATTTTTGCGTGAAAGAGTACCAAACATCCACATTTATAATATTATATAGCTGTTATTGGCAAATTTACAAAAATACTGCAATGTAGGACAGTAGAATTCTTTGTTTCAAGCACATTGATTTGGGAATCCAATTACGTAAGCACAATACAGAACCACTACATAACATATTACCTGAACTATTAATTGGTGACCATAAACGGCCGTTCACACGGCGCTGTCTTGTACTATATACAGGGTGTAAGGGTAAACAGTCTTATCAAACCATGGGTAGTTGACTTAAATATAAAAATAAATGACCGAACACAACAAAAAAAAAACGTCATTTTCATTAAAAGATTTTTAAAAGTTTTCTATCCGACACCGTGCTCTCTAGCGAAACAGCTGACTGACTGAGGGAGGGGTCGCGCTCGCGGCCGGTCCGTTCACATCCCGTACCCCCCGCCCGTGTTGAGACGCAAGTTCGTTGCCCTAGCGCATAGGACAACGAACTTGCGTCTCTTGTGGTAAAAAAAAGTTGTAATTTTCCATTGATTTTACGTTCTATAAATGAAACTAAATCACTGGTTGCAAGGATAACGGTGTTTACCCTAACACCCTGTACACCTCAACATTCCACTGTCCATGCGGTTCGAAACAAATGTAGTATGAAAATGCCGTGTGAGCCCAAAATGATGTACTGAAATATCGTACTTATTAAAACCGTGTGAACGCCCTTTAATAAGTACAAAAAACTTAGGCAGTTCTGTTTTGTGTATTCAGCGTTTTGTATCTCTGAAGATATTCTACTGTTCTATTGGTACGCGTATCATCTTTACTGATGAAGTTTTGACGATTGGTACAGATCAAAATTACCTTCGAAAGTGTTAGTCTATTCGCACGAGGTGATAAAAAATAACCTATGTCCTTCTCCAGTTCATGGTCTACCCATGTGCCAAATTTCATCCAAATCTGTTCAGCCGTTTTAGCGTGAAAGCGTAACAAATAAACAAACTCACTTTCCCATTTGTAATATTAATTAGGTTAAAGTAGGATATTAGTAGGATTATCATTCGTGTATCCTTTTACTTGCCACGGCGCGTGAGCTATTTTATAATGGCTCAGCTGATACGAGACAAAAATATTACCCTGGAACCAAACCCGGCAGTGATAAGGAACAAAAAACACTTAGGTGATGTAGAATCCTATCTTTCATTCAAGCCAGAGATTATACTACCAGTACTACCACAGACTTGCTACAGCAAACCTAGTACATTCATCACTAACATTATTAATAGATTCACTGCGGACAATACACGGATTAAGTTAGCAAAACGTATTGTTTTCCTTGCCAATACAATTACCACCTTAGTAGCCAAAGTTACGGTAGCTATTTCAGTAAAGATTGGTTTAATCAAAGTAATAAGGGCGGTCAAAGTGACGCCGGTTGCTGACAAACAGCTGTGGAAGGTTCGGACAATGATAGACACCAGACATCTATCCGGTTAACGTGCCGTGAAGGGTGATCGTCCACGGCACACGTTCCGATCCGGATTCCGGTGAAGTATTTTGGTTAGCTCCAATTTATAAGGGAAATAGTTTGGTTAGAGTCGGTGCTTTGAGATTTCAAGCAGATTTATACTCAGTGGAATATGTAACAAAAATGAATTCACTGTCGTCGTCATAAAAATCAACACTCTCCTACAATAATATTACTAAAATAAATGTGTACCCAATGTACAATCGAACAAGCTATCCAAACTTCCATATTGATATTATATTGCGAAAGTAACTTTGTCTGTCTGTCTGTTACTTTTCCACGGCTGAACGGATTTCCATGGCCCGAGGTAGACCCTGAACTGCGTTTGGATATACGATACTTTTTATCCCGGTAGTACATTCCCGTGACATCATCATCAACACCTGGGTGAGGAGCCACGTGCAAAAGTTGGTTTGGTAAACCGGCAAAACTATTCACTATTCCACTACACTGCCAATGTTCATTTTTATTTTGTGTGTAATAACTCTTTTAGCTCATGGGTACTCATGGCATACTTAAGAGAGTGATATAAAAGAATTGATTACTCAGCACAATCACTACATTGTTTATCCCGGAGTTTGGAAGTTGGCGGTGTGATACCCCGTGGCGCGGAAAGCACCGGCTCTGGGCCTGATCTCTCTCCGGTCGTGTTGGATTTCCGTCCCGTCGGACTATGAGAGTGAGGGAAGAGAGAGTGTTCCTGTGTCTGCGTACACATTTGTACATTATAACATCTCCCGCATCGAAGGCTGGTCCCCGCTGAGTTTGGTCACCATGTCCGAAATTTGGTCTCTAGGACTATTTTTTTTAATTACAACAAGAACAACTTTGTTAAATGTTGATGCAAGTTAGAGTCCTGTGGGTATACCAAATAGCATGTTCAACTGTACGTACCAAATAGAAGTTCACTTGTAAAAAGAGGTCAATGAAAACTACCTACTATTAGAGCGATAGACATGGGTAGTTCCTGGACGTTATAGTCAGTCAACGTATGAGGTAAGACATGACACATGAATTACGTGCAATGCATGTCTGAATCGAAGCAGACGTTCACGTTACGTCCGTTATACTATGTTACAATAGTTGGGTGGATAATAGTATGTCATTTGGTGACTTATTTCGTAACTGACAATTTTTGACATGATGATGGCGTCTGTGACAGTTTATAAATTAGACGTAGATATATTTAGTAACCTATTCCGCTTAACTATTCCTTATGAGTCATAAATAAAACCCTGTAAGAAATCGACACGTGTTTCACCTCTCAACGAGGATGACGATTGACCAGTCGCGAACCCGAACGCGCCTGAATCATTTAACTGGCTTATAAATTTAAAAAATACAGCTTATACATACGATAAATAATAGTTCTGGTGGTGCGATTATTGCGGCCTTTATAACAAACCCTAAAAGTTGTTGATAATTATGAGTACAATGTGCACATAATTATGGGCAATTTTCACGATGAGACGAACACATTAACCGCGAAAAAAAACTATTGTTCAAAATTTTTACCAACTTCCAAAAAAATGGGTCTCTATGTTCGACTATAATGTATTTTTTTTTTACTCTGCTTGGGTAGTTTTTGAGTTAGCTTCAATAATACGTGTTTTTTCCACTGAATCTATGTGGATGATGTTATAATAAGTTCCTGTCACTTTTATTTATTGTCAAAAGGGGCTATTTTTTTCTGTCGTCATAATATCAGAATAATTAATTAATTTATTTATTTATTCATTTAACTCAAGCAACATTAACATTAAAACATTAACATCAACATAATAATTGTGAATAATTAATTTCAATCCAAAATAATTATTATTCCAATCTTATCCCGACTGCTAATGTTGAACACACTGCAACATTCTGTTTATCAAATAAACACAGCAGATACGTGGATTATGCATCCTGCATAGTTAATTCTGTAATTAATTAGCTATATGACAACAGCAAGCCTACGTCCGAGTTAACTACCATATTTAATAATATTATTGAGATTAATATTAATGTTTATTTAATGAATTTGAATTGTTACAATGACACGTTCTAGTATTCATTTACAAGCTTTAGCAGTTTTGAAATCATTATATTTTTGATCCGATTATTAATTTATTCACCAATACATACTCTCATTAGAGGATACCCCAAGACTATAGGGTGTATCTTTTCATACACGAAATCTCTTAAGGGGTCATTGTACTCATCATTATGAACAACTGTAACTACGGAACCAAACCAGAAATCGCGGAAAAAAAAATTAGCTTTTCCTTACATTTATGTTCGCATACCATTACGTCAAAATGTTGGGAACACCTAATCTATAAAAAAACCTTTATGCGCAAGTAAAAAAATACTGTACAAAGGCGGACTTAATGCCTGAGGTATTTTCTACCAGTGTTTCTACAGACATCAGTATAAAATGTCTTACCTTTTATACAACAGTTCCACAGTTTTAAGCCTAAATTCGAATCCTAAACACCAAAGAATCCTCTTACGGCAGGAATCTGGACCATCCAGTGCAGGCGATCGTTCTTAACGCCACATTACACGGGGCTATGTCTCGTGTCCGACATTTGTCGGACTGGATGCTGGACACGACGCAATTATCTGGATTTAAACGCCTATTGTTGTTACGAGATTACAAGTTGGTACAAGTACAAACTATTTTCTTATTATCCCTCGGGTATCGTCGCATTTCCGAATACAAACGAATACTAATTTCCATGTCCATCAATTATTAGATTTATCGTGTATAATAATTTGAATTCAGAACTATGTACTTTATTGTTGTTTTGTTTTGATTTCCGTGTGAACTATATAGAGCAGTAAAATAATTTTCCTTAACCTATTTCGTCCCATTTTTTAAATAAATTACATTAAGTTAAAGAGTATTAACCACTATATATACTTCCAAGATGATTGAGAGCGTCCGTACAGCACCAAATGCAACGGGCAACTGATAAAAATCCGACGACTGATGAAATACGAAGTTTGCCGAGAGACATTAAGAAAAAAGTTGTACTGATTGTGTAGGAAATTCAAAAATTAACAACTATTTCTGTAGATAGGTTTTTAAGTCTAGACTAAAAAATATAAAATCTTTGTGGTAAAAAGTGTTGCAGCTAAACGGAAAACTCGTTTGCGTCATTCAAAAATTAAGGGTAAGTCTTGTACTACGCGCCAAATCCTTTTCTTCCTTCAGTCAGTACACTCCTAATTCGTCTAAGCATTGCATTAATTTAGCTTATCCTTGCTTATCTACTGCTTTGAGATGCGTGCCATGTACGTACCCTGTGCACGCTGCCGGAATTAGGAAATAATTGTATCTTAGGATTATGTGACGGTGAGTAATTATATTTTAAATCGTCGACTTATATAGGTGTAGATTAAAACACCTTTGTTATGACAGCTAGCAAGAATACTTCAATGCAACAACCGCAACTATGTTGGAGTCGGCTTCCAGTCTAACCAGATGCAGCTGAATACCAGTATTTTACATGAAGCGACTGCCTATCTGATCTTCACAACTCAGTCACTAGGTAACACGATAACTAGATGAAGAACTTATTACATTACAAATTAATTCGTATAACCAAACACGGTAACCCATACAAATAATGATCTGATAACAGCACTTGACTATAAATACTCCAAAGTACCTTTATGAAAAGATGTATATAGAGCTAAACGGGCCAGCCCCAACATTGTACTGCAGTGTGCTGCAAGCAGACTGGACTGTTTGTGTGTGAATAGCTGCTGTAAGCTTTTTACATCGGTTTTAAGCTTGTAGCAGGGATTCTCATACCTTTAAGGCAGTGTTAGGTTAAATGTGTAGATTAAGTGTACTTACATAGTTGATAAGCAAGATTGTTACTAACTTTTTGAGTCCTGTTACTTGTTAATTAAATATAAATAAATAAATAAATAGCGCAAGGTTAAGTCAAAAAAGTAAAAAACAAACGCGACCTAATAGAACCGTAAACCGAACCCTCAATTGTCAACAGTCCCTATGGGTCAATCGTGTAACCAAACACGGTAACCCATACACACAATGATCGGATAACAGCACTTGACTATAAATAGTGCAAAGTACCTCTCATGTTAAGATGGGATGTCCTATTCTCCCGAACTCATTGTTAGAACATTAAAGACTATTGATCAACGCCGTACAAATAACCCTTATGTGCCGACGTAATCATCGGTTAACCCGTGTGCGAATAACGTTTAAATGAATGCTACATCAGATTCGAGAAATAAGGGATTGTGTTAACAAGCTCTATCATTTCCCGAAAGTGCTAATATTAACGTTCTGATTATAATATAAATGTATGAATGCGTAATAGAAATTAATTTTGGATGATAGAATTAGCATGGTAGCGGTTGGAATAGTAAGTTTAGGGTACGTTCGTCGTTCATAGTTTTCGGGTAAAGTGTTTGTACTATTTAGGGAAGTAGGGCAGAGTTTGTATTTAAGTTATGGTAAAAATTCAAACTAATATTTTATTTAGATATTACATTTTAAATTAGACCTATTTCCAGATGTGGACTGTGATAGGCTGAGTTAGATTAGATTAGATTTATTTATTGTTTGTCACAGGTGGAAATTCAGCTCTTAAAATTAGTATTATAACAAAGTATCACTGTAACATACCCATGGGGTGTACAATCTTTAAAATTTACAATTACATGTCAAAAGAAAAACAAAATAAAATCATTCAAGTAACATAATAACCATTTGAGAAAATAAATTAAGTAATCAATTGGTATTTGTCATAAATATTGCATCATTAACGTCATACCTATTAAATAAATTTTAGTCAAAAACATTTGTCACTGAATTAATTGATGTCCAAAGAAAGAAAAAAAAAAATAATATAAACCGTCATAACAAGTATACAAAATAGTCAAGGCAATATAATATTCATTACCACTACATTACAGATAAATAAATTAAACAACAACTAACACTTTTCATAATTATGCATTATCATAATACCATTAAATAAATTTCAGTCAAGACATTTGTCATTAAAGAACTCATTAATTGTATAATATACTTTCTGTATCAGTAGTTTTTTAAGTTTTTATTTAAAAGTAGCTAATGTTTCAGTGGTTTTAATAAAGTCTGGCAATTTATTATAAATTTTCACACCCATACCAAATATGCTTGATTTAAACTTAACTGTTCTACTCTTAGCTGCCTTAAGGTCATTTTTATATCTTGTACTTCTCATTGTCTCATAATTACTGATATCTCGCTTTGTCATTGAGGCTGCTTCCAATATATACATTGACGCTAGGGTTAAGATTTTTAGTCTTCTGAATTCTGCTCTGCATGAATCGGTCTGATTTGATTGATATATAACCTAACCTAACTCTAAACCCCATATTATAAATGCGAAAGTTAGTTTGTTTGTTTAAGCGTGAAACTGTAACAAACATACGCTTTCACGCTAAAACGACTGAACGGATTTAGATTTTTGGCACATGGGAAGACCATGACCTGGAATAGGACATAGGATACTTTTTATCCCGATATTCCCACGGGAGAGACTTACGCGGGTGAAAATGCAGCTAATACTTAATAATGATGCCTTTGAGGTTGAAATCGATGGCTTAAAAACTGAACTGATGCTATGCTGAAGGCTGATTGGTTATCATTTATAGGTACTAAACTAGGTAATTTGGCTGCTGAGTCATCAAAAATAAAAATACTCACCGTCGCCGAAATCGGCATAGAATGAAGTATTTATAATGTACTAACTGTTGCCCGCGACTTCGTCTGCAATTCAGGATGAAAAGTAGCCTAAGTCCTTCTCCAGGTTAAGATCCACCCCTGTGCAAAATTTCATTTAAATCCGTCCAGCTGTTTTAGCGTGAAAGCGTAACAGACAAATAAACAAACTCATTTTCGCATTTATAATATATCGGCTAATCATAGCCTACAAGTATAAAAAAACAACCGACTTCCAAAAAAAACACTAAAAAAGTGAACAATAGTGATTGTTTTGGAAGTTGGCTGTTTTTTCTTTTGTTCTTCTTCTTCTTCGTCGTTCCCTCAATGCTGAGGATCGCGACCACATGTGACGCGTCTCCAAGCTATGCGGTCTTCTGCAGTATGGACCGCTTGATAGATGCTGCCTCCAGCAACCTTTTTGATCGCGTCTGACCATCTTGCTGGTGCTCTGCCTTGAGCGCGTTTTCCTTCTACCCGGCCCAGTATCAAAAGCCTTTCCAGACTATGCTTAGGTGAACGCATAATATGTCCGAAAAAGCTAAGGGCACGCTCCTGACATACAGTAGATAGCCGCTTGGTCATGTTGAGTTCCTCCAGTATGGATTCATTCGTTCTCATGGCGGTCCATGGTATACGAAGTAGCCTCCGCCAACACCACATTTCGAAAGCATCGATTTTACTGCCTTCGCGGCTTTTAATGCACCACGTTTCAGCGCCATATAAAAAAATGGAAAAAACTAGAGCACGGGTCAGTCGCATTTTGGTATTTCGACGGATGCCACGGTTCTTCAAAATTTTCCCTAGACTGGTCATCGCACTTTTGGCCATACCAGTACGACGGCGGATTTCCTCCAAGCAGCTACCCTCATTCGTGATCAGAGACCCAAGATACACGAACGCACTGACTTTCTCATACCCGTCGAGTAGATTTGAGCTTGGAAGAAGATGAGCACGGTCTACCACCATTACCTTTGTCTTGGAATGGTTGATCTTGAGTCCAAGCTTAGCGCTCTCTGCTTCTATACGCTTCAGCAAGTCCGCCATTTCTTCCTCGCTTGACGCAACTATAGTGGTATCGTCCGCATATCTCAGGTTCGTGAGTCTTTCACCGCCAACAACGATTCCGCCGTGCCAACCATCCAGCGCTCTCCTCATAATGTGCTCCCCGTAGAGGTTGAACAATTTCGGAGACAAAATACAGCCCTGACGCACGCCCCGTTCCGTATGGAAAGTCTTCGATGTTTTGTTTTCCAGTTTCACAAAGCTAGTGCCGTCAAGGTACAAATTCTGAATCAGAAAAGTGAGATGTGTGGGGACGCCCATTTCAATAAGAACATCAAACATTGTCTGCCACTGTACGCAGTCAAACGCCTTAGCGTAATCTAGGAAGCACAAGACCAGTGGCTTGTTAAATTCTCGACATTTCTCAATGAGAATGCGGACATTCAAAATTTGCTCTCGAGTTCCCTTGCCGGCAACAAAACCGGCTTGTTCTCTCGGTATCTGGTGGTCTACATACGTTGATAATCTCGTGTTAATTATACGCAAAAGGATCTTACTGGCGTGGGACATGAGCGATAAGGTTCTGTAGTTTTCACACTTCTTGGTGGAACTTTTTTTGTGAAGAGGAATGACAGCGGATTGTGACCAGTCAACAGGCCACTGGCCTGTCTTCCAGATCTTTGTGCATATCTGGTGCACAGCTTTTGTCCCATCGGACCCAAGATGCTGTAACATTGCAGCAGTAACTCCATCAGGACCCACTGCTTTATGCTTCAGTTTTTGTATAGCATCTTGGACTTCAGATAGTAGTATACCTGGCTCCTCCAAGTGGTCATCCCACCTTCGCTCAGTGCATATACAATCTTCATCCCGATATAGTTTGTAGCAGTAGTCTCTCCATCTATCCAACACACTGTCTAGTTCGGACAAGGTGTTACCTCCACCGACTTCTACTACCCAGCATTTCGGTTTGAAGGTACCTGTTAGCTGTTTAACTTTCATGAACAGATCCTTAGTTTGCACTTTAACTGCATGATCCTCAATTTCGTCGCAGACGCTGTTGATGTGCACATCCCTATCCCTCCGAGTAGATCTCTGAACTTCGGCGTGCAGCTGATTATATCTGCTTCTCTGTATATCAGATCTCAGGCCCTTTGCTTTTAGCTGTTTTCTCTCCTCAATCAACTTCCAAGACTCCTGACTTATCCACTCTTCCTTCTTCCGTACAGTTTTAAAAGCATCATGACTCACTTTGGCTGTATCTAAAACAGTCCTCTTGAGGTTATTCCAGTCAGCTTCACTTGAGTCAAATGGATCTAATTTTAGTGACTTGATGTTATCGCCAATCGTTTCCTGGAAGTGGTCTAGAGCTTGTTTGTTCAGGGTAACGTTAGCCTGAGGATTCCGCCGAGGGGCTTTTAAACGCAGCCGGAAGTCGGCGACCAGAAGCTGGTGGTCACTACCGCAATCAGCACCAGGAAGCGTTTTTACATTGGTGACTGACGAGCGCCACCTCGACCTAATTGCAATATAGTCGATTTGATTTCTATGCCCTGCTGGAGATGTCCATGTATATAGCCTCCTCGGATGATTTTGGAACCACGTATTCATGACAGCCAACTGATTCTCCACACAGTATTGCAGAAATTTTTCGCCTCTGTCATTTCTTTTACCAAGGCCATAGGAACCAATGACTGAACCTCCAAGAGGATCACCCCTGGTGCATCCCACTTTTGCATTTAAGTCTCCCTGCATGATCACAACTTCCCTAGATGGTATGGTGCGCAATATGCTGTCCACCTCGGCATAGAACTGGTCCGAGACGTCCTCATCAGATTGGGATGTGGGTGCATATACCTGTATGACATTAATTGGTACAGGGCACGCATCAATTTTGATGGCAATAATCCGATCATTTGGAGTTTGATAGCCTTTGATACTACTCTGTAGTTTCTTTGACACGATGAAGGCCACTCCGTTGGCGCTATGATCTTCGCCCCCTGTATAGTACATGATATTCCCGTTACTCGTATTAAAGTGTCCGCTGCCCCTTTTATGCACTTCGCTGAGCCCTAGAATGTCAATTTTCTTTTGTATAAAGTTTTTATTTTTCACTTTTTAGCCTAAACCTAATTCACACAAATTCGAATACAACTACCTGCTGTAAATAACAGTGACGGAGTCAAATAATTATGTCATCGACATAGACTAAGTGGGAAAAATACGTAATATTGAAGCTAACTCAAAAACTACGCAAACAAAGTTAATACAATTTATATGGGACCAACTCGGGAGTTGCGAGTCACCCTTTCAAACTAAAAAAGTTTTTTTTTAATCGGTTCACAATTGGCGAAAATATCGATGAAAATACACAAAATACATACAGATGAACATAGAACCTCCTTTTTGAAGAAGTCGGTTAAAAAACCTGGCTCTGATTTGCTCGAAACAAGAAATTGTGTATTGATGTGTTAGTCTGTCTCCACCCATGTCTTGAACAAAGGTACAGGTAGACATTTATTTCTTTTACACACTTTATCCCTAACAAAATCCGTCTCAAATGACGTAATCCCTAAGATCTCTAAGAGACAGTCCAAAAACCTCAGCTAAGGATAATGTATCTAGCCTTTCCGGAGCCCAAACTAAGTGTCCCATTTGCAATACTAGTGAGAAAAGTAAGAAAAACACTGGAACAAATTAGGCTAACTTTTTCCCCTTGAAGGACGTAATCCGCTATACAATATTCAGGGTTTTACCCTTACCCCCGGTCACACACAACACTAAGTGCTATGTATTCAGATTAGATTACCATCTTTGTCGTCACGTAACGTTGGAGAAGCCATTTTCGTATTTCTAATTTAGCTCAGGTCTTTTGAGGATTGGTCTCGATTAGATGACTACATTTTTATTACTTACTGGTCTGGAAGAATTTTCTTTTTTATTGAATGTTCAAAGCCGATTATGTACCTACAAGTTACCACGGAAAAATATTGCAGCTATTGTTCCATAAAACAATTTAAAATTAAGAAAAAAAGCCACCCGGCCTTCTTCTAAAATTTAAAACGTTCCGAAACTCCAACTTACGACCTCTGAAAATAAAATTCACGCCACGTTCCTGTATCGTTGTTAGAAAATCAAAACAAAATCTTAGAGTTAGTAAGACGGGCTTGGCAGACTGAGAACACATCTGCCACCCACGTCCGGAGCCACACGTGGCTCCACAGATCTGAGATCTGAGACGGAATTCTAAACGCGAAAATATATCTCACGGATGCACGGATGTGTGTCATGCGGTGAAACTGCGGGATAATATACAGTAAAGAGGTTATTATTGCGATTCTAATTTTAAAAACAGAGATTCATCAAAATCATCATCAAAACAGAGATTCATCAAAAAAGAGATCAAGATTGAATATATTCGAATCACCTTCGATTTAAAACTGTCTTAATATAAATTCCACCAAATGTCTGTCAATTTTTTATTGGATTAATAATTTGAATCAATACAAAAATCAAAGATGATGGGATTAAAGGCAACGGTTTGAATTGAGCCTTGATATGACAGTGATAATCAAAAATGAAAGAGCAACTTAAGAGCATTTTTTTTTTTTTTTTCTTTGAATCTAACCGGCATAATATACTACAAGAAGTATTTCATGGTGTGCATGAGAGTTACCCATAGAATCCATTTTTTTTTCATGTGGTTATTGACTAACCTGGTGTCCGAGTTTTTATGCCACCCATGGGCCTCTGATCCGGCTTCACATGCCGTCGAGAAATTATTTTCAGCTATGCTAGTTTCCTCACGATATTTTTCAACTAAAATAACTAACTAATACAGTTATTAGTTCACTGCACTCACCAAAAATACTCTTTGTTTCCTAATTCACATCACATCAGTAATAAACCATGACACAGAGACAGCGAGCTTATCGTCCGCAAGATCGTTAGCCCACTGTTGAAGCACATTCACACGAGGACAGTTTCTAGCTTCGAACAGGTGGTAGTTCGTAAAGAAAATAAAAATGTCACTCGTGTAAATATTATCTATGGGTCAACCGAACGTCCATGGTCTGGTAACAATTGGCATTGATAGCTGAGCAAGTCGATAATGTAGTTTAGTTTTGGAATACAAGTTTTTAAATCTAACATGCCGTTGACTGTGTGAACGATAGCAACATGTCGAGACGTGAAACTCAGTCTTCGTTTAGAAGAATCCGTGTAAACTAAAATCATATTACGAGTTATCAGATTCGAAAAACACGATCGACTAGTTTTTGTTTTTCATCGCGTTATGGTAAACAAATGAGTCCAATAATTGCCTCGCAAGATTCTAACACTTTCATTCTTGTAATTCAACCAGCTAGAAACTTAACTCGTGTAAATACGCTACGTTAACCCATTTCAGTTCACCCACAATTTTAGGAGCAAGATAACCGGATACGGATCTTTTAGAGACTTCTGCGGGGTTATAACACGGGAAATCAGTGCGGAACTTCGTGAGGCAATTGTTGCAATTTATTGCAACTTTGAAGCCAGATATAGTTACGTCAGTTGTGATGTAATAACCTGTAGTATTAGGATATTACTGGTTTATTTGTCTTTGATTTTGTCAGGAGGGGAGTTAATTTTAAGGATCTTAATTCCGGCGTGGTTATGGATATTATCTTCTCCTTTGCACAGGGACCCGATAGCTTAAAGCGGGGAAACAGAAAAACAGAGAAATAGTTCTGTCTGTAAAATCGTTCGTAATTCGAAGCCTATTTTGATGTTCTATATAGAACACTAGCTTGAGCCCGCAGCTTCGCCCACGTGGTAAGTCGATAACTATGAGATAGTACTATGAGAGTGAGGGAAGAGAGAGTGCACTTGTGTCTGCGCAAACACTTGTGCACTATAATATCTCCCGCGCCGAAGGCTAGTCTCCGTTAAGATTGGCCGCCGTGGCCGAAAATACGGTCTGGAGGACTATTATTATTATTAAGTCGATAAAAAGTAGCTTAGGTGGCCTCCCGGGGAAGGCCCCGGGAGGCCATCTATCACCGTGCCAAATATCGAAATCTGTTTAGGGGTAGGCGTGAAAAGGTAACGTACTTTTGAACTTGTAATATTAGTATGGATTATTAACATATTTAAAGTTGCATACTGATTGATTCAGGAAACCGAATTTCAATTCCAACAATGTACAGAAACTGCAAGCTCAAACCGAGGAAATAAAATTTTAAATTCAATTTAGATTCACAGTCTTCAAGAAATCACTTGGAGGGTTATGCGTGCACGTTCACCAAAGTTTCAGCACATAAAATGTTACAATGTAGTCGGTGGAAACCCTAACTTGTTAATAACCCTCACGTTTGGTCACAGAAACTAGAATGCCTACTGATATAAAATAGGTGGGTTCAGAAGGTCGGCTTTATACGACGAGTGAAAACAGGCACGCGCACACATAGACGCGTATGTACGGAAACCTAAAATTGTCTCGAAACGAATGACAGTCGCTGCACTTGCTGTACAGTGCGCTCATTATATCTTGATCCGTGACGCGATTGTCAGTTTGTTTTTAAATTCCATACTTGTAAACAGCAATGGCCGCTTGAAATTGCCTATCTATGGTTTAGTGATGCGGTAGTATGAATTTTAAGTTCAGCTGTTATCGATGTTATAATATCGGCCATCTGTGCTGCAAGCAATATGCCCTACCCATTGCCACATAAGTATAAGATCTTTATTATGTACACCCTATGAAAAAAATTATAAAAGTAGAAATTTAACATGGGGTGACAAAATGGGCGGTCGTATCGCTAAAAGCGATAGTAGTTACGTATGAAATCTCAAACAATTGAAAGTCTCGAGTGCGTTTGTACTCGCTGTACGTGAAGTATGTCTATGTGTGCGTGCGTTTTAGCTCGTTGTATGGAGCCGTCCTTCTGTACGTATTTGTGTTTATGCCTAGGCGCCCAAATAATACGACCAATCGTTTAGAAAACGACGTTGTACGAAGTTTGGGGATCAATTTTATTACTTTTAGTGCTAACTACGGCTATTTCACCATGTTACTTTGAACTTATAAGATTTCTTGAGACCGGCTTTTGTTTTACGCTTTCTGTTGAGGTTGTCTAGTTTGTTGGGGTGACTAGAATTTTGATTGTTGTCAAACACTTAACGAGTTAAAAATTGAAAACTGTTGAATTATAATTTAAATTACTTCGTTTAGGTTTCCAGTCTAACGGGTTTTGTCGACGGAAGAATAGACAAAATTACAGATTTTGTCTGTTTATCTGTTATTTTGTCTATTCTTCCGTCGATAAAACCCGTTTCTATGGCGGTCATGAAACGCGTGCAGGTGCAAACTACTGCAGACCAGATGACCAGTATTAACATGGAGTGACTGCCTATCTGACCTCTACAACTCTATGTAGTTACTAGATAACACAATACCCCTTGGCAACACGGGTTGACAGACTTTCGGTCATCTGACGACCTGTAACGACAGTCGAAATTCTAAAAATACTAATAAATAGTAAACAGAGGCCCTAGACAAAGTGACATTCTATCAGCGATAACGATGATGGAAATGACAAAAATGTATAGGACTGACATAAGCTATCGAAAAGCTTACGTCAATCCTGTTGAAAGTCGTTGTAGAAATACGAACCGCTTTCTTTAGGCCCTCTGGTAACTTACATAACACGTATGTCAAGTAAATACAACCGTGTATTGATGTGAAAACATCGCATAAGGGGGTCGCAACACGTCAATTTTCCAATAGAGTAGACCTCACGTCAGAAGACTTGCAAATAATCGAATTATCTCCGGCCTTGTCACTAAATGGGTTTCCATTCTGTACTGTAATAGTAAGTAACTTTGTTTTGTCATTGTGTTTACTGTTTCGGGTTGTCTTTTATTTTGTTGCATGAGATAAATTAGAAATTATAATAAATTGAAATATATATTCGTAAATTGAAAAATTAATTTTTCAAATGCTCGCCGACATAGGGCTCTCTCTTTCCTTCAATTCGCCTTCACTTTGCACGTTATTCGTTTTAATTTCATTGATACGATGTTATACTCCGTGAACCCAGAAAATGACCTCGACGCTACAGTTCTATATGTACAGGGTGCTCCCAGATTATATTTTGGAAAATTGTAAACTCAGTAAATAATATATCTTCTTTATACAAAAACGCGTACAGTACAATATTTTTTTTTTTCTTTTTTTTTCAGTATTTTTTTTAAGTACTTTGTACAGTACTTTTTTTTACAAAGTTTTAATAAATAAAACGTGAAACCGAATACGTGTGTTAAATTAATTTCACTACGCTGTATTTAACAGTCAAACAAAACCCGAAAGTTATATAGCAATATAGAAACTATATAGTCAACCCATCCCACAAGCTTTCAGTTTAATGCTAAAGTATGTTTTAACAGTAAACTTTACCTATCGACGTAGGCTTATCCTGTTCTAAAAGTTAAACAAAGTTCTGTGAACGTTTGTTCAGTGATGGGCTTATTGAATATTGTGACGCCACAAAGATCCATGGTATGACGTTATAAATGTTGAATGATTATCTATTGGTGATGCTAATAACGAGTTTTGAAACTGGGTTTTGGTATGGTTTTAAGCTGAGAACTGCTTTTAAGTTAATTAAAGCTAAAAGCTATTTCTACATAATTATAATTATTAACTAGATTCTACCCGCGACCTCGTCCACGAGGAAGAAACCATATTCAATGGCACTCGGCAATCAGAAAATTATGTTTTACAAACAAACAATTTCACCTCTTTATAATATTAGTTTCGAACTTGCTAGGTCAGATAGGCGACTGCCTATCTGACCTCCACAACCCAGTAACTAGGGTAATACGATACCCCTTGGTAAGATTGGTTGTCAGACTTTCGGGCTTCTGACGACTTATAACGGCTGTCCTAAAGATTCAGGAATGACAGCCTGCAGGCGTAGCATGAGCACCGTTTTGTCGACGGAAGAGTAGATAAAAATTACGTTTCCTGTAGACAGTATGACTGAAGCAAAGTAGAAAGAGTCAACTGCACTTTTTCCGAAATTCACTCTTTTTCATAATTCGACTCAGAATTCTTTGTTTTATCATAGGATTTATCGGTTGTCAGTGTGATTTTGACAGTAAAGATAGAAAACTTTCTTCCGAAATAGTCTACATAAAAAAAGACCTAGACAAAGATCGTTAGAAATGAAAGACAAAATGACAGATTGTAGAAAGATTTCTACGGTGGATGTCAAAAATGAAGAAACGAACTGTCACTTTGTATAGAAAAAGCTATGTCTATTCTTCGTAGAGATAGAAAGCGCCATGCTACGCCTGCTGGACCAACGGCTTACGGCCTCGGAAAGCAGGAGTGTATGTAAAGATGGTCACTCATCCATAGACAAATCCCGGCAAGCGTAGCTTAACCTGATGGAACGACCTGTGCAGCTGTTATTACTTAGCAACGAGCTCCTCCAAACGAATAAAACAACCAACCAAACATATCAACGCTAAAATATAATTTCAGTATAAAAGGTATTCAACGAAATCACAGCTGAATTGATATTTGATGAATTTTGTGGCCGCATGCGTTGTCATAAATTTATCACGTTGTTATGGTCATTTTATTTACTTAACACATCGAAAAACGCATAAATTGTGATAAAAATTACATCATTTATTTTACTGTGGGATGTAATATTCATTGTATGTTTAGGGGTATGAGGAACAGGGTGTAAAGTTCACTCATCCCCCATAGAAAAGGGAGGGTGTTGTGTCTGGCGGGCAACTGCCCAATGATTGATATTGGGTTTTTGTATATATGTTCACTGCACGGTAAACTCTAATTGCGCGATGCAGGATTTATGTGACGTCAGGTCTTCGATGCGTAGTTCGCAAGTGGCGATGTAGATACCGCCACATCACTCTCCTCCGGAGACCGGAGGTCGATAGTGGGCTGAGTCTTGTATCTTGCGATGCTTGCCAGTGCCAGTTGTGGGTTCCAGTGAGTCGGAACCGGGTGTGGCATTGTTCGCGGTGGGTCGGAACTGTTTGCGGCGATTGTGGTGATTGATGTGATTCGCCTCACTGAAAGCTTGCGGGAGTGATGATGATGACGTCACGCTGGAGTAGTTGCACGAAGGCTGCGTTGACGTTCATATTCGGGGTCACCAATTTAGGGGTATGAGGAACAGGGTGTAAAGTTCACTCAAGGGAGGATCCTCCTACCAGACGGGTGTTGTGTCTGGCGGGCAACTGCCCAATGATTGATATTGGGTTTTTGTATATATGTTCACTGCACGGTAAACTCTAATTGCGCGATGCAGGATTTATGTGACGTCAGGTCTTCGATGCGTAGTTCGCATGTGGCGATGTAGATACCGCCACATATGTATTGGGGCCCGCCTACACTGTATGTACTGTGTGTTTGAATTATCAAATTAATTCTAACTAATATTATAAATGCAAAAGTGTTGTAAAAGTTTCTTTGTTTTTTTCGCTTTCACTCTAAAACTGCTTAATGGATTTGGATGAAACTTGGCACATGGCTAGACCATGACCTGGAGAAGGAAATAAGCTACTTTTTGTCCTGGATCGCAGAAGAAGTCCTGGGAAACAGCTAGTAAGTATACGTATATAAATCTAAGTTAGGTACCTACTCGTTAATTAATTTTACAAATGTACAGTTGAACTCGACCTCATGACATTCCTTTATGACCCTAAAGTTGAATGTAACTTGCAGGTCATAAGACGTCAAAATCAATTTTAGCTTTGATACCAATGTGACAGCTAAATAGTTTTAACTTTAGTGGAGTTTCAATTTATTGGAAGTTTTTTTTTCAAAAGTTGTAGAGTAATAACGAGGCTATTTATTATTTATTTAGTATATATTTTTTTTTTTTTATTAATTAGTAGATCACTGATTTCGGGTGCAGGTCCAAGCAACTCTGCCAGGGTTGCGGGAAAGTCCGAAAGGGATACCGGGGCCCTTTGCAAGAGGCAACTGAAGGAACACGGGTGGGTTTTAGTCAGAAAAAGTCTGACACGCCCGCTCCGCCCAGAGCGGGAGAAATCATTTGATGATTTCCCAAACTGAAAAAATCGGGGTCGACACTACCGCGGGGCGCAGCTAGTCGAGAATGAAATAAAATATTTCTATGTAGATCAGTGGAGTCTATAAAATAAGGCATGAACTAAAATCATTTCCACTGTTTATACGACCAATATGTGCTCCGTAGTTATATTTTATTCTAGTCTTAAATGACAGCAATATAGATGGTGAAGAGACGTGTTTGGATATAAAAGTGCTGGATGAGAAAGTTATCATTTCTGTTAGGGCTAAAGAGAGACAGTAAAGGAAACGCCGTTTTAATAATACATTATACAGGGTGTAAAAATCATTGTGATATTTCTTTTTGTTCTGGTTCATACCTGGGAACCTTCTGGTTACGGAGATATTGAGGGTCAAAGTTCCAACTTTTTCAGACGTTATAAAAAAAGCAAATGTTATAACTTAATTTTAAATACCCCCACGAACCCTGAACCGTTGAATGTATGTACATAAATCAATGTTTGTCGCGCGTTACGTTGCGCACTACAGTAAACACACCAAAAATAAAAGTCTCCCAAATTCCCAAGCAGCAGCAAAGATTCCCAGCAATTATTTTTGTGCAATGTTACTTAATTTGATGTACAGAATGAGTAGTTGACGACTATGTGATGGGTCTTTTTACACCCTGTATATTGTAAGGTGTGTTTTACTAGTATTACACACAAGGGTAAAAGAGTAGTAAATTCATGAGAACGTAAATTCAGATTACTTTGTTTCTGATTTGTTTCTTAGTTTCCTTATTCATAAGGAACCTTTATATAAATTCTTGCTACGTCACCATCAACACTCTACTACTTGACATAGAAAACCCAACCGTACGCCACTGATCTAGATCTCCTTACCCATCTACCTACATACCTAGCTTCATAAACATATACAGGCTGAAAGCACCCAAGTCACTTCCAGTACATATTACCTTCAACCACAGTAAATCGCATCTGGCACCAGATCGATGATACTCTTATGATACATAGTTCCCTGCACCGGCCTCTCGCGATAAAACCTTGATTTGTGATCTACTACATACGCTTGTATTCATTGCTGAATGTGATAGTAAAGCCGGGTATTTGTTGGGAACAGGGTTGGGCAACATTGTTTAAAAACATGTTTTTGTGCGAAACATGTTGCAGTGCTGCCGGCAACATACCGTACCTTCTGTCTTCGCCTATACTTACTCACGTCGAAGGCGTGTAAAAAAACTCCATTTCTAAGAATCACAATTTTGTATCATAGATTACTTCTATAAAAAAATAACTCTACTAGAGCTCATACAAAATATAAATTAAAATAAATATCCTAACGACTTCTACGGAACATTTATACATTATAAATGCGAAAGTGAGTTTGTTTGTTTATTACGCTTTCACGCTAAAATGGCTGAACGGATTTAGATGAAATTTTGCACATGGGTAGAACATGACCTGGAATTGGACATAGGATACTTTTTATCCCAACATTCCCACAGGATCGAGACTTACGCGGGTTTAACCGCGGGGCACAGCTAGTATATAATAAGGTGTCTCTTTACAATTTACAGCTACAATAATAATTTTATAAGACATGCAATACGAACTGCAATATTAAAAACGTCCAAGCTTGCATTTGAGACAAGCTAATAAATACTGCGACACTATCCGAGACCCAAGGGAATAGTTTTATGTCCCACATTAAATCATAAAGGTTACTGACAGACTTGTACCGAGTGTTTTTGAAACGTGTTGTGATACTAGCAAAAATATTGTTTGTTTCTGGATTAGAACTATTATTCTACTGTTGTTTTTCGTCATAAAAGCAGCTATATTATCAAATTGCCGCAGCCCGCGGCTTTGTCCGCGTGTACCCAAATTCTTTCTCTAAAAGTAGTTACTCCTCATAACACAAGCTATCTGCCAGTGAAAGTCCCGTTCGGTCCAGTCGTTTCGGAGATTAGCTGGAATAAACAGACAGACACAAAGACAAAAAAAATATCGAACTATTTTATTTGTATAGGTAAGTGCCGTTTAAACTTTCTGACGCATTATGTACAATGCAGTTATTTTGACATTGCAAACAGACACTTCAGTTGTATTTGTTTTTATAATGTAGTAAACATACATAAATATGTATAGATGTATATAATTACCTACACAACAATAAATTACAGTGTCATATTTGATAGTGCTAGATGCGTATTTAACGTTAACCTTATTCTTAGCAAAAGCATTATATTTATATGTCGTTAATGGGAATAAAAGATTACCAGTACGTTGCATAATTATAATGCTAGTGTATAAATGAATAATTGTACGAGATCCTTTTAAAATCAAACACTACGAAGTAGAATGTCCACAAACAAACAAAATAACTCATTAAAGAACGAAAAGAAATCGCAATAATACCACTCATTCGAATAAAACTCAAAGTAAGTAGAGATAAAATAAAAGCTATGGGATTACTTGACATCGCTCACAAAGGACCTCGAACGCCCATTGTGACTTACTGAAGCATGATTTTTTTTATACCATCTTTGAATATTTACTGAAGATTATGAATAACGTTTCTGTGAACTGTATTCTTCATTTTTTCAGCCATAAACATCGCGTTTCTATTATCAATTGCTTCTTGTTTGCTATTTTTTAAATATTTTTCTTTTTGTTCTAGTAAATGAAAAGGTATTGTCTCAAATCGTTTTCGATTGAAATAGGTTAATGGATTCTGTTTCTTAATTTCTACTTTTTGTGAATTGTTTTATTTTTTTGGGATTATACCACGATTAAGTGAGCAACTTCTTCCGCTCTGGGTGAAGCGGGAGGGCGTGTCAGACTATTACTGACTAACCACCCATGTTCCTTCAGTTGCCTGTTGCCAAGGGCCCCGTAATCCCTTTCGGACTTTGACCCCGCCAATTGTGTTGACACCTCTTTGGGGCGCGCGTGGAACACAACTTTTTTGTTTGTGTTTATCTCACTGAATTTGCTCCAAAATAAAGTGCAGTTTTGCTAAAACGTCATATTATGGCGCAAGGTCATTCCTATTCTTGAATGAATCGCATTGTACGTATGTGTGTGTGGGCTAGTTTTCGCTCATTGTATGGAGCCGATCTAATGTAGGCACTATTCTGTGCTAATACTTCAATCAATCTGCCTAGCCTTTTCTCAACTATGTTGGGGTCGGCTTCCAGTCTAACCGGATGCAGCTGAATATCATTATTTTACATGAAGCGACTGCCTTTCTGACCTCCACAACCCAGTAACTGGGTACTGGCTGTCTGATTTTCGAGCTTCTGACGACTGTCAAAGGTCTACGAGTGACAGCCGGAACCAAAGGTTTAACGTGCTTTCCAAGGCAAGGAGGAGTTTCGGTATGTAAGGATGGTCATCCGTCCACGGACAAACCCCGGCAAGCATAGATGAACCGGATAGATCGACCGGTGCCGCCGTTATTACTTGGCTACGAGCTCCTGTGCTAATACTTCACCTGGATATAAATCTGGTTTAACGATGTGCTTTCTAACTGGAGGATTAAAACCGTGGTACTTAGTTCTAGCTCGGACCACGGCTTTGTTTGGCTTTGATTCAGACATTTGATGTGCTTCGGATTATATTTAACGTACATAAATATTGAAAATTTTATCGATATTGATTGATTTTCGTCTTTTAAAAGAGTTACTTACATACGAGTTTTTCGTAAATCTAGAAGAAAAGTTATCTAGTTAATTTAATTTTCACTTACCTATTTAAATAACACGAACATTTTATGTAGGTAAACTTTGTTAAGTTCATAAACAAATAACTAGCAATCTAATTAAGTTACGGCAAAGTTGTAGAGCAAACATAACAGACACTTCGCTTGTGTTAAAATAATAATAGTGCAAAAGATTTAATACTTTAGAGGGACACGCTTAGGTAGCCCGCGAAATTCAAATTTTCTTTCGTTTTTTTGCAATTTGCATGTCAATGTCAGTTTGTATGTTGATTGCTTAACAAATATGGCTTTACAGAATCACAATCATTAGAATCAGCAATACAACTCCTTAACACGCTAAATCCCGACTTGGTTTATAAACAACGGTTTCCGAGTCAACCTGAATGTTCATATAAGTGCCAAATGTCATGATTTCTTTAAATAGTCATTCAATGCACATATTTGAATTTAAAGAGTTGTATTGCTGATTTTAATGTTTATAATTCTGTAAATCCATACTTGTTACGGTCGCAAATCAAATTTTAATCAACATACAACTAGAGTTTGACCTACAAATGGCAAAAAACGTAAGATTTTTTTATTTCGCGGGCTGCCCTGAAGCTTTCGCCTTAATAGAACAAAGGCATACGCTCACAATCTAGGCACTCGAGCCCATTTAGCTAAATTTAATAGTAGCAATCAGGCACCTGGAAACAATGCTAAATTAACCTTGACTTATAAACCATTAATTAATTTGGCAGGAACTCAAAGATTTCGTTATAGTTCTGCGATTGTAGTAAGTTGTCTTAGCAATAAGTAACACGTTCTTGGCACGCTCGGGAATTAATAAAGGATATTGGACCTGTTTGATTTGGTGATGCAATTTTGGTTCCACGTTTGTTTGTGAAAAGGTAGTAGGTGTTCTCGCTGTGTTATATGGTACTTAAGTATAACGGGTGTAAAAATACAAGCCGAGAGTCACTTGTTATTCCCGTCATTGTGATTATTTTTTTGTTCTCGACCATCCCTAGGAACCTTCTGGTTACTGAGATATTGAAGGTCGAAGTTCCAGCTTTTTCTGACTTTTTGTAAAGAAAGCGAGTTTTAATTCATATAACTTAATTTTAAATCATCCCACACACCCTGAACCGTTGCATGCACCCTTAATTACAATGTTTTTCGTGCGTTACGTTGCGTACTATCGTAAACAGCGATTTTTTACAACAAAAATAAAAGTCGTTTCCCAGCAATTATTTTTGTGCAATGTTACTTAATTTGATGTACAGAATGCGTAGTTGACGGCTCTTCTTACACCCTGTTTATTTTGAAAGGCTCATGGCTAAGTAATAACGGGTCGATCGATCAGGTTAAGCTACGCTTGCCGGGGTCGGTCCGTTGATGCGTGATCATGTTTACACACCGAGACCCCTCCCTCCATGCCTCGGAAAGCAAGTTAAGACGTTGGTCCGGACTGTCATTCTAGGATTTTTGTCCTACCATGAGGTATTGTGTTACCCAGTAACTGGGTTATGGAGGTCAGATAGGCAGCCACTCCATGTAAAATACTGGTATTTAACTGCATCTGCTTAGACTGGAAACCAACCCCAACATAGCTGAAAAAAAGCTAGGCATATGATGACTTACGCATAGTACAACTATTTTTTTAATGGTTGGTGCAGACCGGACGCTCTCAATCAACTTATTCAATTGAAAGCGTCTCAGCGGTCTACACCAAGTGCAAACGCAATGCATAGAAATCCGACGACAGACGAAACACGAATTTTGCCGAGGGACATTAAGAAAATAGTTGTAGTGTATTTATTTCGAGTTTGAGTCGTCTTCGAACTCAGATATTAACACTTTTTATTTGCCGACATACACACATGCCTCATTCGGGACACATTGATTCAGGTGTCCCAAATGAGGAACGCCTTGATTGCTATCTGATTAAACCAATTTTTTTAAACCATTATTTCTAATTTAACCATTCGTCATATTTTATGATGAATAAACCCATAAAATAACAGATTTTCCCTAATATTCTTTGATAAATTGCTGGTCGTTATTGTAAATCAATGGATGAAACATTTGAGTCAACAAAGTGATTTTATTGCCTGCATGGAAATGGCCAGATGGAATTTTTTATGATAAAATGATGTTAATTCTATATGCACTTATTAAAAAAATTGTGTTTGCTATTTTACAAAAAAAGGTAACATTAGTTGCCATAGTATTTACTGTGTAACTTTTTTTTTTTTTGGTGGGAAATGGTTGAATAATTTCTCCCACTTTGGGCGGAGCGGAAGGGCGTGTCAGACTCTTACTGACCCACCCGTATTCCTTCAGTTGCCTGTATTTTCCCAGAGGCCACGGTATCCCTTTCGGACTTTCCCGGGACCCCGGCAGGCATCGGCCCTAGCGGACCCTTTCAGTTGTACAGTTGTGCTGACATCTCTTTTAATTACTGCGTACTTGAATGATACCGTCACGTCAATTTAAATTAACTAGGGACACTTCACAGCCGTGATGATATCGTGCAAAGAAGATTTTTTTTTTTTGGTAAATATTACATAAATTCTCGCTTTTTCTCCGTGGCATGCCAGGCAAAAACTACAGAACCTGCTATGACTGCTACCATCTTTACATACTCCTTTTGCTTCGTTAACGTCCATTTCATTGGTTGGTTCAATTTCATTTATGTCCTTGTCCAAGGCGAACTACATTTCGCGCGCTCTCTCTCGAACACCGTTCGACGTTTCGCTGATAAACAAAGAGCGTGCGAAGTGTCGTTTTATCACGACAATGTAGCCATAGCATTAGAGTATGTTAAGTAAAACCCAAACTACCCTCAATCAGTGTATTCTAAAGTACGCTTCTTACAAATCTGAACGAAAACTTTGCAGTAAGTCCATATCAAAAGCAAAGGAATACAATACGACGGTATACTTGGAAGTTAAAAAATCTACAGCAAGTATTTTCAATTCCGAGACGTGTAGTAATGAACCGGTGTTCACTATTCGAACGACCTTCTTTTGTTAAATGTTTCGTCTCTTGTTTTGTGCTGTGTCAAATGTTGTTTATGTAGAATATTTTTGTTTGCTTTTTTTTCGTCGTGTTTATGGACATTTTTTGAAAGACTGAAATTCCGATCTCCAAGTGGTGGTTTTAAAGACTCGTTGCCATAGCAACAGTGAACTTAGCATAATGGATAATGTCTAACAAAATGATCTCTACCACCTAAATGTCCAGCGGGTTCCATAAAGATAGATAGAATACTCTTTATTATGTACACCATAAAAAATACAGATACAAATGTAGAAATTTAACATAGGGTGACACAATGGGCGGTCTTATCGCTAAGAGCGATCTTTTACAGACAACCTTTGGATGGATTAAAGCGCGAAGGAGAGATCATACTGCAGGTAGTCAGTGGTGTACCATTTACATATACAATAAATACATACATACATAAAGCAGATACTTATCTATATAAATATATCTATATAAATAAATGACCAAATGATAATGATGATGTGGTCTTTATGGTTCCATAAAGACCACCCTTCCTAAGATTTCACCCAGTCCTTTGCTCCTTAATGACACTTTAGCACTGTTTAATGAATCAAAAATAAACGCCCCAACAGCTTCACAAAATAAATCTCTGATGAATAATGAAAAATGTTAATATTGTGACGTCGATGCAATGCTAACTGCAGTAGATACTGGTTCCTTTCTCATTATTTCCATTGTACTGTATCTTAAGTATTTTCAAAGAAATCTCAGACTCCATTATTTTCAAAGAAAATGTTTCGTTCGGACAATGCAACTGGTATACGTCTTTGTAATATTGTCATAATAGTCACTGGGAGTAAATTGAAATTATTTATTCTTGAATAAGTGGAGTAACCATTGATAGAAGTTTTTTTAGAGTCCGCTTGCATCACAAATACCTAAATAACATAATCATCACGCCTCGTTTCCCCGAGGGGTTGGGCAGAGGTGTATCCCTTATAGTACACTCACATTTCACCGGTAAGTTTTAAGTCCCATGTAATACGCCCCTTTGCCATAAACCGGGCACAAATCCAAACTGCTACTGAGAAATTTTCGATAGAAAAACACCTTGACCGACCTGGTAATCGAACCCAGGACGTAATGCTCAGCAGGTGCAGGTGATTATTTACTATTCCTAGTGTTTGAGAAAAATAATATTTCGCAAATTATTTAAAGTCACACTAAGTAAAAAAACATTACCCTCCTTCTGGGGTGGTCAGGTAAAAATCATTTACGTTCTCGAGAATTACAAAGTATAGAATTTTTTTTTCTGCTGGTTTCATAATTGTCTTTTAGTTTATGCCTGTATACATCTCATATTCATCAATATTAATATTCTTAATTTTTTTATTTGCTTTCCATAGTGTAGGTATTACAATGGCTTAAAGCTAGGGTTGGCTTAAAGCTAATCTCAGCCGTTCATAGTCTACGTCTGAGCACACAGTCCTCTTCAATGTTAAAAAGAAGCATTAATTTGATCATTCAAACACATTACATCACTACAGGCTACAGGTCACCAAACCAATGGCCTAATTGTTCATTCACCAAAATTTTCATTTCTTTCTTATTCAGCTGCAACTTTGTAAGATGTTTCTCTCAATATTTTTTCTCGTTCAGATTACCACAGAAATAAAAAACCCGGAAAGCATTTAAAATAGGAACACAAGGATAAAAACGAGCTCCAACCGTCCTTATCTGGGATACTCATCATTTCGCCACAGCTTTGAGAGCGTTAACTTAAAACCAGCTAAGCGTGCGGTCACAACTTTATGAAGAGACAAAAATTAAAAAAGTTTTTTATATTAAATATGGTTTAAGCTAGATGTGGCCAACAATAAATTTAGAACAAGTTTAAATTATTATTATACAGGGTGTTAGGGTAAACACCGTTATCCTTGCAACCAGTGGTTTGGTTTCATTTATAGGACGTAAAATCAATAGAAAATTACAACATTTTTTTTATTTTTTTTAAGTCTACATTTTACCACAAGAGACGCAAGTTCGTTGACCTATGCGCTAGGGCAACGAACTTGCGTCTCAACACGGGCGGGGGGTACGGGATGTGACCTGACCGGCCGCGAACGCGACCCCTCCCTCAGTCAGTCAGCTGTTTCGCTATAGAGCACGGTGTCGGATAGAAACTTTTTAAAATCTTTTAATGAAAATGACGTTTTTTTTTTGTTGTGCTCGGTCATTTATTTTTATATTTAAGTCAACTACCCATGGTTTGAATGACAAGACTGTTTACCCTTACAGCCTGTATTTTAAATATTTCGAACACAATGAAAAAAGAATAGGAAAGTAGGAGCATGATACTCCTTAGTTCTTTTGGTTTCGTGAATATGTCACAGTAAGATTGTGAGTACCGATAGTTTACAATCCATCTATATTATATTAAATAGTGTTATTTCCGTTAGATTATAAACTGTTGAAAAATTATAAACTGGATGAAATGGGTTAGGTTAGGTTAGAACTGTGATCAACCGCGCGCAAGCCAAGCGAGCATAGCGAGCGGTGAGCGGTAGCAGCCGGCGAGCGCTACTTCCAAGTTGTTTTATGTGAAATAAAATATTTTGATTTTGAAAGGCTAAAATAATAGAAACTGGTTTACATTGATCCAGTATTTCAATATAGCGTTAGAATCCAGTAACACTGGATTGAAATGTTATAAATTAGTTGCCCTGGATACTGGATGCTAGGCTGAAATGAACAGTGTTTAAATTGGTTAAAATCGATCCATGACATCTCCCATGATCCCCTAATCCTGGAATGAAACATTGGATGAATGACAATAAGTTCTGACAAACCCCGGAAAAAAAACAAAATCGACTCAAAAACAATAAAACGTCTCTATAAACTAAATTATGTAAAGCAAAGCTTACCGAGTTGCAGGCGCGTTTTCTCATTAGTAACCAGATGTTTTAGATATTATTACTTCTGCGGCGTCATCATAACGGTGTGCCAGGAACCGTTCCTGTTAGACAGTATGTTACGGTAAGGGTAACAGCGAGGAAATATGTTCAACAATCCATTTGATTAATTAAAAATCTTGTTTCATTTTTAATAACTTGTAAAAGTTCATGAGTATGTTTATTAGTAAGTAAATCAACCCTACATATCTACTTCCGTTTAATTTTGAATTTAGATTCCATATAAACGTAGCAAATTCTGTTGTCTATGAAAATTACGCAATGTTATTTCAGCATAAAGCAGTTTCTCATCACTTTTCATCGCGTAATTTCAGCGGATGTGTGGCTATACTAATCCTATAAACGTAAACGACATTGTTAAACTTGTCTTTACCTAACACTAGAACCGTTTTCGTTTCCAAGACATCAACTACGATTATTTCAACAACAAATAATAGTAGACGTAGGAGCAAATAATGTAATTTTCCCTTGTGGAATAATCTAGACCATGTTGGCCTACGTTGCTAAGGAAAAGATGCCGTACGTACCTAATTGTATCAACTACGTTTCCCTTTATTTTTACTGTAACTTTCCTTTGTTTTCTGTAACATTTGACTGTTTGTTTAACTTTTATATTGTAAATGCAACATTAAGCAGAGATTAACTGGAATTTTGGTCCATGCTATTTAATTATAACAACTCATTTTTTAGTTTAATCCGCAGCTTTGTCTACAAGGCAAAATATAATTTTAATTTAGCACGATGTGTGATGTCCTGTGGAGCAGACGAGTCCAGAGGGCCTAGACAAGTGACAATCGCTTCGAAAGCATTTCGTATTTCTGCAACGACTTTCAACAGGATTGACATAAGGTTTTTGATAGCTTATGACATAAGTCAGTCCTATACATTTTTGCCTTTTCCATCATCGTTATCGCTGATAGAATTTCACTTTTTTGGAACCTCTGGAGTGGAGACTGCGTATCGGCAAGTATATTGTGGGACGCGTCCCAGCTAGATGGACTGACGACCTTAAGATGTTGGCTGGGGCAGACTCGATGCGGAAGGCGGAGGACAGGGTGTTGTGGCGCAGTCTGGAAGAGGCCTATGTCCAGCAGTGGACTGCGATAAGCTTAGTTGATTTTGATTGATTGACGATGTGTTAATCACTTTATATGGGATGATTCGGTATAGCACGGCCATCTTATTAGTCTGATTGCCGACTTATAAGTCAAAAGAAGTCCACTGCTGAAAATAGGCTTCTTTCAAACATTCCATGCATTCGCGACAGCAAAATGTCTGCACTGCCAGCATCCGGATTTTTGCGACTTTCAAGCTTTTAGATCTCGTTACTATTTCAGTTCAAAATTTTACTTCAGCTCACATGAAAAAAAAAATCACCCTAAAACCGTGCAGTTCATGTAAAAATATCAATAGCAGTACGAAATACTGAAGCAATTCCTGATACTATCAAAACGTCCCGATTCAACACACGTTGCGCTAATTAAATCTAGAGGGAATTCCAAAAATGTTCTATAAAATGACCTAGTTTTCACCGAAAATAACTAGTAAAGGCTAGTTTTTGCCCGCGGCTTCACCCGCGTGTATCGGAAACTGCCCCACAGGAACGTATTACCGGGATAAAAGTATCATAATGACAATATGTATCGTAATTATTAGACTTTTTATCCCGGTACATGGATTTTTACACAGGTCACGGTATACCCATGTGCCAAATTTTCACAATCGGCACGAACAAACAATCTGACTTTCGCATTTATACTAACAGTTATTTTTTGTTTATGCTAAACCCAAAAAGGGGTCATTGTACTCATCATTTTGAACAACTTTTTCTATGGGACCAACATTGAAATCGCGAAAAAAAAATCAACTGTTCCAAACATTTTGACCCCTTTTCGGGTTTAGCATTAAACAAAAAATAATGTTATAGATGTTATTAATTTAAAAGCAGCTGGTATTTTTCAATCAAGTTCCTGTAATAAATTGAAACACGAAGTGTCTAGCGAGTTAGATTTTTTTACTGTTTTATTTCACATACGATCTAGGCTCTATTAATTTCAAGAATTTTTTACTTTGCAAGCATAGAACAATGTTCCTGTTCGACTTCTTTCCTGGCGAATTTCTAGAACTTGTACTGCTTATTTTTTTAACATAATTCAGATTCAGTTCTTTTTCCTTAAATATTAAAAGCGAAACTATTTTTCTAATCATTGTCTGAAAAATAAACAAGCTCTTGAGCAAAACAAACATAAAATATAGTGAAGTTTATTCTCACAAAAATATAATAGTCTCATAAAGTTTATGTATTATTCACTTCCAGCAGAATCAGCCAATAATATTCCCACTGTTGGGACACAGGCTTCCTCTCTTCGAGAGGGAATGGGTTGTGAACTGGCCCAGTGCGCGGGTTGGTAGTATGTCACATTATGTCTTCGAATTTTTGTTTCTAGGACATGCCGGTTTCCTCACGATGTTTTCCTTCACCGTTTTGAGAGCAGTGGTGATAAAATTAGTTTTATAAACTAAAACAGCTGTCTGCGTTCGGACCCATGACCTACAACTCGTATGTCGGGACCGCCACCACTGGGCCACCACTGCTCCACTTTCAAATAAGTCAAATAAAATTTCTTTCCTTTCAAATCAGCAACGAGTTTCCAAGAAGCGATATAAACTTACCTCCCTTTAGTATTACTTATAAGCCACATCAATGAAAGGATTTGCTAATTTCAGGGCAGCATTATATTCCATGGCAAATTACGTCACAGTCCGATAAATTCCTCTTGACATCGTAAAAGCTATAATAAAGCCAGTCTTCTCGTTTTGAAAGGCTTTCCTTAACAATAATACTCGCAGTAAGCATCTCGAAATAGTGATGTACCTTGATTATATTTAATCGATACTCGAAATTAACTACTTCTTGTCTCGTCGATTCGAGAGTATTTTGCATGTTTGATGAGTATTATAAGACAATAATTATACTAATTAAGTTGGATTTGGTTAATACTAAAGAAGTGGACATACGTTGTTTATTTTGATAGCAGGCATAATCAATATTATTCTGTATACCTGGAACTTTTTAGTCCCACTTACGGTTAGAACATCTTTAATAATATATTTTTTATGCGACAAAACAGGTAGACTTCTACTCAACGTGTGTTGATTCCTCCAAACAGGACGAACGATAAATCTAAAAACAAAAATAAAATACCTGTCATAAAACCATTGTCCGAATTTAAGCCGACTCGATTCGCATTGTCATCGATATTGAACATCACTATCCGCAGTTGTCAGTTAAACCCGTGACACCGCTTGGATAACCACCAAATTACGTCGAATTCTTTTGTTGTCCAATGAATAGTGTTGAGACAGCGATAGACAGTGTTATTTCCCGTTTTTGTTTGGCTCCGATCCGCTGGCAAGATAAATTAGTTAGAAGCTAAAGCTACTGCTGAAAAATTTAAGGTTACATAATGTTTATATTTCCGGCTTTTAACCTTTTATTTTGGGAAATGAATCGTTTATGTAAATTAGCTATGTTTTGATTGTTTTTATCATTCTTAAGACTCAATGTTTTTGAATTATTTATACCACACTTTGCGACAAGTTAGACGGTATATTATTTATTCGTCACAGAACTATTTATAATATACCGATACACAATTATAATCACAGGGAAAGATTTTTACCTCTTTATCAAATTGAAGCCTGGTTTTCTATGAAATGTCTTATCAGAAATTTCAATATCACAGTCAATTATCTATAATTTCATTAAGCATCCAAACACTGTCGGGGTATCACTTATTATTAATAATTGTATTATCTAAAAGACAAAGTCCGTTAATTAGTTAACATTATTCAAAAGCTAACAAAACAACAATAGTTGTTAATGTAGTTTAGTAAAGATCTTTTGGTGGCTAGTGGCAGAAAATAAAGAATTTAATTATAATGTAACTGATAGGATATCACTTATATTTTATATTAGTAATACAAGTGATTTTTTTTAGTGATATTTTTACTAAGTAATAAAAATGTTTAATGCATGCTAATTTAGGATGATAAGGGCAGGCGAATGATAATTGTAATGCTTGTAAAAGGCTGCTAAGTCATAAGTACTAACATAACATAACACCAACATTGTACACTTAGTTCGTAATAAACGTTTTGACTTTGACTTTATTTAAAAGATTATGATTACCATGTCGGCAAAAATATAAGCTTAAAACTGGCCTAAAAAGCCACGGCCACGTAAAACCTTATCTAAGCATCGCTGCAGTTACCTACGTACATTTTGCGTCATAATTTATTTACTGCTCCAAAGTTGGAAGAACGCCAAATCTAGTAAAACGAATCCGGCATTTCAGCGACTCTCCTGCGGTTTTCAAATGAAAACGCTCGGTAAACTTGCGCAGATGAGCACTGTTATTTTGTAATGTGTTAAGCACGTACTACCCTATTGTAAATTCAACTTTGTAACTTTTGACATAGAGTTCTTATTACTAGGTCAAGTTTTCTGTTGCTAACCAGATGATTACATAAAAGTTAAACTGTGAGCTTTTAAATAATGATTAGGTACAGTTTTGGGGTAGTTATGCCATATTTGTGCTTGGTTTAAGGGCTTTTATTTCGAGTGCTGTAATAAACTAAGTGTGTGGTTAAGACTTTTAGCCTGATGTTGTTTGTGAATGAAATTTTACATTTTTGAAACCTAAATAACGAAACTTTTTTTAGATAACTTAAACAACACTAGAAATCGAGATGTTTCTAAAAGTATTTGAAAATCTCTCTTTATGTCATTACGTCTACATTGGTACTGAACATACGCCTGGTTACTGACTTTTACACTGTATATTGGTAATCAACGTGATATGTAAAACTAGCTTCCGCCCGCGGCTTCGCCCACGTGGTATGTCGATAAAAGTAGCCCCATGTCCTTCCCCGAGATACCATCTATCTCCTTGCCAAATGTTATCGAAATCCGTTCAGTGTTTACGCGTGAAAAGGTAACATACAGACAGACAGACAGATAGACAGACAGACAAACAGATAAACAGACAGACATACTTTCGAATTTACAATTATTAGTATGGATGTTGTCATTAGCAGACAGTTAAGAGGACACCGTTTTTCAATGCTATTGAGACAAATTAGTTTAGTAGCTGAAAACCTCTCATAATATCGATAATTATGTAACGTCAATGCTGCAGCTGCATTGTGTAGCACACAGATAAAAAAAAAACTGTTCAAAAATCGAACAAATGCAGTAGGGTTTTTCGGTTACGCTTGACTCCTTTAAAACAAAATTAGCACCTCCAAATATAAATAATACCTACAGTTATTTCATGACTTCGCAGTGACCTTTATTTTCATTGCTATACAGTTGCTGTTCGAAAATTAAATAAGAGATAGTCTTTATTAAAAAATAATTATATTAGAAAATCGTTTATCGCCCCCGACTTCTGGGAGTCATTATAAATTGCCTGTCTTTTGTTTCTTTCCGCCAATCAAAGTGACGGCGAGGCCATCGAATTCGCGAAACAACACGTTATTAACAGCGAGACGTAGGCCTAACACGAACGCGTGACGTAAATTCGAACGATTTTACAATTGAAAATACTCGCTTTATTTTAAAACGTTATTCTACTAGTTGTGCCTGCGGTTTCAGCCGCATTAGTCTCGATCCCGTGGGAATATCGAAATAAAAAGTATCGTATGTCCCAGGTCCCTAAATGGTCTACTCATGTGCTAAATTTCGTTCAGCCGTTTTAGCGTGACAGCGTAACAAACAAACAATCTCACTTTCTATTCTATTTATAATAACATAACATAACATAATCAGCCTATAATGTTCCCACTGCTGGGACACAGGCCTCCTCTCTATGAGAGGGAGTGGGCCGTAATCCACCACGCGGGCCCAGTGCGGGTTGGTAGATGTCACATGTCTTCGAATTTTTGGTTCTAAGACATGCCGGTTTCCTCACGATGTTTTCCTTCACCGTTTTGAGAGCAGTGGTGATGAAATTATTTACACAAAGTAAAGCGCCTGTCGGGGTTCGAACCTACGACCTACAACTCGTAAGTCGCGGCCGTTACCACTGGGCCACCACTGCTATTTATAATACTAATTATTATTACTAGCTGTTGCCCGCGAGTTCGTCTACTATCCAAGATAAAAAGCAGCCTATATCCTTCTCCAGTTCATGGTTTAGCCATGTGCCAAATTTCATACAAATCCGTGAAGCCGTTTTAGCGTGAAAGCGTAGCAAAGTCACTTTCGCATTTGTATTATTAGTTAGTATTTATCCAAATAGCAGCCTATATCCTTCTCCAGTTCATGGTTTAGCCATGTGCCAAATTTCATACAAATCCGTGAAGCCGTTTTAGCGTGAAAGCGTAGCAAAGTCACTTTCGCATTTGTATTATTAGTTAGTATTTATCCAAATACTAACTAATAATACAAATGCGAAAGTGACTTTCATTATATTACACCCACGATTCGACAACTCTACAACTTATCCAAGTTGTAGAACTGTCGAATCGTGGGTGTACTATAAGTAAACCTTTGCCTAACCTTTCTGGAAAAACAAGCGCTATGTTATTCAAATTCAAATTCAAATTCTTTATTCTTTATGAGTCCATAGTGTTAGTATCAACAAAATAACTTAATAAAAGTCACTTTCGCATTTGTATTATTAGTTAGTATTTATCCAAATACTAACTAATAATACAAATGCGAAAGTGACTTTCATTATAGTACACCCACGATTCGACAACTCTACAACTTATCCAAGTTGTAGAACTGTCGAATCGTGGGTGTACTATAAGTAAACCTTTGCCTAACCTTTCTGGAAAAACAAGCGCTATGTCATTCAAATTCAAATTCTTTATTCTTTATGAGTCCATAGTGTTAGTATCAACAAAATAACTTAATAAATAGTTATATAACGTTAAGAATTTTAAATAATTAATTTCATTCATTTTTCGCCAGGTTTATGGCCTTATAGGGCAAGGCAAAATGTTTTGACTTTAATTAGAGTTTCCTCAAGTTGAGGACGTTTTCAGAGTTTGTCCATTTTGAGTTTAAAGCTCCAAACCTTGGAATACGACACCGTTTGATTTCAATCTTTTGTAGGATGCTCTTAATTACCGTTACGCTGACTCATTTGCGACAAAGAAGAACTTACGCTTAAAAGTTTACTTAAATTTTTCGGTGCAGTACGCCCGGTTTCACCCGCATAAATCTCGATCCCGTAGTAATATCGGGATAAAACTTACCCTATATCCTTCTCCAAGTCATGTTCTACCCATGTGCCAAATTTCATCCAAATCCGTTCAGCCGTTTTAGCGTGAAATCGTAACAAAGAAACAAACAAACTCGCTTTCGCATTTATAATATTAGAATACTACTTACTAGTTAGAATGCTACTTCCAAACAAGAGGGAGCAGCTGATTATGCTACATCGCAGTCAAACATTTCTTTAACTTATCCAAGTCAACCTTTACTTTAACCACTACAAAAGCTACGATGGACAAGTAATTAGTCGAGAATAATTCATTCCTCGATACTTCAACCAAAATTGACATTTAAAGTTACTGTCATTTTACAATTCATCAACCCAAAGTGCTGTAGCAAAATTCCGTAGAATATTTAGAGGTAGGTTCTAACAATAATCTTCGCTAAACATGCTAATGTTATGCAAAGCGTCGTTCACATAGCTCTGTTGGGAGCGTTTAGACGTTAGGGCCAGCCATAAATTACGTCACACTAATTTCATGGTTTTTAGAGCCACGGGGGGCTCTAAAAATCTTGTCACAGATTGATTATTGTGACCGGCCATCCCCTGGTGTGACGTCTCATATTTTGCAATTTTAAATGAAACCTTATAAAATTATTGATAGAGTTGATGATAACTGTAAAGTTTTTTATTACAGTTGTAGTTTGTTGAGTTTTAATACTTTAGATTTATACATGTGACTTCACGAAGCTTATGACTCGTCCCCACCTTGTCACACGATGTTACATTTATAAAAGGGGAGGGCCCTTAGCAATCAATCTGCCAAGCTTTTTCCAAACTATGTTAGAGTCTGCCTCCAGTCTACCCAAATACAGCTGAATACCAGTATTTTACATGGAGCGACGGCGACAACTAATATATCTGACCTCCACAACTCAGTTACTGTGTAACCCGATACCTCTTCGTAAGACTGGTTGTCAGACTTTTCCGCTGATGGCTACCCGTAAAGACTGTCAAAAAAATCAACGAAAGACAGGCGGATTCTACGAATGACAGCTCTCCCTTAACGTGTGACGTAATTTATGTATGACCCCTAATGCCGTCCGTCACGGAACGCTATCCATTTGTAAAGGCGGCATCTGCTCGACTCATATCGCGCGATTGATAACTCTCGCATTAATCTGAAGCCCGCGCTTTAAAACTATTTTGGGACGACAGAGTCGAATTTTAGCAATGAGTTTTAACGCTTCAAAGGTAGTGGAAAAATATGTGCCCGAATTTCAATTGAATGAATACTCTTTACTAATTGAAAATACGGAAAAGTATTTCAGTAGATAAAGTAGGAATGTGAAAAAGCGTCCAGGAACCTTTTTTCGCGGAATTCTCGTGGTCTTTGACTTGTGGAATGTATAGAAACGTAGGTATGTACTTACAGTAACTAGAAGTGGATTTTTTTGTCCTTTGAAAGGTTATGTAAGTACCTACAACAAGAAAGTTCAACAACCTTGAAAACAAATATCATATGCAGAGACGGTACCTTTCTTTAAGACTACCTACAAAAATATTTATTTCAGAATTTCATAGCCTCTGAATTACACCCTCATAATCGGCCTATAATGTTCCCACTGCTGGGACAGAGGCCTCCTGTCTTCGAGAGGGAGTGGGCTGTAATCTACGCGGGCCCAGTACGGGTTGGTAGATGTCCCATGACTTCGAGTTTTTGGTTCTAGGACATGCCAGCTAACTACACCCTCACCTACTTTGCAAAAAAAAAACATTATTTTTCCTTCCCGATCTAAATAACACAACATTAATTCAAGCACATCTCAATAGACCCATTTGAACTGAATCAATTTAAAGGCAGCCCGAGACAACGATTGGATAAATTAAAAACGCGAAGTAAATTGCTATGTCAATCAGATGGCGCTGCGTCATTGCTCAGGCAATCAATCTTCATGAGACCGCGGAGTCTTTAAGAAAAATAAATTGCTTCTTACGTCACAGTGTACGAGATAAACTCGCAATATGAGTGTAAGCTTCGTGTGAGAATGACGTGTCACGTCTGTAGATAAATATTGGTATTAGGGAGACGGGCCTAAGGGGGATTCACATCAACTTGAAATGGAGAATAGTCAAGGATATTTTCCCGGTTCATATATTCTTAGGTACAGTCAGAATTATTTGTAACAAGTTGGAAATTCAGAATACAAAATGTATGAACAATAAATGGTTTCGGAACGCCAAAATATTGCGACCTGTTCGTCAACAACTACGTACCTATATGCCTGCATTTTTTATCTACTTACTTGGTACTTGTTGAAAGGCCTACACTGTCCTCCCATACCTAATAATACTGTAATTCAAAAATATTGTAACAGCCAATTATTTTTAAAAGAGTAATCGTGATGTTTCTTGCCGGCTCTTCTCCATAGGAAACGACCAATTGGAACCGTTTACCTAGCTTATGACATTTCATAAGTGCCCATCTAGGTTTATGATCAGACCAATTATTTGGTTTGGGACAGGTTTATGTAAAATTAAATATTTTGATTTGATTTGCATTATGTCAGGTTTATTTGGTAAACTATCCTCTACTCATTTTAATTTAAAAATATCCTGTTGTCTTGTTCAAGAATTTTGTTAACAAATAATAATCGTGAAAGCTGTTGTAAAGCCAAGCTTATGAGAATAGCTTAATAAAATAAGATAAATAACTAATTGGCGTCTTGCGTATTTTGTCAATACGCAAGACGCCAAGTACCAGGCTACCAGTACACAGAAGCGTTTCTTGCAACACGGCCAATTGAATGCGCTCCATTTGTTCACGACCACTTTTATGCAAATGTTCCTTTTCGGCGATGTAAATATACACTGTTGCTATGGCAATGAAAACAAAGGAAACTAAGGGCGACTGAAAATGTATTGACTACATTGAAGTTAGTTCCGTGTTTATACTAATGTATAGTCTATCCACTCAAATAGTGGCGTTACATAGGACGGAACGTCACAATCATGTGTACATTTCCAGTTTAAACTGAGCTCGCATTGTTTATGTCTTTGCGTACAATGAGATTTCCGCAAATATTAGAAATGTACGTACCTATAGCTTGATATTGCGTCGTCGTACGTAAACCCAAATGTTATTAAAAAAAAGGTGACTGATATTTTTTTATTTAGGTACTAAGTTTAAAACCGATATTGCTAACTTCATAAAATTCAACACTAGTCACTATCACTAGAAGTATCCTCGGAGTGACCACGTGTGTTAATATCCCGCCGATACAAAATATATTGCTGGTTTATGTCATCATCATCTGCCTAGCTTTTTCCCAACTGTCAGCTTCCAGTATAACAGGATGCAGCTGAATAGCAGTATTTTATATTTAGCGACTGCCTAGCTGACCTCCACAACCCACTTACTGGGTAACACGATACCCTTTGGTAAGACTGGTTGTCAGACTTTCGGGCTTCTGACGACCCGTAACAACTGTCAAAGATCTACAAATGACAGCTGGGACCAATGGCTTAACTTGCTTTCAGAGGCACGGAAAGCACGCTGCTGGTTTATGTCGTTGGGGATAATTATGTTTGTCCTCGAGGTAGCATCCTTTCACGCACCTCGCTGTATTTCCCAAAGGGCGCTACTATATAAGTGGACATACTTTACATCTCCCGCACAGGCCCGAACCCTCTTATTTAAACCTTGGAACACGTGTTACTGAACATTAGTTGAATAACCTAAGATAGATAGAAGATAGAATACTCTTTATTATGTACACCATAAAAAATACAGATACAAATGTAGAAATTTAACATAGGGTGACACAATGGGCGGTCTTATCGCTAAGAGCGATCTTTTACAGACAACCTTTGGATGGATTAAAGCGCGAAGGAGAGATCATACTGCAGGTAGTCAGTGGTGTACCATTTACATATACAATAAATACATACATACATAAAGCATATACTTATCTATATAAATATATATATATAAAAACAATACAATAATAAACATGAAACAGGAGGAAAGAGCTATATTTAATGACGATGTGTGTTCTAAGTGTGGATGGTCCGATTTATCGAAATACCGTGTGATTAAAATGGAGAAACTGTTGTTACAAACTGCCTATAACAGACAATAGTCTTACGAAGACCTTGTTTCAGTGGAGTTATCAACAAAACTGGGACTCGGAAACTATTTAGGGTTAATTCTAAGTTAAATAAGATATTAGTAATGTTTTGTTTATTAAGTTTACTTGAAAAAACTTTAGTTTTTGAGAGTTTATAGCTAATACGGTGCCTCATCTTCTGATTTCAACGATTAAAAACAATGATTTTAGCTTGATTTACAGCTTTTTACTTTCTACAATTTTATTGGATAGATTTGATCCTTTTACCGCCTAAATGCCCAGTTATTGAATTGACACAAGTAATAATTGCAAACAAGTTAGCCACCTAAAAAGTGACACTAATTTGAAGAAAGAAACATCGCGATACGTCCATCTTTGTCGCACTTTGATCTGCAGATGAATACAGTAACTAATTCAGTATAGTGTTTACAGAAGACCTTAATTATAGGGGGGACATTAAGAAAGCTCAGGCTGCAATTATACTTCCAAAAAATCCTACAAAATTCGGACGACTGAATTCAGCCAGTGCTATAGCCCGTTTAGTAATGAGGTTCCGTTGGCATTCTTTGAATATTGAACCTTAATAAGATGCTCAGAATAATAACGGGCCTGCCAGGGTTGCGGGTTAGTCCGAAAGGGATACCGGGACCTTGGCAACAGGCAACTGATGGAACACGGGTGGGTTTTAGTCAGTAAAAGTCTGACACGCCCTTCCGCTCCGCCCAGAGCGGGAGAAGTCCTTAGATGATTTCCCACCCTCAAAAAAAAAAAAGGATAATAACGGCACTGGGCACATTATTAGCTGCCTCAGGTGTCAATAAAGCGGAGCTCGTTTAGACGTAAACATGTTTACCGGGTTCTACTCGGTACGAATTTTTCCTTATCCATTGTTACATGGAAAAGCCTTTATATTTATAAGTTGTTCCAGGTTTCTTTGAAGACATTGCTGGTTAAAAAGCAAGCTTAAAAGCTAATTCTAGAACAACAAAATATAATTGGTCCTTAGATCCGTAACGATAGTTTATTAGAAGACTTGCACTGTTTGTCCACCGCCATCGTCAACAGGACGTCAACGAGAAACGAGAACGTGCTGGTGTGCGGTGGACACATGGCCTTAGTAAATGTATATATCGCTACTTCAGCGCTGTCATCTCGTTCTCGTTGACATTCCGTTGACGGTGCCGGTGGACAAACGGCCTTAGGTACTTAGCATATCTTTTACTTTAGATCCAGGCCCAAAATCGCCGGGGACCGATGCCTGTCAGGATTGCGGGAAAGTCCGAAAGGGATACCGGGACTTTGGCAACAGGCAACTAAAGGAACACGGGCGGGTTTTAGTCAGTAAAAGTCTGACACGCCCTTCCGCTCCGCCCAGAGCGGAAGAAGTCATTTGAAGAATTCCCATCAACAAAAAAAAAAGACTGGAAATCGCAAAAATAAAACATGAGCTTCTCGATACATTTATGTTCGTGTAAAGAAAAAATATAGCGAACAGCTAATTTTTTTTCGCGATTTCATGATTTGGGTCCTTAGTAAAAATGGTTCAAAATGATGAATGACCTTTTTCTTTTTGTGTGGCTGGTGAATTCTTTCAACAGCCACAAAAAAGAAAGAACCTTAAAAATGTATAGACTAGCTTATCTTTCCACAATGATAAATTATAAACTGCATTATTCTCACTGCACAAGCTGTTGGTTATTAGTTCAGAATGCTTGCTTAGATTACCTTTTTAGACTTCTAGACAATTCTATGTTTCAACTACCATAACACGAATCATGTTTACAGGCGTTACATTAAAATCAATACCCATTAGTTGGACACTTTACGTGACATGCTCACCAATTCTACATGAACTATCACGTCATTTAACGACACTGAAAAATAGACTTTATGTTGATTAGAGTAAGGTGTGGAGGTTAAATTTTGTGCATTATCGGCAGCTCATGGTGAAATGGTCGACTGTCGGACGGTATTTCGTTATGCATTTCCCCAGGATAGGTAAATTGCATTGTTTAGGAGTTCAGCAACTAGTTAACATTAAATTGTTGGCTTATTTAACTTATAAACATTTATTTAAAATTACACTTGATGTTTGAGCGGCAGGGTTGCTGTTACTATACGGGTTGAAGTTCGGATAATTGCATAGTATGTTAAAACATTGTTACAGGAGCGTGTATCGGGGTTGCTTATTATACCTATGTTTAACATATATATTATTATAAATATAGTCCTTCAGACCGTATTTCGACCACGGCGGCCAATCTCAACGGAGACTAGCCTCCGGCGCGGGAGATATTAGAGTGGACAAGTGTGTGCGCAGACACAGCCTAGGTGCACTCTCTCTTCCCTCACTCTCATAGTCCGATGGGACGGCCATCCGACACAGCCGGAGAGAGATCAGGCGCAGGACTAACGGCGCCACGTGCTTTCCAAGGCACGGGGGTATCACACCGCCAACTTCCAAACTCCGGGCTGTTACTAAGAAATTCTTAATGGAAAACCCAATAATACTTTGCCCGACCCCTGACTCGAACCCAGGACCAGCTCAGCAGGCACGCTTGCCACCACGAGGCCAACGGGGCAGTTTAAAATATAGAAGGATAATATATATTTCTTTTTTTTTTATAATTTAAAATTTTAATAATTTCACAATAATTTAAACCCGAATAAATTCTTTAAATTATTGTGAAAACCGCATCAAAATCCGTTACCTAGTTAAGAAAAGGTACCTAGTCATAAAGTAAATTATAATTTTAAAAATAAATTATTGTTTATTTCTAACACTCCTATGGAATATCTAGCGATATCTCTGCAATGAGTCTTCTACAAAGAAATAGGTGACGTCACTTATCGTTGCTCTCGGAACATTACACACGCTTTCAAGAAAATAGCGGTTAAACACTAGACTTTTATATAAAGGTGTGTCCAAACATTGAGCGGCACGAGCGCGGCAGCAACACGCGGCGTTTGCATGACACATTTCTGGCACGTTCTAGTTAGGACTAAACCGACGAATATTTGCGCGGCAGTATTTCGTGGCATACGGAAGACGCAGGCATCCAAACTAAAATGAAAGCGGTTGCATGTGTCGCTTATAATTCGCCCAAACACAATTATTGACGAATTTTTGCTAGAAATGTTTGTGCGCGGCAGGCACACAGAAGCGTTCGCGCGCGGCATTCGTCAAAGTGTTAAACACCTCGATTAACACTGTTGTGGAGGGGCAGACACTGAAGGCTGCGGGTGTAAACGTCAGGACAAACTGCTTCTCACACGGACAACTGAACGTCGCTTGCCCCCTTGCCACCGTCCTGACTCTCTTTATATTTTGGCTGCTGAGAACAAAACTACAAACGTACATAGTATACAGGATGTGGCTATAAGGGCCTTGTCACTTTGCGAGTGGCTGCGGGGCGGGGCGGGTGCGCAGCAAATGCGTCGTGAACACGCCGCGGTTACACAGCGAAGACGTCGCGGACGCGTGGCAAATTCGCAACGTTTTCGTCGCGTGTTTGTAGCAAGTTAACGACGTACAATACACTCATTATCAAAATGGAGACACTGCTGTTGGCTTTGTTACTTCGAAGACGCCGGAGACGAAAACGAAAGCATTTTTTCAACTACGCTGCTGTTCGCGGTGATCTCGTTGCGCATCCGCAACCAATTCGCTGCGCATGCGCCGCGTGTTCGTTGCGCGCCCGCTCCGCTTTGAGTACGCTCGCAATCCGCTAGTATGATAAGGACCTTATTGTTGTACATTGTGGTGTCTTGCGATTTCCACGTGAACGAAGTCGCGGACAGAAGCTAGTCAATAATGAATCCTGTCAACTTCTACACATCAAACGTAACATACCTACCAAAGCAACTCAAGGTGATTAAAATTTTAACTAAACCAAAGTCAGACCAAAGTGAATCTCCTGATACCTAGAACTTAAATTAGAAATATCAAGATTCATACATGAATTCGATTATAGTTTTGAAAACTTTCTGTTTTGAATACAAATCTTTTGAAAGTCTACATTTTGAATTTTGAAATACTTTTAATATGGTAAGTTTTTATTATTTCAGTTCCAGAAAATTTAGTCTTAAATAAACACGAATTGATTATATTACAAAAATATTCTTGGCATAATAAGCATCTTTAGATACTTATAGAGATACTTAAAGTCACATAACATAATAAAAATCAGATAACGGTCCATTATTGGTACTAAAATTCCGGTCTGATAAAAATGTTACAACTAGCTCTCTCAGAAAGATAAAAAGTTATTTATTTTCAACTTTATTTCAACTCATACAATGTTGATATTTGTTTGCCAGTGAAATCTGCGCTGCGCTTCAGGTTTGCGCCAGCCCTAAACCAATGAAGCAATATCAGGTATACCACCCGATTATGTCCCGAAATTGAGAGTTACCAAACATCGCGTGTTTGGAGACACTAAAAATACTGTTATTAAAGGTACCACAGGTTCGTTTAAACTTGCCCGCCAAATGGGTACGTATCAACTTCTACTATGTAATTAATTTTCGTAATTCCAGTTTTTCTTTCTACAGTCACCTTTTGAATGAGTCATTATCGGGACACAGAAAAAGTTGGTTGGTGCTATTAGTTCTAATTTAAGAAAGAAAATAAATTGTAGTCGATTTCTGTTGACTTTTTGTAGTTAGGTTAGGTTGCGGCGGTGAGAAGTGTTCTAAGCGCGCTCCATATTGGATATCGCGGGGGGAGTCACTTCACTCGGCCTCGAGGCAGGGATCGTGGAAGGCGCACAAGTTCCTACGATCCCCAATTCAAGTGTGGGAAGGGATCACCAGCACCGGGTCGGTTTTTAGTCAGTAAGAGTCTCACAGAACATCCATGAAAGAAAAAGGTTAGGTTAGGTTTCGTACATTTTAGTTTCGTGGATAAATTATTTTGTTAGTTCGGATCCTGTTTCGTCTGGATCTCAGAAAATAAAGATATAGCATTCAGACAAATTCTGGGCAGACTTGTTTATTTATGTATTTAGACTATCTATTGCCAACTCACATACATTTAACATGTTCAAATAATTGTTCCGTAAATAGCATTTTGTCTGATCTACATGGCAGACTAAGTAATAATAATTGTAATTCATCTATTGTAATCATTTTAGTTTTTAATAATTTATTTCTTAGTTTTGTCTATATTACTTGATTTTAATTCTTTATTGTGTTATTATCTGCGCATAATGTAGTGCATGTTGTGCTTTTCTTTAAGTAATGAGGCGCTTAGACTTAAGTTTGCAACGTACAAATTGTAAAGTAATAGTGTACTCATTGTTGAAGAGCCTAATATTAAATAAATAAATAAATAATTCTGCCAGGGTTGCGGGAAAGTCCGAAAGGGATACCAAAAAAAAAAAAAAGGACCTTGGCATCAGGCAATTGAAAGAACACGGGTGGGTTTTAGTCAGTAAAAGTCTGACACGCCCTTCCGCTCCGCCCAGAGCGGGAGAAGTCATTTGATGATAAAAAGACAGTAATAATAATAATTAATTGATTTATTTGTTTATTGGCTGTGCCCCGCGGTTTCACTCGCGTAGGTCTCGATCGCGTGGGAATATAGTGATAAAACGTGTCCTTGTCCTATTCCAGGTCATGGTCTACCCGTGTGTCCATCCTCTCCTCTCTAGAGTAGGGAACGTCGCGGCGGCGCGGCACCGGCGTCGAACGGTTCGCGTATTGCATTTTTATACTCGTGATAACTTCGAAATTAAATATCCGATTCGAATGAATTAAAAAGTTTTTTACTGCTACATAAATACCCTTGATGTTAAAATTATTTATTTGAATAAGAAAATAATATTATTATGTTGATAAAACTCCTTCGCAAATAATGCATGAATTTCGAACTAATTTGATTATCATAAAAATGGTTATAGTGAGTCAATTTTAAAAGATAGACATATGCTGTCGCGGACTTTTTTAAAGAGAAACAATTCCATCATACATGATATTTGCGTAACTTAAACCGTTTACGCAGCGCACGCAACGGAAGCTCTCGAAAAGGATTTTTTTTTCCCGATTTTGCAACATTTTTCATGTATGCTCCGCTCCTATTAGTCGTAGCGTGATTTTATGTCGCCTATAACCTTCCTCGATAAATGGACTATCCAACACAAAAATAAATTTTCAATTCCAACCAGTGTTTGTTTGTTTGAACGCGCTAATCTCAGGAACCATCCTGAGATTAGCGCGTTCAAACAAACAAACAAACTCTTCAGCTTTTAAATAGCTATTTAGTAGGTATAGATATAGATAGATAGTAATAGTATATATTTAATACTTCAATCACACAAATGTACAGAAGTGGACTTAATGCTATAAGCATTTTCTAACAGTCAACCTTTAGATGATGCAGAGACAAACAGTCAGTAGGAGAAATTTTGTAAGAAAAAATAAAAAATAAGTAATAGTGTCTCGTTTCGCACTCAAACTCAAAGCATTTATATTTCAAATAAACCAATTACAGGCACTTTTGAACTGTCAAAGGGTCAGTCAGAAAAATGAAGCTGACCATTCCAAAGCGTAGTGGGTTCGTATGGAGAAGAACGAGCAAGAAACTCCACCATTTGGGTACGGAATCCAAAAAGTTTACATTACTTAATAGAACTCCGCTTACCCGAAAAACGAGCAAGAAGTTCGCATTGCACTTAATTACACTACTTTGACTCGTATTCTACTTTTATCATTTTCACTGACAGTCTGGTGGCGGTTGAAAAAAGTAACTGTTAAAAGCGAGGCGCACATTAATTCTTCGACCTCAAAGAAAACTACGGAAAAACTTGGTAATGTACTGGAAAGGAAAATATACATTTTCTTAATGAATTGAAAATGGCGGGGGACTACCTGGCCGTCACATTATATGTAAGTTACTAAGCTGTACTTAGTGTTTGTGAAGAAAAATTCAAATTAAAGTATTAAATAATTTCTTTTGTTTTGTACCCACTAGAGCTGATGTTCTTTAACTAGTTGCGGTGAAAAATAATATTGTTTACTTTTTCTGTTTTATTTTTATAAAAATAAACTTTTATGCAACAAAAATATCGTAATAAAAAATTAATATAATTATTCGGGAAATGAACAGGCAGTTCAAATATAATAACATAGGCTATTTCTTCTCGTGCCAATAGGCCAACTAATATCTATTCTTTACTACATAGTTGGTACGAAAAGATTGCGGATAGCGTAATTTTATTATAACATACATACCTACATACAAGTCGTTTAGCTCGTATAAATCCTGAAAGTGCCGCTTTAAATGCGGCTCTATTAACTAAGCCCAACCACCAATGCCTTTAATATAATATTTTTAGGATAATTAACAGTAATGGTGCATATAATCAAATTTAATGAACAAATTGAAATGGCATAAGTAAAAATTTATAATAGTAATTTTTCATTTCACCTTTTACGTCACCCACGAGAACAGCTTTAATAAAATACATTAGCTCGTAAATGTCGTCCAAAAAATATCAGCCAAACGATAAAAAGTCCCATAATTGAACATCAATCTATTTCAGATCAGGCCCGCGAGATCCGAATCGAATGACGTTTGAAATCGATTCATGGCAGCATAACCAAATTATTCCAATCACGAGTACCATTCGATATGCAGCTTTGGAATAAATCTGACACTGGTTTTGCTCCAAATTATTTACAATGTTCCAATTTACCTGTCATATTTCTCTGAACAATGATAATCTTACATTGTCTTACTACATGTGAATGTCGAGGCAATTCAGCTGCTCGACAACACGGACATAGTGCGTAGGCTAAAGAAAACTAACCCATTTGAGTTAGTGTAGTGTTTAAATAAGTGAATGAATAATAAATAGTAACAATGCTGTGATACATATACTAAGCATACTCAGCCTATTATGTTCCCGTTACTGGGACGCAGGCCTCCTCTCTCTAAGAGGGAATGGCCTTCAATCCCCCATGCAGTCCCAGTGCAAGGTTAGAGGATGTCACATGTCTTCGGATTTTCGGTTCTACAACATTTGGGTTTCCTAAAGACTCTTTCGTTCACTGTTTTGAGAGCCTGCAGTGGTGCGCATGTCTGGGTTAGGACCTACGACCGCAACTATGACCTACCACTCGTTTCCTCCTCTTACAAGGACAAAATAAATTAGCTGGTAAAACTTAAAAAACGTGTGGGGTATCGATATCAAATAGGTATCTGATTGTAGAATATTGTCTCTCTCTAAAATACTAATTATGAATTGCTAGTAGGTATTATTATAGCGATATTTTATAATTTCATTTAGCAATACAGCGAAATATTTGACAGCTGTTTGCAACGTTGCCAACTTTGTGATTGCACCTTCTTCATTACCAACCTAAAGTAGTTGCTCGCTTCAACTTTGGTATTTTTGTCCACAGAAAATAATTTAGTTTTGTGCCTGATTTTTTTTAAATCATATCTCCTGCTTTTTATAGCTATTTTTCTTTATCACATAATAGTTAGCCATTAGAGATTTTTCTATGTTTTATTATTATTCCGTTTATTCATTTTCCTAGATAGGTACATTTATAAAAAGATAATAAAAACATTTATAATTATTACTTTTTTTCCAACTTAGTATTCATAAGACCAGTCCATTCCAGAATTCAATAATTGACCATAAAGTTCGATCATGCCAACGAGGATGAAATCGGATGACAGTCGAATCGATTCATTGAGGTGGGTGAAATATACCGATTAAGGAAAATGGAACGATACCGACGAATCTTATTGAATTCCTATTAAACACGCCATGGAAAGAACCTTGGAGCGATCAGCAGAATGAATATTGTTTTTGGGAATGTAAACTTTTAACATAATTTGTTGTATAAACAAATATATTACAAATATATTTGTTGTTCTATGTTGATTTTGATTTATTTGGGAATGGAAACTTACATTATTTGTTGTTCTATGTTGATTTTGATTTATTTGGGAATGGAAACTTACATTATTTGTTGTTCTATGTTGATTTTGATTTATTTGGGAATGGAAACTTACATTATTTGTTGTTCTATGTTGATTTTGATTTATTTGGGAATGGAAACTTACATTATTTGTTGTTCTATGTTGATTTTGATTTATTTGGGAATGGAAACTTCTTATAGAAACATCATTTGTTTAAGTTCATTTTGATAAAATTATGTTTTACTTACTAGCTTTTTCTCGCGGCTTCGTACTACCGGGATCCAGGTTATAAACAATGTGTATTTTATTATTATTTAGCGTGTGGAGTAAGCGTAACGTGAACTTGAACGATTTTGAAATTGAAAATACTCGTTTCGCACCTAAAATATTTACTTAGGTTTAAGACTTTATTCATTACTGGCGACCCGCCCCGGCTTCACACGGGTGCAATGCTGATACTAAAACCTAATGGATGTTATTATACATATAAACCTTCCTCTTCAATCACTCTATCTATTAAAAAAAACCGCATCAAAATCCGTTGCATAGTTTTAAAGATTTAAGCATACATAGGGATATAGGGACAATGAAAGCGACTTTGTTTCATACTTTGTAGTGATTTAAGTATGGGTCATAATAGTACTTGTGCTTATCGCAAAAATTATAACCAACTAGGTCACTGTGTGGCATCCGGCGACGGACGGCCAACAGACAGTCAGACGGCCAAACGGACATGACGAAATTATATACGGAACCCTAAAAAGTCACACTATACCTTCTGCATGTCTAATATTTTCCAAAAATCTACCAACATGCTACCAGCCTGTCCTAATGTTGACTTAAAAGTTAAATGAAAGTTTTTTTTTCCTACAAAGTTTCAAACACAGTTCAACATGGGTTGACGCACCCCAATCAAGTTCGAGCCATAATAAATTTAAAGTTTTCCTGTACCGGTCAAGGGATTTTTAATAATCTCCATGCTACGATGAATAAATTATTGGATATTGAATAAAATTTCCAAAGTTTGACGTGGCGTGACGTGCTTCATTTGTTTGAAGGAGAAAAGTTCCAGAATATTCTGATAGGTAATAGGTAGGTATGTATTGAAGTGAATTACGTAATTCAAATGTTTTCGATAAAAAAAAATTGGTATTGGAGACTAATTTTGCTGGTTTAAGTTACATAATTATAAAAAAATCATTTTGTCAGGGAATAATTTATTAAACGTATTTGGTTGCTTGGGTAAGTCCGGGAAAAATGACCGTACAGGAAAGCTGGCCAATCAAAAATATTATACATTTCCGGTTTTAACAATTTACATCAAAAAATAAATTTAAAGTTCTCCTGTACCGGTCAATGGATTTTTAATAATCTCCATGCTACGATGAATAAATTATTGGATATTGAATAAAATTTCCAAAGTTTGACGTGGGTGCTTCATTTGTTTGAAGGAGAAAAGTTCCAGATTATTCTGATAGACAATAGGTATGTATTGAAGTGAATTACGTAACTCAAATGTTTTCGATGAAAAAAAATTGGTATTGGAGACTAATTTTGCTGGTTTAAGTTACATAATTATAAAAAAATCATTTTGTCAGGGAATAATTTATTAAACGTATTTGGTTGCTTGGGTAAGTCCGGGCAAGATGACCGTACAGGAAAGATGGCCAATCGAGAATATTATACAACGTGCCGCTACTATGACGACATTAATTTAACACACGTATCCGATTTCACGTATTCGTTTTAGGAAAATATTTTCATTTCATTAAATGTTATTATTTATTGATTTATTTTCAATTTTCTAAATTACCATCCTGGAGCAACCTGTACTTAAAGAACTGTAGCGAAGAGTTCATTTGCCGGGGTCACGGATCATATGTAGGCGAATAAAAGGAAAGCCGCGCAATTTCCTAGAAATTATGCCGACAAAGGATCTTGACCGATGGAACGTAAGCCAACTGGTAGGTAAACCTACATGAATGAATCTTTTACAAAGAGTGATCTCAATTTTGGTTATGTTTTTATTATTTAGTTTGTTTGAAAACTATTTTTTTTTTCAATTTACAAATTATTTTATTTTATTATAATTTTTATGGTTACTGGCCACTAGCCCTACCCGTGTATTAAATTAATGTCGCCATTGTAGCGGCACGTTGTATATTGCCGGTTTTAACAATTTACCAGAAATAAAACTTTAAATTATTTTTTTATCTGAAATCCATTCAACATAATTATTTATTATGAAAGGAATAATAATTATAATTTAAATGACGTAACAGCAGAAAATATCTCACTACTAATTACCAGACACGTTCATTCTCCATTTAAATGCAGGTGCGTTAAACATTTTGTTAATAAATTAAATTCTCAGTGTAAAATGAAGGTATTATAAAGCTTTTCCTTAATTGTTGAGCTTAATAACATTAAGTAATTCAACCCTTGGTATAATTACGAAAGGATAATCTCGTTACGGTTGTCGCTAAAACTTTTATATAACTAAATAAGAGTTTACAATTAAGGCAATGACATTACACGTTTTGTAAAACTGTTTCAGTTTAGGTTATATTAACTAGTGTAGTAATAAAAAGATACGAGTGTTTAATTTCTTTACTTTTTAGGACATCACGCCTGTAATAGGCACCCGAAGAGGCAGAGGTATATAACACACCCACATTTCCACGGTTATGGCTAAGTCCTATGTAATAGGGGGCGACCCTATTACCATCAACCGGGCATATATCGAGACTCCGGGCTGCTACTGAGAAATTCCTGATGGAAAATACCTATAACACTGCCTGACCTGGAAATCGAGAACCCAGGGACCACGATCTGCTTAGCAGTACCTAGCGCTTGCGACCACTAAACAAACAGGCCTCCGTAAAAAGGAAGCCCATTATGGTGTGACTTCACCTGTCTGTCCGTCCGTTTGTCGCCGATAGACGTACATTAAAAAAAGAAAAACAAAAGTTACATAATAATATGATAAATTCTAAAACAATCTATTTGTGTGTCTGTGTCAGAATGTCTGTCTCATGAATGCTATTTCTCATTACAAAAAACAAAGAAACATCGCGATTGAAAGTAGCAAAAGGTTGTAGTTCATAGAAATAAGCAAAGGAGCAGCGTATTTTGAAACAGCAGTCTCGCAGTCGGCCGCCGTCAAACGTAAATAGAGCGAGCCGAGCTATTGGCGCTCGAACGTTTATTAACGTAAGATCTACAAGAACAGGAGAAACCAAGGATACGACAAAGTGCCGAGAAAATTAGTTTCAGCGCTGAACTCAATGTTGTTAATGAAAACTTTGTTTGAATCGCGAACTTCCTTTATGATTATTGATTGACTATCGATTTAAGTTGTACTTAATTTAATTTCAGGTTGTTGCTGCTGTTAGCCACGCAGTAATGGCCCAGTGGTATCAGCCGTGACTTATGAGTTGCAAGTAGTAAGTTCGAACCGTGGCAGGCGCTTTACTTTGTGTAAATTATTAATTATGTCATCACCATGACTGCTCTCAAAACGGTCATAGAAAACATCGTGAGGAAACCGGCAAGTCGTAGAACCCGATATTTAATTTTTGAACCCCAATTATATTTGTTATTTCTTTGGGATACGATACTAACGCGTGTGGAACCGCGGGGCGCAGCTAGTACCTAAAACAGTTGGTATTCTTTTTTTTTTCCCAAAAAGATATTCTGCTATTTTGGAAACTTCAACGCCGCGACTTCATACATTTGAGCATGCTCACGAACTTTCCAATTCACTTGCCATGCAAAAGCAAAAAGTAACTCTATTTCTAATTCATCTTGTGCCAATTTCGCTTTGGCGAAGCGAACACGAAGTCAGGCATAGGAGTCGAGCATTAGGCATTAACCATTTTTAAAAGCCGGTCAGTCACAGATGCGGCGTCGATTGCACTTAAGTTAGTGTAAATTTTTACGCTTTTAGGTTTTGAGATTTGAGCCCTTTATAAAAAAAAATAACTTTGGTACTTTAGTGCGCAGTTCTTAATGGTTTTGAATACCTACTTGTAGTCAACTTGGTCAGTTGTGATTTCACAACAGCTGTCGTCATTCTTTAGCAGTTCTATAAATAGCTTTAGCACGGCAAATAATAACGTCAAGCACCAATTTCCTAAACATTTATTTCCCTGACTGTGCAAGAAAATGTTCTAATCTTCAATAAACAATTTTACCTCTTTATAATAATAGTTTAGACTACAATTAAAAATAAAACTTAAGGCAAACACCACAAGGAACTATTTATATCCTCAATACCATTTTCATAGAGAATGGATGTTTGTATCTTGGTGGTCGACAGGCTTCATCGTTCACCGCTACGCGGAGTAGCCTTGTTTCGACATGGATATATTGGGAGTACAGCATCCAGCTGTATGACTGACATGCCATCAAGTCTAACCTACCTGCTGGTATAAAGAGTATTGGGTTATATTTTGTTACTGCTATTATTTCTATTGTTTCTAATATAGATCAGAAAGGTACTGTAATTAAAAACCTTGAAAATCTAGTCACAATCACGTCAACAATATTCTGATTTAAAAGTGTCCGTGGAGTTTCTTGCCCGTTCTTCTCCATAGGAACCTACTACGCTTTGGAATGGGCTATTAGCTTCATCTTTTTGACTGACTGACCCCTTTACAATTCAAAAGTGCCTGTAATTGGTTTATTTGAAATAAATGGTTTGAGTTTGAATTTGACGTCATCGACGATCGGCCCCCCCTCGTACGCCTTCCAAAAGTTCAGCAGGCGTAGCATGGCGCTTTCTATCTCTACGAAGAATAGACATAGCTTTTTCTATACAAAGTGACAGTTCGTTTCTTCATTTTTGACATCCACCGTAGAAATCTTTCTACAATCTGTCATTTTGTCTTTCATTTCTAACGATCTTTGTCTACGTCTTTTTATATGTAGACTATTTTGGAAGAAAGTTTTCTATCCTTACTGTCAAAATCACACTGACAACCGATAAATCCTATGACAAAACAAAGAATTCTGAGTCGAATTATGTAAAAGAGTGAATTTCGTAAAAAGTACAGTTGACTCTTTCTACTTTGCTGCCATCTCGTACTGTCTACTACTGTCTACAGGAAACGTTATTTTTGTCTACTCTTCTATCGACAAAACTGTGCTCATGCTACGCCTGCAGGACCCCATTATCCCAAGTTATATAAACAAATATAAATTACTAGTCATAATTACAATGACTCACAGACGTGGTCTATCAAATCTGGCCCACTATTATTATGATTCCTTTGGACCTAAATACCACTACTTTCAAACATTTGTCACCTTAGCGGTTAAGTTTACATGGTATATTTGCTTCAAACTTAGCTAGATGACGGATCAGATGTTCGGTTCGCAATAGCAACATATCTCAAACTCCCGATGCTCTTTCATTGTTGAAATAGTAAGTCAGAAATATGAATAGCTTAAGGAGGCGCACCCTACCTCAAATTCGCATGATCCTCCGTTATGCCGAAAATACTGCAGCATTAATTTTGAAATAAATATATTGTTAAAGTTAAGGATTGATGCTAGGTCCTATGTTTGGCGAAAACACGATTACATAAAATTTCTCGATAGCTAAAAAAAACCAAAGTTACCTCTAAACAGAAAGAATCCAACATCAATCGTTGGGCAGTTGCCCGCCAGACACAACACCCGTCTGGTCGGAGGGTCCTCCCTTTTCTATGGTGGATGAGTGAACTTTACACCCTGTTATAAACCGCTAAAAAATACTTCAAATCAGATCATGAAACTTCGCATTATAACTGAACTATGTATAAAGCAGGTCTCATGTTTTTTATTTTTTTTTATTTCCATTATTTTCACCGTAAAAAGCAATTACCTAAACTTTTCGAGGCTTGAAAGCCGCTAGCGCCCCACTCCGTCTCGCTCTCACTCAGTTCACGAATAGTATGTGCGAGCGATATAAAATCTGAGGGAGGGTACAGCCTTATTATGTAGCTCTGTGACGTCAGCAGAAACAAGAAGTTTATCCACATTGTTATTCAATAGGCATTGCTGTCACGATATTGCATTTCTGCTCCCCAACTTAATTTCAACTTTGATGGCAACAAATCTACTAATCAAAATGGTAGGTAATATAATATTTTTTTCTTTTAATTTTGTCAGACCCGAGACTTAATTCTTGGCCAGATGAATGCTGCCAGCTGCTTATAACAATCGGCCTTAGAACCTTTTTTGCGTGTGAAAAGTTTAAATAAATAACAGACACGGTATCTATAATGACTACATTATTATAAAACAAAGTCCTCCGCCGCGTCTGTCTGTCTGTTTGTTTGCGATAAACTCAAAACTACTGCCCCGATTTTCATGCTGTTTTCACTAATAGATAAAGTGGTTCTCGAGGAAGGTTTGAGTTTTATAATAACCGGCATCCACGCGGGTGAAGTCTGTTCGCGTCTGTATGTCCGCGCTGTTCTTCTAAACCACGCAACAGATTTTGATGAGGTTTTCCCCATCGTTTAGAGAATTTATTCCGGAAGGTTTATGTGTATATTAAAGTTACTTAAAACTAAGAAATCGCGATGTTTTGTCAAGTCCTAAAAACCGTGCGAAGCAGTAGCGGGTCGCTCGTGGTAATACATAATAAAATTTTTTTTTCTGATAATTTTGTCAGACCCGCTGTCGCAGGTTGTGATAATAAATATGAAGACTTATTTCTTTGCCAGATGAATGTTGCCAACTGCCCGCCTTTGTACCTTTTTTGCATATGAAAAGTTTAAATAAATAGGAGAGCTCGTGGCTAAGTAATAACAGCCGCACGGGTCGATCCATCAGGTTAAGCTACGCTTGCCGGTGTTGGTCCATTGGATGGGTGACCATCTTCACATACCGAGACTCCTCCGTGCCTCGGAAAGTACGTTAAGCCGTTGGTCCTGGCTGTCATTTGTGCATCTTTGACAGTCGTTAGGGGTCGTCAGAAGCTCGAAAGTCTGACAACCAGTCTTACCAAGGGGTATCGTATTACCCAGTTACTGGGTTGTGGAGGTCAGATAGGCAGTCCCTCCATGTAAAATACTGGTATTCAGCTGCATCCGGTTCGACTGGAAGCCGACCCCAACATAGTTGGGAAAAGGCTAGGCAGATGATGAAAAGTTTAAATAAATAATAGACACGGTAATAAAAATAAAACCCGCTATTAATAGAAGGTTCCTATCCTTCCTCTTCCGTACGCCTGCAGACATACCTATATAACCCAGATTGTTAGTAACGCTTTATCTAACTGTCTCAAAAGTCGTGATGTGAACCAACCTATATCACTTGTGACACATTCAGGTTGCCGGCAGGATTGCACCGAAAGTTAACCGGAGTTAAGGCAAAGTTGCCTTGTGTCTCGAAAAACTTTAATATTGTGTTAGAGATATCTACGCTTTGGAGTTTACGTGATTAATCTTTTAAGAGAGTTTGTGAGTGGGTGTTAATGTAACGTAGTGATGTAATTAGGATGAGTGAAAATGTAGGTATAAGGTGCATCACCCTGAGAATGAAAGTCACTTCATAAAACGATAAAGTCTATAATCTACTAGGTGACAGTTAGATAATTTAAACCTCACTTTTTCCTAAATTATAACATTAAACACTTTTTTTCTATTATTTAAAATACACGCCCATGCAGTCTTCTTTCCTGGAAAAAGAACTCTTTCTGTGTCGTTCCAGGAAACTTTTCTGCATCACCGGAATCAGCCCTCACGGTACAGTTAACCGCACATCATTGGTAACAATTGGACATTGACAGCACTTTTATTTCGTAGCAATACTGGCGATTTTCTTAGCGCAAGTGTCCAAGTTGTCTCGCTATCTCTTTCTGAACCGAATTCGGCCGCACCGACTATCTTCACGCAAACATAGTTTAGAGTAAAAAAAAATGTGAAAAATTTAATACCAGGTAGAACACCAATAAGTACCTACACAATCATCACTTAAAAATGTAATGTTATTTCTAAAAAATCTCAAAAGAATTCCCTCATTAGTTAAGTTTAGCATAGAGGTGTAACCCGTCCTAACAAAAATGCTTTGTTAGAAGGCGTAACACTGAAATTAATGAAGTTTCGCCCATTTCTAGAATTCTTTTCATGAAAATGTCACCTACATTTTCTACGCTAGGTTTTAAGTGTTAAAAGGTAAAAACAGAATGTTTTATGGAACTTCTGTATTGTTTCTTTTTAAAGAAATACATATTTCATGCTGGTCGTAGCAGTTCTTCACACTAGTTAGGAATTACAAAAAGTCTGGAGTCGTTTTTGTAAAAGATAGTGCTAGTGGCATCAATTTAGGGTAGTGGGTAATTGTAAGCGGTTGATGAAACTCAGACTAATAAATGCTAGGGACTCATTGTCAGACCAGCATTGCGATTCTGTAACCATCGCACCGTGAAAACTTAGGTGAAGTGAGCGTGGATTGAGCTGTCATTCTCATCGATACCTGCTGATGCTAAGGCAGTGACAGTTCACTTTAAGCTCACTTCACCAAAATTTTCACCTAGATTTTTACGGAATAGCACCACTGTTACGAGACGAAGGGCAGTATTGCAGAACCTTACTCAAGACTAAAACATTACCTACTTGAACTAGTTTATAGCCATTTTGGTAAGCTCAAACTAATTTTGAGTACCTAATACAGGCCACAAATGTTATATACTTGCACAAAATTGAACTTGCATAAGTATAACATTAACGTGTGTGGGATCAATTAGCACAAGTATCCGAGCCATTCAGAGTCACGCAGGTTTGTGCAAGTCTAAAATTGTGCAAGTATATTATCATTATGTGTATGGCCTGCATAGTGCTTGAATTTTGATTGAGGTTGTGTAATACAGGCTTATGAAACTCGTTCGTCCTTTACTTAACGCCACAAGTGATCCGCGTAACAATTGGTCCACGCACAAATTGTGGCATGAAGACAAACATAACATTTACAATACAATTAACGCTGAGGCCAGAAACAAGCATTATATTATTATACACCCACGGAACGAAAAGTTTGAGCAATTTCCACATGCATTTCATTCTCGTCCCCTTGACGGATCAACAGACTCCTCGAGACGATGTCAAAAAGTCCCCTATCTGTCAATAGCCCTCCTGAAGTGTGCGCCCGACTGGATGTTTGTTTCTATAATATTTCATTATTTATCTGTATTTTTAATGCTCAAAGTGTCACAAATTGTACAGGAATGAACGAGAAAGAGATATTTTTACGCATTCAACATCTGACAGTAATTCGTGCCGTAATGTTTTATTTAGTTCAGTTGGTCATAAAGCGCAAAAAAAGGGCGTCTATGTTTATTTCGCTTTCGAATTTTATTGAATTTGAGAATGTTAATGGCGTTTTTTACCCTGAGTGTTTTGTTTTACCAATACTTTATAACATCCTGCAGTGAAATGTAGCTTTAGAATTGAAAGAAGTGTAAAATTATTTCTTCCGTGGTCGATAGTGTTCGTGTAGTTTTACAGTGTAAGTGAATCAGCGGCGATGCCGTGTTTCTGAGGTGTCTGTGATAAATATAACAGTTGAAATCCTGTTTGCGATAAAGTACATAGCCAAACATTAAATAAGCTATCGCTTAGCAATGGCTTTGTCTGTCGGCGACACTTGAAATTTCAAGTACAAATCGGCCTTTGTTCGCGACCGGGGCGGGCCGCTAATGACGTCACCAGGTAAGTAGGTATGTAGAATAATCAACATAATATTCAAAAAAGTTGTTTTGGAGGTGTTATTTATTTATTTATTAATTTTAATTAGTGTTTTATTATGTAAAATCCATAAAAACATTTTGATTTTTATTATTGTATTTTTTCCTATTTATTTTTATTTGACGGTATATTGAAAAAAACCTCCTCCGCTTCAGTTTACATTAAAACTAACAATATTTTAGCAAGCTAAACTGTTTTTATCTATTTGTACGAAGCTAGCTTATCTGATTCAGATTCCAACGACATATGTTATGTAAACATCTCCGATACAAAACTTAACACGTGTCTTAGTTATAATCTTTCAGTAGTCCTACGCCGTATCAGGTTACAGACCACCCAGAAGTAGCCATGACGTACGCACGCTTAGCGTCCGCGCAGGCGTATCCGTCTAGGGGATAGCGGAAAGCTATTATTATACGAAAATATACCAATAAAAATAATTAGTACTAATTTAAATAAGAATGTGATAATACATTATAGATAGATAAATAATACAGAATAGATAATATAATCATACGTTATGATACGAGAGATATAGTCAATCCACTGCTATTTCCTTTTTACAAGCTTTATATTAGCTTGCTCTGTTCGTATGTGTTTCCGGTTACTCCTTTTGTCTTCAATTTTTCAAGCACTTTCTGGCATCTGATTGAGCTGAAACTTGGCATACGTAAACAACTACCAAGACATTTTGGAAAAATGATACCATGGAGCTGGTTTGATGATGGAGCCGGAAGTTGGGCATAGGAACTCCTCAATCAAACAAGATAGCACCATCGTGTTTGGACTCCTTGGTTACTGGTTGGGTAATGATATTAAATTAACAGATATGTTATAAGCGCGCAATCGTGAAGACTCGAAAACACTCCAATTGTAACGTTTTTACTTGTACTGAAATGTAAAAATGAATGAAACGTGGGTATTTGTGCCGCTGCTGCGCGGAACACTTTTTTCAGTTGTTTTGTGAGTGTATAACATATCTGTTAATATAATATCATTGCCTACTAGGTAGAAAACTTCAAACTCCAGGTTCAAGAAATGCTGATTTTTAGCCTAGTTTGAATAAATGACTTTTGATTTAGATTCTTCGACTGTACCTACTAAGTTATGAAACATGTTTACTATGTTGTGTCTAATATTGTTTATACAACCCTTACCAGCATGACTTTGAAGTTTACTTCATCTTCAGACATTTGACTGACATTTTAGTATTAACTTGGCCCTTAATAATATTACTGTGAATATGTAACTATTTATAAATAATTGTTTCACATAAGATTGATTTAGGTTTAGAATATTTAAATTTAATGACTTATGAAATTAAATAATTACAAGATATTCAAGGGTACGTCGTCTATTTTAATGCTAGATTATTATACCTGTGTATTTCAAAAATAAATAATGAATTTGTATACCTAGATAGACAATCATTAAGGGCATATCCTATTGCTTAGTATGATTCTCCGTTAGGCAGAAAATACTACAGCATTAATTTTGAAATAAATATAGTGTTAAAGTTGAGGATTAATGCTAGGTCCTATATTTGACGAAAACACGATTACATAGAAAAAAAATCTAAAGTTACCTTTAAACCGAACTATAAATCGATTTTTACATTTAACGCCATCTACTGTCAAGTATACAAAACACATACTTATTAGGCAGAAGATTTTTGTATCTGCGTTAATTGAGAGGTATAAAATTTGTAATTAGTGGTACAAAATAGTAAAAATTATAAGGAATTGATTACCATCTTAAGTTATAATGCCAGCTGCAATATTAGCCTGGTCGTGCTGGGAAGGAATCTTGCTAGCAGGACCTGTATATTTGCGTTAATTGAGAGGTACAGAATTTCTAATTTGTGGTATAAAATAGTTCAAATTATAAGGAATTTATTACCACTATAAGTTATAAATGTTATAATGAATGCGTTCTTGGTCGTGCTACGAAGTAGGTACAACACCCTGACTGATCCAGTAAGAGAGTGACAGAATCATTGTGACAAACCTTATTAGAATATTATGACGTGTGTGTTTAGGTAAATGGATGTCAAATCGGTCGACAGTCGCATTCAATTGATCTTTGAGTTATGTCCGTGAAAACAAAACATCTATACTGAGATGAAGCTTTGATACACGGCCTCTTTATGCGTCACATGCATAATTATAGTTGTTTATAAATCTATACAACATACAACAAATAAATAAAATTTAAATGTCTGTTTTTTAATGACAAGGCGTATCGTTTTATCTAGTTACTGAGGTGTGGAGGTCAGACAGGCAGTCGGTTCATGTAAAATAGCGGCATTCAGCTGCATCCGGTTGGACTGGAAGCTGGCCCCAACATAGTTAGGAAAAGGCTAGGCAGATTTTTTTGTTTGTAATGACAAAATAACACCTTTTTACTTATGTATATTATAGAATAGAATAGAATAGAAGGAATACAATACTCTTTATCATATGGTACACGGTGACGGAAAACATCGTGAGGAAACAGGCATGTCTTAGAACCAAAAATGCGAAGACATGTGACATCTACCAACCCGCACTGGGCCCGCGTGGTGGATTACGGCCCAGTCCCTCTCATAGAGAGGAGGCCTGTGTCCCAGCAGTGGGAACATTATAGGCTGATTATGTTATGTTATGTTTATATGGTACACCATAAAATTTAAAAATATAAATGTCGAAATACAGAGATGTGTTACGGTACTTATAACGAAAAACATTTTTTTAAATGTTTGTCTGTCTGTCTGTTTATTCCGGCTTATCTCCGAAACGGCTGGACCGATTTTGACGGGAATTTCAGTGGCAGATAGCTGATGTTATAAGAAGTAACGGGCGAAGCCGCAGGCAGCCGCAGGCAGCCGATAGTCCAATTAAAAAGAAAGAAAGAAAATGGCGTGTTATGATGTAGTTACTCATTGGAACTTTATGATAACTACGCAAATCGAAGAATCCGCAACGCTCTTATTTGAACAAGTACCTCTGACCTATCCTAACCTCCACAAGGCTGTTATTTGATCAAGAACCTCGCTCTAACCTAGAAATAATACCTACACAACATACTAACTTTCGGAAGTATAACATTTCTGACCGTTAGCGGTTAATGTTTCATGGCAGTCTGTTTGTCTTGGCCAAAGTTCCGATGTAACAAACATAGTAACTGTATAACTTCCAACAATACTTTACCCGCAGTATCTGGTAAACAATTAATATTACGAACAAAACAAAACATTAAAACTAAGGGAGAATAAAAGTTTAACCACAGAGCACGGAGACGCTACGGAGATGCAAGCCTCGGATACCGGTTAAATTTTTAAACCGGTATGATGTACTTGACGCAAAAACCATTACATTTGTTGGAATAAACCGGTGTTTTTAAACCGGTATTTGGAAGAGTATTAAATAAAGGTTTTTTCGAATTTATCTGTTTAGAGCAATAAAAACCGGTGAATACTTCAGTTTTTATACAGCGCGGCATCCTCACAAGTAGTCATTAAAATAAAGTTATATAAACGTTCGCGTTCTTTAGCAAAATTCGGAGGAAAACCGAAATAAACCGGTATTAACCAGTATTTTTTAAACCGGTTCTGAGCCTTGTTCGGATGCCGCTGTTAGAGGCGAGTACTTATTGTCAACACATTCTTATTTTCCATACAAACCAAGCGTGTCATTTCATTTCATGTCCCTTGCTGCCCTCCCCCAGGCAGACCAGCGAGAAGCTACTGAAAAAAAAAAAAGATAACGCACTATGGCACAAATGAGGTATGGAAACTGACGGCTTTGAAGGCGATCTGTTGCAGAAGTTTTGCGTTCAACGCATTTTCATCTGCACGAATTTCATTAATACCACCGTTTTCATTAATACCTGCTCTTTCTAGACGCTGCTGTTGCTGCCATTCCGTGCTCTGTGAGTTTAACAATAAAAAATTGCGGTCAATTTATATTTTACTGTCAACTAGGAAGGAAAGCGGTGTAAGATAAAATAGTGTTTAAATAGTTTGCAAAACTAATCAACGTTTTAGCGTGACCCTAGATAAATCTTATGAGCGTGTTCAATCTGTGTATTTATTGCGGTTGCAGCAATTTACATAAATACTAGCTTCAACCCGCGGCTTCGCCCGCGTAGTATGTTGATAAAAAGTAGCTTATGTCCTTCTCCAGGTCAAGGTCTACCGGTGCCAAATTTCATCCAAACACGTAAAGCCGTAAAAGCGTGAAAGCATCAAACAAAATCACTTTCGAGTTAGCATTCAAAATATGAAGGGCTCGTGGCTACATAATAACAGCTGCACGGGTGCTGGCAGTGGTTGATTCGTAGATGGGTTGAACATCCATTACATATCGAGACTCCTCCTTGCCTCAGAAAGCACGTTTATCTGTTGGTGCCGGCCGGCTGTCATTCGTATCTCCTTGAAAGTTATTCTGGGTAGTCAGAAACCCAAAACTCTGACAACCAGTGTTACTCAGAAACTGGGATGTAGAGATCAGGTAGGAAGTCGCTCCATGTAAAATACTGGTATTCAGTTGCATCCGCTTAAATAGGAAACCGATCCCAAAATTATTGGGAAAAGGCTACGCATATTTGAAACTTATTAATATAGGGATCATTAAGTTACGTTTGGCCTGATGAAATCCTATCTTCTATTTTCTTATTAATCTATTATTATTTTCTATTTGTTTTTCAGCTACTTACAATTTTTTTTTGCCGGCTCTCCTCCCTAATAAACAACCAATTGGAACCGTGCATCTAGCTTCTGACGTTTCATAAGTGCCCATGTAGGTTTATGTGAAATTTTGATTTGAATTCAGTTAAAACAGGTAACAAAATGGGGTCTCGTAGAATTAATAAAATTAAACAAAAAACTTTTTACAAAAAAAAAAACAACCGACTTCCAAAAAAAAGTGAAAAATAACTTTAATTTCGGAAGTCGGTGTCTTTGCTTTTCAATTTTCGTTTTTTGCCACCGACTTCCGAAATTAAAGTTATTTTTCACTTTTTTTTGGAAGTCGGTTGTTAAAAATATTTATTTCTGTGAGAAGTTCTTTTAAGACACTTTTATTTTAAAACTGGATGGTACCGGCCCTATACAGAAATAATTGAATTATAGTGATAATAGTAGGTAAATTTTTGTGTAAGTAGTCTCTCTGAATCTGGCCCCTAAACAGCCCCTCAGGACCACAAAATTAATTTACGCTCCTCATAAATACTCAATTTAAAATCAGAATTTAATGAGCGTCTGAAATGACACGAACGACCGAATCAAAGGTTAGACAAACACTCCGCCCTCTAAATTCAGAAATAGCGCAGCCCCTGAAGAACCCTTGAGCGTAGAGTTACATTATTCTGCGACAGATCTCAAATATCAATGGATCCGAGAATTGTGAACATTCAGGAGTAACAAAAAATCTTTTTCTTTGCGAAATATGATAAAGTTGTAACGTTTTTTGAAGAATTTAATGAAGACTATTGTTTAGGATTCAGTATCTAGTTTCTACTATAATAATTTGAGTAACACAGAAAAATAACAGCTTTTATTAGTAATTGTAAGTGTACTCTGGCGTGTACTAACTTTTGTCCAAATCCGTTCGTCTTAGCGTGAAAGCGTTATAAACAAACAAAACTTTTTACAAAAAAAAAAACAACCGACTTCCAAAAAAAAAGTGAAAAATAACTTTAATTTCGGAAGTCGGTGTCTTTGGTTTTCAATTTTCGTTTTTTGCCACCGACTTCCGAAATTAAAGTTATTTTTCACTTTTTTTTTGGAAGTCGGTTGTTTTTTTTTTTGTAAAAAGTTTTTATTTTTCACTTTTTAGTTGTGGTAACTACCCCACACAAATTCGTATACCGTTGTCTGCTATGTGACGGAGTCAATTAACATGTCATCAACATCGCAAAGTGGGAAAACTACGTAATTATTGAAGCTAACTCAAAAATTACGCAAGCAAAATTAATAAAATTTATATGGGACCACCTCTGAAGCATGACCTACCAAACAAAAAAAGAATCATCAAAATCGATTCATAATTGGCGGAGTAATCGGGTAACATACACACAAAAAAAAAAAAAAAAAAACATACAGACGAATTGAGAACCTCCTCCTTTTTGAAGAAGTCGGTTAAAAATAACGCACTCCCGCATTTATAATATTACTAGCTGCGCCACGCGGTTTCACCTGCGTATGTCTTGACCCCGTGGGAATATCGGGATAAAAAGCATTCTATGTCCTAACCTAGGTCATGTTCTAACCATGTGCAAAATTTTATCCAAATCCGTTCAGCCGTTTTAGCGTGAAACCGTAACAAACACACTTTCACATGTAGGATTAGGATTGGTTAGATTGAAGTAGATTGCTATCGGCGCAACTTGCTTGTAGGATACCTACTTTACAGAATAGTTACTTCATTTCTCTTGGTATTAAGTATAATTTATTCCAAAATTCGAAGCCAAATCGCAAACAGAAAACGCAAGATCATTAAGACAAACGTCTGGGGAGTCATTAAATAATTTTGTCTTTAAAATATTAAGTGCACAAGTGGATAATAAATTCAATGAATCTTAAATAATATTATAAATGCGAAAGTGAGTTTGTTTGTTTGTTACTGACTGAACGATTTGGAGGAAATTTGGCACATGGGTAGAACATGACCTGGAACAGGACTTAGGATACTTTTATCCCGATATTCCCACGGGATCGTGACCTATGCGGGTAAAACCGCGGGGCGCAGCTTGTACAGTATAAACTCGACATCTCGCTGTAGAACGATGCCCCTAACTAATTATACTGAGTGGTAATTCTCGGATAAATACCTACGTATCTCCTGATGCTTTTACAGAATTAATTCTAAAGTGTGCTGCAGACAATCGTTTGATGTTATTTTAGCTGTGGATATGTTTAAGGCCAGATTTACCATAATTTATTAATTAAAAATTATCCCTTTAAGCCATTATGTTACGTCACTATGAAAAACAGTTCTTAACAGTTCGTAACATTTAATAACTAACAGAGTTTGGTGAAAGTGAGCCTTAGGCTAGGCGCAAACTAGCCCCCACAACCACCGATGGCTGTCATCTCTTACTGTGGTGTTGAATACTGCTGTAGTTTTCCACCGCGCCGCGGTGAGACGAATTCATACAAATCGTATAAAAAAGCGTGTGATCTGCTTGTCACTTGGATACCAGTGGTTGTGGCCGGTGGCTCGTTTGCGCCTAGCCTTAGTTGAGTCGTATTTTGCGTCCGATTAGCCAACAGGTAATTCAATCACCAATTAAAGCTCAGTAGGTAATATTAATATTAATTTAAGTAAGTCTACTAATTTAATATTTCCGCAGATTAAGTTTTCAGAATTTTAAAGTTCGGTTCGGAAGTAGTATGTAAGGACCGTAGCAGATGGCGTTGTGATGTTTCTGCCTACCCACATGGGAAGAAGGGGTGAGTTAATGTATCAATCAAATACAAGACATAACAAGAAAAGGATAAGTGCGCAAATTGCTTAATCCATACCTTCAGTGTGAAGGTGGCTCGACACCATTATTTCAAAAGGGTTACTCAAGTTTACTCAGGTTTAATGAAATGCCTTGGGCTCAGGGTACACTCAAGTATGTGACATGACATGATAATATTATGATAATTATGATACATAATTATCATTATCTGTTAGAAGGTAGATAGTGTAAAATTAATCCTCATTATGAATAAATAGATAGTTTTTTTTAGCTTATCTAAAGCATTAAGGGTTTTATAAATCATTTAGTTTGATTTGTTATTTATTTACAAACATTGGCACTTTTTGGATAACGTAAAACGTGGAACGTGTCTTTAAGTATTATTTGCATTTAAACTGGTAAACCCAAATTACTTTAGCGTGGCAATAGCGTTCATTACTCTTTCACTAATATCTATCTGTAGGAACCCAACAATGTTATTGGAACATGTCGAAGATCACGTTCACATTATTTAACGGACTTTATTTTTAGTTTTTGAAAAAAAGAATGCTAGAAAATGTAGGTGGGTCAATGACCGCTATTGTCACGCTAAAGTGATTCGGTAATGTGTAACTTAATTAATGCACATTATGAAAGCAATTTTTTCAGAGTCGTTTACTGAATCGATTTTATTTTTTTATTCTTATAGGTATTTTTTTTTTTTTTTTTGATGAGCTCGTGGCTAAGTTATAACAGCCGCACGGGTCGATCCACCAGGTTAAGCTACGCTTGCCGGGGTTGGTCCGTGGATGGGTGACCATCTTTACATACCGAGACTCCTCCGTGCCTCGGAAAGCACGTTAAGCCGTTGGTCCCGGCTGTCATTTGTGGATCTTTGACAGTCGTTACGGGTCGTCAGAAGCTCGAAAGTCTGACAACAAGTCTTACCAAGGGGTATCGTATTACCCAGTTACTGGGTTGTAGAGGTCAGATAGGCAGTCGCTCCATGTAAAATACTGGTATTCAGCTGCATCCGGTTAGACTGGAAGCCGACCCCGACATAGTTGGGAAAAGGCTAGGCAGATGATGCAGATGATGATTTTTTTTTCCCAAAAATAATTAAAACTAAGTAAATTACAGTCACTTCCGCTGTACATTCGAAACAAAACAAACAGGACGAAGTACCTACTACGCTAGACCCTTATACGTGTGAACTGCGTGCGTGCAATGATTTGTAAGTTTACCTCAATTTACCCCCACATTTAGTATAACTAATTTAATAAAAACAATGTTTTATAAGTACACTAGCTGCGCCCCGCGGTTTCACCCGCATAAGTCGCGATTCCATGGGATTATTGGAGTAAAAATTAGCCTATGTCCTATTGCAGTTAATGGTCTACCCATGTGCCAAATTTCATCCAAATCTGTTCATCAATTTTAGCGTGAAAGCGTACAATAAAAACAAACAAACTTACTTTCGCATTTATAATATAAAAGTTAGAATTAGGATAATAGTAAAGTTCAGTGTATGTACTATGTACCTATTATGATTATAACATACTAGCTTCCGACCGCGGCTTCGCCCGCGGCTTCGTCCACGTGGTATGTCGATAAAAAGTAGTCTATGTCCTATTCCAGGTCACGGTCTACCCGTGTACCAAATTTCATCCAAATCGGTTCCGCCGTTTTAGCGTGAAAGAGTAACATAAAAAAAAGAACTCACTTTCGCTTTCATAATATAATAGCTTCCAACCCCGACTTCGCCCGCAAGGTATGTTGATAAAAAGTAGCCTATGTCCTTCCCCGGGATGCTATCTATCTCCTTGCCAAATATCGAAATCCGTTTAGTGGTTTAGGCGTGAAAATGTAACATACAGACAGACAGACAGAGTTACTTTCGAATTTATAATATTAGTATGGATTATTAAAGTTAGGATTAATTGTAAAAATTCAGTGTATTTATTATGATTATAACATATGTATTCTAATTGGGGCGTTTGGTGGTGTGCGTTAATTCCAGGACATGTTGTACTATCAGTGGACATCCTACGGAGAACTAGAATTCCACCCTTATCAACATAGGCGACAACAAACCTATGCATCTCCAACCACGTCTCAGGTATACAATTCCAAAACAACTACGAAGCTAAGCCTCAAATTAACATAACTGGCAACATCAAAATTATAAAGCCAATATAGTAGGTACAAGACAAACAAAGGTTAATCTCGGCACGTGAGAGATACATTATGCTAACTCGAGCCGTACACCAAATCCGTTATCGCCCGAACTATGCTCGTACGTCGTCGGCCGAAATCAGCTGATCGAGACAAACATTAATTAACACTTTTAACAATTTTATAGAATTTATTTTCTTCACGAAAAGGTATAATTTTAGTGCCAGCGTTTACACGTGGCATTTACGCTGAGATGCGCGGTGCTGCACAGCGCGTGTAGTAAATACATTCGATATTGTATCGGATCATAAAAAAGTGCGCGTCGCGTCGCGTCTCGATGCGAACTGAGTCTTATGTAAAAGAAAGTTATCGGACGTTATCGGACGATGTCGGTTAAAGTAATGTACTCACTTATTTTCTTTTATAGTGTGTTTCAAAATTATCTGAAGAAAGTGTAAACAAACCCTGTTATTCCCTGGTATTCTTATACAATCACTCACTAAAAAAACTGATTAGTAATACATTCATCTGGATTTAGAAGGTTACAACAGTTTCTCCTTCAAATTGTTCATATAACATTAACCTTACCTCAATCATCAAATGTTTATAGTGTTAATATTAGAATTTTGGTTGTAAGTATTCAAATAATCAAATCAAAACTCCCAATTTGTTGGCTGTGCCATTTACAAATTGAGTACTTAGATTGAATTGGCGGATAAAAATCCACAGGTATGATATAGTTACAAGGTTTTTGAAACAGACCATGCATTACATTGTTTTCGACCAAAGACGTACGAGCATAGTCCGGTCCATAACGGATCAGGTGTACGCGATAGCCGTAAGTGTAGAGTCAACAAGCGATGGACTAATAAACTTCGTTAGTGCTGAACAATGTAGGCTGTATGACCTTGTTTATGAAGACAGGGATTTCAATTCGGACGATGGTGATAGAATTAGGACCAAGGCCTGAATTCCTCTTACGCTGATGTCGGTCGCGTACATCGGTCGCGCGTGCGTATATACATTGTGTTCTATATAGCACCATACTGCGACGCTGACGTCCGCGGCGCGTACTACGTTGCTACGCGTACGCGACTGACCGTACGCGACGGACATCAGCTTAACAGGAATTCAGGCCTAAGAGAATCTGGATGACCGGACCCTTTGCGTTTTAGAATGGCAAAATCGTGGACAACGCACCTACAATTCTTGACATTGTTTATTAAAAAAAATTGAAAAATCCGTTTCGAATCGCAAAAACGCATATTTTATTGTTCTGTTTAATATGAAGATATAGGGATTGAAATGTTTTGCGTTTGAACAAAATGTGAGAGTACTCTTTACCTCTGCTCCGGACAATACAGACAGAACTAACCATCCGAGTAGATTGAATAAACAGGATATTCAGAACCATTCCTTTTTATTAGAAGAACGGCTTTGTGGCGGTATCTACATCGCCACATGCGAACTACGCTTCAAAGATCACACAAAAATCCTGACGTCACATAAATCCTCCATCGCGCAATTAGAGTTTACCGCGCGATGGATATATACAGAAGAATCCAACATCAATCGTTGGGCAGTTGCCCACCCGACACAACACCCGTCTGTTCGGAGGATCCTCCCTTTTCCGAGGCACAGAGGAGTCTTGATAATTATGTAAATATGGTCACACATCCACGGAACAACCACGCCAAGCGTAGCTTAACGTGATGGATTGTCCCGTGCATCTGTTATTACTTAGCCACGAGCTCCCCTCGTTCTTCGTTCTTCGATTCCTTCCTGATAAGAAAGAATATGCCTGTAAATTTCATAGTAAATAAGACTTAAGTTACTTTAGCAGATCTAATAGAAAAGGTAGCTACATCCTTGAAATTATTATATATTATTAACTTAGCGTAGATTTTACCCTAAAGCCTAAGCGGTAAGATGCGTTGATAAAGCTTCAACCGTTGTAAAGTTCTTGAGGTTAAGCGGAACTTCTGATGATAAGCGCTCGAAGCACGTTTACCCGTCATGCGTACCGAGAGCAAGAAGGAATGTAATTCAAAGCGTTGTTCACTTCGGAATTTCAGTATCGTAGAACCCAATTTTCGTTTTTAGTAAATACTATTCTTAGAAGTATACCCTACCTATCGTCGCGGCGATATTGTTGCTTGAAAACTTGGATGAGGGTAGCACAGGAACGTGGGAATTGGCACAAGCAAAAAGAGGTCTATGCCCAATAGTGGGCGAAGTCAGGCTGTGGATGATGAATCCTCACCTTAGTCTTTACTACATTGAGACAAGCAAATAATAACCACTAACCCGCACTGGGCCCGCGTGGCAGATTACACCCCTCTCCCTCTCGAAGAGACGAAGCCTGTGTCCAACATTACAGGCTAATTTTGTAAGTAATAACCAAGTTTTCTTTCTTATGCCTCTGCCTCGAAACTTGCGGGGCGGCGGCGGCGGCGGCGCGGGGCGGCAGGATCTAATGCGTAAAATCAAATGGACCGGTCCTCGGAAACAGCGGCGCGGCAGCGGCGCGGCGGAGGGCAGTGACCGCCCGCGCGTCTGCATTGCAGTGTTGTTGCCCACAATAAATTGTGCGTTAGGAATAAATTTGAATCAAAAATATGTTGTCGCCGTTGTTTAGACATTTCGTTCGCGAATAAAAACAAATATCTCGACGACACTACCACGAACACAACACTACGCCGATATAGTGCCGCGATCTGCCCGCTGGTTTGGAGAACGGGTGTGCGACTGTGCGTTGCCCGTCCCGGTCCCGCGCCGCCGCCGCCGCTGCCCCGCTGCCCGCAAGATTCGAGGCAGAAGCCTTAGACTCTTTTGAAACTTTAGGCTGATTTTAACCAACTTATGTCGCTGACTGTCCAAATGGTGTACCTTGTGCAAACGTTGAAATACTAAAATAAAGTAAACAAACAAATTAAAATCTACTTACACATTCAAATCACACTCAACAGATCTTATTTGTAGAAGAACAAATAAATCAAGATTTTCTCAAACAAAACTATAATTTAAATGCATTACAAAGTCCGCGATTTGTCGTTTCTTATCTAGCGTGCCGTCACCAACGAAACTTTGTGAAATAAATCTACATACTTGAGATAACGCTCGGGTTTACGTTTTGTTTTAAGGTTTTAAAACACGTTTGTAGTAATCGTGGTTTTCGGGTTGGCAATTGCAAGTGGAGAAAGGTGCACAGTTTGAATTTTATTCGCTTCTATGTCTAATGTTTAGTAATATTAAAAAACCCTTTCTTCTTAAATTCAAGTGTGTAGTCAAATAAGTGTTAATTTAAATCCTGGCGGATATTCATGTTATACAATCTGTATATTTATGTTATAACATAATCGCCTTCAGTAACATTGACCTGTTATAACAAAAATATTAATAAAAAGGAACAGTCACAGATCATCCCTTTTCTAATTTTACTCATTAAATAACTCATGGGTAATTTCCAATCTTCCTAGACACCTAAAGAAGAATCGTTCAACAATCCGTTCGACAAAAACAAATGTTTGCAATTTTATTAAAAATAAGGGAAAATGCAATTTTAAGTGATGTATTTTATTTTTTTGGTTCCCGCCGAAATCCTCACAAAAACAATATGGAATGTAGCAAAATGACGTCATAAGTCTATCAGCATTAACTAATTACCGTACGAGGGACGCATCGGTAACGCTCGCAGCATCGCACTGTCAGAATAAGGGTAAAAGGTTGCCCTGCAAACACGCTCGAAAAGTCTGAGAAAAAACTAACATCAGATATAATTTTGGTTTATGTCTGAGTCTGTTATTTTTAATTAAATTTTAGTCGAACGTAGTCCTAATTTATAAATTATTAATTTAATTTCAATCCTAATTTATACATTACTTTATTATTTTACTTCACAACTTACGCTAAAGAAATTATTCAGAAACTAATTTTTGATGTTGGTTCTTAGGCTAACAATGTATGGCATCACAGCAATGTTCTTTAAATTTTCTTGTTACAGATTTAAGGCGCTAAGTCCCGTTTAGTACCGTAACACGGTCACTTTAAAAAGCCTACTCCTCATTAACGGCTTGGTTAAGAGATCTGAAAAAAATATATGGTTGCCATAGATTCATGTACAACATTTTGTATTGAGCAATTTTTTCGTATGACTAATACTTTTGCCTTAAAAAATATTTAACAAAATGCAATTTTTGGCTAATATTAACCTACTACTTCTAAACGGCTTTGATGTTTGGAAATATTTTTATACTGAAAAGTTGATGGTTAGAAGTACTACAGATTGTATTGAGCAGAAATGTAAATTAAACAATTTTTTTTTTAATTACCCCTCTTAGAGATACAGTTTCAGAGGTGCTCTGCGCGGGCGCGCGCGGCAGTCGCGCGTTAGCATTGAGACGGGACGGCTGTGCCGCTCGCTGCTCCGCGCCGGCTATTGACCGACTACGTACGTTTGTGTATGTTAGTGCAAATAATCACGAACAAATTACAATAGTGTGCGTGTCTAGACTAGCTCGCTGCAGAGAGTCTTGTTCGCGTGGATGCTTTATTAGTGCTGCGGTTTCTACGTACATACTGTTTTTGTTAATATGGTTTTTATGTAGGTCATCATCTGCCTAGCCTTTTCCCAACTATGGTATGGTCCATACTAGGTAGGTAGGGTAGGTAGGGTAGGTAGGGTAGGTACGGTAGGTAGGGTAGGTAGGGTAGGTAGGGTAGGTAGGGTAGGTAGGGTAGGTAGGGTAGGTAGGGTAGGTAGGGTAGGTAGGGTAGGTAGGATAGGTAGGGTGTAGGGTAGGTAGGGTAGGTAGGGTAGGTAGGTAGGGTAGGTAGGGTAGCTACCTACCCTTTAGTGTAGCGCGCCACCGCGCCTGTCTAGAGTAGGGACTTAAGCTCCGCCCACATGCGCAAGGTCAGTCAGGAAACTATGGCCCTTAAGTTGGATTACCTGTTTGACCGGCCATAAATCCAGACTCCGGGCTACCACTGATATATTTCAGATGGAAAAACCCAATTGAAGAAAGAGAAAGAAATAGAAAGAAAGAGAAGGAAAAAGAAAGAAAGAGAGAGTAAGAAAGAGAAAGAAAAAGAAAGAGAAAGAAAGAAAGAAGGAAATAAATCTGCTGTATACGTGATTTTACTCTATGTTTATAATAAGTCATTCATCAAACATATTTATCAACAAAACATCACGCGTTTATTCCCCGAAGGGTGAGACAAAGATGTACCTATAGTACACCCACATTTCGCCAGTTATGTTTTAAGTTCCATGTATTATATTACATGTCTAGATTACCTGTTTGAAGATAAGGAAAGAGAAAGAAAGAGAAAGAAAGAGAGAGACAGAAAGAGAAAGAAAGAGAAAGAAATTGAGAAAGAGAAAGAAAGAAAGAAGGAAATAAATCTGCTAAATACGTGATTTTACTCTATGCTTTTAATAAGTCATTCATCAAACATATTTATCAACAAAACATCACGCAATTATTCCCCGAAGGGTGAGACAGAGATGTACCTATAATACACCCTCATTTCGCCAGTTATGAAGTTTATTTATTAAGTTATGATGTTTTAAGTTCCATTTATTATATATCGTCTGGATAACCTGTTTGAAGAGAAAGAAAGAGAAAGAAAGAAAGAGAAAGAGAAAGAGAAAGA